>OY728155.1:926275426-927525426 GCA_963277665.1 Viscum album | reverse complement strand
TCGTCATTTATTGCTTCCATATACTTTCATCTATAAGATATAAAATGGTGAATTTATATTTTGGTTCTAGTTTATTGCCAATTTTGGGAAATGGATGTGGTGTGTGGTTTTTTTATTTGATTCCTTTATTTTATACTTTATCTGCTGTGGAATAATCTAATAAAGTGGGAATAGACTCCCTATATGATTAATTAGACCCTCTCTCCTAGTCAGCTACATCTTTTATTTAGGGAGGCATGCCGAAGGTCTTGTTTTGACCCGGATCATGGCACTATATATAGTGGCTATCGAGAAGGCGACGTTACAATTAGAACCATACTATAATTATTGAAGTTTTTTTATTTTTTACTCCTATGATCTTTAATATTTGATTATATTTAAACCTCCCTTAATCTTTTATAAACATTGAAAAACTAGTTTAGGGAGACACATCATAATATTGTTTATCCTTCCCACCAAAATTCTTTGTATTGTTGAATGATTCCCATTTTGTTAAAAATAGAGAAACCCGTTTCATTTATAGTTTTTCTAATAAATAATGCATTGATAAAATATTATTATGATGTGATGTATATATTTATTGGATAATGGTTCAAAGAGTTATTTTTTCATTGTGATTTCATGAATTCTATATAATTTGAAAAAAAATATAAACTAATGAAATATAGATGGAAATATTCCTTTTTTGATATTTAGGATTGTTAACATAAAAAAAATAGAGGAAAATAATATGGGACATATTTAATTATATAAAAGGAGTTATAAAATAGATTTTATTATTCTTAAGTAAGAATATATCATTGTACATAATTAATTAATCCTCATTTCTATGAATTTTTAATTTTAATACCATTTTCCATCAGACCTAAGCCTCATAACATCATTTTCAACATTACTCTTAATTATCCTGGTATGATTTATAAATTATATAGTTTTATATCATGAATCATTATTAATGTAGTTTATATTATCTATATTGAACATATCTGTATCTAAATAATCATAAGTGATGAGAAAAAATATATTCCAGTATGGTAAATCAATAAATGTGTTTGATTATCTAAGTTAATTTAGAGTGATAAAAATATATGTGAATGATAATTTTCAATTTATTTCCATAATGTGGCATTATTGAGTACCTAAAGAGAATGAATATTTTAAATTGGATAATTTTTTATTATATCATTTTCTATTGACATGGACAATTTTTTATTTCTAATGATGAAGAGATGTTTTCCTTAAAATATTTATTGAGAAGTTTTTACTTAAGGGAAAGAAAAATATCAGTTTGTTTAATCATTTCATCATTGAGTTTTTATCATCAAATTGAGTTTATTATACCTTCGTGTTTTTCTTAATGTAATATAGGTATATTGAGGTGCTTGATGAAATTAGAGATCTTTAAAAAATAATTTATAAAAAAATTCAAACCACGGTGTGGGTGGATGAAATAGTTTTATGGTACATTTTACTCATGGGAAAAGAACGAAATTCTAAAAAACTATTCCCCAAAGTGATGTTGTTTTCAATGTGAAACAATGATCAAAATTTAATATCATAGTGAGTTCATGTAAGTTATTTTTCTTGGATAAAGATTTTATTACAAAAAATTTGAGATATACCCATCATATCTACCTATTTGTTCCTCCATGAAATTTTTAGATTTCACCATAATTGGGGAATCATTAATAAACCATTCAATGATCGATGATTATTGTCTAAAAGTAGATAAATATTCATAGTATTATATTTCTCAGTGAGAAGTACTAATAATTTTTACCATTCAATTGGAAAACTATGATGGTTTGTATTTTACCAAGTCATGGTGAACCTATTTTTATAAATATTATTATTTTCGATAATTTAGTGGGGATAAAAATAGATTTTTTATTTTTCAACTTCCTTGTGAGAAACATTAAATTTCATAGAATTTATAAGACATGTATTACTTTTACATTAGTATGTTTTGATTTCAATTACGATTTATGTATTCTTTATTCAAGTTTATTCAATTTTTAGTCATTTTTTCTTCTTTATTCTTAGTTATAAATATGAATATTCTATTGATGATTAAATTATTATTGATCAAGTGTGGCAAGTCTCTTAAGAGGTAATAGGTCATGAGTAGTAGGATGGCTGTATGTTTTTTTTATAGAATTTATTCCTAAAGTGATTGTTAAAATTTATAATTATCTTATGAGTTTACTAAAAAATTATTTAATAATTATTTCAAACGAGGCTTGTAAATGAAGGATTTCCAAAGATAATTAATAGGACTAAATTATGAAAAATGGTCTATATTTTTTGTTTTATTTTTCTATTTGAAGCTAATGTGCCTATCATGGTTTATTTAATATACGAAATGATTTGAGTCTAATTATTATGAATAGATGCATTTGACCATAATAAATTTGATTAATCTTGAACATATTTTTATCCAATTTATGTAATAGATATATAAATGAAGAAGATAAGTTTATATAAAAATAATATTAATTTTAAAATGATTTCAATATTATTTTGTATAAACATTGTTATCACTTATAATTTAATTTTCTATTAATTTAAAATATTATTTATGGTAAAAAATAGGGGTTATTAATTTTTGAGCACTCACTTTTAAGATTTAATTCATCTTCTTAGTGGGAGTGATCTAATATTTAGAATATTGTATGCCATTTTTGGTTAGTTATAAATAAATAAATATTTTTTTATCTACTTTGACCACCATTTGATGTGATGAAACTAGATGGTCCTACTACATGTAACATCTAGTGAAATGAAAGATATGAATGTAAATATTTATTATTTGTGGGGTTTTCCATTAATGAATCATATGATTAAATGAAGAATCCTATATTAAAAAATGAAAAAATTCATATCCTAAAAATCTGAATTCCTATATAAAATACATATACTATATCACAGGTTTGGGAAAGAAGTTCCATTATAATTTATAATGGTTGATCATTCATGAAGACTCAAAAAGAAGCAAGCCCTTGATTTTTTTCCATATATAATAAAAACCATTGTATTCATAGGTTTAATGTTAAAAATTAAGGGGTAGAAAATATCCCTTATACTGAATATCTAACTCAATCAAGGAATTCCCCATGAAACTAAATAGTATTAATATACACATATACAAGAGGAAATGATACAGTGGTAATGGGATAAAATTATAGAGAAGAATTGACTAAGATGAGAGACAACATAAAATTTTAAAAAAAATTATCCATTCACATGTTTAAATCATTGTATATTATTATCCAAATAGTCTAAAATTAAAAAAAGTAATGATTTAACATATCTCTATAAAATGAAGGAGGATCATGAGGGAAACCACTCTAGTTTTCATTCTTATAAAAAAATATAGAACATAAATTTAGTTTTCATTTCATTTAATTTATTTGTATAGTTCTAATATATCATGTTCTTCCCCGATTTCTACTATAATCCATTTCTATCCAAAACTAACCCCATGAAATTAATCCGAGGACAAAAACCCAGATTTAATTCCTATATTTTTTATCAATATGATGAGGTTAATTTAATATTTTGAAATCTAAGTCCTCACAATGAATACTTTTAGTGGGTCTTCTTATATCATTTCTCTTCAGTATTATTATTATATTATGTTTTCTTCTTTCACCATATGAGATTTTCAAGTTAAAGTTTTGTAAATGATCCTTTATATAGTGGAGTGTGATAAATTAAAGGATGAGTGACATGTGGTTACAGGAATGGATTTAGGGTTACTATTGGTTTCATAAATGACACATCATTTAATAGATTGGGTTTAAGTAAGACCCAAGAAACCATTTTAGTGATTTCTGTTAGTTTACAACAAAAATAAAGATGAAATCTCATGAAAGGAATGTATTCATATAATATTAATAATTTAGTGATATTTAAGGGTATCTAAATGAAAATTTTTGAGTTTAACAACTAATGGAGGACGAAACTAGAATAAAACAGATAAAAATGAATTAATGATTTTTTTGGATCCCCAAGGATTAACCACCATTTTTTCTATCTTTTCATAATATTTTCAATATGTTTTTAATTATAATAAAAAATCTATATCCACTCATTTCATTTATTTTAAAATATTAAAAATAGAATAAAATATATTTGAATTGATATATAATAAATATTGACTATTTTAGGCCGCTGTGAGAGATTACCTTGTGTTTCACTATCCTTTACTCTTAATTTCACATTAATTCTATTTTTAGAGGCCCAAAATAGTCTCATCACATTTGAAGAATGTGGTGGTTGTTTTTTGCAATAAATATCCATCATTGAGTGTCTCAACTTTCTACCACCACCATCAAGTATAAAAATATCTAACTATGCAATGTAAACTTTGAATTTTAAACATCATTTAAAAAATTAATCATATCCAATTGATAGATCTTGAATCTAAATAAAATTTACAATAAAAAGATTTCATTTATTACCTATATGTTCACAAAGAGTAAAAATATTTATTCAAAATAAATAAAACAATATGGTAATTTCATTTTCATTTATATTGGGACATTTTTATTATCACTTTACTACGTTTATTATATTTTTTCTGAAGACCTGTTTTATTATAATCACATTATGGCCTTATGATCTTTCCATAAGATCCCAAGTGATACTCTTTTAAATTTCTTGAAGATACCCATGTATATCCTTGAAAAATGATTTATATTTTATAGCCTCCTAAATTTTACTAAGCTCTATTTGATATGAAAAATTAATTACATGATGTTCTCTAACGTACCTGTTTGTATGGGTGATTTTTTGTCACTAAAAATATTTAATTTATTTAATTTGACAATCAATTTTTTAGATTTAATTAATTATTTATTTTCATTAATTATTCTCCTCCATATTCACATTTAATTTCATAATCTTTGATTTTATTATTTATTTTCATTAAATTATCTCAAAAATAAATATTCATGTTGATTAATATTTTCAACATGTTGAGGATAACAAGGAATTTATTTTTATGTGATCAAATAAACATCATTTATCTCAATTTTTTGTTGATAATTTTGTTTAATCACTTATAGGACATTATCATGGTCAAATTGAAATATAAGTTCCCTAAATCCCTTATTCATATGATATATTTGGAAATATCAAACATACATGACATTAAATATCATGCATGCAACTTATGTAAGTCATATTGTACGAATGGATAAGTTTCATATGGTATGATTCATTTTTAAAGGCTGTGATATCTTGATAAAAGAATATTTTAATTCTTAATGTCTCTATTTCCTTCCTCAATAGAGATAATTTTTATCATATGAGAGAAACTAAGTAGAATTTATAAGTTGAATATGTACATGCATAAATATAATTAGGGGTTAAAATCAATGTTATTAAATGAATTAACTCATAAAATAAGATTTAAATCCCTTTTACTCAAGGATTTTCCATGATGGTTATATTGGATGAAAAAACATAGATGTTTTGGGGTTTGAAACTCTCTTATACTCCCATAACCATTTCTATCGCATCCCCAAATGTTTTCATTATGTTTCATTAATATATTGTTGTCAGTTGGAGGACCCTGACCTTATGATGTACAATTTGTCTCATCATATTGATAACATCTAGAGATGTGAGTCTATTTTATGACTTATATTGACCTTCATCAACCACAATAATGAAGGAAGAAGTTTCATCTACCTACATTAATGGTACATGATATCTTCATTTTATAATTTCTGCATGGTTTCAGTTATCTTACATGAAATTTTTAGTTTATGGTTTATCAATTATTACACAACATAGATTAAGATCTTATCTATACAATGTATCCTTGTAGTGGTATTACTGCACTTTCATAAAATATGATGTTCGAAATCAGGTTTTTTTAAATGATGTTCTATGAAAACTACTAAAATGTAACACCATATTATAATTTATGATTTAATATGTGTCATGAAAAATGACTGGGGTTTATGGAGTTAGTATCACAACATTATGATAGGAATATAAGGTATTATAACATAGGAAATAATTCCTATTAGAATAATATTATTCTAATAAAACATAAACACATGTCATGTATGATTATTCCCATGCTGGAACAAGGTGAATGTAGTGATTATCAACATCACATAATGTTAATCTGATGTAGCCTCTATATTATTCACACATAGTAATCATATTAATGATATGAAGATGATCTATCATAAGCTACATGATCAATCAGGTTATATAGGCAGACATGTACATGGATTAATCTGATATGGGCTGGCATATAGTTATCCTTCATAGACCACCTATGTGAGATTAATCACGTTTAATCTTGCATATGATAATCATCGCATCAGAATCACATAATGTTAATCCAATGATGGACTATATTATATTTAGTTTATTCATATAAGATACATAGGCTTATTCTTACACCAATCTATAATTTATTTTTATGCACATATGAAAAGTAATTAAATTCAACATAGAATATAAAAATGGGAAAAAACATTCCTTTAAAAATAATTTATAAATTTAATTTTATAATATATAAATTTTTTATAAACTATATAAAAGGGTTAAATTTCGGATTTATTTATTTATGACATAAATTAAAAATTATTTAATTGAAAAAAATTAGTTAATTATTTAGTTTTTTTAATACTATTATTAAATGTCTCATAATATTAATTATAAATATTGAAAATATAACTTTCGAATTATATAAAATGACTTTATTTTGTAATAAAAAATTTATATTTATATAATAAGAGTGATTTATTTTTTTATACATTAAAATTTAATACAAAAATATAAAGAGTTTATATTTAAATATGAATTATTTATAATTAATTTAGTTAAATTATCAAAATTAGTCCACTTATTTGGGAAACTATTTAATACACATAAAAAAATGTTTTGATTATTTATTTCATCAAGGGTTAAATAATAAATAATTTATGATATTTTGATTACCTAAACAATTTTCATATTAGAATTGATGTATAAAAGGTTTATATTTTACTTCATATTTTATATTTAAATTAAAATACTATATAATTAATTATATGAAAGGGTTAATACTAGGAAATGAATATAAAATTTTCATATTCCAGATTATTTCTTTTCATTAATTAATGGAAAAAATATAGATTTTTTATTTCTAGTTATATTTATTAGTTATTCATAAATGTTTATCTTGTATTTAAATATGTTACTTTTTCTTTTTTTTAGTTTTATTCTCTGTCTTTTTTTCATTGAAATAATTTTTATATTATGAATTTTTTTTGATTCCTTATTTAATTATTATAAACATACTTCTTGAAATTAGTATACATAAATTTAAGGAGTTACATGGTATGTATAAGAATATATTGAGTTTAATTTTACCTTATTGTTGGATTCTATTGAGTTAAGGTTTTGGAATAGGTAGTTAATTATGATTTACACCTATTGGGTGTTATCATTTTTATTAAATAGAAATCAAAGCTGATTAATTAATCCCTGTGTAGAGGGAATTTGAGTTGGACTACTCACTATCATTGAGGATTATGCCATTTCCAAAAGGCTAGGGTTGACTATATTTGGCTTCAAGATAAATAACATATATATTATTGATTTCAGGTGATTCTAAAACTTTATATGAAAGAGTTTGATATAACTTATGTATGCGATTCATTTTAATATTTACGTATATAATTAGATTTTAATTTCAGTTAGTAATACATGATATTAGTTATCTAATAAGTTAAAAATCAATATATTTTAAGCATATTGATTTTGCGTAAGGAATAGGATTCCAAACTAAATGACTAGAAGAACAAATATATGTAAATAATAATAAATAGGATTATATGGATAGATAAAATACTATTTAAAAATATTATTGGTCATATTACTTACAAATAAAATACATATCATGACCAAAATCATCAAACTGGGTGGGTTCATGATAAATTTGGTTTCCCATGTATTACTTATGTAAGGCATAGAAGAAATGAATTTCTCTAAGTGCTATGTAATGAAATTTCATTTTGGGATTTTGGTTACACATAGCTAAGAAACCATATTAGATAGGATAAATAACGAATAGATTTGATCTAATATCCATATGTTCATTTTAGGAAAAGGGTTGTCCACTCAACTATTAAGGAATTATATAGGATTTAATCAGCATGATTACTTACCTAAATATATAAGTGTCTATGGAAAAAATAAATTGGAATCATTAGTTGGTTAAATATGGATCTTGGAACACTATTGGATATTATGAGTTCAATATGGATAATCAGTTTGGAGTGAGTACATTTAAAAAAATACATATTGAATGATTGTAAAACATGATACTTATCTGATAAAATAATATATTTTAGGTGAATTTAATTATAATCCTTAAACATAATATTTAGATTATTTCTATAAAGGTAGAATCATAATTTAAAAAAAATCCTATGACTAGAAAATTAAGATAAATTCTTATGTAAGAAAATTGTGGTTTGTTATGTAACCACCTTCATGTTTGTATTGTTGTTAAAGTTGTTCAAAAGGAAAATATTCATTATTATGAGAAGAATATAATAACTCACTAATAGGTTTGTTATTATTTTTATTATTAGGGAATTTTATTTCATTTATGGTAATTTTCATACATTGTGAATGAATTCAAGAATTTTTTACCCAATATTATCATTATGTTGTGAGTAGATGAACATTGCATATAACATCTAGTCTCTTGTACTATAATGGATGTATGTGTAGTTAAATGCACAATATAAAATAATACATTTTAGTATGATTAGACAATATATATTTTTTCAAGTAGAAATCAAAGATTTCTCAAAACTATAGTTATTTGAAAATTGAAGTAATGATTCCATGCGATGAAATTTTCTAGCAAACTGAAATGGGTTTTAAAACTCATTGGAATTTCCATTTTAGGTAATATAGTTTTGGAAATTAATACTTATAATTTTTTGGTATGTAATACTACATTATACTTTACCAATGTTGTGAGTATATAGGTGTTTGAAATTATAATAAGAATTAATATATCTTATAGTTAACGTCCAAGTAATGAAGAAAATATTTACTGTATATAATATTTGAATGTAAAGGAATATATCAAGATAAAAATGAATATAAACAATTTATGTTTATGAATATATCAATTTATCTTATATTATAATAGAATTTTTTTATTTATAAATAGTTTTGAAGAACAATATCATATGTTACACATGGTTTATCATTCATATTGTTATAAAACACTCCTGAAAAGAAGATAAAGTCAAATATGTTTTAACTAAGAAAAATTATTTTATCCAGTTGTTTTTTCAAATTTTCGGAATTGATATTCTTTCATATTTTGTAAAATATTTGAAGGAATAATCGATTTTTAGAAAATTCTCTAAAAACATAGTGAATGTCACTTATGTGGATAAATATATTTATCAATCAAGAATTATATAATGATGATTGGTAGTTATCAATATCTGATGTGCATTTATGGATGAGATGAGGGATTTTATTCCATCATATTTAGAAAATGAATTTTATGGACTCTTCTTTGTAACACCATGATATTTTCTCATATATATTTAACTATTAATAAATTTAATTTCTTTGACATCTTTTGATACGTGAAAACCCACCTCTAAATAAACTGTAATATAGTATACAATTACAACATAGAAATTAAATTGGTATAATGAATAGTAATAAAAAAATATTGAAGATTACGTATAATGGTTTTAGATAAAAAAAATATTCAAATAAAAGTACACAATTTTTAGTAATGTCTTTATATTCTTCAAAAATACATTCTTCCTCAAACCTGATTTTCATTAATTTTTTTGAACAAATGATATAATTATTTTTAACAAATTTTAGAAAAATTAATTGAAAAATTGAACATTATTTCTAAAATAATGATTTCAAATTTTTCTTATAGTGAAAATATAAGAATTTTATGAAGTGATTGATTTTCTGATGAATAGTGAGAAATATAGATTTTTTTGGTAACAACCTTTTCATTTAAATCATTTACAATCTTAAAATTTTGTTCAAAATGGTTTAAAAAATTAAAATAGTTCCTTTATATTATTTAAAATCAAAGAATGATTTTATAATTAATTTTATGTTGTAGTTTGTTATAAAATCCTTTCTTACGTAAGAAAAAATAATTTTGAAATTGTTTTCATGATCATGTTTTATATGTTTAATTTTAATTTAAATTCAAAAAATTATGTCCATTGATTTTGATAAAATGGATTAAATATTTTGAGTTAGAATATTAATTTTTTTTCAATGATGCTAATTTATTTTTTGGTCATAATTAATATTACAAATAGTAAAAATATATTACTACGATTAAGGTTAAAACATGATTATTGAGGTGATTAAACCAAGAAGTAAGTATATTTTTTACCAATTAAACTTTTATAAATGCTATATTATGGAAATATTTATAACTCATATTATCCCACCTTATATAATATTTCCATTATAAATCATTTTTTGTGAGTATTAATTTATTTTTTTATTAATCATTTAAGAAATTCCAGGTGTGTTATCTCCCCCACTAATATAAAGTCACCCCTAATTTCTATAAATTACATCAATTTTATCCATTAAACTAAAACAAAACTAGATAAAATTACTTGAAAAATTATACATACATGAATTAAAGATTCTTTTTTTGCTTAAAATACAATTCCAAGGGTCCTTAGGAAAGGATCTAATGGAGTCCTACTATAGTAGATGTAATTATCATACCCAAACACTTTCAAAATATTTATTCTTATACCTCTTATAAATATACGGTATTCATCATAAAATAGAAAATTAAGTATAATTAATATAAATAAATGTTACTATGATTTTGTAACCACAAATATCTACCCTCTAAATCATAAAATGGGAAGTGAAAGTATCGTTTATGTATACATGTGGTTGACCACCTCCACAAAGTGATACAATTCATCTTCCACCACCATATTTAATGGACGGTTATTATGATGGTTTTAATGTTTATATGTGATATTTATGATATAATTGTAGTTTTGGAATTATATTATCAAATATTTATTCTTACATTACTATCTATTGGAAAACGATAACGTCGTTCGTGCATATGGGTGGTATTCACCTCAATGAAGCGATGTGACTCTTTTTTCATTTTCACTTTACATAAATTTTAACGAGGATATATTTCATTAATATATATGATATATATTATATAATAGTTATTTTCAAAGGTTAATTATTACTTAAATTTTTTTCCTCCACAGGAATGTTAAAACAACATTCATTCATATATACGGCCTGTTGTGTCCTTGAAAAGTGAAATAATTTTTCTATTATTAAATTTTAGGGATGATAATAAATTTATATATACATATATAATGAATATATATTATATTTATATCAATATAAACATTCCGTAGATGATTTAACCATGATCATAGTACAAGTACCAAAACTACTGAACCAAAAACATCATGAAAAAAGAAATAGTTAAAACCCATAAATAATGATTTTAAGATATAATAATAGATAAATGGGTGTTGAAATGATATAAGTGCATTATATATGTTATAAAAAACATGTAAATTATTATGGTATATAATTATAATAAATTAAAACTTATTATACCAAAGTTAAGATCGCTTTTTATGAATGTGAAAGTTGAGTTAAGGTATTTATGTTACAGTCTCATTTTTTGTTAGGGTTGTTTATGATTAGGTTTAAAGAAAAAAAATTGGTAATTTACCTATAAATAATGTCATCAAGGATATTCTAATATGGTAATTTATTAATATTACATGTTTTCCTTTTATTTTAAATTCATTAACCACTTAAGAGGTCGAAATGGAACTTTTAAGGAATATTATATTAATTTATCCCTTCATTAAACAATCTATTTTTTACATATCCATGTGTCCTAATTTTTTTAAGAATTATTTAAAAAATCTCCAATTATTTTTAAAATATCTTCTTTACACATGTATTACTCTTTATAAAAAAAATAAATGTAATCTTCTTGTCAATTTATAGATGGGGTACATCTGACTTATTATGTAAAATATCAATGAATATTTTTTTCCAAAAAGTTGACATGTATAAAATTTCCACCATTATGAATGCTCAATGATTTGATGAATACTTTACATTTTTTTGAGTTATATTTTAAATAAATATTTTAACATAAAAATTTTAACATAAAATTTTCAAAATATTTAGAATTTAAATAAGTGATTTCAAATTAATAAGGGTATTTTTTTAGGAAATGTTATAATAGTCATTTAAAGAAATCGTTAAACTATGAAAAAATCTATTGATATTACTTATGGTTTACTGGGAATATAATCCAATGGTAAAATCCATATTATATATCTAGATGGTTTAAGATTATATTGATGATATATTTATGAAACCAACCTATTTTATATGTGATAGAATGTGATGAAATGTGGAAATTTATATTAAACCCATTTAATTTCCACAGGTTATGATATATGATGAATAATTTATGCTCTTGTGGAAAAAATATATATGGATTATAATTATGTGATTGGTGGACCATAAATTATATATCCCTCCAATGCATTGGTAAATATGGATATCTCATGAGTTAATAAGTATCGGAATGAGTAAGGAACATATTTTTGTAAGGGACTCTATCCACTATGATAGTCTTGGGAGATTACATTGACTATTGATATGTTTCAATGAAAACTGAGCACAATCCACTATGATCATTATAGTAGTGATCCTTTACTAAAGAAATTATTTTCTAGGACTATTTGTATGAAAAAAAATATGTTTTATGCAATTAGTATGCTCTTATGTTCATGTTCCTTTATTCATTAATGATTCATGTATTATAAACTTCTAATATTTATGACATGATTTATGATTATGATATATTATATTCTATGTATGGTTTTCAAATGTTAAACACATGCTTGAATACCCTTTTTCTAATGTTATACTTAAGTGATCATGTATATATTCCTTGATTACCCTTATTGAGCATCTAAGATCACCCTTTCTTATATTTCCTTTCCCTAGGTCATGAAATAAGGATATATGTATTATATTTATTATAATTGTTCTAGTTTTGAATAAGTTATTGGGAGATCATGTAGATATTTTATGAAGAGGTTGTTTATGTATCATTGTCTCTCAAGACAATTAACCTATTTTATTCTAACATGGATCATAATGTTTTGTAATTTATGTTCATATATTAAGATGCAATAGCTCGGCATGAAAATTATGGATTCCTATTGTTAGTAACAGAGAAAGGTTTGGTTAAATTTAGAAACTACGATAAAAAAAAATTACAATGAACCCTTAGGAAAATCCAATGTATAAGAATACATCCTAGGTAATTATAACGAAATGAGTTTGATTTACCAAATAAAACATGTCAATCTATATACTATAAGTAGATATGGATTTCTCATATATGCATCTAGCATTAATATAGTAGTGGAAAAAAAGTTTAACACGTTGTTATTTTTCACGTCAGTTCTATATAACTGACGTAAAAAACTGTAAAAATCGATTTATCACATCAGTTATTTTATAACCAATGTGATAAATCAATGATAATCAATTTTTTAGGTCAGTTATAAAATAACTGACGTAGTAAAACTGATATTTTCTTTATTATAACGATTATTTTATAACCGATGTGATTTATCAAATCATAGCGCTTTATCACATCGGTTACAAAATAACCGACATGATAAAGCTATAATCGACAATTTATCATGTCGGTTATCAAAATAACTAACATGATAAAGCAACATTTATCACATCGTTTATAAAATAACTGACATGATATATTTATTTCTACATCGGTTATTAAATAACTGATATTATAAGCAATAAAAAAATAGTTTACCACGTCAGTTTTCAAATAACTGACGTGATGAAGCTTTTAAATGATTTATTGCACCCCGTATTCAGTCATTCTGTTTTCTTCAACTGGTAGACCTGCGACTCGGGTCTCTCACGCAAAAAACCTAGAAACGATTCTTCAAAGTCGTTCCCACCAGCCTCATTTTTCTAACATTATTCTTAATATTTATTATCATCAAATATATTAGGTCAACTCACAAAACACAAGTAAGCCTAATAGGGCTCGATTTCAGTTTTTTTATCTATGATTCCCTGAACAAATTTTTTGAGATGTTATTTTTCTTTTTTTATGCTATCATGTTAAGTTTCATAGTGTTCATTTATACCATGATAAATTCTATTATGGTAAAATAAACCTAAGGAAGTGATATCATGCAAGTTTATGATTTTTGTGTGTTCTATCATGTGTGTGCGCGTACAGGGGGTTTCCAAGGGGGTGGGGTGTGCAAGTGGGTGGGGTTTTCTAGGGGGGTGTGGAGGCTTTTCTAGGGGATGGGGGTGTCTATGGGGTGTCAAAGGGGGTGAGGTGGTGTCTAGGGGGTGCGAGGCTGCCCAAGGGGGTTAGGTAGTGCATGGGGATGGGGTGGAGTCTAGGGGGTGAGGAGATTTTCCAAGGGGGTAGGGGTTTCTAGGGGTGTGGGGAGGGGGTTTCTAGGGTTTACAGGGTTGTCCATGGGCGTAGGGGTGTCCAAGGGGTGGGGGTGTCCATGGGAGTGTTGTCTAGAGGGATAGGGGGATGTCCAGGGGATAGGGGTTGTCCATAGGGTTGGGTTACTGTCCAAGGGGTGGGGGGATATCCATAGGGGGGTTGTCTAAGGGTTTGGTGGTGTCCAGGGGTGTCTAATAGGGTTGGGGTGGTGTCCAAGGTGTTGAGGGGGCTTTCCAAGGGGGTAGGGGTGTCCAGGGGTGTGGTGATGGCATCTAGGGTCTGAGTGGGTTGTCTAAGGGAGTGGGGGTGTCCAGGGGGGTGGGGGTGTCCATGGGGGGGGGTGAGGGTGTCTAGAGGGATGAAGGGATTTCCAAGTGTGGGGGATGTCAAGGGGGTGGGGGATTTCCAGAGTTGTGGGGGAGCTGTCCAATAAGGTGGTGGTGTCCAGGGGGTATCCAAGGGTGTGGGGGTGGTGTCCAGGGCAGTGAGGGGGCGTTCCAATGTGGTAGGGGTGTCCAGGGGGTGCAGGTGGTGTCAAGGGGGTGGGGGTTGTCTAGGGGGTGGGGGTGTCCAAGGGGGTAGGGGTGGGGTTGGTTTCCAGGGGTGGGGGTGTCCAGGGGGTGGGGGTAATGTCTAGGGGCTGAGTGGGCTGTCCAAGGGGGTATGGGGTGTCCAGGGCGTGGGGGTGTCCAGGGGGTGGGGGGTGGTGGGGGGGGGGGTTGTCCAGAGGGGTTGGGGTTGTCAAGGGGGTGTGGTGGGGGTGTCCATGGGGGTGGTGGTGTCCAAGGTGTGTCTAAGGGGGTGTTGGGTGGTGTCTTGGGGGTGAGGGTTCTTTCCAAGGGGGTAGGATAGTCCAATGGTGCGGTGGTGTCCAGTGGGTGATGGGGTTATTCAGGGGGGTAGGGGTTTCCATGGGGTGTGGGGGTGTCCAGGGGCTGTCCAATTGGGTAGGGGTGGGGGTGGTATCCAGGGGGTGAGGGGGATTTCAAATGGGGTATGGGTGTCTAGGGGGTAGGGGTGGTGTCCAGGGGGGTGAGGGGGTAGTGGGTGGTGTCTGTGGGAAGTGGGGGTGTCCAGGGGGTGGGGTGGTGTCCAGGGGAGTGAGTGGGATGTCCATGGAGATAGGAGGTATCTAGGGGTGGGGGTATCTAGGAGGCTGGGGTTTCCAGAAATGGTCGCGGTTGGGTTTAGGGGGTGTGTGGGTGTCCATGGGGTGCAGCATAACCGTGTGCAGTACCCATGATCATTAAAATGTATTTTTTACCATCCCCCCTATTGAATTTTATCACCAAAATGCCGATTTCTCCCCCATTTGGAACATGAAGCCCATGGTGTATCCTGATCCTCCTCTCCATGCCTCTCACCTCCTACCAATGGTGATTCCAAGTGGTTTCTACAAGTTTGGAGGTGATTTATTCATATAACATCCTCCTTCTCCCTCTTCTTCCTTCTTCATTTTTCTTCATAGTTGTTCTTCTTCATTGGTTCCATTGGTCTAGGTTTCTTTTTTCTTTGTTTCTAAATTTAGGGGTTTTCCTTGTTACGGTTCCTCTTGGTATTCCATGCTCATTTGGACCTACTTGAATCCATTTTGAGTGGTCATCATTGAAGGTGTCTTGGATTGAGGTAGGTTTACCTATGTATTTGGATTTTAATTTTAGAATCATTGATTTCTTGATATTTATACCCTGATTTGATGATTTTTAGAAATATATAATTTTTTGAATGATTACTTGAATTAAAACAAGTTGTATTCCCATTGAATTTAATTTTGGGGAATTATTTTACATAGCCCTGAACAATAAGTGTTTGATTAAAAGCGTAATTTTCCCTTATAAGTGGTTTATGATTTCCAAATGATGTAGTGCCTTTTAAAATGTGTTTCAAATATTTCATGGATTCCTAAATGGTGTTTTTGGATACTTTTGGAAACTTTTTTATTTTAATAGAATGGGTGTGGCCTGGTTGGAACTTTCAAAAAGTGGTATTTCATTTGAAAACTCTATTTGGAATGTGTCTCTTTCCTTATCATTATTAAAAGGAATGGGAATTTCCTTGTAATGGGACTTATAATGTGCATTTACGAACCTATGGCAAGGGGACTTCTTTGGAGTAGTGTTCTGGGGTGATTCATGTGGGTGTGTGGATTATGCATGTCTTGTGCTTATTATTTATATATGGTTGATTGTTTGATACTCCTTGTATCACCCCCATTTTATACATAACATGGTAACCTAGAATTGATAGTGGATTAGTCGATAATTCTTGTTGCACCAGTTTAAGATTATGCTCTATCTAATTGACTCTTAATATAAACACGCTCTGTATTAGAGATAGTACGCCTCCTGAATTAGGGCTGTTTGATTGCATCAGGAAAGACAAAAGGATGGATTAGGTTACAATATGATCTAGATTTTCCCCGAATATCCTAGGTATTTCCATGTTCTCTGGAACTTGTTTTTTCGTTGATGATAATCTAGGTGCCTCATCTAGTATGGTAACTTGAATACCCCATACCCATTTCCCTCATTAGATCATTATTGATTATGCTCCCTAATTTTGGTGTGTCAATATGGTAAAATTGAATTCATGGTTTTAAATGTTTTCATGAGGATTATTTTTAGAAAAACTATGTTTATTTTCCGATATTTCAAACAAGTAGAAATTGAATCTTTAATTTAAATGAAACGCATAGGGACATCACCTACCCCCTAGGACACCATGGACATCCCCTAACCCCGTGGACAGTCCTTACCCCTAGGACAGTCCCCGCCACCACCAAGACAGCCCCTACCCCCTTAGACCCCCATGGGATATATATATATCCTAATGGTTTCATTGAAACCATTGTAATATTTCTCCTTCAGTTAGTCTAAACCAACAGTTTCTATAGAATCATTGGTATATGGCTATTGCAACAACCATCATTCTAACAGTGTGAGAATCCATTGAGGTATTCTATTCGAATAGTTTTATGGGTTATCCCAATGGTTTAAAATCGTTGGGATATGTGTAATTTTCATTAGTGAATGTATACATATTTTAATATTTACACTTTATATTTATTTTTTACAGAAGGGTGAATTTGGTATCTAGATGCATCAGGATGTATTCTTTGTGAACCTTAAAAAGAAAGGATCTAAGATGAATTTAAAAATATTATATCTAACTATATTTTCCTTTTAAAATCATTATCATGCATATTTTTTTCAAATATTCATAGATTTGTTTTATATTTCAAAAGGGTTTTACTTTAAAATTATGAATTTTTTCAAATAAATATATATTTGTCTTATCTTAACAAGATTTATAATTTTGATATTTGTTATAGGAAATAATGAATCGAAGTTGGGATACAAAACATTGAATGAGTAGTGAATATGAGGATGGTATTGATGCGTTTTTGGAATTTTCTAAAATAAATTTTCCAAGAGGTGATATTTTTCAGTCTATGCCTGAAATGATTGAATATAAAGATGTTGAAAATTAAAGATATTAAAAAAATATGATTTTCCATGGTTTTAATATGAGTTACAGCCCTTGGATTTGTCATGGTGAAACTGGAATAAATGTTAAATCTTGTGATGATGATCATTTGCAATATGTTAGCTCTGATTAAATTGAAGAAATGGTCCATGATATTGCAGAAGAACAAATTAAGATAGAACTGATAGTTGCACGTCTATATGGTGATGCTGAAAAACCATTGTATCTTGGTTCTACGGATTTTACAGTTTTTTCGCTGGAGTTAAGATTGATTAACCTGAAGGCGAAACAAGGATGGAGTGATAAAAGTTTTACAGAGCTGCTACAATTATTGAAAGACATTATTCCAAAATACAACAATATTCAAGATTCACATTATAAGTCCTTGAAAATATTATTCCCGATGGGATTGGGATACAATAAAATACATGAATGTATGAATGATTGTATGATATATAGAAATGAATACGAATTTTTATAAGATTTTCTTAAATGTGGGGCATCATGGTATAAGTTGAAAGAAAATCGTTGGATGATGTAGAGATTACAAAGATCCATTCCAAGGTATTTTGGAATATTCCTACAATTCATCGTTTGAAACATTTATTTTCTAACTCACATGATGTAGAAAGGTTAAGATGGAATGTTGATGAGCAGATATGTGATGGAAAAATACATCATCCAGCTAATTTTCCACAATGGAAGAAAATTGATGAGTAGTATCCATCATTTGGAAATGAAATTAGAAATCTCATACTAGGATTGTGCATAGGTGGAATGAATCCATACCGAACCCTCAGTAGAACACATAGTTCATGCCCTATTTTATTGGTATTTTACAACCTCTCTCCTGAAGTTTGTATGAAGCACAAATATGGCTTGTTGAGTGTAATGATCTCTGGTATGAAGCAACCCAGAAATGATATTGACGTTTTCTTGTCACCATTGATTGATGATTTGAAACTTTTATGGGAGGATGGTATTAAGGTGAATTATTCTTATAAAATGAAATATTTTCAACTACATGCAATTCTTATGTTCACTATAAATGACTTCCCAGCAAATGGAATTTTTTTTGGATACAGTGTTAAGGGGAATAAAGCATGTCAAATTTTCAAACAACAGACTTCATATTGTCAATTGCATCATGGGAGGAAAACAATGTACATGGGTCATCGACAGTTTTTGCCTATGGATCACTCTTATAGATGAATAAAAAAGGCATTCAATAGCTCACAAGAATTTGATATTGTTCCAAAACCTTTATCCTCGGATGAGTATTTTGATACGGTGGAAAACATTGATTTGAAATTGGGAAAGACATAGAAATATGGTAATGATAAACATATTTGGAAGAAAAGATATATATTTTTTAAGCTACTATATTGGAGATATCATGATGTGAAACAAAAAATTGATGTTATGCACGTGGAGAAGGATATCTTAAATATTTCGATAGAATCATTTTTAGATATTAAAGGAAAGATAAAACATGGGTTGAATGGAAGATTAGACATACTATCAATGGGAATACGTTTGGAGTTATCTCCCACTCGTATAGAAGATGAATATTTCTTCCCCTGTCTTGTCATACATTATCCACGAGGGAGAAAATTAGCTTTTTAGTGTCTTCATGATATCAAAGTGCCTCAAGGTTATTCTTCAAATGTAAAAATTTTTCCTCCTTCAAAGATTTAATGTTTATTGGTATGAAATCTCATGATATTCATGTCATGATGCAATAACTTCTACCAGTTGCATTGCATTGAATATTTCCCATCTCTGACAGAAATACTATAATAGAGTTGTGTTATTTTTTCAATTGAATTTTTAATAATGTGATTGATGTGAATTCATTGAACATTTTTGGAAAAGGATGAAATTTCTATACTTTTTCAATTAGAAATGTATTTTCCTACATATTTTTTTTGATATAATGGTGCCTTTAATGATTCATCTAGTTCTAGAAAGAATGCTTAATGGACATGTATATCTTCGTTTGATGTATCCTTTTGAAAGATATTTGAAAATATTTAAGGGGAATGTTAAGAATCCATATTGACCTAAATCTTCCATTATTAAAAAGTATATTTCTATGGAGTTTTCAGAGTTCTTTACTAGATACTTGGATATGGCGGAGCACATAGGTTTTCCTCTATCTCACTATGAATGTGTTAATAATGGGGGAAATGGGATTCATGGATTCAAAGTCAAATCGTTGTCAGCTGAACAGATGAAGAAGTTATAATTATATATCTTTTATAACATAGTTTATGCTCAACCATAATTCACATTTCATATTAATGAGTTGAAACAAAGACATCCAAAGAAGAAAGAAATATGGATTTTGAATGATCACAACAAAACTTTTTTGTCATGTTTCAAAAAGACCTTTCTCGGAAGATCATATGTATCAAAAACATTTATATGGTTAGTGGGTGGATTATGTTTAAATGTGATTACCTGGTCCGGTTATGACATTAATGGATATAAATTTCATACAAAAGCTTATACAACAGAAGTGCGGTTCAGAATAGTGGTGTATTGGTGTTTGCAGAAGCAATGCATTTTTTGAGTTCGTAAGACAAAAACCCAATTTCTGCATCATCTTCATATTATGGAGTCATTGAAGAAATATTGGAGGTTGATTACTTTAAAATTAAAGTTCATTTTTTAACTGCAAATGGTTTATCGGTAACAATAGTGTCAGATACGATGACATTTTTATGAAAGTTGTTAATATGAATAGATTGGAAGACACAAAAATTTATTTTATAATGGAAAAAAATGAAATAAATGTTTTCAATGTAGTTGAACAATCATATATTCAGTGGTCTATTGTTTTACAAGGGAAAAACAATATGTTAGTGAGGATCAACTTGATGAAGATGCTGATTTATGTGAGATCCCTACATCCATGGAATTATTAGTATAACATAATGATGATCATGTTGAAGACATGGTTTGTTCTATAAGTAATGATCATGACAAATTAATTTGGTAAAAAATCCGTTTGTACATTCTCAATATTGTAGGTAACATGTGTTTATTTCTTGTTTACATTTATTATTTTAATAAAATGTTAGAGATTGTAATTTTTTTTATTAAAACGCGTATTAAAACAAATAAGAAGAAGTTTTTGTTCATTTTATTTTTATTTAGATTAGTTTATCATGTTTACCATTATATAAATTATATATCTATTATTTTTGTTGAATGAAAATTAATTTACCATGTTTACCATGTTTACCATGTCTACTATGTCTTCCATGTCTACCATGTGTACCATGTTTACCATGTTTAACATGTTTACTATAGTTGAACATAGTTTACCTTTACATAACATATATATTTATTGATTTTTTGAATGAAAATTACACTACCAGGTTTACCATAGTTTACCATTTTTACCATTTTTTAACATGCTTACCGTATTAACCATGATTACTATTATATAACTTAGTTAAAATTTCAATTTTTTGTTTACATTTGTATTTTATTATTTGAATTTGTATATTTGTGAACTAATGTTTGTTTGTTTTTTCATTTGAAGGATAATGACATATCAATCAGCTGATCAACCACATGATTCTGGAGATGAACATAATAATCATACCTCTAGGGAAGAACATTCACATGATCCTCTTGATGTTCCCCAATCTTCCTAATGTGCTCCCACAATGACAAAGAAGATTTCAAGAGTTAGTAAACGTGGGTTTAGACGTATACCAAAATTGTCACATGCCCTACGTAGGACTAGAGGATACTCATTGAGTTTGATGAGAATGATATTCCTAGAGGTCCAAATTCAAAATATTTTAAGGGTTTTGTATCAACTCAGGGTAAGAGAAAAGTAAGCATTTTGTATGATGATTAGAGAGGTGTGGACAAATTGATTATATCTCAGTTCTGGGAGAAGATTTTGGTAAGATCGTTTTCTATTGTTTTCTTATTCATTAAATGTTTCTAGTATAATATATTCTACCACATTTTTATCAGATGAAATTTGATATTCTAGAAACTAGAGAAGTTAGGAAGAAATGGATACCGATGGCTACTAGGAGATGGAGGGGTTTCAAATCAACACTCACATATGATTTCATTTTTGGTCATAGGATTCATGACAATACGTATCATATATATCCTTTCATAGATGAAGAGGAATGAACATAGTATATTGAAAGTAGAAGAAAAGATTCATTTTTGGTATGGGAAATGTAATCTTTTATAAGATTTATTATATAAATAATCTTATTAATGTTTTTTTAATGATTTATTATTCTTAATTTACAGAAAAAAAGGATATCTCATCATGAGATCCAATCCAAAAATGTATACCCTTATTGTTTATCATGGGGAGGGTATACATTATTGGAAGAAAAAATGATGGTGGTAAAATTAAAAAAACTGAGAGTTGATTCTTCAAACTTTGGAAAGGTTTCCCCTCCATCCCCTCCATCTAGACATGAAAAATGGAAGAGATCTCAGTTGGGAAAAAGGGGGAAATATCTTTCGGATGATTCAAGAATCATAGCTGAGAGAATTGTAATATATTTGTTTAATTTATTTAAGTTAACTATATTCTTTATATAACTTGAATCATTAAAGAATTTTTCAATTAATTAATACATGATTCTCTTGAGGAGCAGAGCTCACAAGGGGCATTTACAGCTACTGGGAGGCAAGATATTTTATCTACATCCTTGGGAAAGCCCGAACAGCCTAGTCATGCATGAGGATATCCAATGAGTGTATCAGTAAGAAAAGTGTTTACACGTTCTTCAACATCTTCCATTGAGGGTGTTTATAAAAAAATAGAATCATTGGAGGATAAATTTCATAATATTAATGCAACAATAAAATAAAAGATTAAATAGTTTTTGTAGTCTATGTTTGCATACATTCAAATAAAATTTTAGACTGTATCCCCCACTCCTCCACCTCCCCCTGCAGAACCCATTATTTATCCTCCACCTCTGCCGGTAGTTCCCACTCCCCCACATCAGCCTGCAGACACCATTTTTTTATTATAGTCCTCCGCCAAAACTTCTTACTTTTTGTGAGTTGTATGTTGATGATCCTTAAAATCAAATAGTTGCATATGGGGTTTTATATTGTTTAGGAGATACAGTTCATCATCAACAATTAGAGGTAGATCATCATAGGGTCATTGTAGAGGATATTATTGATAGATTAACTCCAGTACCATTACCTACAGATGATATGATGATAGTTGAACATAGTATCATCAATTTTTTTATTTTTCCATCCAGACTTCTATGACTCATTACCATAGAGGTATGTATTTTATATCTTCTATTTTATTTTTTAATTAAATCTGTTTTAAAATTATAAAATTAATATATTTTTCTATTTATTTTTACAGGAACACTTAAAAGGTAAAGAAGTACTTTATAGGCAACAACAATGAAAAATGGCTCTGACATCATATACAGATTCCAGTAGTCTTGACAGATTGAAAAGACATTAAAATTTGTTAATGGATCATTATGAGTTTCTAATGGAAGATCTTGTTTGTGGACGTGCAATAAATGTGGGGATTCTAAAAAATGATTTCATGGAGCTTGTTACAGGAGATAATTTGTGCATCAACATGGTACACATTTTTTCAATGTAAGTCTTAACACCTTTTTTCTCCGTTATATTTAGTAAAAATGTATATTTATGTATGTTTTATATAATATATAATTATAACATGTGTGATAATAATGAGCAGATAGATGAATATGGATTCATGGACCCACATTTGATTTCACCTAAAGCACATGCATTATATGAGGAACAAAGAATGCTTTATATTCCTGAAATATTTGAACAGAATATATTCAAACAGTGTTGGAAGATGCCTTTTTGTGAGAGGTATGAAAATCATCTGTGGAAAATAGTTCATTATCTTTTATAATAAAACACCAATTATAGTAAATTTTCTTTTATCAGTGATCATTGGATGTTATGTGTTTTTCCCTAAGGGAGAAAACACTTTATTGGATATGCATTGTCTATGATGATGTGTGGGAAAGTTTTAAGAATATATAGGAATAGTATGTTTCAATTTCTTAAAAGTTGTATGTAATATAATGAATTTTCAATTTATCCCATTAATATTATTTTCTAATAGGGGATGGGTCTTCTTTCGAAAAAACACAATGAAAAGGAGTGCCATGATAAAATATGTAAAAGTAAGGGTAAATATCCATTTATAATTTTTACTTTTCGATGTTTTACATAAAAATAATATTTTGAATTTACACTCATTTAAATAGAATTTTCATGAACAACAAGGCATTTTCTAATGTGGATATTATATGTTAAGATATATGTATGAAATAATTACAACTGGAACACTTGTAAACATTGACCTTGTAAGATTTACTTTAAAAAATTTCCATAATATTTCATTTTATTTATTCATTATACATGTTAACAACTATCATTTTACTGTGTATCTATATAATGACCCTCAACCCTATAGTGCTTAAGATTTCAAACACTTACATGTGGAATGGTCAAATTATTTTACAGGTTTGATTGGATTTTAGTTTTTTTGTAGTGTAAAATGTAATTTTTAATGTTGTCATTATAATTGAGTATTTGGTAGTCATTTAGGTTGTATTTAGGTTTTTTTAGTTGACATTATATGTTTTTAATGTTATATATGTTAATGTTTAATTTTTGACTACTTCTTATTTTTGTCTAGTTATGATGGTTTTTTTGGTATGGATTATGGTCTTCGGTGGGGGGTGTCCAGGGGTGTGGGTGGTGTCTAGTGGGGTGGGGGTGTCCAGGGTGTCCATGGGGGTTGGAGGGTGTCCAGGAGGGTGGGGGAATCCAGGGGGTGTGTGAGGTTTCTAGTGGGGTGGGTGGATTCCAGGGGTGTGGGAGGGTTGTATAGTGGGGTGGGGGTGTCCATGGTGTCCATGGGGATGGTAGGGTATCAATAAGGGTGTGGGTTGTCCAGGAGGGTGGGGCAGCACAAGGGGTGTCCAGGGGATGGGGTTTCCAGTGGAGTGGGGGTGGTTTTTTAGGGGTGTGGGAGGGTTGTCGAGTGGGGCGGTGGTGTCCACGGTGTCCAAGGGGTGGGAGGGTGTCAATGAGGGTGGGATGGATGTCCAAGGGAGTGGGAGATGTCCAATAGAGGTGGGGGTCATCCAGGGGTATCTAGGGGTCTGCGGGGAGTCCAGTGGGGTTGGAGGGGTTTCCTGGGTTGTAGGTTTCCAGTGGGGTGGGGGTGGATGAGGTGTCCATGGGGGTGTGAGGGTGTCCAGAAGGGTGTGAGGTTGTCCAGGAGGGTGGGGTTGTTGTCCAGGGGGAGTCCAGGGGTGGGGGATGTCCAGTGGGGTGGGGGTGTCTAGGGGTGTGGGAGGGTTGTCTAGTGGGGTGGGGCTGTTCAAGGGTTCCAGTGTGGTGGGAGGGTATCTAAGGTTGTGGGGCATGTCCAAGAGGGTGGGGGGCTTTCCAGGAGGGTGGGGGATGTCTAGGGGGTGTCCATAGATTTTCGGATGTGTCTAGTGGGGGGGGTTCTAGGGGTGTGGGAGGGTTGTCTAGTGGGGGTGGGGGTGTCTAGGGTGTCCATGGGGTGGGAGGCTGTCCAGGAGGTTATGGGCTATCCAGGAGGGTGGTGGTTGTCTAGGGGTGTCCAGGAGTGTGGGGGGTGTCCAGTGGGGTGGGGGGTTTCCAGGGGTGTGGGGGGTTGTCCAGTGGGGTGGGGGTGTCCAGGGTGTCTATGGGGGTGAGAGGGTGTCCAGCTAGGTGGGATGGATATCCAGGGGAGTGGGGGATTTCCAGGAGGTGTGGGGGCTTGTCTAGGTGGTATTCAAGGGTGTGCGGGGTGTACAATGGGGTGGGGGTATCTAGGGGTGTGGAGGGGTAGTCCAGTGGGGTGGGGGTGTCTGGGGTGTCCATGGTGGTGTGGGGCAGTCCCGGAGGGTGGGGGATGTCCCGGGGTGTCTAGTGGTGGGGTGGGGGTTTCCAAGGATGTGGGAGGGTTGTCCAGTGGGGGGGTGTCCACCCGGGTGGGGGGTCCAAGGGTGTGGGAGGGATTTCCACTGGGGTGGGGGTGTCCAGGGTGTCCATGGGCGTGAGAGAGTGTCCAGGAGAGTAGGAGGGTTGTCCAGGGGAGTTGGGGGGGGGGGGGGGTTGTCTAGGGGGGTTTTCTATGGGATATACAGGGGTGTGCGGGGTGTCCATTGGGGTAGGGAGTTTCCATGGGTGTGGGAGGGTTGTCTAGTGGGGTGGGGGTGTCCTGGGTATCCATAGGGGTGGGGGTGTCTAGTAGGGTGGGGCTGTCCAGGAGGGTGGGGGATGTCCAAGGGGTGTCCAGGGGTGGGGTGTGGTTGGGGTGTCCATTGGGGTGAGGGGGGGGGGGGGTTCCAGGGTGTGGGAGGGATGTCCAGTGAGGTGGGGGTGTTCAGGGTGTCCATGGGGTGGGAGGGTGTCCATGGTGGTGGGAGGGTGTCCATGGGGGTGGGAGGGTGTCTGTGAGGGTGTGGGTTGTCCAGGAGGATGGGGGATGTCCAGGGGGTGTCCATGGGTGTGGGGAGGTGTCTAGTGGGGTAGGGGGGCCTCTAGGGGTATGGGAGGGTTGTCCAGTGGGGTGGGGATGTTCAGGGTGTCCATGGGGGTGGGAGGGTTCCCATGAGGGGTGGGACAACTTTCTAGGGGAGTAAGGGGCTATCCAGGATGGGTGGGGGATGTCCAGGGGGTATCCAAGGGTGTTGGGTGGGGTTCCAGTGGGGTGGGGGTTTCTAGGGTTGTGGGAGGGCAGTCCAGTGGGGTGGGGTTTCCAGGGTTTCCATGGGGGTGGGAGGGTGTCCAAGAGTTTGGGGGATGTCTAGTAGGGTGGGGGCTATCTAGGGTGTTTCCAGGGGTTTGGGTGGTGTCCAGTGGGTGGGGTTTCCATGGGTGTGGGATGGATTTCCAGTGTAGTGGGGGTGTCCATGGGGGATGGGAGGGTGTCCAAAAGGGTGGGAGGGTTGTCTAGGGGAGTCGAGGCTATCCAAGAAGGGTGGGAGGGGGTTGTCTAGGGATATCCATGGGTGTGGGGGTGTGCAATGGTTTGGAGGGTTTCTAGGGGTGTGTGAGGGTGGTCCATTGGGGTGGGGGCTGTTCAAGAGGGTGGGGGCTTTCCATGTGTGTGAGGGGTGTCCAGTGGGGTGGGGGTTTCCAGGGGTGTGGGAGGGCTGTCTAGTGGGGTGGGATGGTTTTGGTGTAGTTTTATTATATTTTTTGTCTATTTCTAGTCTATTTCAAGTTTTTTATACTGGTCATAGTTGTGGTTGAATGGTTTTATTTAAAATAATTGTTTTTTTACATAGGTTATTTTATTACCGATGTAAAAAATGAAAGTTTATGGGTTTTAATGTTGGTTATTTAAAAACTGACGTAACAAATGCATGGGAATGGGTTTTTAGGTTGGTTATTTCATAACCGACATAATAAAGGGAATTAAAATAATTTTTACATTGGTTATTTTATAACCGACATAATACATGGAATGAAATTGATTTCTAGGTCGATTATTTAATAACTGATGTAGTATATATGTTTTCACATCGGTTATCATTTATCCGACGTGAATAACCCTAGTTAGACTGGTTTATCATGTAATTTATGAACATAACTGATGTGATAAACTCTTCGGAGGCATAGATTATTACATCGGTTATTCTATAATAGATGTGAAAATGTAGATACCACATTGGTTATTTAAAAACCTCCATAATAAATCAAGACTCCAAAGCATTTTCTTCATCGGTTTTGGATGATCCGATGTGAAAAAACCCTTCGAATTACAATTTATTATGTCTGTTTTAGAATAACCACTATAAAAACAATATTTATAACATCTCATGTAATATTTTCATCCAATAGCTGATGTAAAAAATTAAATAAAAATTGTTGTAAAAAATGTTTTTTGCACTAGTGATAATATTCAATACAGTTGTTTGAGTATATCTCATCCATCATTATAGTTCATGGGGAGTGTTCCCTTACTACATACCTGTAATGACACTCCTAGTGGATTTTATTATATAAAATAATATTTTATTTATAAACCATTGTGAATTTTTTGAATAGATTATAACTATGAATGAACTATGTCATACCTATGGTGTCATAGATTGAAAAGGTGGTGTCATGGTTTAAATATACATTAAATTATTTTTCTTGATTATGTGGTTTCCCACTATGATTATTAATCCTAATTATATTCTTTTTTTAGTTAATATATTGATCCTGATGTTACCATTTTAATTCTAAATGTGGAAAAAAATTAATGATTGTTATCTAGTTAAATAAATTTTTATTAGATCAAGAATTTAAAATATACTTTTAATGATTATGTACCTTTTTCTAGACATGAATCATACTGAGTTTACCAATGATATAAGGTGGGATTAATATTCTTTTAAACCCTTAATTTGGAAACACAAACCTTCTTCTAGTGGGTCTAATGATCTACTAGTTTCTAAGAAATAGATTATGTTCCCCATATTATTTATATCAAATTGGATATAGAATTACTTGATATAAAGTATAAGGAAGATATATCAATTAGTATTTATGAGGAAAATTTTATAAGACCTATGATGTTTGCTTCTGGTATTATCATTACACTTGAAATTATGGTTGATTGATTATTTAGTTACATAAAATGAAGACTCTAAAGAGTGTTAGCCATAACGCGAATTAGTAGCTATTAAAAAATCAATCTACGTACTACCAAGGTTGATATGGAGATTGGAGTTACCCATCAATCTCGTTGGTTTGATTGGAAAATAAAAATTTAATTTAAATAAAATTCAAAAAACCATAGAGAGAACATAATGAAATTCCCTTTTATGATTATTTTGAGGAAGGAAACATGGAGTCAATTTTTTCATGTGAACCAGTAAATATTTTATAGGTTAAAATAATGGTAATTGAGAAATTTAATTTCAATGTGATGGAAAATAGTTAGTTAATGATTGAAATAGATAGAAATGTCCTTAGAGTTCACCACCCACATACCAATGTTTCAAATTTAAGGAGTATGATAATTATTCTAACAAATTCTCAAATCTAAAGGTTAATGAAAATGATCTATGTGAAACCCCTATTAATTCCAATGAAAATGGTAAATTTCACGTGATCATTATTATTGAAATGTGTTATTATAACATATTTGTGTAAGGAAAACATACCATTTATTCTAAAACTTATAATGTATTAAATGATTATGGATATACCTACTCTTTTATATTATTAAATTTTTATAACTGATTGACAACACCACCAAAATGATTGGATATTGAATTATCAGGGAAAAATACTAATGGTTTGATGATAACATATCAAGCCTATGTTACTTTTTTTATTGAAGTTTTATGGAATGTGATTCCTTAAAATGTCATTATTATCCCTCTAGTTGGATTTAATGTTATAATTGTAATGTATTTCCTTTATTTACATACATCCCACATCAATATATAATGGAATTTAGGTTTTATATTTGGAACCATACTTTAATAATCTATTAGTGCGACAATAAATAAAATTTTCTGATGGAATTTCATCCATTTTATTAAAAAAGGAATTTATCTTAAATAGTTAGGAAAAAAATAAACAACTAAATTATTCTTGTGCAGTGATATTTTTTTAATGTTTTTTTGGATGAATAATTTATTCATCCTTTGAATAATGGAGTTATTTTTTAAATATAAATCTTATTTGGTGCTACACATATTTCAAAGAATCCATATAGAATGGATCTGAATGAGTTGTATTAATTGAAGAATCAAGTCCATGATTATATTTATAACAGGTTCATTCATCCAATTGATTCACATTTGGATGCATATATTTTATTTCAAAAGAATAAATATGGATAAGTATGACTATTTATTGACTATTAGGAATATAAAATGATCAAACTCGAAAATATGTTTCCTCTACCCCATATTAATGATTTGATATATCATTTATGAGAACAATTATATTTTCCCAATATTTATCTTGGATCTTCATACTATAAGTTGAGGGTAAAATGTTAATACATATCTAATAAATCCTTCCCTACAAGGTATAGACATATTGAACTTATAGTGATTCAATTTGGTATTACTAATTCAACCTATATCTCTATGGATTTAATGAATAAAATCTTTAGATATTACATGGATCAATTTTTGGTAGTCTTTACAGAAAACATCCTTATATGTTTTTTGTGTAAGAAAGATCTTGAATATCACATGAAGATTTTACTAAATATTATAAGGGAGAATATGATGTATGAAAAGTTTTCCATGTATGAATTTTTTCTATAAAAGGTTTCATTCTTGGTTATTATTAGCTTCAGTGAGGGTATATCAGTAGATCCACCATAGACAGAAGTTATTGAATGTTAGAACAGACCAATATATATGAATAAGAACAATATATTTATCAATTTAGTTGGATATTATAATTTATTTATATATAATATCTTATTAATCTCTAACTACTTACCAAGTTAACTCAGAAAGGATCCACGTTACTTAGGGCATATGAATATGAGAAAAATATCATGGAACTAATGAGAATGTGGGTTTGAATAATTTTGTTTACATTAACCTATAGTGGAGAATGGTTTTTCATCTATAATGATACATTATAGATGGTAATGGGATGTTTCCTCTTCTATAATGATATAGTGAAAGCATTTTTATCATGTTAATTAATACTTAATCAGAAAAATTACCCCAACTCTTTCTTTGGAGTGTCATTTAGTAATAACTGCATTAAATATATAGAGGTATTATCTTCATAGATAAATTTATGGCATATATACTAATCATAAATGTTAAAATTAAGTATTATATCATAAATATTTTAATATATTCAATATAATATGGTTATATTTGATTAAATATTATGATTGGTCAATACATTACCAGTCTAGGAAAGCGAAAAAGGTTGTCAAGGATTTGAGTCAAAAGTATTACGTTGGATTATCTATGATGTGGATCACAAAATATCCTATATTTATATATTTTTAATGGTTGTACTTGAAAATATTTAATTAAGGGGAGAAATCATATCTTGTTTAAATGATTTTTCAAACATTTATCTAATTGAATATTAAGGAGGTAAAAAAAGAGAAATAGTGTTTCAAAAAAGGTAAGAAATATTACTGAGTTAAACATTGATTATGATGGAATGATATGGATTAGGAACCATTTACGTGCCCCTTTAATAATATAATTGATGACAGAGTTGTTAGATAAATTAGATATTTCAACATTCTCTATTCATCGTGGAAGTATGAATATGTATAGAGATCTAAAAGGGTATTTATGGTGGGACAACATAATGATTGATGTTAGAGAGTATATAACTTGGTCCTTGATATTTCATACATTTAAGTCTGATCTATATAATCCTAAGTGTATTTTACAAACATTACCCATACTATAATAAAAATTGAAAAACATCACCATGTATTTTGTAGTTACACCCCCAAGACTTCTAAAGGCCATAATTCTATTTTGGTTATCGTTTATCACCTTACAGAGTTAGAAAAAATCATTTATATAAGAGAATTATTATATCTTGATTAGCTTTATAGAATATACATCAAATTAGTGTTGAGGCAGCATGGAGTGCCTTATTATATTGTTTATGATTGGGACATGAGGTGTACTTCAAATTTCTAGAAATGTATTCAGTATGATCTGGATAAAACATTGGGTTTTTGTACTAATTATCATCCTCAGATAGATTGAATGTTTGTTATAACCAATCAAACCTTGGAGGATATACTGAGATCATGTTCTATATATTTGAAAGGTGGTTGGGATCAACATTTTCCTCTAGTCTATTTTTCTAACGATAATAATATTAACTCAGTCATTCAGATGGATCCATATGAAGACCTTTATAGAAATAAGAGTAAAAATCCAATTTATTGGGAAGAGTTGGATAAATGAAGCGATTGGGACTAGATCTAGCTATGGAAATGTTAGAGAAAGTCATATATATTCATTATTGTGTCAAGGTAGCTCAAATTCGATAGAAATGTTGTGATTATAATCATTAATGAAATATGGATTTCAGTGTTAGTGATAATGCATTCCAATGCATTTATCCCAGGAATATGGTTTTGAGATTTCTAAAGAATATAAATATAAGCCCTAGGTATATTTTCACCTTTTGTAATTTTTATTAAGTATGTATGATGGATTTTATCTTAGTGTTTCCACCAAACCTATTTCATGGTCATGGTATGTTCCATGTATCTTTCATGAGTAAGTACATACATGATCTATCACATGTACTAAACTCAAATGTTATAATAATTGACCATGAAATTTATTATAAACAAAAATATATAGAAATCTTGTTTATTAGAGAGAATGTTTCATAGAACATGTCTACTCATATGGTTAACTTATCTATATGAATCAAAAGTTCAGATAACATACATGGGAACCTGAGTGTGTGAGGAAATAGATATATCCACATTTTTTATATCATAGTGAAGGAATTTCAATGAAATTTTTAAGGGGATTATAGTGTAACATTCTAACATTTTTTTGATGTATTTTTCATTTAATAATTTTAACATCTCCAATAGATTATAATACACACAAATCTGAGTCTAAATGATCTATAATATAGCATATTTTAACTATATATCCATTAAATTGGTATAATGAATATTTATAAACAAATTTACAATTTTTTTTAAAAATAATTAGATTAATAAAATATATATTAAAATAAATACTCAAATTTTAGTAATGCCTTTATATGCTTCAAAATTATATTTTTTCCTGAAAAATGATTTTTATTGATTTTCATGAAAAAATAATATAATTAAGTAATTTAAAATTTAAAATATTTATTGGAAAAATCAAATATGATTTTTATATTAATATGTCATTATTAGCTTTGAGTTAATTTTTGATATTTTTTTGAAAAGATAGATTTTTCAATGAATAGTGAAAAATACATGTTTTTATTGAAAACTAATGTTTCATTTAAATCATTTGTATATTTTCATTTAGTTTTAAAATTGTTTTAAAACTAAAATTTATTTATTTAAACTATTAATAATCCAACTATGATAATTAAAATTGATATTATATTGGATTTTGGTTTAAAAACATTTAGACTTAAGAAAAAAAATTCACTATAAAATTGTTTTTCATAGTGTTTTGTGGGTTTAATTTTAAATTAAATTATTCCAAATTTTAGAATTGAGTTTAATAAAAGTTAATTCATATTTTTAATAATCTTATACCAATTTTTTAATGATCCCACATTCATTTATGTCATAATAAATAGTAAACATAGTAATATTGTTCTATTGTGTTAAAGGTTAAAATGTTTTTTTCTGGGTTTTAAACCAATAGATAAGGGTATATTTCCCAACTAAATGTGTTTAAATCCTATTATATGAACATATTTATACCAAAACTTATACCATATTAAAATATTTTTCCATTTGGATTCATTTCTTTCAGTATGAATTTATTATATTTTAATCTTATAAGAAATTCCAAGTGAGCCCTTTCCCCCCACTTATAAAAAGACTTCCCTACATTAACTTCAATAAACAAATATGAGAAATATAACATCACCAAACCCTATAGAATTATTTTATAAACATATATATACATGAGTTAAAGGTCCCAGTCTTCTTAAAATACCATTCCAAGGTTCCTTTAAATAGGATCTAAAGGATACCTTTTAAAGAAGAGGTAATCATCCTTACCATGTTTTTTCAAATTATTCTTCATCTAACTCTTATAAATATGTGGTATTCATCATAAAATAATAACTTAATTATTCAAAATATAATTAAATGTTATTGTGATTATGGATCCACCAATATCCACTATCTATCCCATCAAATTTGAAATGAAATTATCGATCATTCGTGTGTGTGGCATGCCACCTCCACGTAGAGATTCAATTAATTTTAAATCACCTTATTTAATTTATTTTTATTTTGATAGTATTAATGATTATATATGACATTTATGATATAATTATTCTTATAAAATAATAATATCATATATTCCTTCTTAAATTCAAATCTATTGGATAATTATAATGTTTCTCATGTGTGTGTATAGATAACCACTATAACATCCCCTTATCGGGTACTATCTCGTCAAAAAAAGGGTTGGTTATGAGACATCAAGTGTGCCTCCCCATATGCTAGTGTCTTTTGACTATAAGTGGGGTGTGATATGTATTGGGGGGATACTATAACCCCTGGTATGAAATTTAATATTAGTGTAAATAATACATATAAAAAATTAAATTGAAGTAATAGACATAACAGAAAACATAGTATAAAACTTTGAAAAAAAGAAACCAATATACAAAAAAAAAAATTCTATATTGATAGGTTGAAATGTATATAAATTTCATACTATAAAAATTTCAAATAAAAAGTCATATAACATAAGATAAACCCAAAACATTCATGTTATTACACCCATGCTGGACACATCTCCTAACTCCATCCAATCCAAAAAGAAACAAGTCAGTAAAAATGTCACTTTCCCTTATCCAAACCTACATCCCTGAAATCTGCTCAATTACCAAATAGTATCTTGAAAAGGGTGAGAGAAAAACCTAACAGTATGATGCCACCATGTCTTAAAAATCTAGTCTGATACAAATTTCATTAAATAATGTGATATACATTTTTATTAAAAAATTATTAAAATTAATAAAATACAACTAAAATATGTTCATAACCATGGAAGAATATCTCTTAGCATGTCTCACAACCTTTCCAACAACAATCATATAACCATGGTAAAACAAAACCAACCTCAGAACCTTATCATAATGTATTTGAGAATGTATCACAACCATGTCAACCAAAACCACATACCCATGGGGTCATGCCCACTATATAATCATCACAACATGTTTCGGGGCCTAATCTCATATATAATCATCTTAGCATCTTCCAAGGTATTTTCAGATATATAATTATCACAATATGTGTAAGGGAATAGACCAGTTTATCAGCATCACAACATGTGCAAGGGAATAGACTAGTATATAAGCATCGCAACATGTGTGAGCGTATAGCCTATTATATGAGCTTTACAGCATGTTTCAAGGCATATCCTGGTATATAATCATCTCAGCATGTGTCAAGAGGTAGATCGATATATAAGAATATTATCATCTGTTAGGTCATAGACTTATATATAACCCTCTAAATATGTCTCAGAAGTGTATGTCATAATAGAAAGAAAATCACAAAATAGCCACAATATAAAAAAAATTAATTCTTCTAATTACCATTTTTCTTTCAATTTACCCGTTATTTCAATAAATACATTAAAAATTTATCTAGGGTGAGTATATATTAATTAATCACATGAATCACATGTAATGATAAAATCATATGTAAGACATTTATAATTCAATATTTTCAGAAGATTTCTCATCCAATGGGTAGCCAAAAGCTAGTTTACATCATAAATTTAGTCCAAGGTAATACAATGAAGAATCCAAAATAGAATTACCATCATTATATTCAATTAATTTATTATCATACACATGAATTAGTGTAATAAAAATATTATATATATTTCTCAATTGAAAACATAGACAATGGGATTAATATTTTGACCCTATACCATTATGTTAAGATCAACAAACTCTTCTAGCATGATTCTCCACAATAATGAAGGCACAGAAGATCAAAATAAGGTTACTAGATTATAACTTCTCAATATGAAAACCAAAAACACAAAAGATAATGATATTACTCCAAAAGACCTAGATATTAACGGTAGTGAATTGAAAATATAAACAAAACCACATTCCAAGGATCAAATACATGATTTGTACAATCGAAATTAAGATAGGAACACCAAAATCACATGGATGATATCCCTAGGTTGACAAGAGGATAGATGCATACAGGTGAGAATAAAAACATACCGCATCCCACTTTTTAGAAACCTACTCAGGAAATTACATGGAATGTAATTTAGTTAGGCATAATGGATTTCTTAAGAAGGATATGACAAAAAACCTATCATCTCTGCAGAATATTTTACTCTCCTAAACATTACATGTCATTTGATTGGTTCACGATGTGTAACCACATAACAAAATGAATTATTTCATTACTTGATTCTTCTATCTTTTAAACATTCTATAATCTATTTACATGGTGTGTAAATTTCCTATAGATAGTTTTTATCATATATTCTCTAAAAAAATACAATGTGACTTTAACGATTCATGTAATACTAATAAAACATTGTAACACTTGACCCATTTACACCCAAACTCTATTAATTCAATCAAACTACCCAACTACTCCCCACATGGACCACCTCCAGTTTTATTAAGTTTTCTCACAACACATGTATGTGTTTGTTCAAACATACAAACATCAATGACGAAACATATCCTGCATGGTTTTGAGATAAGACAAAACTAAATTGAAATAAGCTCAATGAAACTCTCAGAGAGAGACATACCTGAATAAATACATGTTCTTAAAACTTCCTCACTATATAACAGCTCATCCCTGAGTTTCTCAAAGAAACTTTGTGGGGTCTTGAAGAACAATTATAGACACTATGCTTGCATATTATACTTCCCCCTCCTAGGTCTCTTCCTAAAATCGCCTATATTTCGACTTCAGTCAAACCAATAGTATAGTCCTTTGCTAGAGATAAATCACTCTATGGTCCACAATCCATATCAGATTATCCTCAATGAAATCTTTAGCAGTAAGGTCTAATTCAACTATTTCTATCACATGATAAGGATATAGATGATATCTTTGATTCTACAACACATGAAACATTACATGCATGGAATCACAGAACTATGGAAGGTATAAACGATATTCCACTGGACTGACCCTTTCTACAGTATCAAATGGCCTAAAAAACCTAGGTGCTAAATTCCATTGTTTTCTAATTAGATATTTCCCCAATTTAGGTGAGACCCAAAGGAAAACATGATGACCAACATCAAACTCCAAAGGTCATCTCTAATGGTCCACATAGTATTTTTGCCTACTCTGTGCGGTCACCATCTACCTCCTACCCAACTAAACAAGTTCAGATGACTCCTCTAGATAATAGGTCCAACAAATGATATCTCGCCTACCTTCAACCAAAAAATACGTGAACGACATAGAATTACATAAAAATCTTAAAAATATTCCATATCAATTTATTCATATAATATTTTGTTATATATGAATTCCACAGGTCCCATATGTTGATCCCATAAACCACATAAATCCAAAATATATGCTTGTAACAGATCCTCTAGAACCTAAATAGTACTCTCGAATTGACCATCAGACAAAGGATGATAGGTTGTGATCAAAACTAAATATGATCCAAAATACTTCTAAATACCCTTTCAGAAGCATGATGTGAAAGAAGGATCTCTATAAAAAATGATACTCCTTAGAAAACTGTTCTACTAAACCACCTCACACATGTAAAGGCCACCCAGATCATCAATTTTGAATGTTTCCCTAATATGAAAAAGGTATGCTAGAATCATCAATAAAACCATAATCACCCATATAGAATCATTCCTATAGTTTTTCTGAGGAAATATTACACAAAATCCATATTAGCATCATCCAATTTTCATTCAGTAATAGGAAAAGGCTGTAAAAAACAAGATGGCTCTAATGCTCAGATATCATCTAAAGAGAAGTAAAACATCTCAAAACAATGCATGCTACATCCTAATTCATTATTGACCACCAATACTATCTATGGAGATAATGATACATCTATTTCAAACTTGGATATACCAACCATCTATAAGAATGAAACTCCCTCAAAATCTCCACACATAATCCCATATAAACAAATAATTTTCCATATGAAATATGTTAATTTCCACTGCCAATATTCCATCTTGATGGTGTCTCCCCACATTTATCTCTCAAAACTAATCCCTCTAGATCAGATAACTGTTTGTTATTGATCTAATCCAAAAGAATATGTATAATAGATGTTGAAGTCATGTCTTCACATCTTTGTGAATCCTTCAAATCTAGATGCATGTCTGTAAGGAGTGAAATCATCAACCACTCATCATAAGACTCTCATACTACCTATTTCTATGTCATTCATCTTAAAAAACATCATAAATGACATTTCCTTAACCCAGTGGATAAGCCAACATGAAATTAAAAGACTATAGACATCTTACCCACCACCTATGATGATGTTTTAAGTCTCATTGGGAATAGTTGTTCATGAAGCACTTATGGTAAATGTATACCACAAATCACTTACCCACAAGATAATTTCTTCAGAATCTCAAGGAATTTATTATTGATTATAACACATATCATGAGTAAGTTAATTCCTCTTCTACGGCCTTAGCTACCTGGATCCATAAGTTACCACTTGATCCTCCTACATCAAAATTTCTCTGAGTCAAAATATGGATACATCATAATACCCAAAATATGAATTACCTTTAATAGGAAAATTTATTATTAGTGTTTAGGCTAACCTACCTTTGAACTTTGGAAAAGGTCTCTCTCATAAATTTGACCAAACAAAATCCAGTCCCTTCTTGGTCAGTCGTGAAATTAGTGCTACCAAACTGAATAATTCATGGATAAAGAGCTTACCATAACATGATAAATCTTGAAATATCTAAATCTAGACGAAATTATTGGGATGATACCATGATACCAAAAATTCAACCTCATCTCGGTCCAAAGACAATTCATAATCTCATATGAAATAAATAAAGAAGTAAACTTTATAAATCCCGAAACACTTTTTGTTTATCTTGGCGTAATGTCAAATCACTTCCATTGTACACAGAATGATTTCAATATATTGGGAATAATCATCTAATAACTAGGACTACAATAATATATCATAAAAAACCATCACAACCTAAAGCTAAAAACTGTGAAATATTCTATTGATCAATTCCAAGAATATCATCAGTTCATTTTTAACCCAAACAACATCACTATAATCTCATACCAGAAATGCATTCTTTTAAAAGGAGTCTAAGGTATGTCTAATGGTATCACCCTAAAATAGTGATATAATGATCTCAAATTGATCTTGTAGAAGATTCTAGAACCTCTCAACTGATCGAAAGGTCATTAATTCACTTAAAAGGATACCGGTTGTTGACTATCATCGTTTTCAATCTACTATAATCTAAAAAGAAGTTTATGGTACCATCAACATTTTTGGTGTAGAGAATTTGGGAACCCCAATGTGGTGTACTAGTCTATATAAAACAATTTTCTTATAAAACATCCAACTGGACATTCAACACTTGAAGCACTTCTAGTTCCATTTTCTAAGGTTGTGTAGAAACTATCTCTGCTCATTACACTAACAGGTCCATGAACTTGCTATATCTCTTTGGTGGTGATCCATTTAACTAATCAAGAAATTCATCATAATAATGATCTATCATTGGATAAAAATAATCTTGTTTCATTATACAATCATTTTGATAAATACCAACTATCTGAGAAATGATACAATCCAATCTACACTAAATTAGTCTTCCATAACCAACCAAAATATTCCACTCACCATAGTTAGAATAGCTACCTCATTTTGGATATATAAAGGTATCTATACTTCTATAACAGTCTATATGATCCTAGAATAGAACTATCCAACCCATATAACGAATTAAATCATAACCTATTATTTCAAGAATAAATGAATCCCAGTATAAATAGTTACCACAAATACCTGAAGAACATATATTGAAACATATAATATTATTTGACTGCACTACCAATGGTGTCTCGACGGTCAAACAACCATCGAGGATTTCCAAATCCAGTCCTAAATAATTTTAAAAAATTGAACAAAAAAAATAATGTGATTCTCTTCTATAAAAAAACTCATGATATGGTATATCGTATAATAATTGTATGTATGATAGTATAAAGTCTTGCATCAAAACCGGTTGGATTATATTATGAAGCATGCAGCTAGCTCGACCCTCTACCCTAGGATCTTGTCTGACTCACCTATTATATTCTCATTTAGTTGTACTAACACTCCTAAAATGGGGTGAAACATCCCCTGGGTCATATTGAATGACCAATAAAACTCTAGAAATTAGCCAACTGAAGGGTAGTTGAGTCCCTTATAGACTTAGGTGCATGTCCTAATCCCCTACCACTAGTCTGTTGTGAAATATTCCCATAAAACATCTGAATATGACCCATACATCTATAGATATAACACTATATTGTGGGGTGAGTACCATATGGGACCTTGTATCCAAACATGCCACACGGATTGCATTGTAACGAAACATGGTCCTGAGATGGATATCCATTGAACTCCCTGATACTCTCACTATTACCTTGGGGAAAACTGTCTTAGCTTCACTTCTTTCAACTCAAATAGAATCTTCAGTTATCCCTGATGAAACATCTTGGCCACTTCTTGGGGCCTCTATCAGATTCTTATCTGCGATGATTTCTCATGTTTTCTCATCCAAATAACTAGTCAAATGAAATACATTCACTTGAAACCTTATTTCATAATGAATACTATCCTAGAAAGATCTCTCCATCGAGTTCTCATCAACTACTAGGAGTGGTGAAAAGAACTGCAGGTTAGTCAAATGTCATTAATAGTCCAGATCTAAAATACCCTCTTTTGCTAGATGCATGAACTCATGAGTCATATCATCCAAAAATATATCTAGATAGAAGTGGTTTAGTAACTTTATCTCAATGTCCTTATAAGATGACACATCTTAATACATGGATTTCTCAATAATGTACCACCATCACATGGATGTTCCATGAATCATATATGAAGAATGATTTACACTCGTATATACAAGTCTCTCAAGGTTATTGACGAATTTATTGTCTCACTCAATCCATAACTTATCTTCGAGGGAGCCTCCCTCCCCAGTGAACATAGGGGGATGTTGTAGCTAAAAATATATGTTCGTCTTAGAAATCAATGTCATGGGGAAACCATTTTATCATTCCATGGAATTTATGATTCTTATATGTCGGTTATGAAGATGAACATCTATCTGATCCATATGAGAAATAGGAAGCTTTGTATTAGCTATGTTAGGAGTGTGCTGATTACTACTCTCCTGATGCTCAATTCCAAGATGACGAGGAGTCATTTTATCTATAATAAAAACACACACCTTATAACACTAGGTAACAATAAATTCAACCTCTATAAGTGAATATTGAAAAGAACCACTTACTCTATGTCCTTCTAAGAATGGTTTAAGAAGTGATTTAGAATGACATAACATTACCTTTATTTATCAGGTATAAAAATATCTCATACCATAGTCTAAAAAGTAAATAAATCAAATGAACATATGTATTTTTCTATCATAAACCATTAATGTAATTTTATATCCCTACATTCCTAACATGACGCATGTATAGTCATCTTGTTCTATACTGATCCATGAATATAAATCTTGAGAAACCATAACATCACAAAATATGCGAATCACCAAAGGTGAAATGTAATGCCCTGACCTCTTTACCCGGTGCAGGTGCATTATTACATTTCATTGGGATGTTTACAATGAAAAAAATCTTTATGGACTGGTTAATTTATTAATCTTTGATAAAATAGATACATTTACCAATCTCGTTTAACATTGGGAAAAGAAAATAAAATACAATACATAACAAAATCTAATAAACTACATCCATGAGAACCCAATAAATGATCTCTTTCTCATAAGCTATGGATAGAAAAATGAAAGGGGAGAGCTCAAATTCTATGTAATAGTTTGATATATTGGAATCATGAATCAATATAATGTTAATCATAACCAAATTTACATAATCAATATTACTTGGTGAATATATGAAAAACACAATCTATTAAAAACTAAGAATGAAAATGCATCTATAGATTTTGTGATAGTGAAAACCTCATGGAATGTAGAAAACTAAATACAGAATACAGATAATGCTTATTATTTGGAATTCATGTATCGAGTACATGAACCATTATATCATCGAGATGGTTTAGGTTTGTGGGTATAAACACATATGATATTTCTAAACAAACTCAAAATGTTGTTTCCAAATGATTTGTCTCATGAGACTCGTCGATGCATTGAGGAGATATGGCAGGCCCCAACCATAACTTCTTGTCCAAACAATTATTTATAAAATTATTTTATAAAAGAACAACATGCCTTTTAACTATCCATATTGATTATAGGATACAGATTCATCAATATTTCCACAGTTAAAGCGACATTCCACATAAACACCATATGTAAAATGGTATATAGCTACGAAAATAATTATATCCATGTAAAAATAATGTAGATATATTATTTAACTAAAATATAAAAATAAAAAATGATCTCAAAGAGGCATTAGTTACACAACATATGATGTATTAGGTGCACAATACCAAGTAAATTACATTGAAATGGAAACTGAAACAATGTCCCTTACATATGGTAATCAATCAAATCGTATGACCAAAAAATTCAAATCATAAAATGAATAATTTAATTCCTTAAAAATAAATAGAATAATTATATTATATATAAATTTTAATTATTCATGAATGAAATACAATAAATAAGTGGCGAACAATGGAAATATCACAGAAATAAAAGTGGGATGAGAAACCTCTTAACTTATGCCAAAATTTGTTCTTCCATTGATCTTAAAGTATTGTATAGTCAAATTAAATCTAATAATTAATTACATAGGAATATTATATAAATTTATTTGATTCATTAATGTTTTATTATGTTCATTTATGGTCTTCTTGATATCTTATAAAATTGAATTATGTTGTTCTAGAGTGTTTTTTTACTTTATTTTAATGGTCGATTATCTTGACTATGAGTAATGGAGTTCATGTGGGATTGAAATAATTATCCTGAATTGGAATTATATTTTATTAAAGAACATCCAGAATTGTTAACAGTTATACATTTAATTTGTTTATGTGGTTTTATTATGATCATTATATAATATTTTAATGATGAACGCTTGGCTTATTTTGAAGGTTTTTCGATCACCATGAAATCATTTTCATTTATAATTAAATACCATGTGTACAAAATGATTATAAAAAATTAAATATGATATATTACATATAATATGATTTTCTTCAACCATAAAATTTTTTCCATGACCCTAATTGAATATGGTAATAGAAATTGAAAACTATTCGTCCTTGAATGATATAAATTAACACATCTTGGATGGTGTTTTCATTTTTAGCATAAGATGAGGGGGAAAGAGAGATGATGATGAAATATCCCAATATAATAATAAAATAACATTAAATTTAATTTACTATAGTAATCTCATCATTTGGATGTGGTGAGGTTAGGAGAGAAAAAACAAAATAATGGAACTTGTAAAACAAGATGAAAGGAAAAGGAAGAGAGGATTACCTCTTGAGTACTCCTCCTGGAGAATCTCCTTAAGGCCATTGTTTTTTGACTTTCATTGAGACCATATGGTCTTGGAAGTGGAGGTATATATTTTGAAGTGTATTTGTCTGAACTAATGCAAGGATCAAAGCTTTAGTGGTGTTAGAGGAAGAGAGGGCGAGGGGTGGTTTATATTTGAGAGGATGAGGGTTTTGCAATATTTTAATCATTAGTTTATTAATTTTCCCAATACAAGAAATTGTATTGATTCATGTGACCAAATATATTAATAAAATAATGTGAGTTTGAACCAAGTGTACTTACCTTGGTATGACATCATTAATGTCTCAATAAATAATGTATTTATCATTTATCCTAAATTATCATATTTTACTATCCACCAAAAAATCATGAATTTCAGAAACATCCCAAAATTTTACCCTAACCATTTTTTGATGTGTATAAAAAAAATCCATTTTATGAAAAAAAATTATGAATATGAGCGATTTAATTTTTAATTAAAATCATCATTTAATCAAAGAATACAAATTTAAAAAATTATAACCGATTTTATGTCACTATGAGAAGACAACTATGGTAATAATAAATTATCCTAAAAAGCATATGGAATGAAAATATTGATTTATAAATACATTTTACGAAATTTAATTATCATTCCAATCATTTTATTAATTATAATTTTGTAATTCAATATTTATTAGTCAAAAAATACCTATACATAATTAAAATATTCACCTTCAATTATAAGGTGCCTAATTATTATTTATACACTCATGGGTAAGGTTACAATTCATAAGGGTAATATTACTATTCGTAAGTGTAACATTAATATTCATAAGGGTAGGTAACTATTAATAAGTTTAATTTAATATCCATAAGGGTATGTTACTATTCACCAAAAATTATGTTAATTATATCAGACTCCAAATATCACCTAGATAACAACTGTACATGTCTTTTTTTTGAAATTACAAATACATAAGTGGAAAATTTATGTATAGTGTCTATGATATAACTATCTCCTATAACTAAGTGGTGTTTTAAATATACTTATTGTTTCATGAATATAATTTATCTATTTAATTGAAATAATTTAAGTAGAAACTCACTGTAAAATATGGTGGCATTTTATTCTTAACCCCTACCGAAATTTCGTCCTTGAAATTATTCATGTATAAGGCCCTCTAAAAAGATGTGGGTGGTTCTTCTTAATAACATCCTCAGGTTCACATGTGGATTCCTCCATTTTATCATTTCGTCAAATAACATTTACCATTTTATTTGTCCCATTTCTCAATACTTTCTCTCTATTGACAAGAATATCAATAGGCTCTTCATAGTAAGTCATGTCAGGTTCCAATTCTATTTCCTCATAGGTGAGTACATGAATTATATCTGCCATGTGATTTTTAATAATGACACATGGAACACATCATGAACCATGGAGAGACTTGTCAACACCACTAAATGGTAAGCTACAACACCAATTCTATCCATAATTTCAAATGGTTTGATGTACCTAGGGATTAGATTCCCTTTCTTATTAATCCTTTGGACACCCTTCATGGATATAATTTTAGGAAACCTAATATCTCACTTTAAATTCCAAATCCTTTATATGGTTTTCAACATAACTCTAATTTCTACTTTAGGATTCTTTAATATGGGGATGAATTATTTTACCTTTTTATTGTCTCTTTAATAATATATAGTCCTATAAGTTTCCTCTCATCAAATCCATACCCAAAACATGGAGTTCGACACCACTTTACATATAATGCTTAATATGGAGCAATATGAATACTATAATGAAAATTAATATTGTTGTAAAATACCATAAAATATAAGTACTGATCCCACATACCTTGAAACTCAAGTGATAATGACCTCAATATGTCTTCTAGTGTTTTAAGAGTCCTTTCCAGATTTCCTTTGGTATGGGGGTAATAAGAAATACTCATGTGAAGCCTAGTGTCAAAATACTTCATTATACTTTTCTAGAATATTGATGTAAATCAGGTATCCCAATCAAACATAGTTGATACAGTTCCACCCTGGAGTCTTAAAACATTATTAATATAATACCTTGTTAGGTTCATAAGTGGTAAATCCTCTCTTATTGAAAGGAAATGTGTGGATTTTTTAAGATGGTCAACAATTCATCATATTGCATCATTCCTTATAAGTTTCCATAGTAGTCCTTTGACAAAGTCCATCATAATTTCATCCCACTTCCACATAGGAATAGGTATATGTTTCATGATCCCTATGGGTTATTGTCTCTTAGTCTTCACTTGTTGAAAAACTAGACACCTTGACACATATTCTAAAATTTCTCACTTCATGTTATCCCACCAAAAATGTTCCTTCATATCTCTACGTATCATTGTGCTACCGTGGTGTGTATATAAATTTGAGCTATGATCATCATCTAATAGTTTCCTTTTTTTAATTTGGTACTGATGGAACACATATCCTCTTTCCAAATTTTTGAACTCTATCCTCATACACGAATTCTTCCAATCATTCATCCTTAATATCTTTAATTTTATTTTGTATAATTTCGTCATCAGATTTAGATATTTTTAACTTCTCTAGTATATACGGTTTATCAATAATTTGAAAAGGGGAAACTGTTTCTCCTTATATAATGATTCCCATATCTGTAGTTACCAGATCCATGATAATAAGATCTCTCTAAATAATAATTTGGGCAGAAGTTCTTGATCTTTCCTAGTTAATGCATCCTCCACCTTTTCAGCCTTTTCTTGGTGGTAGTGTATTTAATAATCAAAATTGTTGAGTAACTCAAGCCATATCCTTTTCCTCATGTTGAGTTCTTTCTATGTAAAAATAAATTTCAAACTCTTGTGATCTTTATATTTCTCATGTCTTTCACCATAGGGATATTGTCCACATATTTGTAAAGAAAAGATTATGGCTTCTAACTCAAGATCATGAGTTAGATAATCATTATCATGAGTCTTAAATATCCTTGATGTATAAGAAATAACTTTATCATTTTTTATAAGGACACAACCCAATCCACTCTTTGAATCATTAATGTATATCACAAACTCATCCTTTACATATATATGTTTCAAAATCGGGGCAATCCCTGAATTGTATGTGGGTATTGATTCCCTTTCTTGTATTATGAACCATCATTAAATTAGGTCATAATTAATAATTTCTAAGTAACAAACACTTAACATAATTTAAAAATTTATGCACATCTAATCTCATAATCATAAAAATGGTTTCTATTTACATTTAAATCCTTCATAATGGTTTGTACAGAAAATTTGAATTATCATAAGCATATACCCGAGGAGTGTCAACCTAGGTTCACAATAAGGCACATTATCAAGTACAAGGACGCCCAGGGTCAAGCGTTAAACTCCTTATCTGAGTTTTTAGTCTTATGTACATATTTTCTAGAACCACATCCACATGTAGTGTCCAGACAAGGGTTTATTATTATGATTATCCACATTGTATCTAACATATGAAACTGCCATGATTTTACTCTATTATTATCCAAAAAGTCTATACTAGGGTTTTTTCCAATGATATATTTTTTAAATCCATCTCCCATGGTTATTACTAAACTTCCATTGATACCAACTATAATGCCCCAACCCCTATAGACTGGAGTCGGTGAATTATTATATTACATTGGTATGTTTACAAGGAATAAAATAATAAAGAACCATCAGTTTAGTAGTCTTTGAGAATCTAGATACATACATGGAACCCATTTTACATTGGGAAAGGAAACAAAATATTATACATAAGAAAAGCTAATAAACTGTGTCCATGATAAATCATTAAATTACCTCTTCCTCATAACATGGGGAAGAAAAATAAATAAAAGTGTTGAGATCAAATGAATATTAAAAGTTATATATATTGGAATAATGAAGCAATAATTAGGGAATCATAACCAATTTTATATAATCAAAATGACATGGTGAATAAATGAAAAACACACGCCATTAAAACTGAGAATGAAAATGATACCATAGATTTTGTCATAGCGAAAACCTCATGGTAAATAAAAAACAGAATATAGAATAATTTGAATGATTATTATTTTGACATTATTTATTTGACACATTAATTGTTATATCATAGAGATAGTTTATGTTTGTGTGTAGAAACCCATTTGTTTTTGGAAACAAACTCGAAGGGTTTGTCGCCAACTGATTTGCCTCATGAGACATGTCATGCATCGAGGGGATATAGGAAACCCCACCTATAACTTATAGTAGAAATAAATCATTATAAAAATATTTAATAAAAGAACAATATTCCATTTAAACATTTTTATTGATTAGAGGATATAGATTCATCAATATTTCTATAGTTAAAATGGCATTCCCCATAAACATTGTATGTAAAATTGTATATAGCTAAGATAATAATCATTACCATGTATCAAGAATATGTAAATATTATCTAATTAAAATTTAAAATGAAAAATGATCTAATAGGGCTAGTATTTACACCTCATAAAAATTATTATGAGCATTATACCATGTAAATAACAATGAAATAGAAACTGAAACAATGTTTCCTACAACATTGTAATTAATCAAATCATATTGAAAAAAACTAATCATCATATGAATCATTGTATATCATGAATATAAATAGAATAATTATATTATATATCAAATCTAGGTACATATACACCACATACATGAAATAAGTGGCGAACATTGAAAATCTCATGGAAATAAAAGTGAGATGAGAAACCCCTTACCTTATACGTGAATGTGTTCTAACTTTGTTCTTATCATACTGAATAGTAAAAATAAAACCATTAATTAATTAATTTAGAACCTTATAAAAATATATTTTATTTATTATAGTTTTATTAAGATCATTTATTATATTCTTGATAAGTTATATCATAGAATTCCTTCTTTTTGGAGTGTTTGTTTACTAGATTTTCACGATCAGTTCTCTTGACTATGAGTAATGAAGATAGTCTAGAATTGATATAATTATCTTAAATTGGAATTAAATGATATTAAAGAACATCCATAATTTTAAATGGTTATATATATCATTTGGTTATATGGTTTGAGGGTGAATCATTATATAAATGTTTAATGATAAATGTTTCAATTATTGAGATGGTTTTTAGATCACCACGAACTCATTTTGTTTTATATTTAAATACCATTTGTACAAATGATTCTACAAAATTTAATATGATATATTAGATATACTATGATCTGGTTCAACCATAAAAATGGATTCATGACAATAATTGAATATGGTAATAGAAATTAAAAATGTGTCATCCCTAAATGTGATAAATTCACACTTCTCGGACGGTGTTTTTTTTAGTATTAGAGGCTGGGGAAAGATAGATGATAATGAAATATTCCATTAGAATAATAAAATTCCAGTACATTTATATAACATAAATAATAATAGAATATGGATGAGGGGAAGTTAGGAGAGAGAAATAATAAAATTGAACTTGTAAAAGAAGTCGAAAGTAAAAGGAAGAGAGGTTTACCTCTTGAGTACTCCCCCTTGAGAATCTCATTAAGGCCTTTGTTTTTTGGCCTTCAAGTGGGACCAATAGGTCATGGATGTGGGGGAGGTATTGGGAAGTGTATTTGGTAGAACAATGGCTCAGATTAATTCTTGAGTAGTGTGAGAGGAAGAGGAGGTGAAGGGTAGTTTATATAGTGGTGGATATGAGGGTTTTTGGAATATTTTATTCAATAATTAATTGTTTTTCCACAATAAGGAATTGTATAGATTCTGTTGACCAAAAATAGTAATTAATTAATTTGAGTGTTAACCAAGTGGGCTTACAATATCAGGACATCATCCATGACTCAATAAATCTTGTATTTAGCATTTATCTTAAATTATTGTATTTTAGTATTGACCAATAATTATGTATTTTAGAAAAATAAAAAAAATACCCTAATCCTTTTTCAATGTGAAAAATACAAGAATGAAATCCATTTTAGGAACATAATTTTACAAATATAAGAAATCTATTTTTTAATTAAAATCATCATTTAATAGAAAAACACCAATTTTAAGATTATAACTGATTTTATGTCACATTAAATTGTTAACTATGGTCTCAATAAATTATTATAAAAATCATCGGGAACAAATATATTGATTTTTGAATACATTTTATGAAAATTCATTATATGTAAAATATATTCATTAATTATAATTTTGTAATTAAATATTTATTTCTCACAAAAATACCAACACTTAATTAAATCATTCACCTTTGTTTATAAAGTGCCCATATTTTAATTATACAATCAAGGGTAAGGTTAATATTCATTAGGGTCATATTAATTTTCATAATGGTAACATTAATATTCATAAGGGTAGGTTACTATTCATAAGGGATGTTACTATTCATAAGGGTATGTTACTATTAACCCAAAAAAATAAATTCTATCAGCCTCCAAATATCACCCAGATTGCAATCGTGTATGTCCATTTTTTGAAATTCAAAACAAAGAAGTGGAAATTTTAAGCTTATCGGATATGATAAAACTATCTCCTATAACTATGTGGTGTTTCACAAAGACTCAGTGTTTCATACATTATGATCTATCTAATGAATTGAAATTATTTAAGAAGAAACATACCATAAAATATTGGGGTGCCATCTTAGAAGACATCAAATTTTAACAAGTGAACATCATAAACAACAATCACATCCCTGGGAAATCAATTTTTCCTCGTACATGGTTTAGCCAAACCCATGAACAATATCATTACCCTATCTCGACACATCTCAATATCCATTATAAAATTTTAAAATACTCAGAAAATGAAAATAAATATTCCCACATTAATACCACTTTTTATCATCACCCGATCTCTGAATCTATAATGGGGAAAAAGTAATGGTTATAGGACTGTAAGACAGCCTCCCCATACACCTAAGGCGGCTAAATAGAAGATGGGTGTGATATGTATAGTGTAGAGACTATTCCCCTTGTATGAATTTTCATATAATTGTAAATAAGCTAAATACACAAAATAAACCAGAGTCATTGACATAGTAAAAAATATATAACAAAATTGGGAAAATAAAGGAGAAACAAATATCCGAAAAATGAAAAATTATGTATTGATAGACTGATTTTTATCTTAATGTCGGACAAAAAACATTAAAAACATAAATTGTGTCATCTAAATAAAGACAATCTCAAAATAAATCAGTCATGAACCCCATGTTGGATCCATATCCTAAATATATCCCATTCAACAAGCAACAAGTTCTTTTTCCCTCATCCAAACCTGAATCTAGGAAATTTACTCTGGTACCCAACAGAAACCTGAATAGGTCCTTGGTAAAACACAGTAGGATGACACCACCATGTCTAAACAAAAATGTATGATAAAAATTTCATCTAATAATGTCATAAAAATGTATTAATTAATTCATTAATTAATAAAATACAACAATAAGATAATTCAGAACCATGATGCAATTTCTCTGAGCATGTATCATAAACATTCCAACCACAACCATATAACCATGGTTAAACGTAACCTACATCTGCACCTTCCGATAATTCCTTTGATCATATCCCACAACAATATACCTATGGTATAACAATTCACATGGCCAAGCCCACTATATAAGTATCATAGTATGTGTCAGGTCCATGCCCAGTATATAAGAATCTCAACATGTTCCAAAGTAAAGCCCTGTATATATGAACCATAACATGTGCTTGGGAATATACATACATCTAACCATCTTAGTATGTTTTAAGGAAAAGACCTTTATATAAGAATCTTATCATGTGTTAGAGAATATCATGGTATATAAGAGTTACATCATTTTTCGAAAAAATACCGGTAAGTAAGCAACTCATCTTGTGCCAAGGATTATCCTAGTATATAAAAAAATAAGTAGGTGTTAGGGCATAGGTCAGTATTTAATCATCTTGGCATGTGTGAGAAGATCATATAATGATAGAAATAATATCATAAAATGACAAAAAAATATAAAATGGTTAATTATTATAATTATTATGTGTCTTTAAATTTACCATTTATTTCAATTAATCAATTAATCCATTTTCAATAGTGAATCTATATCAATAAATCATTGGAATCACATTTCATCATAAAATCATATGTAATCCATTTCCAATTCATTATTTTCATAGGTTTACTCACTGAATGGGTATCCATAAGCTAGTTCACATCATAAATAGCACCCAAATTAATCCAATGAATAATTCAACATAGGATTATCATCATTCTATTTAATTAATTAATTAATATGCACATGAATGATCATAATAACAATATTTCATATACATATCAGGTAAAAAATAATACATAAAGGATAAGAATTATACCACTACCATTAACTGAGGATCAACCAATGATTCATGTAGGATTCGCCATAAGAACGAAGGTGAATATGATCAAATGAATGCCCCTTGATCATAATGGGTGATGATCAAAACTGGTAATGCTCATGGTCAATACATTACACCACGAAGGGATAATATCAAAGGGATGGAAGGGAAAACCTAAAAAAACCACTTACCATGGATCGGATGCGTGATTAGGATTTAAATAATAAAAAAGGTTCCCTAAATCACCTAGATGATCACCCTCTACCGCGAGGAGGATAGATTCCGTTGGGTGAGAAGAAAAATGATCCATATAACACTTTCTAAAAACGTTCTCATGAAGTTACTGGGCATGTAATTATGTTATATGTCAGGTATTTATTTTTAATAGGATATCCTGAAAATCTCATTGTCTCTAATAAATATTAAATTCTCTCAAACATTACATGTCATTTGATTGGTTCAGAACTTGTAACCACTTCACATCATAAATATATTTCAAAAAATGAGTCAAGTGGCTTTTACACATCGTGTAACCCATATACACGGTGTGTAAATGTCCTAATGATAGTTTTTTGCAAATTTTTCTAATAAAAACCTGAACCCCCTTTAAGGTATTTCTACTTACAAGAACCATTGGTAACATGTGACCAATTTATACTCGGACTCCATTAATTAAAACAAAATTCTCGAACCACTCCCTGTGTGGATCCAATGTGATTTTCTCATGTTTACATACAACCCAAGACAGAGTTTATTCAAAATAAAAAGGTATCCATGATTAAACATGACATCCAAGTCTTAATGATGATGAATAAATCAACCAAAAATTGTTTAATGAAAACTCAAAGGGATATATACATGGAAAAAGATAGGATCATACAACCGCCACCGTGAAGCGAAGTGAGTCATTTTAAATTTCAACTTTATAATAATGGTAATATGTATTTATTTAATGATTATATATGATATATATAATATAAAAATGATTCTATAAAGTTGAATTATTAGATTCCTTTATTACATTATATCATTCAAAAATTGAAAACACCATTCTTGCGTACAAGTGGTTTAACGGCTCTATGAATGGTGTATCTCATTTTTCAATCTCTATCATTTAGGTATCACTTTATATATATATATATAATAAATATTTATGATATTTATATCATGATAATAAATATATATTATATAACCTTCATCCAATCATATGGAATGTATCTATCAGACTGAAATTCTCATTGAAAAAAACAGTTAACACCAAGAAATGATCATTTTAGTAAATAATATTTATTTAATTAGTGTTGAAAATTCATAAGTGGTTCATATATAATAATAAAAAAATGTAAAATCTCCTTTATAGAATTATAATAAATTTATAGTTATTAAAAAATAGGTTTGATTTCTTTCAAATAAAGGAATCATTGAAGAAAAATAATTATGATACAATCAAATTATTAATTTGGATTTTTTATGGTTAGGTTTTTGAGGATAAAATTGTATGACATACCACTCAAGAAACTCTTGAATTTTTTTCTCCTCTAGTAATTTATAGATGTTAAATTTTTTCCATTCATTTAACATCTATAATTACTCACGATACTGAATTAACACTTTTAAGCTAAATTGACATTATTTCTCTCTTCAATCAGAAATTTTATTTCATCAATTTATGTGTTTTCTAAAAAAATCTACCATTTATTACCAATATTCAATTACTTTTTAATTTCATTTTTTATTTGTGATTTAATTTTAGATGAAAAATCAAAAATCATCTTTTTATCATTTTTCGAATGATGTGATTTTGAATTTTTATTAAAATTGTGAAAGAAATATATATTTTTAATTACATGGTATGAACAGAATTTCCCAACATCAAGAACACTAAATTATTTGAATATTTCTTTTCAACTTGTAAAGGAATTTTTACTGAAAAATATTTATTAATATTTGGGAAATTTTAGATTTTAAATAATTTATTCAAGAGAATAATATGTTTTTTCTCTATGAAATGTAACATTGATAATTTAAATGCATTCCTCATCTATAATAATATATTTTTATGTAACTTATTTTTTAGTGGGATTATGATACAGGGATAACATCATTATTTTTAATCTATATGGATCATTATTATGATTAATAGTTGTTTATGAAACCTTTTTATTTTCCACGGGTATGCTATGATAAAATATTAAAATGTTTACAAACTATGTTTTGATTCCATGAGTTATAATATATATAAAGAATGTTTTATGATCTTTGTGGTATAAATATTAATATATTACTATTATGTATTATGAGGGAATGAAATTATATTTCCCTTCAATGTGTTTGTTAAAGTAAGATATCTCATGAAATAAGAACGAATGGATTGGGGATGGAACCTAGTTTAGTACATTATTCTATCCATTTTCATAGTTTGCAGATTGAACATTGAATAAGGATATGATGTAATGGGGAGTTAAACCAATCCAGTATAATAGACATTGTAGGGATCCTGGAGAAATGAATTTATTTTATATGATTGTGTTTATTCCATAAACATATTTCTTATGCAAATGTTATGCATTTATTAATCAAGTTCATTAATTCCATTATGATTCTTTTCTTATTAATTTCTATGTTTTATGCTAGGATTTATGATTATACCCTATGATATAATGTGTATATTTTTTGAAGGTTAATCCCATGTTCTCAAACCCTTACGCTCATGTCATAATTAAGTGATCATTAATTTCTTCATTTTTACCCATACAGAGATTATGATGTCACCCTTTATTATATTTTATTTCCCCATATTAGAAATAATTCTTATAATTGTGATAATTTTAGGAAGAGTAATAGTTATGAATAACTTAGTGTGAGATGGTGTATAACGTTTTTGAATATGTGGTTTGTGTATCAATATTTCCAAATACACTGAACCAATATTATTCTCACATGGATCATAATGTTATTTATTTAATATTCATCTATTTATATGTAATATCTACATATAAAAATATGGGTCACTATATTCAAGAATATATTATCTAGAATGTTTCAAGTAACAACAATTACACTATAATTATTCATGTGTTTTTATTCTAGGAAATCAAGAAAAGTGTTGTTGGATGAAGGTAAATTGGTCAAAAACTGATCAGAAGTTTTTTTATATGTTTGAGGAGTACTCATAATGATTCAATGAAGACTAGGATTAAAGTGAGTGAAGTATTTTATTTTAGCGTTGAAGCATTAATTTCATTAAGGTAATTATTTCTGGTAGTATTTGAATAAATATAAAATTACCGACATATACACAAGGGTTATCTGGGAAATTAAATGCCTACATGAAGGTACCTTGATATATGTGTAAAGGTGACACAAAATTTATAAACTCTATGTGGATGAAATATTAGTATATAATGAGTTACATAAGTGTAACAAAGAAATTATTAAGGCTATATCGTTGTCATCATGACCTATATAAAGGTATCCAACATCGGCATAAACGTCATACTAAATTATGTAATGTTATTCCAATGGTTTCAACTAGCTATATATAGTTTACCTATAAATATTTAATGTTATTAATAAAAATTAAAGACATTATAAATATACTTTACATTTCAATTATTAATTTTCAATGATCAAATAAAATAATTCTTTATGAAATGTTTTTAATGGGTTCTGAATCACAAGAAGTTGAAAAATATTTTTTTTAAAATATGTTTTATTTAATCAAAATTATAGTTGATTCAAGTAAGTGGTCCACATTGTAACACATAATTTACCAAGAGACACTAAAATAGGTAGGTGAGAAAGGCCATGCATTAATTCTATTCATGATCTCTATGAAAGGAAGTGGTGACCACACCGTTGTGTATTTTAAATGGCTTCTTCAATCATAATAGGGAGCTCACATGTAAGAAGATTTTGGAGTAAAGAAAAAACAAACAAGATATAATTGAGTAAGTTATTTAATTGATCATTTCATATAAAATTTAAACTATGGGAAACAATTAACTATTTTTACTATGGCAATTATTATCTTCATAAAATATATATACTTATGTTAAATAGTTTGCTAGAACATAATATAAATATGACCATGGAACCTCCAATGAAAATTTGATGTCTGGAGATTAAAATAGTATAGAACACATCATAGTCTATTTTTGTTGACCAATTTGAGATTCCTTCATTACTTGTAGTGGATAGAAGTTCATCGTGGGGATATCTACACTGTAGGACATGTCATGGTACTTTATGAATCATGCATTAACGATTTAAATGAATATAAAATATTAAAATCAGTAATGGTGAAGAGGGAAATCTAATTTAAATATTATTTGGAGTTAATATTCTCAAAGTAGATGATATATTATTGAAAATAAAATATATTTTAAAATATATTAAAAGACTAGTATTATCGTATATGGTCTTCTAACAATATATGTGATGAAATTAATTATATCATGTTTTATGAAAAATAATAATCATATATTAAATTAGTATACAGTTTCTTGAGAAGAAAATGATAGTGAGAATAAAAATTTGATACTAAATTGAATAGGGGATATTTATATTATGTATCTAAGGAATGATGATGTACTATAGAGTGAAACTGTACATTAATGAAGAAAAGTAAGAGTAAGCCTATGGAATATCTATTTCATAGAGAGAAGAAAATGAATAAAATGACATTGATTTTGTTGTTTATTCCGATCCTTGATGTCGATACTCTTATGAGATAGAACAACCGCTATTATTACAAGTCACAGTGAGTCCAAGTGAAAGAAAAATAAAAACATAAATGACGTGTGGTTGCTTACATCATAGAAGTCAAATTACAGTTCAACTATTTTTAGGAGGACATTGAAGAATTGGTGGTACCAATATAAACCACATAATCGACCGGTTGGAGATAAACTTTATGGGATGCAGTATGGAGAACCTGCCATGAGGTAACAAAAGGAAGTGGATGATTAAAAAGATATGGTATTGGTTGTTTCAATCCCAATCCTTGTGTTATATTTATTAAGGGAAACATAATCAATGAAATATAATAATAAAAAATCATGTGTTAATGGGATTCAAACATGGTAATTATTAGGGTTCTCATTATATATAAACCTTGTAAAAACTGGTGTGACTCTGTTTATACTTATATTCTTCATTACATGTTGTGGTGAAGGTAGTGTGTTCCACATAAGATTCATATCACTTAAATGATATAAATATTTAATTAATTTTAGTTTTTAGTATCAAAAGAGTGTAAAAATTATTAATATTTTATGGACACTAGTCAACCCCCTATTAGTGTCCTTCCATTACCACTTAGGAAATTCTTGTTATACCAGAGCTAATCCATGTTCACCTTTGATTATATCCTAATTTGTCCCAATTTTATTATAATATAAAAAATCAATTTTAGATTTAAATAAAATCATGATAAGACTCATATGGGGAACATAACATCTATACTTGTTAAAGATCAATTAGAGGTTTCAACATGAACCTTACAAATATAAAGAAAATAGAGGACATGATGCTATGAAAAATGTCAAAAGTCAAGTAGGTTCAACAACTACTTATGGATGATAAAGGTAGTAAGTAATCATCAACTAATTATTTTAAAATTTATCCTTTATTATATAAAAGTTATATCTATATTGAATACGAATAAGATGATTATATTAAAAAATTGAACACTATTATTCTCAATTTAATATTTATGTGAAGATTTATCTTCTTGAGGAAGTCATTTATATAAAAATTTATATCGAGGATTTTTGATATGTAGATTGAAAACTGAAGGAAGAGGAAAAATGGAAGATTCTTTAGTAAAAAACATCCAATGATGATAAAATATAACAAAAAAAACTAAATACAAAGATTAATCTAGTCACTTTTCAATGGTAATGTTTATATACATGAAAATAAATTAAAATTGAGGGAATGTGAGAGAGTGCTGATCAAATACATCTTTGATGATGTGATTCATTCAATGGTGATGTTACATAATACCTCTATGAATATCATAGAAGAAACATTTAATTTTAAATAAATAAAATTGAAGGATCAGGATAATAACATACATGACTCATGATAAATTAAAGATACAAAAATTTGGGAATGAAAAATGATTGTAAATAAAGGTAGGTATTATTTTTGGGTGAATGAAGCACTCCCAACATAAGGTTGATTTAATTGAAAATAAATATAATGATTTGGATAAAACACCATCTTGATGTTCACAGTCAATTAAAAATAATGATCCTTCCACCAAGGCCCCTAAAGAGGATCTTGTTCTAAATAAAACTCAAAAGAGTGGTGAATATAACTTGATATTATATAGTGAAGAATCAACCTCAATCTATCAAATAAAGGTAAATTATTATCTTATTGACTCTCTTTTTACTAATAAAATTTCATATACAAGTGAAAGTTCTAATTAGAAAACTAGATAGGAATGGGTTAATAAAATAGCCATGAATTCCATCTCTATTTCTAGGATTGATTTTTTCACATCGAATAAAGAATCCACCAAAAAGAGTCTAAAAGAATGAAATTTTTGTTCAAAAATTATAAACTACACATCTAGAATATATTTTATCAAAAATAAAGAAGAGGAGGTTTATTTTCTACTGTTAGTATTGTTATAAAATTTTATAGAGATATAAAATTTTAAAGAAATGTATCATTTTATTAAAAACATAGAAGGTTATAATATTGTAAAAAAGGTATGAAAATAATAATAAAACTATAGTAACAAATAAATTGTAACATAAGAAATTTTAACCACTGTTAACAGGTTTGAAATAATTGGAAATTTCTAGGATTATTACTATAAGGGAGGTCACTGTTATAAGACTTCAAGTATATATAATCCATGAAAACTAATATAATCATGGGAAAATAAGGCTAAACCATTATATGAATAAAAATTAAAAAGAATAAATCTACCTTGGGAAATAATCATGTGAATAATGGTGTTTAACTAAGGAATGAATCTAAAAAAACCACTCCCAGGGATAATTAGAAGAATGATTACAAGGATTTCAAATTGAAATATATATTATTATTCCAGGAAATAAGGAACACACATGGACCATAATAAAAGTAAAATTGAAAAAAAATTAAAGGATACAAGATTAAATTATCAATGGAATAAATACAGGATAAAAATAATTAAATTGTATTAATGGGATATATCATATAAGAATATGTGGATAACTTTCTCAAAAAATTAATTATTAATGGTGTAAACTTTCCAATTGTAAAATTAATATATATATATATATAATGAAATAATGATTTATGGTCTGGATGGAGGAATTGGAATATACTAAGAAACTATATAAATCTCTAGTGGAAGAAATTAATAAAATAAATAGATTATGCCACCCTGAATGAGGACTAAAAAATCATAGAAGGATGTTTAAAAATAATTAATCATAAGTCATTGCAATCATCTGGGGATGGTGAAAGCTATTTTGGTATGCAATAACAGATTGCTTGAATCTTTTTATAGATTAAGAATAAGTTATTAATAAGAATAAAGAAAAATGAAAAATGTTATTTAATAAAAGGATTTTATTATCAATGGATTATAAAACAAATCAATACATGAGGAAATAAAAAAAGAAGAATATAACCATACTTCCCAATGATGTTTTTTGCGATGTGTGAAATACTTATATTTTGTAATAAATGTGTTTCAAAAAACGTAAGAATAAAAAAATGAAATGTTTATAGCATGCACATAAATTTATGTAAATTTGTGATGTCTTGACGAAGTATAACTTTTCCAACACTGGGTTAGCCCATGTATACATAGATTATATCTAAAAAATTTCTCTGTTTTGTTGTGTGTGGATCCATCCCACTCGGAAAAATGAATAAAATAGTAATTCAGATCTAAATGGAGACTAATTTATGTAGAATTATATTTTTTTCAAAAGGATAATAAGTGTTTAATGAGTTATGAGAACCCCTATATTCCATTTTATTTATTTTTACTACGTGGGAGAATAAAATTCACGCATATTAACATGTATTGTAAATGGTGTTTATAATAAATAAAAATGAGGAAATTGAAGATACCATGTGTGGGTTGAATTTTTTTAAATCAAGATGGCTATTATGATTGCATGTTGTTTTCAATATATTTTGGAAAATTATTTAATATATGAGTGAGATACATCCATTATAAATGGAAAATAATATTATAGGATGTTTCATGAAAATATTGTCTAGATAGATTCCAGTAGTATAACTCTTATTATGGTGATAGATGTGATTTTATTCATGGAAATCATGAAATGTTTTAGTGGATTAATGTATAATTGTTTGAGACATTTTAATAGTTTTTTTTGAGATGTTTGAAGATTTATCAAAATGATATATATTAGCCATAAATTAAATTGATTGAAAATGGGAATTTGAGTATTTAATAAGGAATTTCCCAAAGTCAATTATTTTTGGTATGATTTTAAGAAATATGGAATTATGGGAAACTATGTAAGGGTTAGATGTGAATTAAATTACATATGTAAAGCTAAAATGATACCTATGTAAAGGAAACCGTATTATTCTAGACTCTTTATAAAGGTAACCATAGTTTACAATTATTTATGTGAGGGTAACTAAGAAATTAGGGATTCTATATCAGGGTCAATTTAACCAACATAACGATATCCAACATCATTATAATGGATATCATTAATTTTATATAGGTAAAAACATGTTTTCTCTTAGCTTTGTGAAGGTCTTTTTGTCCAATATATGGGTAATAATAAAAACTAGATACCGCTTAGAGGTATTTTGAGTTTCCAAAATTAATTTTTGATGAAGAAATTTGATGATGCTTTATGAAATTTTCTCTATTGATTAAACAATAAAATGTTATCCAAACTCTTTGTGATTTAAGATGAGTTATGAATCAAACCCAAATCAGATTCATGTATATGTAGTCCTTCCCACATCCTAGTGTAGTCATATAGAGGCTGAAATAAGAAATTTTGAATAGCCAAAACCTAATATAGGTTCGTCTCTCGGAAATTAAGATAAGACCCATCCTTGCTATATTTTCAATGATCATATTAGTTACCAAAGAGCACACGCAAGTCAGGAGTTCTATGACTAAAGATAAAATCGGTAGTAGAAAATTAATCTAGTTGTTTCAATGATCATTTCATATAAAAGTTTCACTTGTGAAAAATAGTGAAATATTTACACCTTGGATGTTTTTTTAGGAAATATATGTACTTTTTAAAAATGTTGTACTTAAACATGTTGTAGAGGTGACCATCATATCATTTATGGGAAGTGAAATGATGGAGATTGAAATAGTATAGACCACACCATAGTTTATTTCAGGAGTCCATTTTTAGGTTCCTTCATTACTATTAGTATATAGAGGTCTAACCGGAGGATATCCTTGTTTTTGGACATGTCATTGTGTTTCATGAATTATACATACATGAGTTAAATAGATTTAAAAGATTGAGATCAATAGAGGTGATGAGGTAATGATAATTGAAATATCAGGTGGAGATAATAATTTGATTCTATATATAATATTGTTGAAAATAATATCTATTCTAAAAAATTTAAAAGTATAAAATTATAGGATATGTTTTTATACTGATATTTATTCATAAATTCGAAGTACCAAATATTATAGAAAATAATGGTTTTGTAACCAGTGATTATATATTTCTGGGAGAATTAAATGGAAGTATGTGTGAAATGCTTATACTAAAATGAAGAGAGGTCATTTTTTATTTTTATATAAGGAAATCTAAAACATTTAGGAGTGTACATATGCATTAAAGAAGAAAAATAATAATACTCTATGATATAACTATATTTTATAGAGAATATTGAGAAAAGAAATAGATCAAAATTATTTTGGTTATATATTTTGGTTGTTGACACTCTCAAAAGATATAGGAGATATTTTCCTTGAAAATCATAATAAGTTTGTGTGGAAGATCAAGGACAAAACTCATGAAGTGATATTTTAAAAATATTATTAGTTACAGAGTTGTTTGACCAATTCATGGAGGCCTTTGTAGAATGGTGGTACTAGTATAAACCATGGAATCGACTGATTTGAGATAAAGACTATGAGATTATGTATAAAGAACCTATAGGGGATATCCTTAGGAAATAGGGGATTCCTCCCATATAGATGTAGATGTTACCACACTAAACCTTGATTTCTACTCAATGAGTAACTTTTAATTGATGTATTATAATGGTGATTAACTATATATTGATGGGAGTCGAGCATGAAAAGCTATAGGTTTTCTCATTGGAGTCAAACCCTATAAAACCATATTTACCAGAATTAATTATTACATTAATAATTTCAAGTTGTCGTGGGGGTAAAATATGCATCATTAGATCTGTTATTATTAAATATTAAAATTGTTCAATTAATTGGTGGGATTATTTTAATGATAATTGAAAACATAATAAAATTGGGTGGACACTAATTCTCCCACATATTAGTGTCTCTACATGATGACCTTGTTCATTGACATCGAATTCCATATATGATATGGAAATAATATTTTATTTTTTAATTATTAATACTAAAGTAAATAAAATTTTTTTTAATGAAATATTTTTCGTTTCATAGAATGTTATTCTGAAAAGAATAACATCACAAACAGTCTATTAATAGTATGTCTAGAATTTTATAATTTAAATGTAATTAAAATTATATATGATAATGAATTTATATACTAAAATAGTTTGTCTTATGTTGGTAAAGAAATAATATAATGGTATATTGTAGTTACCCAAGAAAATTCATGGAATATATTTATGGAAATGGTATAAAAAATTAAGAAGACATACTAAGATAGAGTAATATGTTGACAAAAAAATTATTAACACCAAAACATTAGATATTTTGGACTTAAGAAGTTTTAGTATGTATAATAATTTTCACATAAGGAATTTTATTCCTAAATATCACCATTATTACAACGAGAATACTTTATAGTTTTTACTCACCAATGAGGGCATTGAAATGGTTTTACTAGGTGGTCACATAAATATGTGGTGGGAAATACATAGAGATTAAATTGGGATACTAAAACCCTAAAAATTTTCAAAAATAACATTAATCTAGCGGTATATAATATTTTATATGCTATATGGGTGGTTATGTATAATTATTTCTATATTATTAATGTTTTTTTTGAATTTAAAATGTATCATATTATACAAAAAATTAATATTCACTTTATCATTTTTCATATTACCAACAACTTTATAGATATTAATATATGTATAATGAAGTGAAATGATAGTTAACCTCTCAATGCATGACCTTGCGTTATCCCTAACCCATATAACCTATGTATTATTATTGGTAATGAAAATATTTTAAAGATAGTGTGGGTAATATTCTTATATAAGGATATAAATATTCTCATGATGAAAAAATGATTTTTTTTCACTAGATAACCCACAAAATATACCACATAGACTAGTATGCCCTTTTTATTTGGTATATATAGGGTGCATTGGTAATTTTTTAAATTTCATTTACTTGGTTTTGAAATATACATATCTTGTTGCCCTTTATAATTTGATATTTTTTATGCATTCCTTGAGAAATACCTAATCAAGGGATAGGTGGGTATATTATTGAGGATGTCATCTATTAGAACTCAACTATGTGACTTTTCTTCTCGTATGTTTATTATGACATATGCTTCATTGATTGAGATAGAATTATGAATTATATGATCATACATAGATAGAATATATGATGATATTTTCTATCTTTTGAGTGCCATGTGATATGATCATCCATAAAGGTGACTGACATGTGATATATTAATCAACCTGTTAAATCCATACTCAGAAATTTAACAATATGTGTATTATCTATATGTGATGGATATACATCATTTCAGATGGTCACATGATGTATTGTACAAATAGGTTATATGAATATTTATTCATATATATGATGCAATTGGTAGACATTAGCATATGAGATACTTGTGTTTGATGGAGGTCACAGAAGATCACATTGTAGTTTGAGTAGTATTGCTTCATTTCTAGATGCTTATCATAACTTTAATTTATTAATTAAACACATCATATATATGTACAATACTATTAAGTTTTCTGAGGACACATTTTTGGATTGAAAGAAGGATTATTGAGTTTGATTCATGAAGTTACACTAGACATGTTTTAAAGTTAATAAAAAATATGTTTTGGTTGATGGTTTCATAAGGTATTGTATATGATGCGTTACACGGTAAATTTGATTATAGATCTCAAAAAGATATCAACAAAATAATTTTTAGATATGGATTCAGAAGTTATTATATTTGATATGGTCTAAGGTGAAATGGAACTAATAATTTGAGTCTTTAGTGGAAGTGGGAGATCATATAATATATTCCCTAAAATCATTATGCATGTTATTACATTGATCATATCATCTGATCATTATATAAGATATCATTAATACTTTTTATTCTATTTGTTTTGTGAAACTGGTTAACATATGTATTACGTTAGATAAATAAAATCATTTGTAACATATTAAAGAAACAATATTTCATTTATAAAATGACATAGTACAAGGTCAAATATAGCAAAGTGTTATATCCAAAGTGACCACATGCATTAACATATAATGTATCTGTGAATTTAGGTGTTCAAAATATGTTCCCTTGAGGGATTTGTAAAATAAGATACCCCATTAAGATAGTGGGTTTTGACTACCATCAAAATTACCATTCATATAACTCTATCTTCTTTGATAATTTTCCCAATGAGATGATAAAATTTCATGGAATGTTTGAAGATCCCACCCATGAAATCAACATATCACATAGCTTATTGATATACAATATATACTGGATTCCATTATATTTCCATTAGTGAAAATCATTAACCATTGTGAACAAGATAACATTAGAATCTCCTTATGGTAAAAAGTACATGATATCCTCATTGTAAAATTTACACATATATTTAGTAATCTTATAAGGGATTCCTAGATTATGATATATTTATTCTTCCTATTCATAAAATAAGATTCAATATATTGTAATAAACATAGATAAAATATCCAAGAAATACATATATTTCTAATTTATCTCTAGGTTTGGCTTGAGAAAATTCATTATTCTTGATAAAAAAGTTTCTTCCAAACACTCTAAAATGATTTAGAATTTTATTCTTCTAAAACAATTATAATATAGGGTTATAATTTATTGTAGATATATTATAGATCCATTTTGAAAATAAAATTTTACTTACAAAACTTTTTTACAGTAGTGGAACTATAAAACATTTTCAATAAGAAATATCTTCTACATGTTGTTCAAAATCATATTGTTTTTCATTCAACTACTTTATTACTTATGGTTTTCTTACCAATGATATATCATTCTTCATACCATTCTTATCATGTAAATTTTTGTCTCAAATGATATAAACTCAATGAAATATACCAATCATATTGTTTTTATCATCCTTCCACATGTATATTAAGTAATCCCTTGAAAAAACTAATAATTAATTAATTACATTCTTTATTGAATTTATAATTGTTTTATATTTAATCTAATTGTAATCATCAATAACTAAGATACAATAGCTTTCCCCTTTAATCCATAGTTGTTTCATGGGACCACATACTTCTATGTGAACCAAGTTAATCAAAATTTGTTATCTCATTTTCTTCATTCAGAAATGATTAAAAATATTCATAAATTTTCTGATGGAATCAAATATCTTCACTCGCAATCTCTTAAAAAAATATATGTGTAATTTATTGATTTAAGATTCATGATATTTTTTACTCTTTTTTATAGATATATCATAATTATTAATGAAATAAGTGTAGTATCCCTAAAAATGTGTGACTTAAAAGATATAATTATACAACCCATGTCAACTGGGTTCAGCATTATTTTAGAGAGCCTACCTGATTATAACTCCACTTTTAAACATTCATGTATGAGAGTAGTGTTTAGATGGGTGAAATCATGGGATGTTTCCCATGATTTTTTTTATTGGGGAAAAATTAATTCAAAAGTACATGATTTAATTATATGGAAATTAATTAACAAACTATGTGATTGTTACATCATATGGAAAGACAAATATATTAGAAGGCAGGTGTTTTTTGGTTAAATATTTATGCATGGATGGATCTAAACCAACGTTCATTCAGATGTAAAGTATTCTTAGGCTCGTTGATAGGGACTGATTGATATTAACAGTATTATTGGATATACCCAACAATATTTATCAAATAATTACCTAGGTTTTATGTGTTAGTTTCACAATGACAATGTTGTGCATTAAGGGGGTTGATATAATACCACTAGAAAAGTGGGACCCGGCTAAGTAAATTGTACTGTCAATTTCAAAAAGGTAGACCATTAATTTTGGGATCCTACCTAATTAAAAAATTGTACACTAAAAGAAAATTAGTTTCCCTATTTGGTCCTTTTTTAGTTTGATAATTGACCATTTGTGCCCATGGATGGGTCGATATATGGAATAATACATGTATTTGGGGAAACTTGTGGTGGTTAGTAGGATAGTACTTGAGGTACAATGGGATGTCACAGGTGCCTAGGGTTATTAGTGAGATCAAATTGTAATAAATAATTGTAATATACATTGTTTCCATCATAGGTTTCCTTTTCTAGTGATTAGAACTCAATGGTCATTTCAGTTCCACTGAATGTTTTCACTTAATTAATTTTAAATCAAGTGATTAAGTGGATTAATTAATCTATAATATGTTTTATGTGAAAATATAAAATTTTACATAAAAATGAAATTTACATTCTTCAAAGTGTTTAATTAGAAACCGTATATGCTGTTAACTCAAGAATGGGGTGTTCACACTATAAAAACCATTCTGTAATTTTCATAATTTGTTGAATTGTTTAGTCTTTGATTTTATGGAATTTTAATTAAATTAATAAAAATATATAATAAGTTGTAAAAGGAATATAACCCTAATTTCCCCATTTATATTCATCATTTATTGGGACGTAAGGTTGGTTGGAAGAGGGAATTTTCATTGATGCTTTCCTAATAAGAGATTTTCTACACTGGAGAACAAATAATGACCAAACAATATTAAAAGAAGAATGGTTGTTAGGAGGTTTTAATGAATTTTTTACATATCAAATTTTATCATCTAATTCCTGTTTAAAATGAAAAAATTTGTTTAAAAACATTATAAATGATATTATACAAATTAAGTAGAACACAACTAACCTTGGTTACTCAAAATTCAACAAACATATTTTAAAGAAATTCTTGGGAGAAGGTTTACAATATAAATATCACATTAGAATTTAAATACCACAAACTATTAATAAACAATTTGGATTCAATTATGTTAATGTTCATCCCCTAATTGTTCAAATTATATTTAATTTTCTATTTTTTGAGTATTATGTTTAGAGAAATATTTGAGAGATGTAATTTTACAACTTTTAAATAATTTAAATATTTTTCTAAAAAATAATAATAATTAGTGAGAACAAAAATACACCCCATGTAGTATTTTGAAAACAAACCTAATATAACTTATTTAGAGAAAATTAGGTAAATATATATAAATTGGCCTTAATCATAATTTCTTTTCTATTTTGAAACTCTCTTTAAATTTTAGGTGCCATAATGATTGACAGATAATCTAATTTTTATGTTAATATGATCTTCAAGAAGAAAAATTATATTGGTAAAATTTAATAAAATTATAATCACCCAATAACACCCCAATAGTTTATGATGATGTTCTTGTAGAGTTTTCTTTGACAGCTTATGATGCATGCAACACCATGTTTAAATAAAAATACTCTATTAAAATATTATTTTAATATGACCCCTATGTTCTTCATGTTAATATGGTGGGTATCAAAAAATAAATAAATTAACAAAATATATAGTTTACACGCATTAATTTGTTATCTATTTATTATAAAAAAAATTTAATTATCATTTAAAAGAAAAAAATTCAAAAAACATTATTTTTTCTAAAAGACTATTTTTTATTCTTCAAACACGTAATTTAATATTATTTTTATAAAATATAAAAAAATTTATTTTATAAAATTGTATTCATTTTTATAAAATCACTATATAAAAATTAAATTATGGTGAATGTTTGGTATTTTTCTGATATGTTTCATTTTTCAATGAAAAGTTAAAAATACTAAATTTTAATTAAAAACATTTGTTTTGTTTAAATAGTTTTTAAAGACAAATTCTATTTTAATTTTATTTTAAAGTAAAATTTGTTAAATAAGAAATCTATCAATCCTATTCTGTTCATATTAATCATTTTGATATTGAATTTTGATTCAAAAATACTGTAACCTTTTATACATTTTCTCATTTAAAACATGGTTCTCGTTGTGTCTGCAATATTAATATTAAATTAATTTTTTTCACTTCTGTGAATGTAATTTGGAAAATTGGATTTTATATTTTTAATCTTAATAATTTATATTATCTAATAATACGAGAATAATTTTTTCACAATAATAAATATTAAAAAAATAGAAAATATTGTTTACCATGGTTATGGTAATAATGGATTTATTGGGGTTTAAACAATGAAGATAAGGGTGGAAATATACTACCAACGTTTCAAAATATTATATTATGGAAATATATAAACCTTATACTTACTAATATATAATATAGGGTAATTTGGAATCTTTTTTCATGCTAATGACATCAATATTTTGGATTGTTTTTGGGATATTTCCAAGTAATTTCCAATGTAGTCCACTTTCCCCCACATATAAAAGGTAACTCTCTATCCTAACTTATTCACACCGTGAAATGCCTCTATATCAAAAAAATCAACAAATTCACTCCCAAAAATCCTTAAACACATTTTTAAGCTACTAGTCTTCTAAAAATATCCCCTCTATGGTTCTTAAGAGGAAATCAAATAGAGGTTTCGCTTATAGAAGGTAATTAACTTAACAAATCACTTTCATTTTCATTATTTTTTTTTCAAAAATTAAATTAAAAGTTAAAAATTATAGAATAATAACACAAATATCTCCCATATACTTATGAATTATTATTTTGATGCCATAATGTTTATTTATCTTCACTTCCATAAAATGGTAATGGAAATCATCAATCATGTGTATGGTGGACAACTATCTCACGATCCGATGTAGTTCATTTTATATCACCACAATACATGGATAGATAAAAGTATGGATTTAACAAATGTACATTATATTATGATATTTTTATACTTATTTAATTTTAATTTCACATATACCTTTTTACATTCCATTTTGATTCAAATATTATAACGTCGCTCGTGTGTACGGAGGACTATCGCGTCACGATGGGATGTGATTCATTTTTCACATATGATTTACATGGAATTTAATAAGGTTAGAATTAATGAATATATATTATATATTTGATATTTTATTTATTATTTAAATTTAATATATTACCCAATTCATTCCCCTTTCACTCATTATGGGAAAGATATTGTCAATTGGGCATATGTACGACCTACCATCTCCACGATGTAATGAAATTCGTTTTCCACGACCAATGTTTAAGAGTAATTATAATAATATATCTTTTGAGTAAATATTATATTTATCCCCTTATTATCAATATGGGTATTAATTACTTATATACTATGTACCTGAACCATAACAGTCATTACAAAACACACATGAGATATCAAGGTAATTAACACCCAAAAAAATGAATGTGATGGGATATTATTAACAAATGGGTGCTAAAATAATATAATAGGGTCATATATTAAGTTATAAATATTATTATGGTTCTATTATATATTAATGTAATTATTTAACCATTATACATAAGTTTAAATCAAATTCAAATATAGTAAATCCTCAAGTAAGGGATTTCATCTCAGTTTCCCTTCATTGATACATATTGTAATATTATACACAAAATTTATTTTATATGGGGTATATAATACACCTCTTAAATTTATTATAATTAATAATTCATACCTAATTGTATTTTAAGTGTCTATTTGAATAAATTTATCTAAGATAATTCTACTTGAAAATTACCATGTGGTAAAATTATTGTGCAATCTATATTTATTTTGTGATTGATGTCTTTATCTTGAATAAATAAATTTTCTGGAATAATTTTTCATTGGTAATTACATTTATCATAATTATACATATCATTTAATAATGCATTTGGTTATTTCCTATAAAATATATGTTTTTTACATATAATGTATACATTGGATGTTATTTGATCAATTGGGAAGTATTGATAAATTTGTATTATTTAATCAATATGGATAGTTCTTTAAAAATAATATTTATTTATGAATTAAATAAATAATTAAATATATGATTAATTATTTTCACCTACAGTAATTGGTTATTCCTTGAATTATATATCCCCTTGATGAATTTGTAGGTCTCGTGAGACAAATCAGTTCGCCAAACGTATTGGGCTTCTATCGGTAGTTTTAAATTGTGTTTATGAAAGATCTTTATGATAGAGGAATCGTGATTATTTAGATAAGGCTGTATAATAATAAATCACTTAATTCATTGATAATAATTTGACTATTATTATAAAATGTATCTTTACTATGATATTATCTCTGGATGCATTTCATTCTCACTTATTGATTAAAAGTCATGGGTTTTCTATTATTTTCTTTCCCATATTGATTATACCCTATATGATAATAATACAAATGTTATTTAAATTCCATTTCTATTTTTTTATTTACCTCCCATATTGATTACACTTATTTATTCAAGATTTCTTCTTTTATACATAACCCATACTGAGAATTTGAGGTAAACTTTATTTTTTTCCTTTCCCTAAGATACGAATAAAAATACTTGGAATGAGTTTTCAAATACATAGTTCATTTGATTCTATTTTTTGTTTTGTTTTATTTTAAATTCCAACATAAAATGGGTATCATATTAGTATCTGGTTCTCCAAAATATCTAAACTGGTATGTCCTTTATGATTTGACCCTTATTATCTATGATAATGTAATAATGAAAATTTTGTTACAAGGATACCATGGTCAGGGTCGTTATAGTTGGTATTAGAAAAATAATAGTAGAATCCAATGGAAATAGATTTAGGAAAACAGTTATTAGGGAATATAAACCTATGATAGAATTTAAGGAATAGTATAGAAGAACATACTATTGTTTTTTGAGGAAACGGTTCTGTGGGTTTTCCTATAAGGAAATCCCTATATAGAAAACTAATAGATAATATTGTTCTAGAATAGATTTCCCTAATGGTAATAAATTTTAATGGACACATTGGAATTGACTGGATCATCACCCGGTGCATGAAAATGGGCCTTACAGAGAACCTAGTTTTACATTACATGGGGATATAATTATGATAATTCACATTTTATTTATAAAACAATTTAATGGATTTGAAAATAACTATATCCCAAAAGAAACAAAATTTGTGATTCTATGAATAAAGATGCATAAATATTAATTTATGTTATTTATTACAACATTTTTTGAATTATAATTTAGGATTTAAAAATTTTAATTTAATTAGAAGGTATAGTATAATCCATTTTTTGGAAATAGAACCCATAAGGAATACGATTTTCAATACTCATGGACAATGTAGAGATAACCCTATTATTTAACCTAATATATTTGGTATTAAAACTCATCAAATTATGCATATATTTGAGAAAATTTATCTAGTTATGACAAATAACCTTACCTTGATTGAGAAACCTATTCCACAATGTGATTCTGTAACGACCCTGGTATTTATAGAATAATACATTTTGATTTATATAAATAATTATGAATAAGATATTATTTTTATATTAATGGGTATTCTTTTTCTGATAGTGTTCTCAACATGCAACAATGAGTTTCTTTGAAATCTTACGTTGCACACAACATTAACTTATACTGAAAAATAATATATTATTATTATTATTTTAAATGGTAGTTAACGCCTATACATTATATTGGTGGGAATGAATATAACTAACTAAAATATTATTACAAATGTTTTTTAAATGTCTTTAGATTTATATAATAAATTTTATATTCTTAAAATAAGAATGATTCCAATTTTAAGCATAGAATACATAATATTTTTAAAAGGTCATTTTATCACCTTGTGGTTGTGAACACTTTTTGAATATATTTATTGTTACATTAATATGATCTATTTGACAAAATAAACATCAATTATAGGATAGGAACATCAAAATTTACTTTGGATGAAATTTTGGAATTTTTCTGATAAAGTTAATTTTTTAACGAATAGTGTGAAAAATACTCCAATTAAATTCCAAACTGTCTTTTCATATAATTTATATATATAGATATATTGTCATTTTAATTATATTGAAAGTATAATTAAATTATATTTTTATAATTTCATCCAATTTTAGTCATTAGAATCAATTTTACTTTGAAATTGTCCATAAACAGATGTCAATATTTTTGTTGCTATTACTTCTTAAAAATATGCATGTGTTTTTGACAATGGGAACTAATTTTAAATTAATTTCTCCCATTTTTGTGTTCTAATTTTGGAAAAATAAATTCCAAATTTTGATTTAGGGGGTAATAATTGTGTAAATAGTTACCTGTTATTTTTATAAATTAATAATAGTAACTTCTATAGTTATTTAATTTACCACAGTTAAAAGGTAAATATGGTAAATAAGGGTAATACATAATATTATAATAATATTAAACTACCCTAACATGTATCTTAATCCTATTAGATTAGATATTTCTGACTATGCCTATCCTTGGGTCAATTTTGGGTCCCCATGGAGCCACTTGGATGTGAAAATAACATTTTATAAGAATTAATTTAAAGTAAAAAAATGAAACATAAAAATGTATCTTTTAGTAAAAAAATTTATGGGGTTATATAAGTGATAGTTTGGAATATAAATTTTAATTATAAATATATAAAAATTACCTACATCTAGGTATTTTATTTATAATTTTTAAACATCAAAAAAAATTATTTCTGACACAAATATTATTTGGCGATTACCTTATTTATAATTGATTTAAATAAATGAGATTATAAATATTAAAATGAATTTATTTTAAACATTTTATTCCATCCACGAATTTTATAGATTTATATGACTTTTTATCTTTGAATTAATGATTTTTTTCAAAATAAGAATGTTGTTATGATATTTTAAAAATTCATGATTTGATTAGTATAATAATTGACATAAATGAACATTTAAAAAAAATATTATTTTATTAAATGAATTGATAATACTATTAATATAATATTTAGCTAAATGGATTATATAATGTTAAAAATTACTTAATGTACCCCTTTAGTTTCAATTGGCATCTTATAGTAACTATATAAACCATATAGTATTAATATACAAGAAGAGATGGTTAGAGTTAAATCAGTTAACAAATGGTTAATGCTAAACGATAAGGCCATATTTGTGACCTATAATTGTATAAAACTTATTGGTTGAGAGTTTTTCAACACAAAAGAATAATTTATTTGAAATAAATGACTTTTGGACCATTTGAAATCATTAATCATGTAACAATAAAAAATATTTCAATACTTTCCTAAAGTGCCCCTCCTTCCTATTATAAAAGGGCATCAAACCTAACCATTTAATCACACATATCAATCCCCTTGTCTCATAAAAACTCTTCCAAAATAAGCTCCAAACATACCAATATTAATTTTATAATCCTTAACATAGTGAACATTCAATTTAAGAAATCATTTTTGATCAAATCAAAGGGTTTTGCACGTTTAATAGGTAGTGCGTTCGCTAGAGTTACTTTCCATTATTTTACATCTCCACTCCCTATTTTATACTTATTCCTCGGTTACATTACAAATATAGTACTATTAATATACAATGATTTTTTTTTAATAATTATTATAAATACAATTACACACACCTCCATCGAATGGATATGAATATATTGTTTATGTGTATGACAAACAATTGTCTCACAAAGCGATGATTATTTGATTTCCACCTACCACATCTTATGGTGGACATTATGATGGAAATATATTTCTATATGATATATATTATATATATATATTATCTATGATACTGATTTTTTTTTTAAAATATACCTTTATGATTTTCATGATGTGTAAATACGGTAATTTCATTTTGGATAGTGCGGACTACGGCACCCTCAAAGTGATATGACTCATTCATACCATACATGGAACATATAAAGGATGGAATTAATGAACTTATGAAACTTATATGTCATATGTTATTATATTGTAATTATAATATACCTATGTATCATTTATTTTTCATTTAATTAATATGAAAAATAAATGAAAGTAGCGTTCAAGGGTACGTACGAATTACCATCTCCCGGAATGATGCATTTCATTTCTTATCTCCCAATGTTATGGACTATTACAAAAATATATATACATGATATATATGATATTTAAATAATGAATTTTATTCTGTAGGTAAGGTACTTTTAACCACATGGAAAATTGGTAATTATAACAAGATCATTTTAAACTCATGTACCCAATATCGAAAAAATGACTGATATTATCTTATATAATTCTGTAATTTTTATTTATAGTAAGGTATGAAGTATGATATTATACTCTATTCCAATATTAGGATCGCAATAGTACTAAATATGCATAACAAACAAGTGGGGTGGTGAATTTTATTCTTAAAAATTTCTAAAGGAAATTTTGTATAAACAAAATTCACTACAGCTCTAATGAGAAATCACCTTTTAAGGAAATATAAAGTTCTTAAGTATAAAGCTTAAGAAACTTCTCTAAAAGATATACTACCACAAGGCATATATAATTTCTTACAATCAAATATACAAGGTAGAATATTTATGCAAAAATAAATCTTCCTAACTTTTACAAAGCAGCGGAAAATTACAATCTTCTTTTAACCCAAATAAGAAGGTATCCAACATCCATAGATAAAGGTCCCTTGTTTTATACTTACAAGAAAGTCTATTTTACCCAATCCTGTGTAATCCCTCAATCTTAAGATCGGTGTCTCTCTTTCTATCCCCACAAGCCCTCAATTTGAACGGAAATCGACACCACTGACTTCACAACCTAAAGTCTCTGATTTTAGGGAAATCACACATCTGCACGAAGCAATTCTGCACGATGAAAAGTTTGAACAAGCTGTTAAAACTTTCTATATGAAGCCTTAGAGTTTATAAGAGCCTCTCACTCTAGAGAAATTCACTTTTAGGTAGATGAACTCTAAAATGAAAGCATGTGATCTCGTGAACATCTATCTTGTTAACTCCTCGGGATATCATCATATGTGGTCCTATCTATATCTTTCTAAAATCTACTGGTCGGATCCACTCCAACGGTCATATTTCCTTAAATTTTAGAGGGACCTAGACACATGGAAAACATACAACAGTTAGTTTATAAAAGAAACAATGACATCGTTTTATATAACTAACCATGAATATAATGATCTTACACATTATGTGTATGGAAATTGTAATCCTATAAAATTGAAATGATATAGATTATTATAAGATTCAGAATTCCAAGAAATAAATATTTGAATAATAAATTCTAGAATTATAAATTTCAAAATGGATTTTCATAAAATCTATATAAGTAAAGTATAAGGAAATATTTTATGAAACCTTGGTTTTACAAATTTCAGAACCACTATCATGATTTATGGCATGATCGAAAAATAACCGGTATCAGATTATAGAATATAGTGCATAATGAAAAAAACTCAGTACTAGTTTCTTATTCCCCGGTATCGGTATCATATAAATGGTATCACTGTCTCTAACATAAACAAAGTTATGAAAATATTATTTAGAAATGCGTAATGGAATTTCTGGTATAGAAATTTTAGCTTTGAAAACGTCGGCATTTAACGATGTATGAAAATAAAATTTCTGGTATAGAAATACATGGTATAAGAAATTTAATATAGGAAATTTTGTTATGGCATAAAATGGTATGAGAAATCTATCTTAAGGAAATTTCAATACTGATTACTTGGAATTCGGAGATTATGAACTCATAGAAAACTAAAATATTTGAAATCTAATTATTAGGAAATTATGATATCAGATTTCATTCTAGATGGAAATCGGTATCGTAGTGAAGACTGAGAATGGGAAAACGGTGTAATAAGGAATTCAGGTAGGGTATAACCATGCACCAAAAATTCAGAACATTAATACCTTTTCCGTTATGATAAAATATATTTCTAAAAACTGTAATAAAAATATATTTAACTCCATAGTCTAATGAAATTTTTGTTATAATGAAATTTATGTAAGTATATGGAAAATATTTTTATGAAGAAGTTGTTTGTGATTTTTAAAATGAAAGCATATGGAATGGAGAAGTCTTATAGACTTAAAAATCTCCCCCTTTTTGGAAAGCACAAACAACTTTAGAAAGAGAAACAAATTGAAAAAGGAATGAAATAAATTATATGAGGTAGAAATAATTAGCTCCCCCTTAGGTGTATGACGTAGGTTAAATTAATATTCACTTATGTAGATGTTATTAGAATAGGGAAATCTCCCCCTTAAATATATATTATTCTATATAGAGAGACTCCCCCTTAGATGTATAACTATTCCTTATAGATGAATGTTACGAAATTTATTTTTCCTTAGATTTTACTCGAAGGAAATTTTTCTATTATAAATTTTTATCCTTTATCTTCTCCCTTAATTTATAGAATTCTCCACCTTTATTATTTTCAAAAAGGAATGGAGATAAACCTGTAATATTAGAAAGAAATATATACGATACAAAATATGTAAAATATTTGGATGGAATTTTTCATTAAGAATCTTATCAAAGGAAATAAACCCAAAAAAATTATGTATGAAAAAAAATTGTATCAACTATCTTTCTTCTTATCTGAAAGAATATTTTTCACTATGAAATTAATTTTTTTCACCTCCTTGTGATCTTCTTGATGATTTTTTATCAATGCATCTTGCTTAGCTAACTTCTTCAACAAAGCCTAGATCTAGAATTCTTGAGACTGATTCTTATCTTCCAGAACTTTTATCAATTCTTCTTATGAATCCGATTTCTTCACAAGACCAGGAGATATTCATTTCTGGTAATTAACAACTTTATCTACACTATTCATTTGATCAAGATTATTTTTTCCTTCATTCTGCCTTGCAGCTAACTCACCTGAAAATTTATCTGAGAAAGATGCCCAGAATTTGGATAGATCATTTGGTACATCATTTAATGATCCCTTTTTTGATTCCATGGAGTCCGAGGATTATAGGGTTTTATCTGATAAGGTTTGGGTCCAGCTCATCACTTTCTGACATGAATCTTTTTTAGCTTTGTAATCAATGAGAATATTACTATGATCATCTTCTCCTTTCACAACCATGTTCATCAGCATGGATGTTGAATCCCTCTTTTTATTTAAGGTATCTTTTATCACTTGGCTCTGGGAATCCATGTTATCATGTACCAGAATGGTACTTACTAATTTCTTTAAAAAACTTTTTACAAAGTCATCACCCATATATGATGAGGATTTGGGGTCAGATTCTTTTTTATTGACATTTGAAGTCGAGGTTTCTGGTTTCTCAAGGTTTTGAGGAGAGTTTTCATCAGAAGGGGTAACCATAATGGCCTTCCCTTTATCAACATTCATCACCATAGAGGGTTTGGAACCCTAAGTGACTCCCTCATTTTCTATATTCTTATCATTTTTTGATTCTGCTTGAACTCCTTCTTCTTCTTCTTCTTCCTCACTTCCGAAATCCCTATTTTCAGATTCATGGATTTCATCTTTATTTATGGTTTCATAAATATCTTCTCATACCTCTTCTACTACGTCATCTTCAGTCTCAACTTCTTCTTCTTGTTCTTCCTCGGTAGAAACTCTCTGAGTTTCAACATCATCATCAGCTTGTCTAATAACATCATCTTCTTCTTCTTGAATGATTTCATACTCTTCTTATAGTTCTTATGGTTCATGGAAAATTTCTTGTATCACTAGAAGTTTCTTTGCTTTCTTAGGTTCTAGAGTGACATCTATTACAGGTATCTTCTCATAGGACTTTTCTACATCCATCAGCAAGGATTGTATAATCTCCATCTCAGTTCTCTTTCTTTTCATCTTCTTCTCCATAGCTTATTTCTCTAACACATCCACAATATGAATCTTTAAATACTTTAAATCTGTCGAATTCAACCCAAATATTGGATCTGATTCCTTTCTGGATTTAGCTAATTTCCTCCTGCCAGTAACAGTATCATCGGAGTAAGCCTTCGGTTTCTTTATCATTGGTGGAGTTAAAGCCTGTCCTACTAAGATAGGATTGGAATGAGAGGCCCCATCTGAATTTTTCTTCTTCTGAACACTTTTTTAAGATTCTGGTACTAACTTTCTTTGAGCTATTTTGGATGATTCATGAATGGCTTCTTTCAATACCAGCTTCTAAACATCCAGTGTTACGACTTCTTCAAATTTCGTAGAGTCCAAATTGTATGAAAATTTTGTTCTCTTTAGCGTATCTTCACTTACCAACATAATCTTACATGATTCCAAAGAAGACTTGCATGAAATATTCATTTTAGATAAAACCATAACCACTATCCTATAAATAGTGGCTTGGTAAAGGAGAATTTGAGATTTGATGTTACCGGCTTTCACAGCATTAATCGTAAGGAAAATAAACTTTACAAAATTAACCTTCTTGAGGTTGATGAAAATGTATAACAAAATAATATCACACATCTTGAAGGAATATTTATCCCCATTTCATGGGATAAAGAGACCATGCATCCATAATGCTACCAATCTATGGTCTACTGATAAATTTGCAAGTATTGGAGTCATAACTCCCTTGATACTGAGACTTTCTAAAGCACAGTTCTTCTTGAAAGAACCTTCCTTATCCGGAATTTTGTAAGAACCTATAAAGGATTCTCCTTCATAGGTAATCTTCAAGAAGATGGCTGCTTTTCGGCATGGAACGGTGTAGGACTTTTCATAAGCCTTAAATTTGAAATATTCCCTATTGTCTTTTTCAAAGAAATCGACAGAGTCATAAAACTGTATGACTAGTTCCGGATATACAGGACCTTGAAACTTGTCCTTTGCTATACAAATACTCTCCCAATTATTAAATTTAATAATATGAGAGATGAGGGAGTCATACAGATTAAAAAAGTCTGAACATACAAGTCTCTCTCGAAATATCATCTTGTCTTTATTTTCCTTGACTACAATCTGGTCGGAACTGACTGACATTCAGATCTATAATAAATCTCTGAAGAATTCTAGAATGACATGCTGTTAAGAAAAAGAACTTCAACTTTAAGGCTTAAGAAACTGGTGGGGTCCTTATGAAGTGGGGTAGACCATATATAGACAAACTACGACCTTTCATCTTCTATAAGGAAATCAAATGGATGTGATTTTCCCAAAATGAACTAACAGTTGAGGATGGTTGAAAAAATATATCCATACAGAAATTTTGAGGTTTTACAAAACTAAAAGTCAGATATTAAGGAAATATGAACTCAAAGAAACATTTTTTAAAAGAAGGATATATCAATAACTATAACTGTAAAAAATAACTAGGGTTATGAAAATGTATCTTTAAGGAATCTCTAAAGAAATTATCGGTATCAAAGATAAACATTCATGGGGTTAATAACTAGACACATGAAATTTGATTATGAGAATTTCAATTCCAAAAATATGGATTCAATGAATTTAGATTCTGGGATTTGAAATAGATGCTGAGGGAAAAATAACTCAATTCCAAAATTCACTAATTCCGAAAAAATTAATTTTTTTAAATAAAACCAGAATTTTATAATTTTAAAAAATTTGTAATCCCCCTAAATTTAAGAGTAATTTAATGTTAGGATATGAATAAACAAGAAGTATATATGAATGAGTATCTTACAAATATCATTCCTAACTTCTATTTAATATATTCAAATCTATCAAATGGTAATGGTTTGGTAAATAAATCAGCAATTCTTATGTTCTGATGAATTGATGAATTATATCTCCTTTGAGTGTGTGATCTCTATGAAAGTGATGCCAAATATCTATGTACTTATCATAGGAGTTATGTGATGTGTTTTTTCTTAGAGCTATGGAACTAGTGTTATCACATGAGATTTGAGTTTTGGAAAAAGTCATGCCATAATCTGTGAGTGTGTGTTGCATCCACAAAACTTGAGCACGACAACTTCTAGCTACTACATATTATGCTTCAGTAGTGTAAAGTTCTATAGAATGTGGTTTTTTATAGGACTAGGAAACTAAGGAATCTCTTAGGAAATGACAACTTCCAGATTTACTCTTTCTATACATTTCACAACTAAAAAAATTGGCATCTGAAAAACTTTTTAGTTCAAAAACATTTCCAGAAGAGTAAAAAAGACCTAAATCCAAGGTTCCTTTTATGTATCAAAAAATTATTTTCACATCCTTAATATGGGATTCCTTGATATTTTCTTGATATCTTTCACATAAGAAAATAGAAAACATTATGTCGGGTCGATTTTCTGTTAAGTAAAGTAAACTTCTTATCATCCCTCTATAAGATGATTGATCTATATGTTTCCCTGCTTCATCAATATCAATAGTATTATAAGTTTCGATAGGAGTACTTATACTCTTAGTATTATCATACCCAAACTTTTTAATAAGATCTTTAATGCACTTATGTTGAGATATATAATTTCTTTCTGGGTTTTGAGAAATTTCAAAACAAAAAAAAAGAATATTAACTCACCCATCATACTCATCTCAAATTCCGAAATCTTGAGATTCGCAAAGAAATCTTTTAAGGATTTTTGAGTTTATCTAAATATAATGTCATCAACATATATTTTTACAATTAGAATATCTTTCTTGTCTTTCTTTATGAATTTTTTGGGATCGGTGGTTCCCTTAGAATAGTTGTTTTGACGTAAAAATCTTGTAAGTCTATCATACCAAGCTCTAGGGGCTTGTTTAAGGACATACAATGCTTTGGTAAGTTAATATACATGACAAGGATGTTTTTAATTTTCAAAACCAAGAGGTTGGTCTACATAGAATTATTCCTTTACATATACATAAAGGATCTCCCACTTCACATCCATGTGATAATGTTTAAAATTATAGAATGCGAAAAATTCTAGAAGAATCTGGATAGATTCAATTCTTGCTACCAGTTCATAAGTTTCTTAATATTCTATTCCTTCTTGTTGGTTATAGCCTTTAGAAACTAATTATGATTTATTTCTAACTATAATCCCATTTTCATCACATTTATTTTTGAAGACCTATTTTACACCAATAACAGATATATCCTTTGGTCCCTCAATCCAGGTCTAGACTTGATTCCTTAAAAAATAATTGTGTTCATCTTGCATAGCCTTTATACAATCATTATTACCTAGGGCTTCCTCTGGATTCATTGGATCAAATGGGGAAATAAATAAAATGTTCAATTTCATTTATTATGTAACTTCTAGTCCTTAAAGGTTGATTCACAGCTCCTATGATATTATCCGTAGGATTATTTCTATGTAACGACTGATTATAGATTTGGGAAGCTTGATCATCAACATAAGGTAGAAAATATTTAGGGATAAATGTTTCAGGATTATTTTCATGAACTTTTTCCTTACAATAATCTTCAACTATAGGTTGTTGATCATTTTTAGAAAATATATCTGGAGGATTTAAAACAGGTTGTTTAAGAACTAAATGATTAGTTTCGTCCAATTTAACATGTATTGTTTCTTCCACAGTACAATTGTTTTTAATAAAAACTCTATAAGCCTTAGAGTGAGTGAAATATCATAAAAAATTCCTTCATCAAATTTTGGTGCAAATTTGTGTATGTTATCCTTAGTATTAAGAATAGAAACTTTACAAACAAAAACCTTTATGTAAGAAACTTTGGTTTTTCGACCACTCCATAGCTCATAAAGAGTTTTATTAATAAAAGGTCTTATAAAAACTCAAATTATAGTATAATTGGTAGTACTAACAGCTTCATCCCAAAAGTGTTTTGCTATGGAATATTCACTCTATAGGGTTCTGGTTATTTTTTGAAGGATTTGGTTCCTTCTTTCAACAACATCATTTTGTTGAGGAGTTCTAGGAGTTGAGAAATTGTGAGTAATACCTTTCTTACTAAAAAAGTTTCAAAATAAAAATTTACAAACTCACCACCATGATCACTATAAATAGTCATTAACGGTAGGTTTTTCTCAATTTTTACTTGATCTCAACATGTTTTAAAATAAGAAAAGGCTTCATATTTTCTTTCTACAAAATTGACCCAAGTATATCTAGTGTAGTCATTAACGAGAACAAATGCATAATATTTTCCTTCAATACTTCCAGTTTGTGTAGGGCCAAATAGATCCTTGTACACTAACTGTAGGGAATTAGATGTTGAAACTTAACTAATAGTTATTAATCTAGATTTTTGTTCCTTTCCAAACATAAAAGGGTCGCAAACTTTTAAATAATCAAAACATAGAACTAGTAGATCCTTAACTAATATTTTCTATAAGAAATTACTAAGGTTCTTAAGGTTGTAGGGTCCGAACCTTCTATGACAAAGCCAAGATTGATCTTCAATTTCACTTAATCATGGAAGATTATGACTTCTTATGTCTTCTATTTTTAAAGTGAAAACATTCCAATGCCTATAGGCAGTAGCAATATATTCATCCTTGGAATTGTGAACTAAACACTTATCATTCCTAAAATTAAAATGGTAACCTTTATCACATAATTTACATAAGCTTATAAGGTTGTGCATAAGAGAATTAACAAATAAAACATTATAAATTAAAACTTTTCCAAGAAGAATGATATTACTGTTGAGTCAATAATGTTTTCCTTATGACTTTTCCATTCCTTCGTGTAAAGGGGAGATTGTTCAGTCATCAAGGATTCATTATGACTTGACCATTCCTCTTGTTTTTAAATCCCAATCACCTTTATCTTAAGTCAAATTTCTTTTTCCCCTTGTTTTACTTCTATAAGGAAAATTTCTTTCCCCAAGGAAATTTACCCTTACCTAGATTTCACTGTTTATATCATAAATTTTCTAACTGTAAAACTCAGATTGAGTCCAAAATCTGAGAATCTTATAATACTTATATATGAGGCATTCTATTTACGACTTTGAATTCTGGATACGAACTATTATGAAATTCAACTCTGAATTCTGGATACGAACTCTCATGTAGTTCAAATCCGAATTCTAAATACAAACATTCATGAAGTTCCACTCCGAATTCGGATTATGGACTTATGTAATGTTCAACTATGAAGTCTGATTACGAATTCTGGATACAGACTCTTCTGAGTTCTGACTCCGAATTCCTATTACGAATTATGGTTAAGAAATTTTCCATGTTCTGACTCTGATTTCTTTGAATACAGACTCCACATTCCTATGAGTCCTGACTTGGAATTATCATGAACTCTGACTTCGAACACTATATGTTCAGGTTCTGAATTCTTGTGTATTCAGACTCTAATTTTCCTTGAAATTCAGACTTTTGAATTCTACAGAATAGAGGTTCTGAATTCCTACAAAAATAGAATCTGAATATTCTTGTTTTGTAGACTCCGAATTCAGTTTTTAATTAGAATCCGAACTTTTATTTACCTTCATTATTAACATCATATTTTAGTAATTCTTACTACTTTTTACTTACAAAATGATGTCATGCTTTCAGTTACTCACTAACCATTGTTTGAGTGATACACCTACAGGTCCCACTGAAATTCAAGGAAGAATATGACCATTGGAGGAGGGAGCTGACCATTGGAACCCCACTTATAAATTGGATCTAATTTGAAATAGCTCAAAACAACTTTGAAATCTATGCTTACATGCTGTTGAAGTGATTTATAGAAAGAGAGACTCTTATAAACTCTCAAACATTGTGCAAAAATTTCTGAACTACTTGTTCAAACTTTTCTTTCTGTAGATTAGCATAGTGTAGAGGATAGATTTCCTTGAAATCAGAGACGTCAGGTTGTGAAGTCATAGGTGCTGATTTCCTTACAAATCGAGGGATTGCATGGATTGCAAGATAGATACCGATCCTCAGATTGAGGGCTTACCTGGGTTTGGGTAAGATAGAATTTCATGAATGTATAAATCAAGGGACCTCTTATCCAGGTTTGTTGGATACCCTCCTCTTTAGGTTACAAGAGTTTATACTTGATACCTGTAGTTTTACTACTTTGTTTTTCCGTGTCATTTATATTTTTGAGGAAAGTATAACGTTCTTATACTTTATCATACTTGTACTCTGATTTAGTTGGATTATATAATCATTAAGGTATAATCTTATCTATTTTAATCTTTTGATAATAGATCTTAGAGGTGTTGTGAATTTCTAGTTATCCTTAGAAGTTCTAACGGAATTTTTAAATTATCTGATTCACCCCCCTCTTGTATTTGTATCTCATTTTACATATTCGATCCTACATTTGGTATTAGAGTATATCATACTCAAACATACCATTCTAACAATTGTTATCAGAGGATTGGTTACCTATGAATTAATCTCACAATTAGATTCAGTAGAGAATTAGTTCTCGGAAAATAATTTTCAGATTCATAATTTGATTCTTATTTTTCAGAATCTGTTTTGTTTTTTAGTACCATATTTTTCGGATTCAGTTTTTCCTAGAGATACTATTTATCTATATTTTCCTTGCTTAGTATATTTTAATTATTTTCAATCTAATACTACTAATAGGTTTGTGTGTCGTTGTTTTTTCTTAAGAATGACAAGTTTAAGTGTTGGCTCTATAGATAATCTAAATCCTACCAGACCTCCTATTTTTGATGGAAATGATTATGAGTACTTGATAAATAGGATGAATACTTTTGATATTAATACCAGTGTTGATAACTATATAACTCTTACTGAGATTATAAGAATCCAGATAAGGAATTGAGAACTTTTACGAACCAGGAGAAATCAGAATACCAAGCAAACTTCAGAGTCAGAAATACATTGTTGTGTTAAAATGACCAGGAATATCTATAGTCAAATATCATCATGTGAAGCAGAAAACAGTATCTGGAAGAAACATTATGTTACACAATTTGGTACATCCAATGTTATAGAGACAAGAAGAGCTATTTTTAGAGCTGAATACCATAGTTTTAACATTCCTTATGGAGAACATGTAAGTAAAGTACAACAACGGTTTATGTATATTGTGAATAGATTGCAATCTATGGGAGAAAAAGGATTGGATGATGAATCCCTTATTTACAAGATCATATATATCATTCCAAATGAATGGGATTCCAAGAGGACAGCTATTGATGAGAATAGGAATGTCACTTAGATTTCCTTAGATGAGTTGTTTGGAACTCTTCTTCAGCATGAAACCAGAATAAAGAGAGATGCTGAAAATGTTAAGCAGAAGAATGGGAATCGCGGAGTTGCTTTTATAACCACTTCTAAACATATGAAATCCAAGACCCCAAAAGGGCTAACTAGACCAAAATCAAAGAAAGTCATTATTCAGTCAGAATGTAGTGATACAGAAAAATAAGAGAATGATTTAGCTAATCTTTCTTAGAGAATGAACAAGATTGTAGCTCAAAAGAATCATCAGAATAAGTACAAGAAGAAAGACTACAGAGATAAAAAAATGGATAAGTTACATGTTATAAATTTAGAAGAATAGGACACATCATACATGATTTTACTTTGTTGAAAAAGAAGTATAATAAGGAAAGAAATTAAGAAAGGAACAAGAATAAATTCTATCAATCAAAGCACAAGAAAATTCATAAAGCTAATGATTCTTGAAGTGCTAGCTATAGAGACTCTTTATAAATTGAATCTTTTGAATAAGATTCATGAGCACAGATGAATATGGGATTCATTGCTACTACTTCTTTTTCCAATACATGTCTTATGGCCAAGGTATGCTCTGCTGAGGCTTTAACAAATTTATCTCTTAATAAGAATTACTATTCCGAAAATAATACTTCTAATGAAGATACTTCATCTTCATAAAATGAAGAACCTTCATATGAAGAAGTATCTAGATTTTCCAGGTTACATGAAGCCAAAAATTGTTAAATTTCTAAGAAATTAGAAAAGGAAAATACTAGGGAATAAATTCATAGAAAAGATATTTTAGATCTTTCTAGAGATCTTGGAGATAAAGATGAGCTTTTAGAAAAATGTTCTAGAGACCTTAAGAAATGAAATTATGAAAAGGAAGAACTTTCAAATGATCTTAAGATTTATATTTTAAAGGTAAAAGTTTTTGAGGAAAAATCTAACTCTAAGGAAACGATTCTTGAGGATAGGAATTTAGTCATTAGACTAAAATCTGAGATGTTTTCTCTTAAGAAGATTTTTGCAAACATTACCTCTAGGATGGAAAATTTTGACAAGGTGTATTCTCAAATTAAACCTCAAGGAAACACTATAGGAGTAGGTTATACTCATCAAAAACCAGTTTTCAAAAATAACTATATTATTCCTTCTAAAGCCCCTTTTTGCACTAAACGTAAAAGTGTTGGGAATTGGAAGAAAAACTTGTTCTTTGTATAAGGTTCAATATCTTGGGTTTCATAAAGCTTATTTTTCTAAAAAGATGTGGATACCCAAAATGTTGTTGTCTAACAATTCCAGATCCAAGAAAGTTTTGATTCCGAAAGTCTAACTCTTTTATTTTCAGGAAAATAGAGAAGGTAACAACAGCAATACTTGGTACATGGATAATGGATGTTCCCGACATATAACTGGTAAAAAAACTATTTTTAAAATATGATTAATATGGATGGAGGAAAAGTATCTTTCAGAGATAATGCTCAGGGAGAAATTATTAGTATATGTAACATTGTTCTTCTTGGTAAATCTTTGATTTCAAATGTTTTATTTTTTAATGGTCTTAAGAACAACCTCATTAAAATAATCCAGTTATGTGATGAAGTCTACCTTGTGGATTTTAGAAATGACAGGTGCATAGTACACAATTCCAAGGAATAGTTTATCCTATATGCCCATAGGCAAGAGAATGTTTACACACTAAACTTAGAAGACCATATGTGACAATATTTACCTTGCCTTAGTGCAATGGAACATCATTTTTGGTTATGGCATGGAAGTCTAGGACACTGTAACCATAGGAACTTATGAAAACATTCTAAGAAAGGACTAGTTAAGGATCTAACAGAGCTTATATTTTATTCTTCAAAAGTTTTTGTTTTTTGTCGATATGGAAAACAACATAAATCATTTTTTAAATCAATCGGTGAAGTCTCAACTACTGATGCATTACAGATAGTGCATATGATTCTTTTTGGTCCTACACAAACTGGAAGCATTGGGGGAAAGTATTATGTATTTGTCTTGGTTAATGATTACACTATATTTACATGGGTCTATTTTCTAGCAATGATGTCTGAAGCTTTTTCTTATTTCAAAAGTTTGAGAGCCCATGTTTAAAATGAGAAAAACCTTCCATTGAAAACTATTCATAGTGATCATGGTAGATAATTTCAATATTATGATTTTGAAACCTTTTGTAGTAGAAAAGGTATTAATCACAACTTCTCAGCACCTAGAACACCTTAAATAAATGGTTTTATTGAAAGAAGAAATCAAATTCTTCAAGAGATAACTATAACCATGTTGAGTGAGTATTTTGTAGCCAACCATTTTTGTGCTGAAGCTGTAAGTACTGCTTGTTATATGATAAATCTAGTTTTGATTAGACCTTTTCTTAATAAAACTACTTATGTGTTATGGAATGAAAGAAAATCTAGACTTTCTTAATTCAATGTTTTTTGTTGCAAGGTATTCATCTTGAATACTAAAGATAATCTTCATAAATTCGCCCCAAAATCAAATGATGGAATTTTCAAAGGATACTCCACAACTTCTAAGGCTTATAGAGTTTTCAAAAAAAACACTTGTACTGTTGAGGAGACAGTGCATGTGAAATTTGATGAATCTTATCCTTTTTTTTAAACAAGCCCAACCTACATCCTCAGATGTGTTTTCAAAAACATATTATCACCATTTGATAAAAGATCCTTCTGATAATGAAAATTCTTAAGAAGACACTTCTGAAACATTTATTCCAGAATATTTTCTACCCTATGTTGATGAACAGGATTTACAAAATCCAAATTGGTCGTTTCTAAGGAATCATCCCAGTGATAGTATCATTGGTGATGTGAATCAACCTGTAAGGACTAGAAGTTCCTTAAGAAATTAAGTAGAGCATCAAGCATTCCTTTCCAAATTAGATCCAAAAAGCACTGATGAAGCTTTTGGTGATGATGATTGGATTAAAGCCATTTAAAATGAACTAAATGAATTCAAAAGGAATAGTGTCTGGACCTTGGTTGGATGACCTAAGGAAACTTCTGTTATTGAAGTAAAATGGGTCTTTAGAAATAAATGTGATGATAATGGGGTCATAGTAAGAAATAAAGCTAGATTAGATGCTAAAGGATATAATAATGAAGAAGTAATAGACTATGAAGAAACCTATTATCCTATTTCTAGACATGAATCTATTCGTATTCTACTTGCCTTTGTAGCATTTTTTATTTTAAAAAATTTTCAAATGGATGTGAAATGTGCTTTCCTTAATGGTTATGTTCAAGAGGATGTTTTTGTTGAACAACCTCCTGGATTTGAAGATACAAAACATCTTAATCCTATTTTTAGACATACCAATGCTTTATATGGCCTTAAACAAGCACCTAGAGCTTGGTATGATAGAATTACAGGTTTTTTGCTTCAAAATAACTATGTTAATGGAAATGCAGATCCAAACCTTTTTATAAATAAAGATTAGAAAAATGTTTTGATTGTTCAAATTTAGGTTGATGAAATTATATTTGGTTCAACTCGGCAATCTTTAATTGATTCCTTTGAGGGTTTATTGAAATCTAAGTTTGAAATGAGTTTGATGGGTGAGTTAACATTTTTCGTTGGTTTTCAAATTTCTCATAAAATAGAAGGAATCTATATATCTCAACATAATTATATTAAATATCTTCTTAAAAAGTATGGGTATGAAAACAATAAATGTATAAGTACTCCCATTGGTACCTCAAACACACTTGATCTTGATGAACCTGGGAAACCAGTAGATCAAACATCTTTTAGAGGTATGATAGGAAGTCTACTTTAATTGAAATATAGTCATCTAGACATAATGTTTTAATTATGTTTATGTGAAAGATATCAATCCAATCATAAGTAATCTCATTTAATGAAAGTGAAGAAAAGTTTTCTCTATTTAAAGAGAACCACAGATTGAGGACTATTTTATACTTCTGGAAATGATTTTGTTTTAAAGAGTATTTTGGATGCTGACTTTGGTGGATGTAGAATGGATAGAAAGAGTACATCCGAAAATTTTCATTTATTAGGGGATTTTTTAGCTTCTTGGTCTTGTAAGAAGCAACACTCATTAGCACTTTCCACTGTAGAAGTTTAATATATAGCAGCTGGAAGTTTTTGTGCTCAACTATTGTGGATGCAACACACACTCACAGACTATGGCTTCAGTTTGTCTCATACTCAAATTTTGTGTGATAACAAAAGTTGCATTTCTCTTAGTGAAAACCCTACACATCACTCTCATAAAAATCACATAGATATTAGGCATCACTTTCATAGGTATCACACACAAAAAGGACATATCATTCTACAATTCATTGGAACGCAAGATCAACTTGCTGATATTTTCACAAAACCATTACCTTCTGATAGATTTGAATACATTAAACAGAAGTTAGGAATGATAACCATGAGTTAATCTTCCTCCAATAACATTCTTTTCAACCAATCTTTTTAAAGTAATAAACTCCTTTTCATTGGGGGAGTACATATGTTGTTAAAGTTATTGAAAAAAAATTGAAGTTAGTTTTTCAAAATGTTTCTTAATGAAATTTTTTGTATTCGGTTTTTCAAAACTTTTCATAATGAAAATTTTCATTGTATGTTTTTCAATGTTTTTGTAAGGAAAATTTTTGGAACTGAAATTTTCGTAAAGAAAAATTTGGGATTTGAAATTTTCATAATGGAAATTTTAGGATTTGAAATTTTCATAATGAAAATTTTTGTAATGGAATTTATAGATTTGAAATTTTTGAAATGAAAAACTACAAACTTGAAATTTTTGTAATGAAATTTGTCGGATTTGAAATTTTCTTAATGGTAATTATCATATTTGAAATTTTCATAATGGAATTTAAAAAATTGAAATTTTTGTAATGAAAAACTTCAAATTTAAAATTTTCGTAATGATAATTCTCGGATTTGAAATATTCTTAATGGAAATTCTCGGATTTAAAAAAATCATAGTGAAGTTGTTTTATTCAAGTTTTGTTTTAAATTCATTGTTCTTCAAGGAAAATGTTCCTCAGAATGAATAATCTACCTAGAAATCCAAAATGTGTGATTCTTTCCTAAGTTTTCATAATCACTTTTACTTGCTGGTAGATTCTTTTTAAAAAAATCTCGGATTGATGTTTCCTTAAATACGAATGTTTTCATTTAAAACCTCAAAAGATCGGATTAAACCAAATTTTTCCTGGCGACTATCATATCAACTGTTAGATCAGATAAAAATGTTTCCCAACTGTTATATAGGAATTGGATGTTGAAAGGTCACTTCTATCACCAATATAAAGGGGACCCCCGATGGTTGTCCCACATCAATTTTCATTCTTGTGTGTGCTGAACCTCTGACCCTTTACAAAATCTCATTCTGAATTCTTCAGAAGTGCTCCAGTCCGAATGCCTTTAGAAGTCCCTTCTCAAGAGATATCTTCAGATAAGATGATTACGGGATGGAAAATATATAGGGAAAGGTTGGTTCATCCAAACATTTTCAATATGTATGACTCTATAATTCCCAAGAATATCAGACTCAATGGATAGGAAAGTGTAGCTATATCTACGACTCGAGCTCAAGATGTGGTGTATCCGGATTTACTCATAGTGTTTTACAAGTCAGTTTCTTTTTTTTAAGGAAGATGGAAGGCAGAAGTTCTCTTTCAAGAGATATGGGAAGACGTATGCTCTCTCTTATACCAAGGCAACTAGCTTGGTTAGCAAACCTTATGAAGAAGAGGCTGAGTTTTTCTCTCACAAGTTGCCTAATGTCTAGGGTTGTTTTGTCAAGGAAAATCTGTGGAGCGTCTAGGTCTATCTGACATAAACACTACAAAGATGATTTCCCATCATTCAAACAAAAATCGGATTCTACACCTTTGGTTGCAAGGGTTTATCATACCGAGGAAGGGTGATAAGGATACCCTTAAGAAGAGTGACATGTATATTCTAGATTTTTTGGTAAATCTAAGGAATCTGAATCTCCTGAGAAACATCCTCATCACCATTTATAATATAAATAATGGAAGTCTTATAGCTCGGATCATTATGTTTCTGGCATTGCTTTCAAAGTTGATAGTTCGGTGTCTTGAATCTTTCAAGATTCCAAGTATCTCCAAGAAGAGAAATTGCAAGGTCATTCTGATTAGTGATGACACCTTAAAAAGGATGAAAGTCAGTTTTTCCAAGGAGACGATAGATTTTTATAATATGCTAGAGGAGGAGGCAGAACCCACTATGGAAAATGTTGAGGAGAAGAACTCTCAAAGAAGGTCGGTAAGAAAAGGAATTTTAAGGAAGTGGAATATGAAGATAAAACCCTTAATTCTAAGGAAGTCTAATACACAACTCTTAAAGTAAAGAAGAAATTGGGCTACCAAGATGAGGTGGTAACAAAGTGGAGAGAGGACAAGAATAATAGAAAAGCAGGGGAGCCGCATTTTGGTTTGTATCCTGCTGAGGCTAAGGACTTAAAAGAAACAACCATTAAAGAGATTGAGAGGAAAGAAAAGGAGAAAAAGAAAAATAAGCAAATGTTTGAGGCTGAGATTGTTCAATCTCTCTTGAAGGCTGCCGAGGTTACTTCAGAAAACAGCCTTATTCTGAAATCTTTCCTTGTGTAAAAATTGCCTGAGACTCCAGGAAAGTGGTTTATGTCAGCAGAAAAGCAACAAGAGATAACTATAGAAGAGAAGAAATCTAAAGAAGATGTGAAAAAATCTGAGAGCAGTGGTGGCTCTGATGATATAATCAAGCAAGTTCAAGACTATCATGGGAAGGATAGTGCTTCTGATAAATTTTCACTCCGGACTTCTCAAGACGGATCGTCTAAACTTGTTACTCCTAGACATGATGAGAAGGGTGAAGAGGAACTCAACAAGACATATGAGGAAGAGAGTAACAATCATGACTTTATCCATCCTGAGGATATTGTGGATACTGCTGAAAAAGAGAAGGTTGATCAATACAGGATTATACAACTATTCGGTAGTGAGCATGAATCCCCTGATAAAGAAGCCATACCAAAAATCAGAAGGGGTAAGAAAGTTCTTGTTGACACTCCAACAAAAGAAATTTTGAGGAAGAATGAAGTTGTAGGTTCTTAATATAGAAAGTTGGTGGAAATAGAAGAAGAAAAATATCCAAGTAAATTGTCAGATTTAGAGTCATATTCCTTAGGGCACGATTTTGTTGTACAATCTCTAAAGAAGCTAGTCGATACCATTCCAATATTTCCCACAATTGATTCTAGATACCAGATGCTACAGCACAACAGGAATCAGAAATCAGAATCTGTATCTATGGTGATGGATAGATGTGATAAGATTGAGTCAGAAGACAAAAATTTCCTTATCAATTATGATTCCCATGGAAAATTCTGCAGAAAAATGACTCTTTGGTCAGAGAAAATCAATGTAGATTAGGGAGAGATTGATAAGTACCAAGAAGATGTTAAGGAATCCTTTGGTACCGAAGATGCCAAGATCAAAAATCGTTCATACAGTTTTCAGGTTAAGCTAAATCAAGAACAAAGTTCTCAGATTCAGGACGTAAAAGATCTGAATGGGAAGTCGAGCTATATTGTTCAAATCCAGAAAATAGAGAATGATCTCTGGAGTGAGATGCAAGAAAAGCTTTTTAAGCAAGATGAATTGCTAAAGGCTCTGGAAGAGGCCATGAAGGCTCAGGCAGAGACCCTCAAGGCTCAGGAAGACAGGATCAAGGCATTATAAAAGCAATCTAAAGAAGATCACAAAGATATGAAGAAGTTGAAGACCATTGTCAAGATGTTAATGCCCAAGGAAAAAAGAAAACAAAATAAACCCCTATGATCTTTTGTTTTATTTTTTTCCTTGTACTAATTCATTCAATTATAATGAAACTTTTCTTGCTTGTTTGGATGTTTATACAAATATTTCATGTGTAATATTGCTTTTCTATTCCCTCAAACTCATTTTGAAAATCACAAAGGGGGAGAAGGAAAAAGAATTTTAAAAGGGATAAGGAAAAATTTATAAGTAAAGAATAACTATCCCTGATAAAGGGGTATTTTATCTAAGGGGGATTTTCTCATTAAAAATATATCCAAATTCAAATGAAAATCCTCATTCTGGAAATCTAGAATATGATTCTTAGAGTTACAAAGCCTGAGGAGGAGTTAGTATTATTCACCATTGTCCATAAAAAAAGGGAGATAAGCTTTAATTTCAAAGTCTTGAAATTTATTCTAAGTCCTTACATTATTTTTCCTAAGGATGTTTGTGCTTTACAAAAAGGGAAGATCGTTGAGTCAATAAGGTTTTCCTTATGAATTTTCCATTCCATCATGTAAAGGGGATATTTTTGAGTCATCAAGGTTTCCTTATGACTTGGCCATTCCACTTTTTTTTTAAATCACAAACACGTTTTTCTTAAGGAAAATTTCATTTTACCCTTTTTTTACTTCTATAAGGAAAATTTACTTCCCCAAGGAAGTTTACCCTTACCACAATTTCATTTTTTATATCATAAATTTTCGATGTGTAAACCTCGAATTGAGTCCAAAATCTCGGAATCATATAATACTTATATATGAGGAATTCTGTTTAAGATGATGAACTCTGGATACGAACTATTATGAAGTTCAACTCCGAATTCTGGATATGAACTCTCGTGTAGTTCAACTCCGAATTCTGGATACAAACATTCTTGAAGTTCCACTCTGAATTCTGATTAAGATCTTATGTAAAGTTCGAATAAGAATTCTGATTATGAATTCTAGATATGAACTCTTTTGAGTTCTGAAATCGAATTCCTATTACGAATTATGGTTACAAACTTTTCCAAGTTCTAACTCTGACGTCTCTGAATAAAGTCTCTGAACTCCTATGAGTTCTATTTTGAATTCTCATGAACTATGAATCCAAACATTGAAAGTTCAGGTTCCCAATTCTTGTGAATTCAGACTCCGAATTTCCTTGAAATTCAGACTCCAGAATTCTACAGAATTCAGGATCTAAATTTCTACAAAAACAGAATCTTAATATCCTTGTGTTGTAGACTCCAAATTCAGTTTTTAATTAGACATCAAACTTTTATTTACCTTCATTCCGAACATCAGATTTTAGTTATTCATACTCTTTTTCACTTATAAAACGATTACATGCTTTCAGTTACTCACTAACCATTGTTTGAATGACACATGTACAGGTCCCTCTGAAATTCACGGAAGAATATGACCGTTGGAGGAGGGAGTCGACCGTTGGAACCACGTCTATAAATAGGAGCTCATTTGAAAGATAGAAAAACAACTTTGACATATGTGGTTACATGCTGTTGAAGTGATTTCTAGAGAGAGAGAATTTTATAAACTCTCAAGATTCATGAAAAAAGTTTTAAACTACTCGTTCAAACTTTGCTTCATGCATATTTTCTTAGTGAAGAGGTTTAATTTCCTTGAAATTAGAGACTTCATGTTGTGAAGTTAGAGGTGTTGATTCCGTTAAACATTGTGGGCTTGCAGGGATAGCAAGTCACTCGATCTTTAGATTTAGGGTTTACCTGGGTTTGGGTAAGACAGACTTTTTTGAGAGTATAAATCAAGGGACCTCTTACCCAGGGTTGTTGGATACCCTCCTCTTTGGGTTAAAAGAGTTTATATTTGTTACCTGTAGTTTTACTACATTTTTTCTGTGGAATTTGTATTGTTGAGGAAAGAATATCTTTATTATACTTCATCATAATTGTACTCTGATTTAGTTATATTCTATACGCTTTAATGTAGAATCTTATCTATTGTATACTTTTGATAATAAAGCTTAGAGGTGTTGTGAATTTCTAGTTATCCTTAAAAGTTCCAATGTAGTTTTTAAAGTATGAAATTCACCCCCCTATTTTATTTGTATCTCATTTTACATATTCGATCTGACTCTTGGTATTATAGTATATAATACTTAGACATACCATCCTAACAATTACCTGTTCCGACAATCTATCCTTGATAAATATCCCCAAAGGTTACTTTTCCACCTTTTGTTTTAACAATCTTATTGAAATAACTTTTATTACCTGTCATATGATGAGAAAATTTTCTATCTAAATACCAGATATTTTTGGTACATTCTTCACTTTCTTGTAAAGACAAAAGTTATATTTTTTGAATCCAAACAGGTTTGGATCCAAGGTTAGACAATAATATTTTAGGAACCCACATTTGTTTGAAACAATAATCTTTGTGTAATCCTAGAGATTGAATTCTGTTTATGAAATAGGTTTTCTCCAATTTCATTCACATTGAGATTTAGTATAGAAGGGTTCTCTGTATTGAATAAAATAGTTATTTTTGAAAATACGTTTTCTGTGAGTATAACCTACTCTAAAAGTATTTCCGTGAGGTTTGATTTGAGAATACATCATGTCAAATTTTTCCTTACCAGATGTAAAATTGGACAAAAGATTATTAAGGTAAAATATTTCGGATTTTAGTCTTATGACTAAATTTGTATCCTCATAAATTATTTCCTTAAAGTTATATTTTTCCTCAAAAACATTTATTTTTGAAATATCATTCTAAAGATCTTTAGAATGTTTTTCCTTTTCATAATTTAATTTCATAAGGTATTTAAAAAGTTATTCTAGGAGATCATCTTTATCTTCAAGATCTCTAGTGAGGTTTGGAATCTCTTTTGTAAGAATTTCTTCACTAGTATTTTCCTTGTCTAGTTTCTTAGAAATTTTACAATTTTGTGCTTCTAACAACATGGAAAATCTGGATACATATTTATAATAAGGTATTTCTTCATTATCTGAAGATGAAGTATCTTCATCAGATGTAATATCTTCTGGATAATAAATCTTATCAAGAAATAAATTTGTTAATGTCTCGGTAGATCATACCTTGGCCATAAAACAAGTATTTGGGAAAGAAGTAGTAGCAATGAATCCAATAATTTTCTATGTTGATGAATCATATTCAGAAGATTCACTTTCAGAAGAGTCTCCACAACTAGAACTCCAAGTGTCATTTTCTTTAAGACTTTTCTTATGCTCAGAACTATCGAACATCTTCTTGTTTATCTCTAAATTCATTTCCTTCTTATCCTTCTTTTTTAAAAGAGGGAAATGAGGTCTGATATGACATGTTCTTCTGCATTCATAGCAAGTAACTTCCCCATATTTATTTTCTCTGTAGTATCCCTTCTTAATCTTGTTTTGATAGTTTTTCTGAGCTACTATATTATTCATTATCTGAGAAATATTGGATAATTCATTCTCAGATTTCATTGTGTTACTAGATTCTGATTGAATAGTAACTTTATCTGACTTTGATCTAGTAAACCTTTCTGGAGTTTTGGATTTTGTATGGTTAGAAGTCATTGTGAAAGAAACACTTCCATTTCTATTTTTTTCTTGATATTATCTTCATCTCTCTTCATTCGAGTCTTCTACTAAAGAGGAGTTTCAAAAAACGAATCTAAGGAAATCTAGGTGACTTTCATGTTCTCATAAATTACGGTCCTCTTGGACTCCCATTCCTTAGGAATGATTTCTATGATCTTGTCAAAAATTATTTCATCATCAAGACCTTTTTATCCCAAAGAATGTAATGTATTCAAAATTTTTATGAACCTTTGTTGAACAATGCTTATGGGTTCTCCATAAAGAAAGCTAAAGCCATGATATTAAGCTCCCGACATAGCTCTTCTTGTGTCTATAACTGTATATGTTCAGAAATTTGTAACTGTAAATTTCCTCTAGATACTATTTATAGCTTCACATTAGGATATTTTACTACAGATTTGTCTAGACATGGAACATTGTAATGTATTTCTAACTCTGAAATTATTTTGATATTATGCCCTTTTCAGATTAGTAAATGTTCTCAACTCTTTATCAGGAATTTTATAATCTCCTGTCAGTATCAGGTAGTTTTCAACTCCAGTATTAATAACAAAAGTCTTCATCCTATCTCTCTTGTACTCATAATCATTTCCATCCAAAATAGGGGGTCTGATAGGATTTAAATTGTCCAATGAACCAATATGCCCGGATCTTGCCCTAAATAAAATATACCTTTCTTCAACAAAAATATTAGTAGTAGTGCTTGAAAGAAAATATAAATTTCATAAAGAAAAAAGTTAAGGAAAATATAAAGTCTAATAAAAATAAGAACTAGAGTATCTCTATGAAAAATATGAGTCTGGACTTGTGAGTCCGAATTTCTAATTTCGAAATTATGAAGAAGAATATGATTTCTCTTTTGAATCTAATCGTGAGATTAATTCAGATTGAACCTTACCCTCTGGTACCAATTCATATTAATGTATGGAGTATGATATTCTACTCTATACCAATATTTGGATCACAATAGTACTAAATATTTACAACAAACAAAAAGGGGGTGAATTGTATACTTAAAGTTTATAAAGGAAATTATGTATAAACAAAATTCACAACACCTCTAATGACAAGTCACCTTTTTAAGGAAATATAATGTTCTAAAGTCTAAAGCTTAAGAAACATTTCTTAAAGAGATTCTAGCACAAATCTTATAAAATTTCTTACAATCAGAGATACAAGTTGGAAATTCTATGAAAAAAAAGAAAACTTCCTAACTTTTTCAAAGCAGTTGATAATTATAATCTTCGTTTATACCTAAGGAGGAGGGTATCAAACAACCTTGGATATAGGTCCCTTGTTTTATACTTACAAGAAAGTTTTTCATACCCAATCTTGGGTAAACCCTCAATCCTAATATCGGTATCTCTCTTACTATCCCAACAAGCCCTCAATTTGTAAGGAAATCGACACCTCTGACTTCAGAACCCAAAGTCTCTAATTTTAAGAAAATCTCACCTTGGCACGAAGCAATTCTGCATTAAACATGAGAGTTAATAAGAGCCTCTCACTCTAGAGCAATTCACTTTTAGAGAGATGAACTATAAAATGAAAGCGTGTGAACTCAGGAACATCTAGCATGTTAACTCCTCTAGATCTCATCATATGAGGTCCTATTTATAGCTTTCATAAATCTACCGTTCGATTCCACTCCAACGATCATATTTCCTTAAATTCCGGAGTACCTAGACACATGGAAAATATAAAATGTTTAGATTATAATAGAAACAATGAAATAATTTTATATAACTAACCATGAATATAATGATATTACACCTTAAGTGTAAGGAACTTGGAATTTGATAAAATTGAAATGATATGGAAAAATTATAAGATTTAGAATTCTAAGGAAATAAAGCTTTGAATAATAAATTATGGAATTATAAATTTTGGAATAGATTTTCATAAAATCGATACAAGTAAAGTATAAGGAAATATTTTATGAAAATTTGGTTTTACAAATTTCTGTACCGGTAAGATGATTTACGGCATGACAGAAAAATAACCAGTATCAGATTAAAGAAGATAGTGCGTAAGGAAAAAACTTGGTACTAGTTTCTTATTCTCTGGTATCGGTATCATAAGAAATGGTATCACAGTCTCAAATATAAACATAGTTAAGAAAATATTCTTTAGAAATGCGTAATGTAATTTTCAGTATAGAAATTTAGGATTTTAAAACGTCGGCATTTAGAGATGTATGAAAATAAAATTTACGGTATAGAAAAACATGGTATAAGAAATTCGATATAATAATTTTTGGTATGGCATAAAATGGTGTGAAAAAACTGTCTTAAGAAGATTTCAGTACTGATAACAACGATGTCGGAGTTTAAGATCTCTTAAAAAACCAAAATACTAGAAATCTATGTACATGGAAAATATGATACTGAATTTCATTCTAGATGGAAATTGGTATCGCAGTGAAGACAGAGAACGGGAAAATAGTGTCATAAGGAATTATGGTATGGTATATCCTTGCACCAAAATTTGGAACCTTAATACCTTTTTTGGTATGATAAAATAGATTTCTAAAAACCTTAATAAAAATATATTTAACTCAAAAGTCTAAGTAAATTATGGTTATAAGGAAATTTATGTAAGTGTAAGGAAAATATTTTTACGAAGAATGTGTTTGAGATTTTCAAAACAAAATATTAAGGAATGGATAATTCTTATAGACCTAACATTTATAACGTGGTAATAAGGGATATAAAGTAATAATAATCTTAAAAAATGTTCTTAATCAAGTATAAATTATCTTATGTTTATTATTCTGGAAGAACAAGGAACATATGCGATGAATCAGACTCATGGTAAGGGACTTCGTTTCTATCTCCTTTAATTAAGGAAAATTTTGATAATATACACCTCCTTCTTTGACACAGTGTATAATAAACACCTTTGACTATTACATTAATTCAAAGTAAATCTATTTTCTAATAATCATTTTACTAAAAAAGGAATGTTTTCAACATATGCGGCGACAATGACCATTACACCACCATGAGCATTATTTTATATTTAGATTCTTAACAAGGCATAATGTTTTTTAAAAGGAAAGTAAATACAATATACCATTTTTACATATTTTGGTATTGAAAGTGATTTTTAAAATTATTGAGTATTTCAATATCTTCATATGATTTTTTGTGATTTCAAATGAAATTTTATTAGTGAAATGTTGATATTTGTAATATTTTATGTGTTATAATTATATAATGGTACGTGGACATTTGACAGGCAGTTACGTGATAAACCAATGATGGGTGGTTAAATAATAAACAAAATTATGGGTGGTTCCACGATAAACCAAGGATGTGTGGTTATGTTATAACCTCTGATGCATTGGGTCTGGAAGTCGGCCATATGGTTATTCTATTTAGTGATATGTGTTCAAGTCAACATTATGGTTATTCCATTAAAGAATTTTTATGTCCCAAGTTACCTCTATAGGTTATACGTTTCTTTTTATGGGATTTATAGTAATATTTTGGTTACAAAAAGGGTAATCAATGAGATTATATTCAGGGAATTGTTTATTCTACTTCTTAAAAGTGAAAAGTATTACTTTATGATAATGTTTTCATAATTTACATGTTTTTTCAAAACTAATATTTTTCATTCATTATGAATCCCTTACTGATCTTTTTATGCTCATCTCATGTTACAAATTTTTTTAACAATACATAAGGAAGAAGAGTGTCAAATATGGGATCAATGAAAAGTTATGATGTTAAAACATGAAATGATGACATATTTCCTTTTAAAGGGGATTTGTTTTTTGAAAAAGGGATAGGGAGAAAAAGTTTCTACTTGTAATATTCAAGATTTTATGTATAAGTTATGACCTATTTTTCTAAATTTGTAAACCTGAAAAGATCCTCGATGTGAATTAAAGTCAAATTGCCTACATATTTCTATATTAAGTAAATTATAAGGATGATACCTTATATTTGGTATCATAGGTCGGTTTATATAAACATTTGAGGTTAGGGTGTTATTGAAGTATAAGTGACATGTTTTATATAACCACAGTTGTTAGAATAATTGAAAAATACATATTTATTTTAGATAAATTTAATGAGTATAAGATAATATGAATAAGTATATCTTAGTGTTTACCTTGCTCATAAGATAGTATGTGATGATTTTACTGATATACTAATACTGACCTTTTTTGGATTTAGAGTAAATGGACAGATATAGCAGGAACTAAAAAAACAATTTATGTGAAGGAAACTACGGTGATTTTATAAAAAAGAAACTGAATGAAATCGGAGCAGCAATGAGAGCTCATGTGGTGACTATTAACCAATTATCTAGAGTCATGATTGACCATATGATCCTTTGTGACTTCTATAAGGCATCATATATGCAGGAAATGAATCCCTATAGATGTTTAGGTAATAATAATAAATGTATGTATATTCAAAAACCTATGTGTAAAGAATGTGGAAAAAACACCTAGGAAAATGTTTCGAAGGGACGAGAAGGTGTTTTAGGTGTATTAATGAAGGTCATAAAGAAATAACCTACCATATAAAATGGAAGCATTTAGTTGGATCTAATAAAAAGAAATAAGTTATTTATGAGGGACTAATTGAATTTTTTAAATGTGGTGCGCATGGCCATTATGAAAATAGATATCGTATGAAGATGGTTCAGGAATGGGATTTGCAAGACCATACAAAAATATGTTTATGAATACCTAATACCTTTCCAATTAAAGATGATGAAACTAAAAATTACCTATGAAATTTATGGATTATTACTTAGCTCATGTTTTTTAAAATTTAAATCTTACGAAATTATACATGAATTTTTTTAGGAAATAATAATAAAAGAATAAGATGGAAAAACATCGATAAAGGATTGTGAAGAATGTTCTATAATTAAGATGTCTACATTTTAATAATTGAAGAGTTATGTTGGATCTATCGATGATGATAATGATTAAATTATTAATGATGGGATTACGTTGGAAGAATTTTAGTATTTGAAACCCTTACATTATTTATATGAAAATGTTAATTGAGGAAGAATTATCTTTTATTTTGTGGATATAGTTATAAAGAACCATTAGGGTTTTTCTGATCCTAGAATTGGAGGCAATTAAGGGTTATTAGGTTTTGGGATGAAAAATGTGAGGAATGAGATAACCTTTGAGGTTAAAATATGTTATGGTTATTTTGGAGGATTTTATCTAATATTGGGAATTTTTTAAGAATTATATTGTCACGACCTGACCCTACCCAGGCTCGAGCCGCAACTACCCAAAGCCCGCCTCCATAGGCCAGGGGCTGGCGACTAGTGCTGAAGGCACAACAACTCAGGGAGGCCTTTGACTAAGTACCTGTACACACACACGCAACACCCTCAATGTAAAAGTGCAGAGTAAAAGAAAGAACAAGAAGAGTAAAAGGGCAACTGCCATATATATTTATAAACCACAGATGTGCATCAATCTCTAAACAGCACAAAGTACAACATTAAGGTAAACTGAAAAGGAAAGGGGAAAAACATGCACCCAACCAAAACGTGTCACAACCCGGCAATAGGTAAAAAAAGAAATAGCTGGAAGGGTTCCCCACCTGGAACCCAACTACGACCACCGCAAGCGGTCCAAGCTCCCGAACAGCTATGCTCCACTGAAGTCACGACCAACCTGTCCGTCGACTGCAAGGGTACACCAAGTGTGGGAAAAGCCCAAGCAGGGGTGAGTATAAAAATACTCAGTAGGACACCCCAAAGACTCAAGGGAGAATCAAAGGAGGTACCGAACGGTGATTAGTAGATCGAACAGGGGAAAGTAAAGGAGTACAACAAGGAGTGCAGTGAAGAGTACAGTAGAGAGTCCAACTCAACCCAACAAGATAAATGAGGTAGACTCGTCCAGAGACAAGGATCTAGAAATGGTGAGAAGATGAACTTCTCGTCGAGTCTTCGCTACCTATAGTAGGAGAGTATACTCGTCCAACCATGAGAAGCTAGACATGGAAAGCACGTGGAATACCCTGCGCGTCTTCGACTCTCCTAGAAGGAGAGTAACCAAATCCAAGAAGTGGGCACCGGAAAAAGGTATATACAAATACATATGCTCAACAAGAAGCCCAAAACATGGTTGTAAGGGGATCTCCATGTTGTAGCTCAGCCCAAGAAAAGTGAGTTTCCTACAGTCCCAGTAGAAAACACCATCGATGCCCAGAATCCCACACGTCTGCCCGAAACTAAAAGTCAAGGGGCTCAAATCACCACACCTCGACACTATCTGCTTTGGGCCGCACTGGCTCACCTGCACAGTTTTATGTCACATCACAAGGACTCATCTCGGTGGGGAAAGTGCCCCTTGTACTTGAGAGTTTCGGGTTAAGTCAAACCGCACCTCATCACTACCCCGGAGTCGTGAGGTCTCCTCAAAGACAAGGTCGTTCCATCACTGACCCGTACAACCGAGGGTCCCTCTCTAGTAATCACGGAGAAAAGCCACAGACTAGCCTAGTAGAAAGGACTGAGTCTGGAATGTCAACGGGTGACCCACTGACCAGCCCTGCTAGAGGGTAAACCATAACCAGGTATTGGGTGATCCACTGCCCAGCCCTAATGGAGGGTAAATCCTAAACAGATATCAGGTGACCCACTGCCCAGCCTTGGTAGAGGGTAAACCCTAATATATCATCAGGTGACCCACTACCCAGACCCGCTGGAGGGTAGACCTAGAATAAATCGACATGCAACCCACTGCCCAGCCATGCTGGAGGGTAGACCTGGAACTAGACGACGAGCAACCCACTACCCAGCCCTGCGGGAGGGTAGACCCATAGAGGTCGTCGGGTGACCCACAGCCCATTCTATGCTGGATGGTAGACCCTAAGAGGTCGTCGAGTGACCCACTGCCCAGTCTCTGCTTGAGGGTAGACCCTAAGAGTGTCAGGTGACCCACTACCCAGTCTCTACTGGAGCGTAGACCCTAAGAGTGTCAGGTGACCCACAGCCCAGTCTCTGTTGGAGAGCAAACCCTAGAAGTCCATGAGCAACCCACTTCCCAGCCCTACCGGAGGGTAAACTCGAAGAAGTTGATGAGTAACCCACTGCCTAGACCCACTGGAGGGTAAGCCTGGAACTGCTATGGAAATCACCACTGGATGGTATAACACGGGCCACCTGAACACGGAGTGGGTATCACACAACCACCCGACTCTAGAACAAAGCCAGGGGAAACCACTCAACCCTGCTGATCTAAACCATCTAGCACAGATCCAAGTGAAAACTTCAACCCCGCTGGTCAACAAAAAAGAACAGAGGAACCCTCTATGTCGCGATAGTTCAAAAGTACGCAAAGCAGACCACGAAACGCACGTGGGGCCCACTCGACGTGTGGCCCCACCTCAACCCCAACCAAGCGCACAAATGTTATTAGTTACCAACATCCACATGTACCTCCCAGTGCTCCTGTATACTCCCAATGTATACCACATCTCCAGCCCAAAGGCTAATGTGCACCCGGCACCCAACGTCAATGCGAAGGCATAACGTAACAACTCCAACCTTCCACCTCAACAGCTGAGTCATAGCCAACCACATCTCTTTAGACACCAACCTAACTCTCCCAGGAGTGCACGCAATCACACGCCAAAGGTCCGCTACAAACACGGTAGAAGAACCACAACCAGGGCACCCTTCATTTTTTCACATTTAATAAGATCGTGTAAGAGGCTCTGCTCACCTGAAAAGATTACACCATTTTAATCCTCGCGGAAAGACATGCGAGATAGACTACTTACTTGACACAAATGGATATCCGACGGAAAAGTCACCAACACCGCCTCACGCCCGAACGACGTCCCGTGATCTCAAGCCTCGACCCCGAAAACAGTCGGGTGCATCGCACCATTGTGATCCCCTCGGGGAAACACATCAAAAAGACTGTTCACTTTAGCGCAACGGATATCTGGGGAAAAATATGCATTTTGGTGCACCGCACATGAGCGGTGCTTCATGGGACCCGCATCCCAGTCCCATAACACAATGAACGGATCATACTGTTGCGATCCTCTCGAAAAAGTACACAAGTTCGACTAATCACTTGTCCAAAACGGACACCCGGTGATAATGCTGAAAATCACCGTCAACTCCCGAAATGGCCCTCACGGGGCCCACACCATCGTGCGGAATTAAAGCGGGTAGACTGCGCAAACATGATGCTCTCGGAAAACACCCAAAGACGACTGCTCGCACGCCCCAAATGGACGTCAGTCCCCTCGACGTAAGTGCCGTACCACCGAGGCCCCCGTCTCGGGAATTATAATTTCCCTGAACCATCTCAAAAAGACTGCCTCGCTGTTAGTTCTGCGCTTCCATAGACGGCGCTCGAAATGGAAACCCGTAGCTCGAAACACGGGCGTCCAAATATTTTAAGGGGAGTGGGGGACCCCCTTGCGCCGGACCCGCTGGCTGCCGCACAGCGGCCCACCGACTCCCGCGAGAACCGCGCTGTTCACGGGTCACTCCACCTACCGACCATCTGACCGGTTGCGTCCTCACGGAGACCCTCAAACGGCGGGTCTCAGTCCCCCAGCCGGGGTCGCGCCATGCGACCCCGGTCTCCCGTTCAGCTATCCCCACGCCGGCGAGCCGGAGCCGCGCCACCCGCCTGAAGAACCCGGCCCGCCACTGGGATTCCATGCCGCTGTCACGCCCAGCTGAGCCGCCATGCCACCTGGGAAGTCGTCGCCATCACCGCCGTCCCGGACCGCCAGAATCTGCTACCGCCGTCATGGACTGCCGAAAAACTAGAGAATCGGCCGGGACTTCTCGGGGCTGTCCCGGACACCCCGGGACTCAGATATTTGATCTGATAAGTGTGTTGGAAATCTTAGAACATGTTCTATGTGATTTGGTATTTTTTTAACGATCGAGCAACAAATTGATAAGGGAAATCGGGCTCAAAGTATGTAGGAAGTAAAACACAAAACAAAACCTCCTACCTCACTAGGCTTCGCCCGGAGCTTCCCGTCGATCCGCTGGCATTACCGCACCTCGCTAGAGTCGCCTCGCTAGACCACCTCTCCAGAGCGGCCTCACCAATGATGGAGGAGAGGGGAATCTATGGGGATAAAGAGAAGAAGAAGATGGGAGGGGATGCGTTTAAGTAGAAAATACGTAAACGCCCGCCTGATAGCCCCGAACTTGAAATTTCGACAGGGTTGGGATTAAGGCTCCCCTAGGCTAAAAACCACACTCCCAGCGCAACATTGGTCTCATAATTTTAATCTGAGGCCCCGTTCAAAAGTTTCAACAGCTGCGCCTAAGGCCGCAAAATTACGAAAACGCCCCTGGGGTCATTTTTCACAGACGGGACGCGCCCGTAAAACATACACCCCTCTTAGGGTAAACGGCACGTTCCGGACTCAACAGTGCCCTAAGTTTTCAAATATGATCCACTGTTTACGAGATACGTGAGTTTCACCATTCAACAAATAAATTAATTTATTTATTTATCCATTTAACGTTCCGAAAGCGAGCGAGGGGTCCAAACATCCCACACCGACATGTTTTATGTCGTTATTAGGGTAAACACCCCATTATGGACCCATACGTACACTCAAATATCTGATGTGAAACATCGTTTTGGAGTTAACCCATTTATTTGGTGTTTCCTGTGTGAAAGTACTGAAAATTTAATTCCGGCCACACCGGGGCCCTGAATCATACGCCGTCTGAAGGCGCTGCTATGGAATATCATCATGAAATATTCCAAAGTCTTTCATAGAGAAAATTGGGTTCTTACATCATTCCCTCCTTCATGATTTTCATCCCCAAAAAGAAAAACCAGGAAACAACTCCGGGTACTAAGCCCACACCTAGCTCTCCCGTACCAAGAAGAACTCTCGCACAGCTCTGCGCCACCGCACACAGACCAAAGGATTTTATCTGTTCAAGAGAGTTCTACCCTCGCCGATGACGTTCATGGGAAAACACACACTTCTTCTCAGGTGAGTCACGCGGGAGACGCTATACACCCAAACCAGCCTTTGGGGTTAGGGCAAGGTTTTAGGGAACCTCACCATCCCTTTGCACAGTCTCAAATGGCCCAAAGGCTCTCTAGGGTAGCTCACCTCCCCGGCCGAACACTTACATTGCACGTCGTGACTGGAATCATTGCCCGCACCTGGAACAAGGCCCGATGATTACTTCATTCAGAACATCCATATGGTGAAACACCCTAGGATATCTCATCACGCTAGGTTCCACAGTCGATGTCTCTCGACCAAGACTCTCTTACATGATCAGGGAGCGATGGAGTCGACGCCATCGAATAAAGAGGATGGTTACACACCTTCTACTCTACCAACACATGGTTACACCCTACGCCCCGCATCACCCTGGTAACACCTCAAACAAGGATCAGGGGGAAAATCATTCCACACACAGAGTCTAACTATTATACTGCAAGAAGTAGAAGAGCTGTAGAGCATACCTCTTATCACCTCATGCTCTACAAGATCGTAGACATTCAAGGCTCGTGGCTATCCGTGGTCCCAACTATCATCTCCAGGATCCTGACGTGGACCACCTAATGGTGATGGGAAGATCTCATAAAGTTGTCCCCCACTACCAGCTCATCCCACTCCTATGTTAGAATCACATCTCTGGCTACTACTTTGATCTTGGTGATGCCTCTGTCGTGGTGGTGCACGTGCTGCCAGCCTGAAGTTTTCATCATCTCTGGTCGGGTAGTCTCATGCCAAGTGATCTCACGCATCACAAGCATAACATCGTCGCTCCATGAGCTGTCCTAGTGCCCTCCGGCACCACTGTGGTGTACGACCACGGCCCGGAGCCCACTAACAGAAGGGAACCCTCGGCTGAGGCCCTGAACTTTTCCGCCACAGTGGTATATGACCATGTCTTTGAAACCGGCAGTGGGAAGGCCACCTGCGTCGAGGTCCTATCCTCCAGCACCTTCTAGCTATGGCAGACCTCTTGGCTCCATCATGCACACTGCCACTACCAACCACAAAATGTGACAGGAAGCTCTCTGTCACCAATGCCTGCTCTAGAACTTCGGCATAAGTGGAAATGGAAAAGGGCACTATGACAGCACAAATCTCTTGGTGGAGACCCTGCTCAAACTTCTATGCTCAGATGTTGTCGTTATGGACCAAGTCCGGGTAAAAGCTTTCACGGTCTTCAAAACTAGCCGCGTACTCGGCCACCGTCATCCCTCCCTACTGAAACTGATGGAGCTCTTGAATCCAAACTGAGCGCAAGTAGGACGGGAAAACTCCTCAAGGAACAACATCTAAAAGTTACCCCATGAAAGTGACGACTTGTCAAGAAACTGAGTCACCAGACTCCACCAACGCCAAGATACTCCACGAAAAAGGTTGGCTGCCAAAGCCACTCTCTGTTCTGTCGGTGTCTGCACAAGACTGAAAAGTTAAACCACTATCTCTAGCCAATGCTCTGCTGCCTGAGGGTATGGCTCACCACTGAACCTCAGCGGTCTCTGCCACTTGAACTCACGGAGCGCGCTCAACCTGCACTCAAGCTCAGCCTACACTGCTGAAGCTGTCTGCTGCTCAATAGGTGGGAGTGCTGCTACCGGCCCACCCGGAGAAAGGGGCTCACATGATGGGTCCTAGACTGTGGCCTCAGAGCTCACAGGGTTATCATCACGAACCAAAGCCGGTGTCCTAGCTAGCTGTCTTCGCCGATACATCCTGAATATTATCAAGGAGTGTCGCGGTCAGATGATCATATATGTATATACAAATAACAATGATGGGGAGATGACTCAAGAAGGACAGTCAAAGACTCAATCTTAGCTGATGCACAAACCAAATATTTCCCTGCAATAAGTGTCTCAGCATGCCGAGTCGACAAGCGGGTTATCAAGGTCTTGGTGAATGGATATGTCAGCCGCCGCACCATCACTGGACTCCCTTGCCTGAGAGCTGCTCTCGAGACACGTTAACACTGTTGCCCTAAATCCGAACCAATTCCATTTATTTTAGGGACTTCCGAATAGCGTACCAAGGAACGAACAACCTTTGATAGATCTTTGTCACAACCTGACCCTACTCGGGCTCGAGCAGCAACTACCCCAAGCCCGCCTCCATAGGCCAGGGGCTGGAAACCAGCACCGAAGGCACAACAACTCGTGGAGGCCTTTTCCTAAGAACCTATACACACACACACACAACACACTCAATGAAAAATTGCAGAGTAAAAGAAAGAACAAGCAGAGTAAAAGGGAAATTTCCATATATATATATATATACCATAGATGTGCATCGACCTCTAAACAGTACAATGTAAAAGCTGATGGTAAACTGAAAAGGAAAGGGAAAAAACATGCGCCCAACCAAAAATTGCCACAACCCCGCAACAGGTAAAACAAAAGAAACAGGTGGAAGTGTTCCCCACCTGGAACCCGACTACGACCACCGCACACAGTCCAAGCTCCCGAACTCCTATGCTCCACTAAAGTCAGGACCAACCTGTCTGTCGTCTGCAAGGGAACACCAAGTTTGGGCAAATCCCAAGCAGGGGTGGGTATAAAAATACTCAGTAGGATACCCCGAAGGCTCGAGGGAGAAACAAAGGAGGTACCAAAGGGTGAGCAGTAGATCGAACATGGGAAAGTAAAGGAGTAAAAAAAGGAGTGCAGTGAAGAGTACAGTAGAGAGTCCAGCTCAACCCAACAAGAGAAAGGAGGTAGACACACCCAGACACTAGGAGCTGGAAACGGTGAGAAGATGAACTTCTCGTCGAGTCTTCGCTACATATAGCCGGAGAGTAGACTCGTCCAACCACGAGAAGCTCGACACGGAAAGCACGTGGCATACCCCTCGCGTCTTTGACTCTCCTGGGAGGAGAGTAATCAATCTCAAGAAGTGGGTACTGGAACAAGGTATATACAAATCCATATGCTCAACAAGAAGCCCGAAATAAGGTCATAAGGGGATCTCCATCCCATAGCTCAGCACAAGAAAAGTGATTCACCAACAGTCTGAGGTGAAAACACTATCGATGCCCATAATCCCGCACGTCTACCCCGAACTACAATTCAAGGGGATCAAATCACCCCACCTCCACAATATCCTCTTTGGGTGGCACTGACTCGCCCGCACAGTTTTAGGTTGCATCACAAGGACGTGTCAGTAACGACCCTAAATTTTGAATAAATCTTGTTTCCAAATTTTATGTGTTATTTTATTTTGTTTTTTATACTCAACAGAAATGATTCATTTGATAAAATGAGTATAATTAAAATGAGACCATTGGGTTTTGACTGTTATATGACCATTGGTCAATATGACCCCTGGAAACTAAACGTTTTGATTATTATCTCTAAATACAAGTAATCTTGGTTAATTATTATATAAAGAAGATTCGATGGCCTCACCCAGTAGTCTTGGACCGATTGAAGCCCATCTAACAGAACTTGGGAAAGAGGTAGCACCACTGGGCTTTGCTCTGGACCAATACCAAGCCGAACTTTATCGTGTGAAGCTAGAACGGAATCGCCTTTGTGAGAAGTTCAAACTGATAGAAATTACTACTCGTGCGATGTTAGCCGAGCCTCCCTCAGATTCTCTCACCTTATCACACCTTACACTTAGTTCCTATGCTGGTGTGATAAGGGGATATGTAAGGAGACTGTAACTGCCTTGTGTAATCCTTTGTTTTAAACAAAAATTGGGATTTCTTCTTACGATGAATTTTATGAATTTTCAAATGACTGGATAAATATAGTATGCATATTTTTTGATGAATTTTAGAAAAAGGATATTTTAAAAATGTTTATCTAAACATCAAATAATTAAAAATGTGTAATGATATTCAAAAAATGGTCTTCTACAATTATGCTCAGTACGAAATTTAGAGTATAATAAGATCAACTTAATTTTTGATGAATAGTAAATTATGAATAGTGATTTTATGATTAGGATTAGTAATGTGTCCAAATGTATTAGCAATCTCACTTAAAGAAAGTATTAATATAATCTAGGCACCTTGATTAAGTAATGTGATTCAATAAAATGTTTAAATAACGATTTCATAAATTATTATTCAAGTATTAGTTTTTTTGAGTGAATAGTGTTTTTTAAATAAAAATTAAATTAAAAATATTTTAAAAGTTATTTTTATAAAATGGATTTTATTTTTGAACTCAGAGCACCGATATTATGTTATGGTAATTTTTGGGGTTTTTTCTGAAAAAAATGAATTTTCGGTGAATAGTGTATTTATTTAAAAAATAAATTAAAAATATTTAGAAAATTATCTTTATAAAATGGAGTTCATTTTTGAAATCAGAGCATTGATATTTGGTTAAGGTGAAATTTTGGGATTATTCTGAAAAAGTTGAATTTTCGATGAATAGTGAAAATACAGTTTTTAAGTTACGGGTGTTTAATGACATCATTAAATGATGTGTCAAGTATGTAATCAATATGGTCGACTTATGAATAGTATTTTAAGGTATTAGGTGTCCCAAGTGGCCAATACCATGGGAAAATACCATGGTCAAGCCCATGGTTTTTCCAAAACCACTAATGAGGTGTCCCTTGGCCATTAATGCCTTGTCCCCTCACGTTCCCTATAAATACCAAGCCATCCTCTCATCCATTCGACTCCCCAATCTCCCCCAACAAAGTTCTGGACTCATTACCTTCCAAGGAGTCCTCCAAAGGTGCCCCCCAGCCCTCAAGGTCCCAACCTTTGAGTTTTAAGAGTTACGTTTTAAGGTAAGGGATCTGACCTCTCTCTTTCTTTTCAAGTTATCTCTTTTATGTCATTCCTTTTATGATCCATGTTCTTATGTTGGAGGATGTTATTTTATACTCCTATTACTTCCCTTTAATGTTCATATAATGAGAGATCCCCTCTTACTCTCATTATTTCGTTTTATGACGTTTTAAGTGGCGCCGTTAGGCTGCCAAAATTTTTGTAACGGATTCTTTCTCCCTTCTCATTTTTCAAGATATATTTTCATGTAAAGTATTTCAAGTTCCTTTTTATTATGTTGGGGTATGATCTCTAAATTTATCATACTGATCTATTATGATCATATGATTATAGGCCCCATTTGAACTCTTCAATTCAGTATTTTGAAGTTTTAAGTGGTGCCGTTAGGCTGCCGAATTTTTAAGTGGTTCTTTCACCTTTCTCCTTTTTCAATGTTCTAATTCCATGTCAATTCTTGCATGTTCCATTTTATTATGTTGGGGTATGATCACTAAATCTCTCATACTGATAATTTATGTTCATATGATAAGAGACCCTATTTGATCTCATCAATTCATTTTTGTTGAAGTTTAAGTGACGTCGTTAGGCTGTCAAATTTCTAAGGGGTTCTTTCACCCTTCTCATTTTCAAGATCTATTTTTATGTAAAGTATTTCAAGTTCCTTTTTATTATGATGGGGTATGATCTCTAAATCAATCATACTTATCATTTATTTTCATATGATGAGATACCCTATTTGATCTCCTCAATTCATTTTTGTTGAAGTCTAAGTGACACCGTTAGGCTGTCGAATTTCTAAGGGGTTCTTTCACCCTTCTCATTTTCAAGATCTATTTTCATGTCAAGTCTTTCAAGTTACTCTTTATTATGTTGGGGTATGATATCTAAATCTATCATACTGATCATTTATGTTCATATGATTAGAGACCCTATTTTATCTCATTGATCCATTTTTGTTGATGTTTAGGTGATGTCGTTAGGCTGTAGAATTTCTAAGGGGATCTTTCACCCTTCTCATTTTCAAGATCTATTTCCATGTCAAGTATTTCAAGTTCCTTTTTATTATGTTGGGATATTATCTCTATATCTATCATACTGATCATTTATGTTCATGTGATGAGGGAACCTATTTGATCTCGTCAATCCATTTTTGGAAGTTTTAAGTGACGTCGTTAGGCTGCCGAATTATCATAAGTGAAATCTTATTTTTTTTTCTTCCTTTCTAGTACTTCGTTTCAAATGGTATATCATTAAAATTTTATTACCATATTCTTAAATACTTTATATTTTGTTCCCCTACTGTTTTATGTATCATTTTTAGTGGGTTACCCATGTCCCCTCTCTTTCCAACTTTTTCTAAAACCATGTATCATAGACATTATGCAACATAGTTTTCGTCTCAAAATGCCTCCCTATTTATCTCAAAATTATTTTACGTTATATAGTGAATACTCAAAGCTCGTATTTCTACAGGGGTTTTCACATATATATCAAAATTTTCTATTTTAAATTCTGGGAATAACATACATGAAACCCGCTTTCCCTTTTCCGTGGGTTTAAGTGACAGAAAGATCATGTCTTTAAAGAAGTTTTTAAAATGTTATGATTATGAAATGAATACCATTTGTTTTATGCTATATGGGTTGTTTATGAAATTATTGATGATGATATATGTGGCTCACATGATAATAAAGACATGTCAAGGGTTCACCCAGATAGCGCTCCAATGCATTGGGTAAAGACTTAATCTCTAGAGATGACTTTTTAGACTGATACCTTGGTGAATAACCTTGGTAATTTTTAATGACACCTTGGGGATGGACCTTAGTGAAATTAAATGATTGTAAATATTAAATGTTGTAGCCACAAATTCATGTTATGAAAAATGTTATTTTTATTATGATATGCCTCATGATTTCTTTCTCATGACTTGATGTTCTTTTCATGACCTTATTGAAGTATCTCAAGTTTACATGTAAAATGTTTCTCTTGTTTCCCTTACTGGGCCTTCTGCTCACCCTTTCTTTTGATGTATGTCCCCAGGTTATGATATGTCGTAATGAACCTAGGATGAACATGAGGATATGCCTTTCAAGTGTTTAAGAATAATCTTTTATGTTTTCATGTTTATAGTTCCTGGTTTCCAAGACACTAAACCTTGAAGATCCTCGGTTTTGTAAAATGTATTGAAAGTTTATGTGATAAAAAGGAGGGATGATATAGTTGGTATCAAAGGATGGTATAGTTATTTGTGGAAATTAGGATATAAAAACTCTAGGAAGAACCCTATAGAAAAGTTTAAAAATAGGAAATCTTCTTGGTATTTTGGTGAGTATTGAGTAAGGGGTTGCCAAGAAAATACATCCCTTTCTGGATACGAGCAGGTAGAGGTGGCTCTGGCACAGATGTACATAGGGGTAAAACCTGAAAACACTGCTTTGAGCTAGACTCAAACGGGAACTGGTACACGACAACAGGCCTTGCTGCACTCTTGGTCACGACACTCCCGGGGGATATGCTTTGGTAAATTCAGAAGCTTAGTATGAACCATTGTTAAAGAACAAAGATAAAATAAAATAAATATTCACATAAGAATATATGATCATGGATAACGTAGATGGCAACCTAGGGGTTCACAAGTTAGGGTATACTTTTCTTCTACAAGTTATCCTTATATGCTTTCAGTTCCTTTTCATGATTATTGGCTATGTACTTAAGCCCCTAATTATGCTTTCTCTTCTTAGTTAATAGTGGGAAATGGAAGAACATGTCCCAACAACCAATGTGATAGTAAATGCAATGATTTTTGTATTAATATGATAGTGATGATTAGAGGATTAAAATATGATTATTATTTTGGAAGACATTCACTATTTTGGGGACCCTATATGATCGAGGTAAATAGATTACTAACGTATTTTCATTGAGGAGTAAGGTTGACTTATATTTTGATAAATCGATGAATTTAAGGTGGACATATATTAATTTAGGTTACTTATGGGAATGATTAACCTATCTTGGGTAAAATATGTTTAGGTTAGATACATTTTTTATAAGATGTTAGGAGTGGTTGATGTTGTTTGGAGATGAACAATGACGTTTATTTTGGAAGACTATGTTATCAAATACTTCTTGTATTTGGGATTCAATCTTAGTTTGGTTCATTTTGAGGAATTTTAAGGACCGTTATTTATGGAATGGACTATGATGAACTTTGGGTAGTACCATGGAACATTGAAGATTTAAAAATATTTTCCATTCCTATGGGATTATTTCTTTTTGAAGAGTTTTTTTACCTTACCCTTTCTATTTTTTGGATAATGTTTAAAGATAGAAGAAATATATAGTTAATCTTTTGTGGATTATGTGATTCTCTAAAGACGATTCTTGTGTTTTGATGAGACCAAGTAGTTTTGAATGCTCATAGTTTGGAGAAAATATTAATTTTTGGTAGAAACTTATTAAAGGATGAAACTCTACATGAAGATAGGTATATTTTCTTATGTTTTTGTTTTATGTTGTAAATGAATTCCTCAAAATTATGAAAAGGAACGTAAAAAAACGTTGTTGGTTTATGTTTCCTACTAGGTAATCAAAGACCGTTTACACACATCATATGTTTGGGATTTTCTTATGGTTAACCTTATCCTAATCATGTTTTCTATCACTCTCCCTAGAACTTGACCCTTTGTTTTCTCCTCCATGTCCATGTTTTCATACATGGAATCCTAGTGTGGACTAACTCTGGTGACCTTTGTACTTACTTTTTTTTCTTTTAAAGTAAGAGTTTTACTTAATCCTTTTCCGATGTGGGACATTCAATGAAATTTCAAACCCCAATTTTAAAAATTGTGAGGACGCAATTTCCTTAGGGGGGAAGATTGTAACGACCCGAAATTTTGAATAAATCTTGTTTCCTAATTTTATGTGTTATTTTATTTTGTTTTTAATACTCAACAAAAATGTTTCATTTGATAACATGAGTATGATTAAAATGAGACCATTGGGTTTTGACTATTATATGACCATTGGTCAATATGAACCCTTGAAACTAAACATTTTGATTATTGTCTCTAAATACAAGTAATCATGGTTAATTATTATAGAAAGAAGATTTGATGGCCTCACCCAGTAGTCATGGACCGATCAAAGCCCATCTAACAGAACTTGGGAAGGAGGTAGCACCACTGGGCTTTGCTCTGGACCAAACCCAAGCTGAACTTCATCGTGTGAAGATATAACGGAATCTCCTTTACGAGAAGTTCAAACTGATAGAAATTACTACTCGTGTGATGTTAGCCGAGCCTCCCTCAGATTCTCTCACCTTAGCACACCTTACACTTAGGTCCTATGCTGGTGTGATAAGGGGCTATGTAAGAAGACCGTAACTGCCTTGTGTAATCCTTTGTTTTAAATAAATATTGGGATTTCTTCTTATGATGATGTTTATGAATTTTCAAATGACCGGATAAATATAGTATGCATACTTTTGATGACTTTTAGAAAAAGTTTATTTTAAAAATGTTTATGTAAACCTTAAATAATTAAAAATGTGTAATGATAATCAAAAAATGGTTTTCTACAATTATGCTCAGTACAAAATTTAGAGTCTAATAAGATCAAATTAATTTTTGATGAATAGTAAATTATGAATAGTGATTTTATGATTAGGATTAGTAATGTGTCCAAATGGATTAGTAATCTCACTTAAAAAAGTATTAATATAATCTAGGCACCTTGAATAAGTAATGTGATTCAATAAAATGGTTAAATAACGATTTCATAAATTATTATTCAAGTATTAGTTTTTTCGAGTGAATAGTGTTTTTTAATTAAAAATTAAATTAAAAATATTTAAAAAGTTATTTTTATAAAATGGATTTCATTTTTGAACTCAGAGCACCGATATTATGTTATGGTAATTTTTGGGGTTTTTTCTGAAAAAATTGAATTTTTGTTGAATAGTTTATTTATTTAAAAAATAAACTAAAAATATTTAGAAAATTATATTTATAAAATGGAGTTCATTTTTGAAATCAGAGCATTGATATTTGGTTAAGGTGAAATTTTGGGATTATTTTGAAAAAGTTGAATTTTCGATGAATAGTGAAAATACAGTTTTTAAGTTACGGGTGTTTAATGACATCATTAAATGATGTGTTAAGTATGTGATCAATATGGTCGACTTATGAATATTAATATAAGGTATGAGGTGTCCCAAGTTGCCAATACCATGGGCAAATACCATGGGTAAGCACATGGTTTTGCCAAAACCACTAATGAGATGTCCCTTAGCCATTAATGCCTTGTCCCCTCACTTTCCCTATAAATACCAAGCCATCCTCTCATCCATTCGACTCCCCACTCTCCCCCAACGAAGTTCTGGTCTCATTACCTTCCAAGGAGTCCTCCCAAGGTGCCCCCAAGCCCTCAAGCTCCCAACCATTGAGTTTTAAGAGTTACGTTTTAAGGTAAGGGATCCGACCTCTCTCTTTCTTTTCATGTAATCTCTTTTATGTCATTCCTTTTATGCTCCATGTTATTATGTTGAAGGATGTTATTTTATACTCCTCTTACTTAAATTTTCATGTTCATATAATGAGAGATCCCCTCTTACTCTCATTAATTCGTATTATGATGTTTTAAGTGGCACCGTTAGGCTGCCGTAATTTTTGTAACGGATTCTTTCTCCCTTCTCATTTTTCAAGATATATTTTCATGTAAAGTATTTCATGTTCCTTTTTATTATGTTGGGGTATGATCTCTAAATTTATCATACAGATATTTTATGATCATATGATGAGAGACACCATTTGATCTCTTCAATTTAGTATTTTGAAGTTTTAAGTGGTGCCGTTAGCCTGCCGAATTTTTAAGTGGTTCTTTCACCTTTCTCCTTTTTCAAAGTTCTAATTCCATGTAAAGTCATGAAAGTTACTTTTTATTATGTTGGCGTATGATCTATAAATCTATCATACTTATCATTTATGTTAATATTATGAGAGACCCTATATGATCTTATCAATTCATTTTAGTTGAAGTTTATGTGACGCCGTTAGGCTGTCGAATTTCTAAGGGGTTCCTTCACCCTTCTCATTTTCAAGATCTATTTTCATGTCAAGTCTTTCAAGTTCCTTTTTATTATGTTGGGGTATGATCTCTAAATATATCATACTGATAATTTATGTTCATATTATGAGATACACTATTTGATCTCCTCAATTCATTTTTGTTGAAGTTTAAGTGACGTCGTTAGGCTGTCGAATTTCTAAGGGGTTCTTTCACCCTTCTCATTTTCAAGATCTATTTTCATGTCAAGTCTTTCAAGTTACTTTTTATTATGTTGGGGTATGATATTTAAATCTATCATACTTATCATTTATGTTCATATTATGAGAGACCCTATTTAATCTCATCAATCCATTTTTGTTGAAGTTTAAGTGATGTCGTTTGGCTGTCGAATTTCTAAGGGGTTCTTTCACCCTTCTAATTTTCAAGATCTATTTTCATGTCAAGTCTTTCAAGTTCCTTTTTATTATGTTGGTGTATTATATCTATATATATCATACTGATCATTTATGTTCATATCATTAGAGACCCTATTTTATCTCTTCAATCCATTTTTGGACGTTTTAAGTGATGCTGTTAGGGTGCCAATTCTCATAAGAGAAATATTATTTTTTTTGTCTTCCTTTCAAGTTCTTCGTTTGGAATGGTATATCATTCAAATTTCATTACCATGTTCTTAAATACTTTATATTTTTTCCCCTACTATTTTACGTATCATTTTTGAGTGGGTGACCCATGTCCCCTCTCTTTCCAACATTTTCTAAAACCATGTATCATACACGTTATGTTGCATAGTTTTCGTCTCAAAATGCCTCCCTCTGTATCTGAAAATTATTTTACGTTGTTAAGTGAATACTCAAAGCTCTTATTTCTACAGGGTTATTCACATATATACCAAAATATTCTATTTTAAATTCTAGGATTTACATACATAAAACCCTCTTTCCCTTTTCTATGGGTTTAAAGTGACATAAAGATCATGTCATTAAAGTAGTTTTTAAAATGTTATGATTATGAAAATAAACCCATTTGTTTTATGCTATATAGGTTGTTTATGAAATGATTGATGATGATATATGTGGCTCACATGATAATAAAGACATGTCAAGGGTTCGCCCAGATAGCGCTCCAATGCATTGGGTAAAGACTTAATCTCTAGAGATGACTATTTAGACTGATACCTTGGTGAATAACCTTGGTAATTTTTAATAACAACTTGGGGATGGACCTTGGTGAAATGAAATGATTGTCAATATTAAATGTTGTATCCACATCTTCAAGTAATGAAAAATTTTATTTTTATTATGATATTCCTCATGATTTCTTTCTCATGCCTTAATGTTCTTTTCATGACCTTATTTATGTATCTCAAGTTCACATGTAAAATGTTTCTCTTATTTCCCTTACTGGGCCATCTGCTCACCCCTTCTTTTGATGTATGTCCCCAGGTTATGAGATTCAGTAATGAACCTAGGATGAACATGAGGAGAATATTTTCAAGTGTTTAAGAAGAATATTTTATGTTTTCATGTTTAAAGTTCCTAGTTTCCAAGACATTAAACCTTAAAGATCCCCGGTTTTGTAAATATAATGAAATTTTATGTGATAAAAAGGCGGGATGCTATAGTGTATCGGTGGGGAAAGTTCCCCTCATACTTGAGAGTTCCAGGTTAATTCAAACCCCTCCTCATCACTGCCCCGCAGTCGAGAGGTCTCCTCAAAGACAAGGTTGTTCCATCATTAACCTGTACAACCAAGGGTCCCGCTCCGGTAATCCGAGAGAAAATCCAAAGACTAGCCTAGTAGAAAGTACTGAGTCTGGAATGCCAACGTGTGACCCACTGCCCAGCCTTGGTGGAAGGTAAACCCTAACTAGATATCAGGTGATCCACTGCCCAACCCTTCTTGAGGGTAAATCCTAACCAGATATCCGATGACCTCCTGCACAGCCTTGCTGGAGGGTAAACCCTAATACATCATCAGGTGACCCACAGCCCAGCCCCACTGGAGAGTATACCTGGAATAAGTTGACATAAAACCCACTTCCCATCCTTGCTGAAGGGTTGACCTGGAAATAGACAACGGGTGACCCACTGCTCAGCCCTGCTGGAGGGTAGACCCTAAGTGGTCATCGGGTGACCCACTGCCTAGTCTCTATTGGAGGGTAGAACCTAAGAGGTCGTCGGGTGACCCACTGCCCAGACTCTGCTGGAGGGTAAACCCTAGAAGTCCATGAGCAACCCACTACCTAGCCCTTATTGAGGTTAAACCCGAAGAATTCGATGAGTAACCCACTGCCCAGCCCCGCTGGAGGGTAAGCCCAAAACATCTCTTTCCATCTCCACTGGATGGTACAACACGGGCCAGCTGAACACGAAGTGGGTATCGCGCAACCACCCGACTTCGGAACAAAGCCAGGGAAAACCACACAACCCTGCTAATCTAAACCATCGAGAACAGAGCTAGGGGAAAAACTCAACCATGCTGGTCAACAAACAAGAATAGAGGAACCCTCTATGTCGTGAGAGGTCAAAAGTACGCAAAGCAGAACACGACACACACGTGGGGCCCACTTGACATGTGGCCCCACCTTAACCCCAAACAAGCGCACAAACTTTCTCAGGTTCCAACATCCACATGTACCTCCTAGTGCTCCAATATACTCCCAGAGTATACCACGTCACCAGCACAAAGGCTAACGTGCTCCCGGCACCCAACATCAACGCGAAGGCGTAACGTAACAACTCCAACATGCCACCTCAACACCAGAGGCACATCCAAACACATCTCTTTAGAAACCAAACTCACTCCCCTAGGAGTGCACGCGATCACATGCCAAAGGTCCTCTACAAACACGGTAGAAGAACCACCACCGGGGCACCTTTCATATTTCCACATTTAAAAAGATCGTGTAAGAGGCTCTGCTCACCTGAACAGATAACACCATTGTAATCCTCACGGAATGACATTCAAGATAGACTAATTACTCACCTAAAATGGATATCTGATGGAAAAGTCACCAACACCGCCTCACACCCAAACGACGTCCCGTGATCCCGAGCCTCAGCCCCGAAAACAGTCAGGTGCATCGCACCATTGCGATCCCCTCGGGAAAACACGTCAAAAATACTATTCACTTGAGAGCAATGGATATCTGCGAAAAAAGATACATTCTGGCACACCGCACATGAGCGGTGCTTCATGGGACCTGCATCATGGTCCCAAAACACAATGAACGGATCATACTATTGTGATCCTCTCGAAAAAGTACACAAGTTCGACTAATCACTTGCCAAAAATGGACACCCGGTGATAAAGATGGAAATCCTCGTCAACTCCCGAAATGGCCCTCATGGGACCCGAACCATCATGCAGAATTAAAGCGAGCAGACTGCGCAAACACGATGCTTTCTGGAAAACACCCAAAAACGACTGCTCGCACTCCTCAAATAGATGTCCAATGAAAAAGTCGCTAAACGCTGCTCGCAGCTCCAAATACGGCTCGTGGGGCCCACACCTCAACTCCAGCTGAAATGCCCGAAACCAACCTGGAAATCTTTGTCTCAGCGCCAGGGTCCCAACACCACTGAAAGCGCTCAAAACGGATGTCAGACGCGTCCACGCCGTCCAAAACAAGAATCCACATGATAACGTCAGTTCCCTCGACGTAGGTGTCGCGCCACTGTGGCCCTCGTCTCAGGAATTATAATTTCCCGAGACAATCTCAAAAAGACTGCCTTGCTGTTAGGTCTGCACTGCCATAGACGGCGCTCAAAACGGATGCACGTAGCTCAAAATATGGGCGTCCAAATATTTTAAGGGGGGTGGGGGACCCCCACGGGCCGGACCGGCCCGGTCCGGCCGGTCCGCCCAGCTCGAGCCGTCCCGCTCCGGCCGGCCCGCTGGGACCACGGCCCGCCGTCTCCCGCGAGACCCGTGCTATGCGTTGGTTGCTCCACCGACCGGCCAGCTGGCCGGTCGCGTCCACTTGGAGACCCGCCAACGGCGTGTCTCGGTCTCCCCAGCCGGGGTCGCGTCATGCGACCCCGGTCTCCCGTTCGGCTCGCCCCTCGCCGACGAGCTCGAGCTGCACCACCCACCTGATGAACCCAGACTGCCGTTGGGATACCGCACCACCGTCATACCCAGCCGAGCCACCGCGCCACTTGGGATGCTCCCGCCGCTGCCTTCCCGGACCGCTGGAATCCCCCGACGCCGTCCCGGACCGCCGGAAAAACCAACGAATCGTCCGAGACTTCTCGGGGCTGTCCCGGACACCACGGGACTCAGATTTTCATTCCAAGAAGTGTGTTGGAAAGCCTAGAACACATGCTATGAGATTTTTGGATTTGTTAAACGTTTGGAAAACAAATTGATAGGGTAAATCAGGCTCAAAGTACACGGGAAGTAAAATGCGAAACAAAACCTCCTACCTCGAGGGGCTTCGCCCGGAGCTTCACGTCGATCCTCCGGCATTACCGCAGCTCTACGGACCTCTTCACTAGAGCGGCATCACCGGAGATGGAGGAGAGGGGAAGCTAGGGGGAGAAGGAGAAGAAGAAGAGGGGAGGGGATGCGTTTAAGTAGAAAATACTTAAACTCCCGCCCGATAGCCCCGAACTCAAAATTTCGGTGGGGTTGGTATTAAGGCTCCCCTAGGCTAAAAACCACGCTCCAAGTGCAACAGAGGTCTAATAATTTTAATCTGAGGCCCCGTTCAAAAGTTTCAACAACCGCGCCCGAGGCTGCCAAATTACGAAATCACCCCTATGGCCATTTTTCACAGACGGGCCGCGCCCGCAAAACATACAGCCCTTCTAGGGTAAAAGGCACATTCCAGACTCAACGGTGCCCTAGGTTTTCTAATCCGAGCCACCTTTTAAGAGATACTTGAGTTTCACCATTAAAAAAAAATAAATTATTTAATTTATCCCTTTAACGTTCCGAAAGCGAGCGAGGGGTCCAAAAATCCCGTGCCGACATGTTTTATGTCGTTCCCATCATAAACACCCCATTCCAGACCCATACGTAGACTCAGATATCTGATCCGAAAAACAGTGTAGGAGTTATCCCATTTATTTTGCGTTTCTAGTGTGAACGCACTGAAAATTTAATTCCGGCCACACCGGGTCTCGGAATCGCACACTGTCTGAAGACGCTGCTATGGAATAACAGCAATAAATATTCCAAAGTCTTTAGCAAAAAAATATGGGTTCTTACATATATAGTTTTAGGAAATGGACAATACATAGGAAGGGTGACAACCCATCGCGTCTGGAAATGCTGTAGGAATCAGACCCACAACTAAAGGGTGACAAGACCCCATCACTTACCACTAGCCTATGTGAAGTACTATGTTAGTGTAACTTATTCTTTTTAGTTAAATGAATTTATGGATCAAGAATAAGTTGATTTTGGGAACAGTATTTTTTTATTAAATTGATATCCATTGGATATAAAAATATTTGGTGATTAAGTGAGAAATTTTATTTTGGAAGACATTTTCTTTTTTGGTAATTATACGCCTAAGAAAAATAGAATACTATGGGATTTCATTTTTTGAGTTATGGTGGGAATTTATTTTAGTAAGAATATATGTTTTTATTATGGGATTATAGTAATTCACATTATTTATGGAAATGATTAACCTATCGTTGATAATATTTGGTTAGGTTAATTACATTTTAGTATGGGACTTTAAGATTAGTTGTTGTTATTTGGAGAATAATGTAAATGGAAGTCTATGTGATCAAATCCTTCTGAATTTTGGGTTTCAATATTAGTTGGATTATTTTGAATAATTGTATGGAAAATTGTGTATTTAGTGGTCTTTGTTAAACTTTGGGTATTGTTTTTTCAATTTTGGAGATTATGATAATTATCTACTTTTATAAAGGATTATCCTTTTTTGGGATTATATAATCTCGTACTAACCATTTTGGTATTGTTTAATGTCTAAAGATAGGGTAAATATATAGTTCATATTTTTTTGGATTTTGTGGTTCTCTATAATTTGATTCTAGCACATCAAGTGTGACAAAGCCATCTTGAATACTCACCCTTTAGAGAAAATAGGAGTTTGTTGTATAATTTTATTAAAGGATGAAACTCTAATTGAAAACAAAGTATATTTCATTATATTTTTAGTCAATCTCATAAATAACTTCTACAATTTTCTGAATAAGAACTTAAAATAATAAAAAATCCTTTTACTTTTCCTACTAGGGAACCAAGGCTGTTTAACCCATTACATGTTTGTGGTTTTCTTGTTGTTAAATTTCTCCTAATCATGTTTTCTATCACTCTCCATAAAAATATGATGGTTAGTTTCTCTTCCATATTCATATATTCCTACATGGAATCCTAGTATGGGTTATCTTGGGAAACATTTTTTATTTTATTTCTTTCTTTTAAAGTGATATTTTTATTGACTCTTTTTCCAATGTGGGACTTTCAATAATGTTTCTGAGCCCAATTTTAAAATTGTGAGGACACAATTTTTAAAAGGGGGAAGGTTGTAACAACTCAGGTGTTTATAGAATAATACTTTTTGATTTTTATTTACACTTATGAATATGATATTATTTTTAAATTAATGAATAATCTTTTTCTAAAAGCATAATCAACACGTAACAACATGTTTCTTTGAAATCTGATGTGGTACAAAAAATTGAGTTATATCAAAAAAATAATATAATCATTTTATTATTTTAAATTTTATATAACATCTAGTATTTGTATTTTAAGGAATGATTAGAACTAACTAAAATATTTTTATATATTTTTGTTAAAAGTCTATACATTTATCCAATAAATTTTAGAGGCTTAAAATAAGAATGAATTTTATTTTATGCATGACTTTCACTAATATTTTTAAATGGTTGTTTTACTACCTTTTGATGGAGAAACCTTATTAACTTTAATTTTGTAACTTTAATATGTTATATTTGAAAAAAAAACTTCTTTTATAGAATAGGGACATCAAAATTTACTTTGGATGAAATTTTGGTATTTTTATGATAAAGTTCATTTTTTAATGAATAATGAAAAAAATATTACATTTTAATTAAAAACTTACTTTCCATATAATTTATTTATATATTTAGATTTTCTATTTAATTGGTTTTAATGTATAATTGGATTATTATTTTTTAATTTAATGAAATATTTGTCATTGAAAGTAATTTCACTTTGAAATTGGATATAAACATATGACAATATTTTGGTAGTTATTACTTCGTAAGTATACGCTTTTTGGTCTTGACAATGGGAATTATTTTTAAATTAATTTATTTCAATTAAAAATTTTTTCATTTTAGAAAAATGGATTCCATATTTTCAATTATGAGTTCCAAATTTTGTAAATAGGTACCTTTTATTTTTAAACAGTATGAATAGTAACTTTAGTAATTATTTTATTTACCATGGTGAAGTGGTAAATATTGTAAATAAGGGTAAAAAATAATATTATAATAACACTAAAATTGCTTAACATGTTCCATAATCCTATTTTTAGAGATCTTTCCTACCCTGGGAATCCTTGGGTCGATTTTGGGACCCCATGAAGCTACTTGGATGTGAAAATGACATTTTATAAGAATTAATTTAATGTAAAGAAAAATGTTACATAAAAATGTATCTTTTAGAAAAATAATTTTTATATGGGGTAATATAAGTTGTCATTTCAAATATAAATATTCATTATAAATTTTAATATATTTTCTACATCATGGTATTTTATTTATAAATATCATACATCAGATAAATTTATTTATATATGGCATAATTATGATGTAGTTATTACCTTATTAAAATATGATTTAAATAAATGAGATTATAAATATTAAATTAAATTGATTTTGAAACTTTTTATTCCATACAAAAATTTTACAGAGTCTTATAACTTGTTATATTTTAATTAATGATGTTTTTTAGAAATAATATTGTTGTTATGTATTTTAAAAAATTATTGATATAAATACTATAAAAATTGACTTAAATGGGTTTTTAAAACAAATACTATATTATTAAATGATATAATAGTCCCAAAAATATACGATATATCTAAATGACATATTAATGCTGAAAATTTCATTAATTAACCACTTGAGGTTTGATTGGAATTTTATAGTAACTATATTAACCATATAGTATGAATATACATGAAGACATGGTAAGAGTTAAATTTGTTAACTAAGGGTTAATGCTAAATTATGATGTTACATTTGTGAACTAGACTTTTCTAAAACCTATTGTTTGAAGGTTTTTATACCGAAAATAATCTTATATATGAAATAAAATACTTTGGGAATATTTGAAATAGAAAATCATGTTATAATGAAATAATATTTCAATAATTTCCTAAACTGCCCCTCCTCCCTCTTAAAAAAGGCCATCACCCATAACCATTTAATCACACCTCTCATTCACCTTGGCTTGTCCAAACTCTGAAAAAATAATCTTCCAACATACCTCACTTCCTTCTATAACACTTTCAATAGGAAAAAGTCAATTCAAGAAATCCTTTCGGCTCAAATCAAATAGAGTTTCACGGTTTAAGAGGTAATGTATTCTCTAAAGTTACTTTCCATTATTTTACATCTTCACTACATAATATATTCTTATTATTTTCATTACATAATCCCACCATTATCCTCAATATACTATTATTTTTTATGATAAGGATTTTAAATACACTTACATACACCTCCATCTAATTGATATGAACATACTGTTTCTAGGTATGGAAAACTATTGCCTCACAAAACGATGATTGTTCGGTTTTTTCCTACCACCTCTCATGAAGAACAATATGATGGAAATGTATTTATATATGAAATATATTATTTTTATATATTCTCTATGATACTGTAATTATTATTTAAAAACATACCATTATTCATTTCATGATGCTTAAATATGATAATTTAATTTGAGGAAGTTCAGACAACTGCCCCCTCAAACTGATATAAATTGTTCATTCCATACATCGAACATATAAAGGATTGGTTAATGAACTTATTTAATATATATATCCTATGATATTATACTTTAATTATAATATACCTATGTATCATTTAGTTTTCATTTCTTTAATATGAAAAATAAATGAAAGTATTGTTCATTCGTACGTACGGCTTACCGTCTCCATGAACAGTGTATTTTAATTTGTTATCTCAAATTGTAATGGACTATTATAAATATATATACTGTATATATATGGTATTTAAATATTTAATACTATTCTATAGATAATTTACTTTTCACCACATGGACAATTTTTTATTATAACAACATCATTTTCAACAAGAGTACCCAATATCGACAAAATGATCAATATTAACTTAAATAATTAGGTAATTATTATAACATGGTAATAAGTGATATAAAAGGAGTAATAAATTTGAAAAAAGTTCTTATATAAGAATAAATTTACTTAATTTTATTATTAAAGAAGAACAATGAACATACGTGATGAATCATACTCTAGGTAAGGGACTTCGTCTCAATCTTCTTTCATTGAGGTATATTTTGATAATATACAGCTCCTTATTTTACACGGTGTATAATAAACTCATATGAATTTTACATTTATATAAAGGTTATTATTTAACAATTTTTTTTACAACATGAAAAAAGAATGTTTTTAATGTATGTGGCGTCAATGACCTTTCTGCCGTCATGAGCATTATTTGATATTTGTCTTCCTTAACAAGATGTAATTTTTTAAAATAGAAATAAATAAAATATACCCTATTTATATATTTTGGTATTGAAAATGGTTTTTAAAAAGGATTTATTATTTTAAAATGTTGAATATATTTCTTGATATTGAAAATGAAATGTCATCAGTGAAATGTTGATAATTGCAATATTTTATGTGTTAGGATTATATAATGGTACTTGGACATTTGGAAAGTGGTTATGTGTTAAACCAATGATGTGTGGTTACGTGATAAATGAAATAATGGATGGTTTTGTGATCAACCAAGGATTGGTGGTTACGTTATAACCTCAAATACATTGGGTATTGAAGTCGGTCATATGGTTTTTCCGTTTATTGATATGTGGGGAAGTCGACTATATGATTATTCCATTTAAGTTTGTTTATGTCCCTAGTTACCCTTAAATTGTATATGTTTCTTTTTATGGGATTAATGGAAATATTTTTGTTATCAAAAGGATAATAAATGAGCTTATATTCTATAAAGTGTTTTTCTTACTTCTTAAAGGTGAAAAGTATTACATTATGATAAAGCTTTCATGGATTCCATGTTTTTTAAAGACTAATATTTTTTCTTTAATTATTTAACCCTTAATAAACATTTTATACTCATCCCATTTTTTGAAAAAAAAACATCATAGGACATAATAAAGAATTGAGTCAAGGATGGAATCAAGGGAAAGTTATGATTTCAAAACATAAAACGATGACCTATTTGGATTTATAGTGTTTTTATGGAAAAAAGCATAGTGAGTAAAAGTATATTCTTCTAATATTAAAGATGTCATATATAAGTTATGACCTAATTAACAAATGATCTAAACATTAAAAGTTCCACGATGTGAATTAAAGTCAAATTATCGACTTATCTCTAGATTAAGTAATGTTTATGGTTGGGACCTTATAGATTCCCCTAGGTTGGATCACTTATTGAGATAGAATTCTACATCATTTGGTGGAACTACTAATCCAAGGGTGGTTGAGTAATATATTAAGTCTCTCAGGAATATATTTATGGCCTTATATGTTGTCAAAAACAAATTGTTACACTTGAGTTGTATTATATCAAAAGTGATGTTGATTAGTGGTGGTTGGTGATCTAGAATTATAGGGAGGAATAATAAATATATATCAGGTAATAAAAAGATTTTAAAAAGACATTACATAAAAAATATTTCCCTAATGAACAAAAAAAGATATGAAGAGAATGTTATTTATCATAATTGAAAAGGAATAAGAAATAAATTTGGTGTATGAGGTTACCTTTATAAGGTTATCTAGGTATTATAAAAATTAATTATGAAAAACATGTTTCATGATTAACCATTTCTTTGAAGGGAATAATCTAATCCTCTAAGGGGAATTAGCCTCTAAAATTTTTTCATCATATGATGAAATAGTTTTATGTGACATCAAAATAGATAAGTAATTCTCTAGAACATAAATATTCGAGAGAGATGAAGAGAGGAAGAGATCATCTAGACACCAATAAAAATAAAATGTGTTAAAGAAGATGAAGGGAACATAATAATTTCCATCTTATATGAACTATGGAAAGAAAAAAACCATGAAATGAGTTAAGGAATTATGAGTTTTTTAAGTGTATAGATAATGAACATTAGGAAAAATAATGAAATTGGAAGAAATAAAACAATTTTATTCAGTGTTTGAACTATAGGGAGATGGGGAACTACACAATCAAATTCCCAAAAAATTAAGGGAATGTATCATAGAAGAGTACAAGTGTGGAAGGACAAACTTATGATATTATTAGATCAGAGGAGGAACTACACAATGATGTGGTGGTAGGTACTTTAATACTATTATCAAATTTATCTAATACATTATTTTATTATATATTGTAGAAATTTTTATATCTACCCATTTTTATAATTAAAATAGACATTTCTATTTTAATTTAAGATGAGAGTTTTCAGCCAATATACTTTGTGGATGTCTCACTACAACAAGAATCTATCAAGATGTTCCCATTATGAAAAATAAACATGATATAATTTCTTTCCTTATTGTCATAATAATCACTGAATTCAATATAATCATTGATATGGACTGGAATTAAAAATATGATGCAAATATTTATTATAAGAAGTATGAAATTTTTATTTGTGAAAAAATATAGGTTTCTTTGTCTTTAGTGTATATAAATCATCATCTCAGTCATATCTAGATCCAACTCTAGTAGACCTACTGAATTATTTTCTTATGGAATAAGAGAAAACAAAATCATGGTATGGAAAGGAAATCATCAAATTGAGGATATACATATTTTATATGAATAAATTTATGTATTCACTGGGGAATTACATGGACATCCCCCAGAGTGTGAGGTACATTTTTTCATTAATTTAACCCGTTATGAAAACCAATATCAAATACTCTTTTTAGATAACTACTATGGAACTTGTGGAGATGATGAAAAAAACTAGATGGGTTTGTTGAAAAGGAATTTATTCTTCTTAGTGTTTTTTTTCATGGGGAGCCCCAATTCTAATTGATAACAAGAAAGAGGAGTCTATGAGGCTAAGCATGATTATAGGGAAATTTAAGATATTATGATAAATAAAAATTATCCTCTCTATTTCATTGGTGAATTCATCGATAAATATCACAACGATGAATATTTTTCAAATATTGACCTTTTTTTAGGTATTTTCCATCATGAATAAAGAAGGAAGGCATTGTGAAGGTAGGTTTTAAAATGATGTATGGACCTTAGGAAATTATATTTATTCCATTTGTATTTAATAATAAACCAACTATTATTATAGGTATAATGAATAAAGTATTAAATTAATAACATGATGATTTTTTTGTGGTGTCCATTGATGATATTTTGGTTTATTCAATAAGCTATATAGACCATGATAATCACATTTAGATAATTTTTGAGAGTCATAGAATGAAATTTTTATATGGTAAATTTAGTAAATGTGATTTCTAGCTTCAATAAGTTTCTTTTTTTGTCTATATAGTCTAAAAAGATGTAAGCTCAATTGATCCTTTGACAATGAAACAAATTAGATAATGTCCTATTCCAATAAACATTAAATTGGTATGTAGAATCACTGGATTGGAAGGTTACAATAAGTGATTAGTTCAGAATTTTTCTATATTATCAAACCCATTATCAATTCTTACATATAATTGGGTTTTGTTTTGGAAAAAGGAATGTTAATATTTTTCTAATGAACTAAAGAAAATATGGTTCAATGCTATGATTTTGACTCAAGGATCTAGAAATTACAAGTTTGTAATATATAGTGATGCATATAATAAGGGATTTGATATGTACTAGTGTAAAATGATAATGTTATTTCATATTAATCAAGTCAATATAATAATCATGAATTGAACTATCAAACCCATGGTTATTAGTTAATATTTGTAATATTTGCATTGAAGATATAGATTCATTATCTATATGGTGGAAAATGTGAGATATAAAATGATAATAAAATCCAAAATTAAATATTTTTATAGAAATATCACATTATGAGGCAAAGTTGATGGCTTGATAAACTCAAAAATTATGATTACTCAATAAACAACCACTGAGGGAAAGAAAATAAGGAATAAAATGCATTGATTTAGAAGGATTATAGACTTCTGACCTAAATGAATATTGAGAGTGATCCTATGTTCATGGATCTAGAAATGATGGATATGGTAATTATTAAGGAAGGTTAGACATCACCCAATTTTCAAATTATTACCAAACAATATTTTTTATAAAAGATAAAAAATTCATAACCAGATGATGAGAACTTGTAGAAGAAAATTAAAGTTGTGAATGTAGAAAATTAACAAACAATAATTGTGAAGATGGTGTCCTAAATTTTAGAATGAAATTATATGTTCCATATATAACTAATATAAGAGGGAATTATTGGATGAATATCTTAGCTGAATTTTCTTTATATGTCGAGATAGAACACATATGTATTATAATTTGAGGGAAAATTTTTTATGGGATAGAATGAAGTGAGAAAATTATGTTTATGTGTACATATGTATGTTTTTTTAAAAACTTGAAAGCTTTGAGATAGTATCCTAGAAGATACATGGAACATATTCTTATTTCTATGTTGAAATGGGATGATATTAGTATAGTCTTTATTATCATACTACCAAAGACACAACGAATAAATGACACAAAATGGGTTATCATTTTCTCTTAACCAAATATATACACTAACATTATAAAAGATACTATTTCCCTTATATACAAATTATAAATATTTATATCAATTAATATTTAATAATTAATGGTGCACCTATAACAGATGTGTCTGGTAAAGATCCCTATTTTACATAAAAATTATGGAAAATTATTCAAGAGGTTCATGATACTGAGCATCATTTGAGCACTACATAAAATTCCCAAACTGTTGGACAGTCTAAATGGAAAATTTAGATAGTGGAATATATGTTGAGGACATTATCACTTGATGTTAAAGGAATGTGGTATCATTATTTAACTTCGGTATATTTTTCCTATAATAATAGTTTCCATTAAATTATTTAAATGGCATTGTATGATGCATTATATGGAAAGAGATGTCATAATCTAACTTGTTGGGATAAATTTGGTGAAAGGAAAATCATAGGCCCAAAACATGTTGAATAAATAACAACATAGGTTTGGGCTATTTTGGCTCCCATTAAAGCATCCCAATGTAGGAAAAATAGTTATGTTGATTGTTTGTGGAATGATTCAAAATTCCAAGTGAGGGATCAAGTTTTCTTTAAAAATATCCATTGAAGGGTATTTTATGGTCTAGTAATATGATTATATGATCCCCATGTACATAAAACCCCTTTAAATTCCTGAAATAATTGGTTTTTTTCTTATAATTTAGAAAATCCACCAAATATCTCAAAATTACATGATGTGTTCCATATATCATTATTAAAAAAGTACATTCCATACTCAACACATGTGATCACCTCTGATGAAATAAAACTATAACCTGATATATATATATATAAAACATTTATATTCTTGATACTAGATATAATATATTGAGTAATTGGATACTCTAATAGTAATTTTACTTTAGATAAATCACAAAATTAAGGAAGCAATGTGGAAACAATAGCATATTATAAAGAAAAACCTCGATGATCTATTTAGAAGGTAATATCCATTAAATATCACATTCAATATTTTAATGTAGGGACTGATGAATCACCCCAAGACTCTAATATATATTTATTTTCGAAAAAATTAATTTATTTTTTATCTTGTGATGCACACAACATTGCGTTTAAATGAAAACACTCTATTAAAATATCATTTAAACCTAACCATTATACCCTCAACATTAAGTAGGTGTGTATGGATATAAATAACTAAATAATGAATAATATATTTTTTACACATGTTGAATTGTTATCTATTTATTATAAATATAAATAAGAATCATTTAAAAGGAAAATTAATTGTTTTCAAAAGAAATATATTTTTTCAAAAAGATAGTACAATCGTACTTCATAAAGATAATTTAAAATTAATCTTTACCAATTTTTGTATATTTATTTGATAAAATTAAAATAATTATTTAAACAATAATATCAAAATATCATAGATGTAACTTTTTAGATTTATATGATATGTTTCATTTTTTATGAATAGTCATTAATGTTGATTATTAGTTGAAAAAAATACCTTTTAATTTAAATTATTTATACTGATAAAATATTTTTTCAATTGGGACAAAATTAAAATTCTTTGAAATATATATACATATATATATATATATATCCAATTTGGTTTGTTGGAATCATTTTCATGTTCAATTTTTATATAAAATGTTTTTAACTTTTGATCATTTTTTATTTGAAAACCCAATTTTTTATCACAGTTATGAGATTAATTTTAAATTAAACTTTTTCACATATGTGAATGGAAAATAGAAAAATGGATTCAATATTTTTAAAAATATTAATATATATTATCTAATAATTTCAAATTAATTATTTAATATAATGAATTGTGAAAATAGTAAATACGTATTTACTACTGTTTAGGTTAAAATGTGTTTATCTAGGGTTAAACAGAGACGATTATGGTTAAAATGACCAACCTAATTGTAAAAATATTATTATTTATCCATATTTCCTCAATATTTATCTCAATTTGAAAAATAGGTTCATTTGGAATATTTTTTTTCATGTGATGGAATTAATAATTTTTTATTCTTTTGGGAAATTTCTTAGTAATTTCCAAGGAGGCCCTTGTTCCCCCATTTATAAAAGGGCACTACACCCCCTCATTTATTCACACCTATAAATCAATTGGCTCTACCAAACTCCGAAAATTCCTTCCCCAACATATGTAGTAACATTATAGACCTATTATTTCTCCCAAAAGTCCATCCCTAGGGTTCTTAAAAGAATATTCAAAGGAGGTTTCTCTTAGAGAATGTAATTATCATAAAAAGCTATTTCATTGTCATTATACTTTTTAAACCATAAATTATGTTTGAAAATTAAAATAAATTAACACAAGTATCTCACATATACTTATATTTCATTATTTTTATTGAATAATAATAATCCATCTCCACTTCTATCAAATGGGAATAAATCATTGATTATGAGTATAGAGGACTACCGCCTCATGAACCGATGTAGTATTTTTCCCAAAACCACCTTACATGGATGGATAAAATGATGGATTTACCACATGTATAATATATTTATGATATTTTCGTTTTTTTTAAATTTTAATATCCCACAAAACATTTTATGTTTCATTTTGTTTCAAATATTATAATGTTTCTCGTGTGTATTGTGGACTACCGCTTCGTGAAGAAATGTGATTCATTTTTCACATATGAAATACATGAAATGTAATAAGGATAAAATTAATGAATATTTATGACATATTTTATTTTATATTTCTTCTAGAATTTTAACATATCACCCAATTTTTTACACTTTCACTCTTCATGGGAATGGTATCGGTGCTCGTGCGAACGTACGGTCTGCCATCTCCACGAATTGATGTGATTCATTTTCCACAAAAACAATTTAGAATTTATTCTAATAATTTATCTACTAATAAAATTATATATATTTGATTATTTTAATTCTTTATATTAATTAATTATATAATATTTACAATAAACATAAATTTCATTACAAAACACATATGATAAAACCATAAAATTAACACCGACAACAAGGAAAATAATGGGATATTATTAAAAAATGTATGGTAAAATGTTATAAGAGGATAATACATGATATAAAAAATATGAGTATAGTTCACTTAATAATTAATAAATTTCAAATAATCATTATAAAGTATGTTAAATAATTTTCAACAAAAGGAAAGTGTGAGGTAAGGGACTTCATCTCAATTTCCATTCATTAGGGAATATTGTAATGATATGCAGCAAATTTATTTTATATAGTGTATACACTACACCATTGTCATGTAATACCATCATTAATTAATACGTAATTTTATTTTATGTTTCAATTGGAATTATTTCATCCAAGGGGATTTGAATTGAAAATTCCAATGTGGTAAATGTTATTGTACAATATCACTTTATTTCATGATCGTTAAGTTTCTCTTGTAATAATCACTTTCTTGTAATAAATTTTCATTGTAAATTACATTTATAAAAAATATCCATATTCTTTTAAGATGGATATGTTTATTTCCTATACTTTATACCATTTATAAATATGTTATATAATTGATAATTTATTTTATTAGTTGGGAAATATTGATAAATATGTATTCTTTACTCAATTTGGATATTTGTGGATAAGGAATATTTATTAATGAATTAAATTTGACATTAGATATAGGAGGAAAATTTTGTACCAATAGTGATTGGTGGGGGATAACATTAGATGCATCACCAAGTCATATAATACAAATCTTTTGGCCAAATTAAACATGTTTTGACCTATAGTTTTAAATTATCTTGAGGAAAGATATTGATGGTAGAGGTATCATGATGCATGAAACAATGATTTACAACAACTAATAAATTATTTTTCTATAATATAGTTATTATTATTATCTATTAAATTTTAACAATGATAGTATCTTAAGATACATTTCATCCCCAGTTATTGATTATATGTCATGCATTTTATGTTATTTACCTTTCCATGTTAATTATTCCAAATCTTATTATGATATTAAAGTTAATTTAATTTGATGTGTGTTTAGTTATTTTATTTCAATTTTAATTGTGCTTATTTATTCATGTTATAATCTAATGTAAATAACCCTTAGTGACAATTTGATCTCACCCTCATTTTTTTTACAATCCTCACGATATGAAGAAGAATTATTGGAATGAGATTTCAAGGATGCAATAAATTATATTTTTTTCTGTATTAAACTTTATTTTATATTCCCAAAGGAAAATTTGTATCATGTATATTTCTGGTTCTCCAAAAATTATAAAATAATTGGTCTTTTGGAATTTTACCCTTTGTATCTATGCTAATATAAAAAAGAAGACACCAACTCTGGGCTACTGGGGTTCATGTCATTATAGAAACTCTTCTTATAAAACAATTATGGGTTGACATGAGGTGGTGATTCTAGTGAGATACCAATGGTGAAAAGAAATAAATTCACGAAATATTTGATCAGTGATTAGATATATGCGGGCTTTCCACATAGACATAGAGCAGGGTTGACCATGGATTATTACAGGTGGGGATGTTAATGAGCTTCACTATTTGATAATATGATCAAAAAACATCCACAATGTAAATGTTTCCCTAGAAGAGGAATGATGATTTATATCCCGTGACATGTTTCATGGGAATCCTATTAATTTGATCATATTTTTAGAAGACCCCAGATGAATGTGTGGATATTGTGAAAAGTGGGGAGAGGTGTCCCTCAATGGATTCTCATTCATCATGGAATGTGTGATCGAATGAACCGTGTTCAAATGATAGGTTGTAAACACATGGTTCATGTGGCCCCAATATGGAGGTTCCATGTCGAAATCACACAAATTTCTAAACAATGGTGATATGTTTTGGCATGAATATGGGTTTCACATTTCACACCAAAATAATGGTTGATACCATTAAACGTATTAGGCCCTATGTAACATAGATTAGGTTATTTGGTGACCAATTTATGTATTATTTTCATTAATAAAAATTTAAATATTATGAAAATATTTTTCATTAAATAGTAATTATAATAATAAATCATTGATAAAATGATTTTTCCAATTATCACCTTCCAGAAATCAAGTAACTTTTTAATGAAGTGGAAAATCATAATAACCTCTGAAACACTTACCTATGATATCATATTAAACTTATTGTACATATAAATTTTATTATTTTTATTATTAAATAATAATAATATATATAATTTTTTTTAATTTGTAAATCTCATTATGGAATAACAAATATGAGGGATTTAGTAAATGAAATTGATTAAGATAATAAATAATGAAAAAAATATTCAGTGATTTTTTATTGTAGGGGGTTTTGCCAAGAATTAGATAATGTATTGATTAAATTCAACTTAACTACATGAATAATAATGTAATATTAAAAATATTAAATTAATTTTTTAATTATGATATTAGGAATAAATTTCCCTCAGGTAAGTTAGGTGATATAATTGAGATCATTAATATCAATACGTGGAATAATGTTTAATAAAATGTGGAATTTTAACTAAGTGGTCAAATTTTAAAAGGTTATATAGAAAATTATGTTATATTAATAATCTATATTTTCTGAGTGATAGAAAGTGACTGTAGGATGTTTATATTTTTTTTAAATTGTATAATAGTGTAATACTCACTATAAGGATTCATAAGGATAGATAGTGATTGGGAAAACATAATGAGGTACCTTGATATTCTATCAATGGTTCAGACATGGCTTCCAGAATAGATGGTAAAATATTCGATGTGGTGTTTTGTCAATTGAATTAATTGAAAAAGTAATAATCTGTTATTGAAACACCATTCAATTAATATTTTTTTAAGGAGTGAAATTATATTATTATAGATATAGTATATGGATTTCTATGTGAATATTCTCGCATGACAGGTAGTAAAGTCCCCTATTTATGGATGATCTATTTATTATTTATACCCATGATATTGTGATCTGGTCCATATTTTGACTAATGAAAATCAATGATGACTAGATAAGATGATGTACCTTATTTTTAATAAGCATTATTATTGGATTAAGGTGAATTAATGATGATTATACCCTATCTCACACCCCAATCTTTGTAGAGACTGATGATGGAATGTACATGTATCTTTCACCACTCACCCACTCCTCTAGTATAAGACAAGTCAAACAATTCTAAGAAGTGTTTTAATGTGGTTCTATCCTCTAATATCTATGACATGTGATAGATAGATATGGGTAGTTCCCATAAGATCCTCAATTAAATTTTTTGATAAATTGTATAAAGTGAGATGTGTTGTTCCTCCAATATCCTTTGTATATAATGGTGGTGATGGTAATTCAACCTAGGTGTTGAAATCCTACACCTTCATGTTATAATGATTAGGATAATTGAAAATGTATTATATTATATCTCTTAATACTCACAACTTTATGACTTAGGGTGCCTAGATATATAGTTTTATACATGTAGATGTGTATTTTCCGTAGTATTCTATTATATAGTTCTAGCCTTGGATATATGTATTTATTATATTTTCTAGACATGTATAAGTTGTTATCTTTAGATATGGGTATTTCATCAAGTTTATGATATGTATTTCCTGTAGTAATTAAAAGATAATTAGAGATATTTATTTCTTAATGTCTGGTTGAGATAGGTGGGTACATTTATCTTATCCACAACCTCATGATTAGTCCATCTACAGTGAATTACCAGTCTAGGGATATATGTTGGAGTTATGTAATCAATTTCAATTATTGGATATATTTCATGGGAATGAAATGATATTTTTTTAGAACTATATATGTGAACTATATGTATATTGATAATTTTTTATTGTGATTATTTCTATGTGGTAAATGACTTTAGGTGATGTTAGTTTCCTATGATTAGTTTATATTCTCTACATGTAAACAAAATATGTCTTTTTTTGTTAGTATACTACTTGGGAGGAATATATTGGGTAATCTTATACTCACCCATGCATTTGTAGTTACACATTATTAGACTAAAGTTCCTGAATATTTATTGATGATGATGATAGATAACTATAAAACCTAGATATGGTAGTAGAATTGAATAAGTAGTCAAGTTGAGATCTTTATAATAGCCACCATCAGATCTTTAATATTCATCATGTCATCTATATTGGTATGTCTTAGTTGTATCCAATGTTTTGATTATATATATTTCTTTCATTATACTAGTTCACCTTTTACTTTGGTAGTTGTGTAAAATATATTCATGTTATTAATTATTCAATATAGAATTCATTCATGTTGTGATGAATAGTGATGTATGAATGTTGATGTAATGTATATTTAGAGGTAACTAATCTGATGGCTCTGTGGATACACCAGGGATATTCACTAGCCCCTATCTCTATAGAGGAATTATTGGGAGTTCACTTATCTGTGATCTGAGATGTGACATATTTCCATTAGATCATTAGGATTGATTTTTAGATTTGAGGCATGTGAGGAATGGATAGGATAGACTATACATAGTTTTACTGGGGATATATAGTACATGTAGTCACAAAATTGGAAATTATAAAGGGTGTAACACCTAACTTATTCATTTTCATGACAAGTATTGATGACACGTGATTGAGACCATAATATGAGAAATTAATCCAAAATGGGGGTCTAGAATCATATATATCTATAACATATTTTTTTTATTTTATGTTTTAATGGATTGTGTTCTTGGATATTCCACATAGGATTGATTGGAGGATAAGTTCTTAATATTCCCATCATATGTTATGATTCAAGGGTCAAGATATTATCTACGAGATTGTTGTAATGGTCTTTTATATAGGGATGTTCCATTGGGTTTCATAGATAATAATGGTGTTAAAAGTCATATACAAAAAGGGGTATCCTGTCAAGTAGAACTATATAAAAAATTTCAGGGGGACCTAAGAAGACCCATATAGTAGTATTTCACTTTGGTGACATCAAATCCTTGCGGGGTGGTAAATAAATTCACTGATTTTTATTTTGATTTTCTATCTTTTTTGTTATGGGTTGATGAGAATATAAAATTATATTTATATGATAATTGATATTTTTTAGACATATCTGGTATGTTGAAGATATTAAAATTATGTCCTTCTATATCTTATTTCCACATGTAATATTTTGGATGTTGTGATATATTTATGATTAGAGTAGTGTAGTAGATGTTTAGTGAGAGTTGGGAGATCATGTGGCGAGGACCATTATTATGATAACTACATTCCATAAAAGAAATTATTAAGGAAAAGTGTAATTTATAATTATATGAATATAATTAAGAAGAATTTTTATAAATTGTTTCTAGGTGAGTGTACTCAACATAGAGCTGTGTTATAATGCTTCTCATTCAAGAAAATATTGACTTTCATTTTTTGATCTAAAAAATCAAGATTTTACTACATAGATTATTAGAGGTATTATAAAAAAGATTGATTCCAAGTATTTTGATAAAAAATTTAATTTCACTCATCTCATGTAAGGTTTTATAGTAGATACTTTTATATACATTTCTATGAGTACCAATGAATTTTGACTGGCCTAAGTTAGTTTTTGATATATTCAATAGAATATGAATAATTTATGTTATATCATGATTATGGATTTCATTTTTCATTATGATGATAGTGAAGACTAAAGTTGGTTGATAATTTTCTCCTTATCATGGATTGATATATACAGTATGATAACAAGGTCTAGTGACCATTGGATATGAGTAGGTAAATAAAAATATATATTGGGTAATTCATGAACATTATAGATAAGTGGTGTTATTAATATATAAGAGTGATTTTTTAAGATACCAGGTTTCTCCTATCGAATTTATATTTTTAATTTCTATTTAATTCCATTGTTTTTGTCCAATTGTGAATGCCTAATGAGGTCACAGAATTTTGGGGGTGTTTGGGGCTTATTCGGATCCTGGATCTAGAATTTTTGGAAAAGCCATATGGTCTACATAATTAAGTGAAATCATGCATCCCAAGATACACTATATAATTAAACCCTATGGGATTGTCCATACTACTATTAGGGGATGCATGGTTTGAGGAAACCATACAATTGAGGTTACACATGTATCTAAATCATATGCAGTTTTTAGGAGGGAAAAGGAATAGTTTGCACATGGTTTCCCAAACCATGTGCATGAACCACACGAGAATGGTATTTCGATAATGAGGAGCCCATGGTTTGGCCAACTATGAATCCAAACCATTTATCCTTGTTTTTATAGGGTAAATGACCATTTTCCCTTAATTACATAAATATATAAACCCACATCTAATTTTCTTATTTATCTAAAAGCCAACCCCTTTATCTCTCATTAGTGACCTCCTTAATCATTCATGTTAGGATTTGATCATATTTTTTCATCTAGACTCTGTTTCGATGTCAGTTAACTTGGAGGATAGATCTTGGTTGGTGCTTAATTCCATAATATCATTTCTTAATTTTTCCACACATCGACAGTGATATTTTAGTGCTAACTAATATGTATTATTTTCATTGTATAAATATGTTTTACATTTTACATCCAATATGGTTTGAGTTAATAGATGATGTTGGATTAGTGTTCTACCACAGGTAAAAGGTTGGTGGTCTATAAATTTTCACATAAATTATAGTTGATTTTTACCCTATTGTTATTGTTCCACATGCCAGACGTTTTATAATTTCTTCTAAATAAATTAAATTCCTATATTTAATTATTGGAACCTTTTTAGTTTTCCCACTTATCACCAGGTATTTATTTGAGGTTTTCAATCTTAACCCTAACCACTGATGAGGTTTGTTTATTTATCCTCCTTGTGATATACTACACCATTGGGTGTGTGAGGGATGACCATCATAGTTTCAACCTCAATTAATTAAATTAGATAATAGGAGAGGTTTTATGTCTCATTTTCCACGTGATAACATGTTATTGAAATGATTAAATTTAATTAACAGAAAATTCTGAATGATTTGGATGATCTCATGGCTTGTATACGATTATGAAATAGACTAATGAAATAGTTATAATTAAATTTCATTCCAAGGACATTTATACTCCACGGATCCTAATTTCTTTGTATGACAAGAAAATTTCTACTCCTTGGATCTATCTTTCTTATACTCCCTTGGTCATGCTCTGAGGACATGCTCCTTGTGTCTTATCCAATTATTTATCATGTTTTTAAAATAGATACACCATGGACTTGATAAGGATGTGTTGGTAATTGTACACCATATATCTGGCCCATGTAGTCTTGAAATAGGATTACTTAGCATAGGTTGCAGTGGATGTTTTACAAGGATATATATATGTACATTGTATATTATTTCTTATTTAAAATTATCCTTGGAATGATTTATAGTATCACATTTAAATGTTATAATCCTACATATTAATTTATATTAGGGTTATCTCTTTGGCACTTCTCGTCTTATATATACATATTTTACATAATAGAGACATAGATAGTGGCAACCTACATAGTGTTATATCACACCCTATTCGAGTCATCGTTGGGTACCCAGACTTACGTCATGGACATAGGTAGGTATCAATTAAATCACCCTATTTATGATGCTTGGTTGATTATTCATTGGATTAGGGGATAACATGACTAATCTATTCACTTTATTCTTTCTGGAGATAGTAATTTTTAGTAATTTTTATTTTGATACATGTATTTTAATAGATGCATGTTTCCATGTATTGAGTTCAATCTTGTATAGAGACATGAAATACATCATTTTGTATATGATATTACCCTTGGCTATGATTATTACTCCTTCTGATTAGATGCTTATTTACTATTTCTGCTAATTTTTATTTGGTTTCTTCCATTTCATTTATCTATTGAACCGTTGTGACACTAGGGTTATTAGGGTGTACTCTCCCCATTATACCATTTTATACCCTATCTACTTGTTGGCAGCAGCTGGGACAAGGGGAGACGTGGATGAGGCCATGTGTCCCACTGTCTAGAGCCACCATTTAGGGCCATCCATGTCGGGATGTTATAATGTGGTATTAAAGGATATTTTCTATTTCCTTGAAATTTTGAGATAATTTATAGGATATTTGGAATGTATTGGAACTTTTTTATAATTCATATGTTGGAGTAGCTAACCCATGTTACAGGTAATTTCTAATTTTCCAAGAAAAATAAATGGTGGTTCTATATTTTTAGTATTATAGATTATTTGATTCCACCATTGGCTGATGCATGTGGAATGTGATGCTATAATTTATATGATTGAGGAATTTTATTTTATACTTGTCCTGATATGAAAAGGAAGTAGATTTTGTGCATAATTTTATTCCCCTTACTGGATTCACATGGCAACCCTATGGAATTCCGTATAGGATGCATTTCTTTACTGTAAGTCATTTTTTATGTGTATATTGTGTTATATGATTATTATTGACTAACATTTCTTGCGGAAGATTCTGAAACATAGTTGGTACCCAAAGTTCCTTCTATAACCTATACATTTTCTCTTTTCATATTCTACAAAAGGCAACTTAATATGTCAATTATAGAGTGTTCAGTCATGGACCATTGGACACATGGGCTGGAATGTGTTATGTTTGGGATTAATTAGACACCACTCATCAATTTATAAGGTTTATGGGCCCTTATAAAGTATAAATTATAATATATATAATTCATCCATTTAAGATTAATTGTAATATAAATATGAATTTAAATGATTTTGAATTATAAAATGTAAAGGTTTTTATTGAATGGAGTTATCAATTATAGTTGATAGTTGATGTATCAAGACCCATTTTGTGAAATAGATAGCTTGACCTAGACCTAATGTTAGTATAGGGTAGTATGGATTGTTTCCAGTTCTCTTTATGATAGTTACTATTACACAGTTTGGGATTTAGGAGTAGGTCTAGGGGTGCGGCATGGTTATAAGAAGGATAATACCTATCCTAAATTTATATTTTAATTATAGTTATTTCAAAATAATTTATTGAGGAATTTGTTTAGAAATTATAGAGATATGAAATAATATATACCTCTAATAATGCGCTAAAATTAGGTGAAGACCATGCTCTATAGGTGGTGGTCTCTTGACACTAGTAAAACTTCTAGTAGTGACACTTGTGGCAATGCCTATTGTTCCCGATATGGGTGTTGGTGCCCTATTCTGAGAGAGTTCCCTATGCTTTATACAGACCATTCAGGGACCCCGATATCCTTTCATGAGTATTGTAGAGTTGATACAAGTGTTTTAGCAGCAACATCCACCAAATATTTTGGGGGATGGTGATTCATAGGCTATTGAGATTTTTCTTGTGACTATAATTTCAATCTTTGAGAACTCAGAGACTCTTCCAAAGTGAAGTGCCAAGATCATGATGTGTACACTATGGAGATACACCATGTTTTGTTTGGATGTCTTGATCCAAGAATATTGAAATTGGGATATGGTTTGGAGGGATTTTAAATATAGATTTTATGAATAATTATTTCCTAAATCCTTGAGAGATTAACAATATAGTGAGTTATGAATATGGAGTAGGGTCTTAAGAATGTTATAGATAATTTATCTCACTTTATAGAGATTTGATAACATTAACCTATTTATTTTTCTAGTGAGCATCTAGGGAGATATTCCTCATGGAAGGTCTCAAGCATGCCTTTCAATAATAGGTGAACATGTTTTAGTCGACTACCATAACTGGGATAGTTAATCATGATATTATTATCAAACGTAACCTAAAGGAAGCTGAGGGACTAAAGAAGTGTAGTGAAACTTATTTTTCTAGTGGTATAGTGCCTATTTTTATGAATAAATGTTTTTAGAATTCTCATGAATGAAATACCAAACCTGATTTGAATTTTTCTAGTTTTTTCTTCTTTCATTAGTGTGAAAGGTAGGGAAACATGAGGAGAAATCGTGATAGAGACCCAATCGAGTGTTGAGTTTGATGTAGGATGGATATTATAAAGTGGTTTTGTCAGACCATTCCTTTAGGGGTCACTAAGTGAAGTTTAATACAGACTCTAGGATTAGGAATAGGATTCACATTTCCATATCAAGCTAGGATCAAGATTTCTACCAGTAATTTAGGTTGAGGGGGTGTCTGTGGTCGAGGGAGGCTGGAACCATTAATTCCTCGATAGTAGAGTGGGCCTACATAGATTATTCATGCTATATCTATGGACCTCAGTTTAGTCTAGAAATATTCATCACAGCCTATACCAGAGGAAAAAATCATCATCAAATCTATAGTGAGAGGTATGATATTTAGTAACATCTAATCTAATATCTTCCCATTTTGATGTTGGTGAAACAATTTATCTCTTATCTTTTTCAATTATATAAATCCTTAGGCTCGATGTTCAATTTTCTGATTGTATTATGACACCTGATACTTTGTTGGGGATACGATTGGAGAATACACACCAGTGTAGTGGTTTCCTCCTTACAATTTTTGGGAGCTTCATTGTATAGAATTTATTTTCCTCTAGATAACTATATTTAATATCATCCTCGAGATAGAATGGTTGGTTTCCTATCATGATTAAATTAAATTTTATCATCTAATAGTGAATCTAAAATCACCATAGAGTAAAATTTTTATACACAATGGTGAATGGAATGTCTTGGAATGTAGAGATATACCAGGGCATTGTGGCCTCTGTGGTGTGATAACAAATATATCTAGAATATATCTAGATGATTAAGCAATATGAAAGGGTAAATTTCCTTTATTAGTAGATTGTTTTAGGATTTTTTCCTAAACAAATTTTTTGGTTTACCTCCTCAGTGTGAGGTTGAGTTTTTTATTGAGTTATTTGCAGGAGATGAATTATTATCCATTCCACCGTACAGGATGTCCATTATTCATCTATTGGGGCCCAAGAGTAAGGTAGAGTCTTAGAAGAAATGGATTTATAGGACCCATCACATCTTCATGGGGTTCACCAGTAATTTTTTATAAGAAGTTGGATGAAACCATTAGTTTTTATGTGGATTACAATAAATTTAATTGGTTTAATGTTAAGAATTAGTTTCTTTTACCATATATCAATGACCTCTTTGACCAGGTCGTAGGAGTTCATGTTTTCTCAGAAATTGATCTGATATTAGGTTATCATTAGGCATGTGTTCTAACCACATAAATAACTCATATATAATTTTATAGAAGTTATATTTTATATGAATATATAGTTTTTCATTTCAGTATCATGAATTTTCCAATAGTTTTTACATATTTTAGGAACTTGGTCTTCCACCTGTATCTAGATTATTTTATTATAGTTTTCATGGATCACATCTTTCTGTATTCTTAGACTCCACAAGATCATTCCAAACACCATTACATCATTATGAATACATTAATATATCATAGAATATATGAAAATCTCACATAATATCAATCTAGATAGATGATGTTCACTTTTGAGGTCACATCATCTCAGTGATGGGAGTATCATTGCACTAAGAGAATGTGAGTGTTGTGGTTTCTTTGGAGCATCCTATGAATGTAGATGATATCCATAGTTTTTAATGGTATTCCAGTTATAATAGACCATTAATTAGATATTTTTTATTTCTAGATATGCCTCTCAAAAGTTTGACGAATAAAGGGTTGAAATTTTTATGGTCTAAAACATCTGGAAAGCCTTTTTAGGACCTTATGGGCTGGCTGACTTTAACATCAATCTTAATTCTCCTCGAACTGAGATGAAGTTAGGCAGTGTACTATGATTCATCATACATATAATTAGGATCTCTAATGATGTAGGTGGATAGATTTATGGAGTCTGGGTCTCACCAGTTGATACCTCTCGTGCAAAATTACCCAATGCATGTTCTCAAGTTGGTAGTTGTGGTTCACACATTACATTGTTGGATGATCTATTTTATGAGAGTGTGTTTTGTGGTGTACACTTACGAAAAAAGACTCATGTACATATTTATATAGTGTGACATTAACCATTTGTAGAGAATATGGGTTGATTATATCCAGTCATTTGATTCTGAGAAAACCTATATGCATGGTAAAGACAATGTACAAGTAGACACTCTGAGTTAGAAGACTCATTAATTGGTAGTTCAGGAAAAAAATAATAAATGTAAATTGATGGACTTATTCTTTGAGATGAACATGGAGGTATAAGATAGTCATTTACAAACTTTTATCTCATTCATGGAGGTGATTTACAGTTTTCAAGATATAGTGAGGATGATACAGCTGTTAGATTCTGAGGGATCTTCCCTATAGGAGAGCATGGCTAGTGAGGACCTACCTCATGGTTGGACTATTGGAGAGGATGATATTCTATACAAACATGGTCATGTTTGGTTTATAAAAAACATAAATGAAGAGTTAATGTATGAATTTCATACATTATCTTGGGAAGTACATCCTGGCATTACCAAGATATATCGAGATTTATGTCGCCATTATTGATAGCCTAGTATGGAATGGGAGGTAGATTTGTTTTTAACTAGCTCCTCCACCTATGAACATGTGAATATGGAACACCAGCGACCAGACAAGATTTTATAGTAGTTAATTATTCCTGAGAGTAAATTGGAAGATGTTATAATGGATATAATTACTATGTTGTTGAGGTCACCCCAAGGTAGTAATGTTGTATGGTTTGATGAGGATAGGACAATGAAGGTCAACCACTTCCTGTCGATCAGGCAGACCTTATCAGTAGATGATATTGAGAGATTTTTTATCTAGGAGATTTTTTACCATCTTGGGATTCCTCATATCGTTGTATCATATATGTATTTCTATTTTATATCTCAATTATGGAATTCCTTATAGAGAAAGAGTGGTGGTTTAGAAAATAGTTTTAAGAAAATTACTTATTTTCAAAAAGTTTAATAGTTGATAAATATAGGTGGTGTTTTATGAATTATGTTAGAAATGGGTTATTGTGATTTTTATACACATATTTGAAGTTCTCTTTTCTTAGAGATTCATTCATTTTTTAAGTAATTATTTGGTTGAAATTAATTGCAATCCCGATTAATTACTAATATTTTATTTCAGTTCTTGAAGAACCAAACCATGACATAATTTTTTTTCCAAGGTCAAGAACTTTTTAACTGAATAAGATCTTTCAAATAAGATTTAAATCTCAAGATGGTGGGTAAGAAAGGGTTTCGTATGTTTTCCAATCAGAGCAACACAAGTCAGACAATCAAAAACTCACACCAATTGGTTATAAATTAAGAGCATAACATTCACATGAATTAAAACATGCATTCAAATATGAAATCTTGTAAGATACATGGAATAAAATGTTTTAAAACCAAAATTACTCCAAACTAGTAGAATATATATGCAATATATTTCCCTTGACATTAGTTGAGCTTCCTCACAACAAACTCCCACTATCTAGCCCCATAATGGGAGGAGGATGAAGCTCGTGTAGATAACCTTCTTTATATCAGCTCTCCCTTTTAGGATAGGGAGAAAACGAACAAAAAATGGAATTAAATTTCTCTTCTAGAACATCAATTTGGTAGTACTTCCCTCTCATGGCCTAACATTCCAATGAGGTTCCTATGGTGCCTTATTACTCTATGCAGATTCGGTGGTTTGGAATATCAGTCTGGATGGGCTAAAAGATGGAACGATTGGGATGGTTTTCTTTAATAAATGTTGTATAATATTAATTTTTGGATCTTTACACAATGTTTTAGGCCAATTTTAGGAACTGATTTTATGAAATATGAAAACAAGTGGATATGTGTCATTAGGATTCAATGTAGTTTGGCCCATTTTTCATTCTCGATCAAATTTGGCCCTCTAAATCACCTCCTCCTACAATAAAATCACAAAAACAAGTAGAATTAAAATTTTATATAGTGATAGACATTAAATTATTTAATCATATGAGGATTTAAATATTTATTAAAATTGGAATTTTAAATAAAAAACCTGTTTAAAATAGTGGTGAAAGAGTGCAATAAAATAGTGAATCACGGTGTGATCACACCCATACAACTTAACATTTTCACTCCTGGGAAAAGTCGCATTTCTGAAAAAAATCATGGAGGTATTATAATCATTATTAATATTTAACATTCAATGAAAATTTAATTTCTGAGATTAATGTGATCAAAGAAAAAATCACACTGAGGATTTGTTCTCACTAATCATGGAAAAAGACATCTCCAAAATAATATCAGAATGAAATTACAAGAGATGCATGATAAAAATAGAAGAAATTAATTAAAAATTTAATCATTTCATGGATTATCCACATGTTTGTTTGTGTTTTATAAGAATTTCATGTAATTATTTCTGAATACTATTGAGTAAATATAAGTTATTCTAAAAATTATCTACTTACGTGATTATTTATACAAAACATTTCCTACATCCTTTGCAATTATATTTCAATACCCACTCACATAAGTAGTTATAGAAGTCAAACCATAAGATCTTGACCTAAATATTCCCATATTTTTTATATATCATTACTCCTCCCAATGTTTATTTGTTTTAGTCTTCATTTTTTTGGGTTTTTTTGGGTTTTCCAGGGGGTACAATAATCAGATAATAGGTACACACCACATAGGTCAATCTAGTACAGTAATGAAATAGATCGGATAAGGAATGAACATATGTAAAACTCATTTTTGAGAGTAGATAAAAATTAACATAACTTATATTTAACTTCTATTATGAAATAAATTTTCACACATCTTGGTTGGGTGTAAAGATATATAGTGAAATTAAGTGACACAGTTTTCCCCTATACTCTTCACAAAAAGGGTACCATTATTCTAAAAGGATTAAAAAAATATACAACCATTTATATCATCTAAAAACTACCAAATTTCAATATAAAGTCACACCAAAGTATTGAATTCTTTCAGAAATTCAAATCTCATAAAAATTTGAATGTTAAAACAAAAATAAATATGGAAATTTCTCATGAGTTTTAAATAAATTATATGATTATGTGGGAATCATTTTACATGATATTAGGCTTCAAAAATAGACATTATAGAATAAAATAATATTTTAAAGTGGGGGTAAAGTAACTATACTATTCATCAATATAAAAAGATAATAATGAAGAAAGACAATGAAATTTCCTAACTAGACTAGGAATATACCCATCCTCCTCACACATAGATCATTCATTATCATCACTATAATAAAAGAGATTGTGGGAAGTAAGGATAAAACCTGGTGTCTAATATAATTATGATGCTTCCTAAACTTAGAGTTCCCCCATCGGGGACTCAAAAAGTTCTTCATGGAAGTTCTTAAATGGATTCCCATTAATAGTAATGGTTTTTTAGTTTCATAGTTTGGAACTTGAACAATGCCAAATGGATAAACATTAATAAGAGTGTGTAGACCAAACCAGTGGGAATGATACTTACCTATTTGCAACTTCATCCTTACATTGAAAATCATGAACTTCTACCCAATTTGGAATTGATGATAATGGAAGATACGGTCATGGTAAGTCTTGGTTCACTCCTTATAAATTCAAAAGTTCTCATATAAATATCTTCTCACTTCATCAATCTCATGAATCTGTAACTTCAATTGAGAACATGCACCATAAATACTATAATCTCAATTTTTAATGGATAAGTTGGTTCATTTCTCTATCTCAATTGGGATATGAAAAATCATTCTAAACACAAACCTATATAGTGATATTTCAATAAAAATTTTAAAGGGATTAGGGTAATTCCATAATGAATCATCGAGTCTAAGGCCTAATATTTTTAGTTGGTCTGAACCCTTTTTTAATGATTTTTTTTACCTCTCTATTAGACACCTCAGCTTGACCATTAGTCTATGGGTGATATGAAGTAGTCACTCGATTCCTAACCCCATATTAACAGAAAATATATTGCAGTGTTCAGTGGTAGAAATTAGAACCCTAGTCATGGATAATGAACCTAGGTAATCCAAACATTAAAAAAAATTCTCAAGAATTCAAAAACATTCTTGGAATCATCAGTGCTTGTTTAATGTGCTTCTACCCATTTGGACACATAATTTACTACCAGATGATAGTACAAGTTCCCAAATGAATTATGGAATGGTCCCATAAAGTCAATGACCCAAACATCGAAAATTTCATGGAATAGAAAGGGTTATTTGGGAGGTTTATTTAATTTAGATACATTACCCGTTATTTGATAGTGATGAAAAGATTTAAATAAATCATGGGCATCCCAAAATAATATCGGCTAAAAGTAACCAGAATCAAGGACCTTGTGAGCAGTCTGTTGGGGACTAAAGTGGCCCCATAAGAAAGACTATGGCAGAACTTAAGGATGGACTAAAACTTGCTATCGAGAACAAAATTCGTGAGTACATGACAACTACATGTGATCTAAAGGTATTATTCTTCCCAAATGTACCAACACGACTCATATTTGAAATGGTCAGCCAGGTTTTGTTGAAATAAACCGAATGCAAGATAATTCCAAATAATTAACAATTTCAGCATTCCTAGGAAAATCATATGGCACATGGAACAATTTCTCACTTGGAATAATCTTATTTATGGGAATACAAGGGGATGATTCAAATTATGAGGATGGGTGGATCCTACTGATATTGTTAGAATCCACTCTCTCTACTCTTTTTTATCCCTAATTTCTATATTGAATTAATTAAGGAGGATACTCCAGCAAATGAGATTTGGTTTGGCTTCTAGTATTTTAAGTGGATACCATAGTTCTATAAGTTTTGAAAACACATTGACTTAAGACCCTAAAAGGTAGGACATAAATTTATCCAAGGTTAACAAAATTGCAATAAATTCATTTTCAATTGTGTTGTAGTTTATTTGAGAAGGTTCTAGCGTATGTGATGCATTGGTAATGACATGTGGAGCTCGATCAACTCTTGGTGATAAGACTTCCCCAACTACATAGTCAGATGCATCACACATGAGCTTAAATGGTAAATCCCATTGAGGTTGTTGGATTACTGGGGGTGATGTTGGACTCCATTTCCATTTATTAAAATCATCATCACACTCTTTATTGGAACCAAATTATTTTTTCTTTTTTTCATAAAATGGGAGAGGAGAGTACAATTATTCTAAATTCATGAAGGATATGATAGTAAAATCCATCTTGACCTAGGGAAGACCGCACATCCCAAACATTTATGGGGAATGTTATAGAAGAAATTACATAAACTTTTGATTTATCAACTTTCATACCATCCCAAGAAATGGAATGTCCCAATACTACAACTTATCACACCATGAAATGGAATTTCTCATAAATTAATATGATATTATTTTCAATACAGTGATATAAGACTAAAAAAATACGACACAAACATTCATCAATAGTGGTTCCATGAATAATGAAATCATCTATAAATACTTCCACTCATTTATCCAGGTAATCCTAAAAAAATACAAACCATTCATCACTGTAATGTACCTGGAGCATTGCACATACCAAATGGCATCATCCAACATTAAAATTTTCCAAAGGGGAAGGTAATGGTTTCCTTTTCTTGATCCTTAGGGGAAATATGGGTCTAAAAGTATTCAAAATACCCATCAGGAAAATATAAATGGGACTTCCCTACTAGCCTTTCTAGAATATGGTCAATGAATGGAAATTATAAATGGTCCTTCCATGTTTTTATGTTAATTTGGCGATAGTCTATGAATACATGAAAAAAATTATGCACATGCGTTGAAAATAATTCATTAATCCATTTTCAATTATTATAAAACTAGTTTTCTTATTAACTTCATGGACTGGAATATCCTGTTAAATGTATGATATAGGGTAAATGATTCCAATAGAACATAATTTTCTTGCCTCTTTTTTTAAAAACATTTATGAGGTTTGGGTTCAATCATCATTGGGCCAACCTCACTGGTTTAACATGATCATTTAACAAAAAATGATGTCTGAAAATTGATGGGATAATACTAGGAATGTATGAAACTGCCCATACCAAAGCATTTGTATACTCCCTCAGCAGATCAAGTAGTCACAATTCATGCTCTGGGGTATGTGAACTAGCAATGATGGTATTCTTCTTGTTTCCATTCTCCAAATAGGATTATCTTAAATCTTGAGAAAGTTGTTTTAGTTCCAATTTAGGGGGATTTTTGGATTTATGGGAGTGCATATGAATGTGAGAGGTCATTAATCACATCAAACTACTCAATGATATCATTTATAGATGTGGAATGAGCTTTTATGAGATTAGAATTATCGTCGATAGTCATGTGGTCCCCAATGTTCAAGAAATTATCAATTAACAAACATGCATGCCATTTTTCTAGATAGGTACAAAATTATATGTATGATTCATGTCATAGAATTTCAATAAATGAAGAAAATTATAAAAGGGGTTCAGGGGGGATGAAAATATGTTATTTTAGGGGAAGGGAGTATATCTAAAGAGTTAACATATATTGAAGAATGTTCTTTAGAGGGATGACTTATACCATCAAGGATGTTGAAGTGGACTATGTCTCCATAAAACACCATATATAATGTACCAGTATGGAAAATAATTGTGGTTTTTTGTAGTTTTCAATAAATTCATACCCAATATAATTGGGGTATTTTCATTCATCCTATCATCTTCCACTATAAGAACATAAAAATGAGCAAGAAATTTTAAATTTTACAGCCTCACAAAAAAAAATTTCTATCAAACAAGAGGGGTGTGAAATACTCTAGTTTTCATGTTGAGAAATAATTCCTATGTGATTGAATTCATCGACCTACAATGATGCGTAAATGCAGTGAGGTGTCACATTTTATATAGGCACCTAAATCAAGAATAGAATTGGAATTGGAATAATCCCCTATGGTGCACAGAATTGAGAATTTTTCAAGATCATTCCATTTGGTGGGTAGTGATGGATATATCAATTATGAAATGTTCCCCCCAAGATCCCATTCTCATCACCTCAAAGTCTCCTTTTGTGTGTACAAATCTCCTTCAGAAACTAGGTGTATATTATAATTTTCTTCATGGAATTGATCAAGGGACTGTTAACCTACACTTTTTTTAATGTTTCCAATATATATTTATCATGTTCGGGGTTTTTTTGTTTTCATGGTTGGGTGGCCATTAGAGGAAATGGAAGAGGAATGGTTCTTCTAGGAGACTCATCAACAAACACACTCTTTCCTTTGGAAGTGCTTCCCTTAGGACTAGGTTTATCAATATTTGGACTATTTTCAATGGTTGGGATTGTGTTTTACTCAAAAAAAGATGACTTTAAATGAGGGGTAATTTTTATTTTAAGTTGAGTTCCACTCCTAAGCATGATGGAACAAATATTTACCTTATCCTTAGGGTTTACTAGTGGTTGAAAGGGTATTTTACCCATCCCATGCCTTTGGATTTACCCCCTCCAAGTTGGATAGTTGTACTAATTGGGTTTTTAGGTCTTGTATGGAATCTTTGGAGGTTTTTTTGGTATTGTAGATTTTTGGAAGTAATTTGGTTCCTCATATATTCAAGGCCAGGCTTCAGTTTAGGGGGTTTGTTGGAAATGACTTCATTGTGGTTGGGGATTTCTATGTTGTGGTGGATGAATACTCTACCCCAATTGGTTCCATGGTTTTTTAGGATGGTTTGAACAACACCTTTTCTATAAGTTTAGTTGTCTTCCCACCCAGTGTTGGATGGATAATAAGGTTCTCTCCAAATGAGTTGTTTAGAGGGGAGGCCTGGAAATATTGTCTCACAACTTTAAAAGTTTCTATCAGTTGGGGGTATTAGTCAGAGTAGTTGGTATAAGGAGAAAATATATATAATGGTTGGGAGGAGGAGTTGGGATTTCATTTGGTAAAGAGAATTTTTCAAAGAATGTAACATACCTCTTTGAACATCGTGTTTAACTTCTTCTCAAATTCGGTTGATTCCACCTCATAGACACCTCAAATGGGTACACTAAACATTGAAATGAATTGTTGAATGTTTTGTACCATGTTCTAAATCAGGGTACTTATATTAATTGGGGAATTATAAACTAGTGCACCACCTACAGTATCATCAATAATGTTTTGATCAATTGGAATCAAACCTTTATAAAAATAATGAATTAAAAGATTATAACTTATATTTTGTTGTGGACCTCTTGAATATAACCTCTTAAATCTCTCCCAATATTCATAAAGTGTTTCCACATGTGATTTTATAATTCCAAAAATTTATCTATTTATTTTTTTGGTTCAATAAGCTGGGAAATATTTTTATAAAAAATGTTCTTCATGTCTGCCCGACTTCTTATTGGTGAATTTACATAGTACAACCAATATTTCACAGTGTCTTCTAAAGATAATGGGAATTCTATATGATTTACTTGTTATTAATCCACATTATAAGGTTTTAATAAAGAAAAAAAAGTATGAAATTATTTTATGTGATTATGTGAATCTTCTCCTATGAGTCCACAGAATCTTTGTAATAAATGAATTAAAACTATACATATGTTCAAAAATAGGATCCACACCATGTAATAGAATATAAGTTGGCTGGATATCAACATCGAGTGGGGTTAGTGATTTTAATGTTCTATTGTTTTCATCCATATTATACATATTTAATTAAATTTTTATTTTTATTCCATAAGAAGAAGAATAATGATCAAGAACTGTGTCGATGGTTCATGTGTCCTACTTCAATGTATTATTTTGTTCTTTTTGGTGTCAATGACATAAGATCTTCTCAGGTTCCTATTCAAATATAAGTAGTTCTTCTTATGAAGATAATTTCATGAACATGTCGTACAAAAATAATTATTTTTTAGATCAACATAATAAATGAAGGAATGAAAGAAGTGAACAAATAATTACAAAAGACACAATAATTTTATAAAAAATACACACTAAAAACAAAATCCTTCCCTAGTAACAGTTTAAAAATAAGAACATCCTGTTGTGACACATCAAATTGGATATGCATTTAAAGTTGATTTATAGTATATGGGAGACACTAGGTAATCTATCAAGGAGCCATGATAGGTTTAGAGTAGGAATTTTTAATAAAAAGTACTATAAATGTGGGTGGATGAGAAAACAATTTTAAGAAAATAACTTAATTTAAAGAGTTTAATAGTTGATAAATAAATGTGTTTTTTATGAATTATGAGAGAAAGGGGTTTTTTTTATTTCACTACACACATTTCATGTTCATTGTTCTTGGATATTCATTCAGGTTTTATTTAATTCCTTGGTTGAAATTAATTGGAATCACGATTAATTTCTAAGATTTTATTTCAATGCTTGAAGAACCAAACCATGACCTAACAATTATATTTCCAAGGTACAAAACTTTTGAATTCAATAAGATCTTAAAAATAATATTAATATCTCAAGAAGTTTGGTATGAAAATTTTTCTTGTGTTGTCTAATCGGAACAACACAAATCATAAACTCAAAACCTTACACTAATCAATTATAAATTAAGAGAAAATCATTCACATGCAACAAAACAAGAATTCATGTATTAAATAATTTACGATGAATGTAATGAAATGCTTTTTCACCCAAATTACTCCAAACTAGTAGCTAATATATGAAATTTAATTCCATTGACATGTGTATATGTTCCTTATAACAAACACTCACCATTTAGCTCAACATTGAGTGGGGGAGGAAGCTTGGGTAGATCTCCTTCTTCATTTCAACACTCCCTATAATAATAGGGAGCTCCAGAACCTCCAATGGGATGACGTTACTCTTATATCACTTCAATTTGGAAGCACTTCCCTCTTCTGGTATAACATGAAAATGTGGTGTCCATGTATCCTTTTTATAGCCAAAAGGGGATGTGCTTTAGGGAACCCAATTTTTGTCATACCACTTGTATCTCAGGTTTTGATTCGTAAATGGTATTAGATAAACTTTAAAAAACTAAAAAACCTATTTCCCCAAATATTTTTTATCTCCATATAATTTTTGGAATCATTTTAAGGCCTACATCCTTAGATATAGATGAAACACATAACAACACTGTTGAAACCATGTAGATCTGGTGTCTTGGAAAGATCAGCCTAGATGGGCCACCTGATTGCTGAATTGAGATTGTGTTCTATCATAAAATATGTATCCTAAGATATTTTAGATCTGTCCACAAAATTTAATCCTAATACGAGGCACTGATTTAGATCTATGTGTAAAATAAAGGATTTTTGTCCTTCGAATTCAATGTAGTCTTTCCCATTTTCCTTCTGGATCATATTCTTCCCTCCAAATCACCTCCTCCTACAAAAAAATCTCAAAAACAAGTAGAATTTCCATTTTTTACAGTGATAAACATTAAAATATTCAATCTTATGGGAAATCAAATTTGTTGTTAAATTTGGAATTTCAAATACAAAACTATTTTAAAATAGTGGTATAAGAGTGAAATAATGAAGTGAATTGTAGTAATATCAACATACCACCCTAAGATAAATGGATAGTTAGAGAATGCTATACAGGTCTTAGAATACATTATTAGAACATGTGTCCTTGATTTTGCAGTTTCATTTGTGGGTATATACCGCTGGTTAATTTCGCCAACAAAAATAGGTATCCGAATACAATATAGATGGAACCGTATGATTCTTTGAAAAGTAGGTCATGTTGAACACCTATATGTTTTCTAGAGGTAGGAGTGGTAGTGCTTCTTAGACCAAATCTCATTAGGTAGACTTATAATAACCTCCAGTGCATTAGAAATTTGATGGATAATTCACATTCAAGAACTATTTCATAAACAAATCATTGTCGTTGACCTCTAGAGATAGAGGTCAGGGATCAATTTTTTTGTATCTTACTTAGACTAAGTCATAGACAGATTCAGATAAAGGGTATGATTTTACAATGATATAATGGTAATTTCTATATTTTGTAGATATTCGAGCTGGTAACCTAGCATTTTCACTTACCACCATAGAGGTATCAAAACATGTACATCATCTTATATGTATCTCAGATATGTCCTTATCACTCAAACCCATCTCATACACTTCATCTATAAGTGGTTGAGTTACTGGTAGATGTGGCTTCTGGGGATCATATTATACATATCATTTATCAGATCTTGAAGGCTCTATGAGGTAGGTGAGTTACTTTGGTTTTGGTGTTATGGTAGAATGGTTGTTTATCAGATGAGTCCATGGAGAGAGAGGAATATGTATGCTCTTAGTGGATGTAACTATTTTTATATTCTTGTTGGCAGAAAAATCCATACATTCTAATGGGTCCATGGTATCATAGAAAATCACCAAAAGGCTTTCCTTGTGAAACTCCATCACGAATCCCTTTTCCACCATGAAAGGGGTGAAGTCTTCATAATAGACTCCTCTTCAACAACCATAGATAATTGTGATGAAAGAATCTAAGATCTAATAGATACATTTGAGAATAGCATAGAGATCCTTGATGGAAGACTTCTTGATTACGACAAATCCCCATCAGATTGTCGACCTCCATTTCCTTCATGGAATGCCTTCGGAGTATCGCGATCCTAGGTGCTATAAATAGATTGCTCCCCTCTCTTCAAAAGTATTAACACCTTGACATTTCACCTTTCGAGCTTCCAATTAGAGAAGTACCCTTTTCTTTGTAATCCATTGATAAAAATGTATCACCCAAGGTATATGAGAATCATGAACCAGCTTTCCCTTTTCTGAATTTTTCCTCCACATTAAGTGTGGATGACCTTCATAAAGCCCTATGACTATATTGAAGTTATGGGGTCCCTTTTGGGTAATCAGGTCTTAATGAGGTATTCAGCCTTTGTGAAGCACTCTCCAAGTACATTTTCACTCCATGCCTCAGATGGATCACCAGTATTCACGATGCTCCTCCCATTGCTGGGATCCTGTTCACCCAACTTCACGATGCCCTTTACATTGTGAATCCCCTACTCTTCGCAAAGCACCCATGATTCGAAAATCCCGTCTCTATGAGGCTTTATTCTTTATGAATCCCTTTCTCTTGCATCCCATCAGGCTTGTATAAAGTGGCTTCACAGTTCCCCAAGTGGTTCCTCTTATTTTGTTTCCCTACCTCATGCTTCATCGCATAGGCATTCTAATAGTTATTCCTTATTCATATAGTCATGCTATCATAGGCCTGTCAATAAACCACTCCTATACCCCCAACTCACGGTTTCCTTGATTGTTCCTTCCCTTCCACAATTTCAGGTTAGTAAAAGTTATGTAAGTCCTAGGGTTGAGAAGGGAGTCCTTATCGCCCGAGCTGAAGGATGTTAAACTAATAAGAAACCCTCATCCTCAAAACACAACATTAAATTGTGATTGTTAGATGTTTGGTGATACTAATAATATCAGAGAGGGTTTGGGGAAATGAATTGTCTACTTCCCCACCTTTCCAATCCACTTTCTCTCTCCCTCCCTGCTTTTTTTCCATGTGCATCTTCGGAAGTCTTCACAAAATCCCAACCCCACCTTGACTGGGTATCCTTTGTACATGGATCCATATACTCCTCATACATGTTTACATCCTCCATGGGATTCCCTCCTAGAGTAAATTAAAATCTCCATCTTCCTGAGATTCTTACCAAGAAAAATATTAGCTTTCCTCTTTGGACTTATATCCTTGTGTAATCCCCACATCACCTCACATGCTCGCATCTCTCATGACACGATTTCTAGGTCCCTTACTGCCTTTTGTTTCTCACACCGATCATAGATCTCATGAGCCTATAGTGGGCATCGACCCAGACATCCTCATGGGCCACTAGCCATGTGTTACCTCCTCATAACATCTCATGCCCACATATCTCTTAACATTATTTTTAGGTCCCATACTACCTCCTTTTTCTCACACCGAGAATAGCTCACATGAGCATAGAGTGAGAATCAAACATGACATCCTCATGGGATGCTAACTGTGTGTAGGCACCATAACCCTTTTTTCAAACTATGTGGACTTTAATCCATTCACTTTTTAAGAAAGGTAAATAAAAAGCCTCCATGTGGTTCAAGACCATCACCCATTAGTCCTGACCACAATGTGTTTGTTCACACCGACCCACACATGACATTAAACTATTTTCCCCTTACATCCTGCATGACGTTAATCTATATGCTTTCGAACCATGGGGATATATATGAATCCTCCCTGAGATTCAACCCCAAACACTGGTATACTTTGGCATCCCCTTTGTGGGGACTTGTACCTCTGGTCGACCCCTTGGTGGTGACAGAACCATTCTCAGGCAGCTAACCATGTAATGCCCCCTCTGTCAATCTATACTCCCCCAACAAAGAGTTTCCCTCTTGTGATGGGTTTTAAACAATGTGTAGGCCCCATAATGTCTTGGGGTCTATGTCTTTTGTGTAGACCCTAATTCAATGCCCCTTCCAGAACTATGTGGAATTTGATTGCCTTCTATGGAGATACATAGGAATCCTCACTAGGGTTCAATCCCATTACCCATGCCACATTCTGGTCTCCCCCATATCCTATTGTGTTTCAGGAATATCATTCCCAAAACCAGAGGTTCTACATCCTTCGAGTCCCCATCCATGCACTCAATTCTCATGGGACACCTCTTTAGGTGTCCCATCACCCCACCCAACTATGTGTACTTTGATTCCCATCTATAGGTATACATATGAAGCCTCTATGAGGTTAATCCAAACATCACATTCATCTTCACATCAGTTCCATCCCTTTCCTCTCATCCACTTCATTAAATCATCCATCATCCATACAAATTCTTACCCAAGTCGCCACATCCCTGTAGGGATCACTCCATTTCCTCAGGCATCAAAACACATGTAAACCACACACATAATCCATAATCCTCCAACCAAGAGTGTCTCTATTACGATGGGCCTCTAACCTTGTGTATGCCCCAACATATCTTCAGGTTGTTGTCCTTCGTGTAAACCATAATTTGTAACCACCAATTTGAACTATTTGGATTTTGATCCCTATCCTCTAAAAAGGGTATATAAGTATACTACATGAGGTTAATTCCCAAAAAATGTAAAATCATGGTGTCCCCTATGTATCGACCCATTATCCTTTCTGATCCTCCCTTTGTTCTAGATCAACTTTCATTGTGTGATTTCTTCCCTTTATGGGATAAACAACTCTGTGTCCACTCTCATTGGGTGTTCTAATCCATGTATCCAGTAAACCATATGGGTCCCCCTCTTAGGGATGTACCCATATTATCCACTCATGTCAGTTTTTTGATCTATCAAATTTTCCTTTTCAAGATGTTAAATTCATGGAATACCCTGTGTCCAACATGGGATACCGATGAAAACTCAGAGACATTGCACAGGTATATGATACCGCATGATTTTTATGGGATGGCTTGGATTTTTGGGCCCTTAAGAAGCCCTATCATAAGGGGAAAATACTGGTGTCACATTGTTCCTATGTCAGGCCATGCAAAAGATGCCTCTGCATGACTACTCTCTCAACGAAAAGTTTCTACCCTGGTTGGACCCTCTGTAATTTCTAGACAAAAGTGGCTTAATTAATTGGAATCCAAAAATATTTCGCACCAATAAGAGTTTCATGAACAAAATATTTCTCTTTAAAGGATACCTAGACTAAGCGATGAGTTCTGAGGAGGAATCCACGAAAGGAGGAACCAACACCCCATCATCCTTTTTTGATCAATGATAAAATGTACCAAGAGAGGTGAATAATGTTTCTTGACTTTGTGAAGTTGGATTTCATGGTACATCGCGACCTTTAGAGAGTTTCCAACATGTGGAATGATGAGGAACACCCCAGTCGAAAAGCGTTGGAAACAAAAATGGTGAACCTGACGTGAATCTCTTCTCCTCAACGTGAAAATTCGTAGAGCTCGAGACATCAGCTGATTAGTGTGTCACCATATAATGTTATTTGGTGTAAGGTCTCACTAAGAAAATAGTTGGCCTAGCATTGAACTCACTAGAATATGGGGTAGTTTACTATTGGGCATTTCGATCAGTGACATTGTGAGCGTGGATCTTTCTTAATGACCATGGAAGAATAAATGGCACTGGGGAAATGAGCATTTATTTCCTACTATCTGTACATATGGATGAATCTACCTACTTCATAAGACCCATTCTTCCGTTACAGGGAACCAATCTCCACCTAACCATAGATGTAGGGGTATGAGAAATGATGTTGGTGCATTCCCACACGACTCCACCTCCACCACAAAAGTCCAGGGCTATGACTATTGGGTGCCCACGCCCTATCGCACCCTCAAATATTATTCAGAAAAGGGTGATCGACACTCTTGTTCAGTGATATGAATATGAGGGGATCATCCCAACTAGTGAAATGGCCCACTAGGATCTGGAGGCTTATATGCCTCAATGTATTTTCCTCCCCAAAGGTCCGCGTAGGGAGCCTCTTCTCCCCACTTCTATATCCAACTATTTTTGGAGTCTCTCCCAAGAACTCTCCTAAAATTCACTCCCTTACTCTAATGAGGATAGTGACATTTGGGCTATCCTGCCTTAGTATTTATTTAGGGATCCACCAAGAAGATCTCCCACTAGGTTGCATCAATGCCACCACCCATCCCCATAGACTGGAGATCATGACTTCACCCCTACCCATAAAAATATATGTTGGCTAACCCAGTTCCATCATTGAGTGCAGGTTCAATAGAACACGTATCCCATATTACTCCAGAGCAAGGAAACTTCTATGCCTGATTAGGATTGAGGACCCAGCCACCCCTCAGAATGTCTAGGTTGGTTCATACGGTTTCTAGTGCAATAGAATACATCATGAGTTGACCAGTGATGATGATGTTCAGTTTGGAGGCCCTCCCCATACCACCACCGACAAGGGTGGTGGTCGTCCCTACTCTCATTCATAGCACGGTGGTCCTCCCAATGGCATCGTCATTGATTCAAGAAGAGGTCCTACTCACCTCATCGACACCTAGCGTGGAGGTCCTCCCCACGATCATTATCCTATGTATGGAAGTTTTTACCATTTTTCTGGTCATCAATGTGAAAGTACTCATCTACCTACCTTTCACCAAAATGGAGTTTTGACACATGCTTCCACTAGTTCCAATGGAAGTCCTCCCCACTACAGCACTCCGAACCATAGATGTCCTTCCCTCATATCAGGAAATAATCTTGGAGGTCCTCCCTATATACCATTCAACATATTCCTAGGTTCCCCTCACATCTCAGCCCACAAAATATGAGGCCTTGTTTTTTCCATTGAAAATTGATATGAAGGATCTTATCATATACCACAAAGCTCAGGTAGAGGTCTTACCTTCCCTAGCACCACTCTTCAAGGAGGTTACCCCTTCTACCCATGTCAAAGATTCACTTTGCCTTAAAGAACCATCTTGGGGAAAGAGGACGAGCCATCGACACTAAATGAAGATACCTGAGAATCTCAATGTCACAATCAACCCATTCTATTTTTTATATTCTAATGGAGAGTGTGACTCGATGAGGGAGCCTTCACCGTGATCTTCAGTTTTATGGTATAGGGTATGAACCCATTGTGTCATAGTCTTCCTCCCAAAAAGTGAGATACACTAAATCCAAGAATAGCTCCCTAGGTATATACAGGTGGAGGAAGACCTAGATCATTTACAAGGTTTAGTCATGTAGTGGTCTCTACCATCAATGGATTCTCTATCTACCTCGACACGGGATAATGGAGATCCATTTGAGGGATTGGAAGATCATGAACACTTGCCTAACCCACCACCAATGAAAATTGTACTAAAATAAGAGGTAGTAGTCATCACCCTATCAAATAGGGATGTGGTGATGTATTCAATATATTCCTCGGGAGACAACTCAATATGTAGTGTTTTTTCAGCTCTTGCATCATACTCCCCACTGACTAGCCCACCCCTGCAATGATCCATGTCAGTGTCGTTACCAGTTCACCAACTGCCTCTAGTTAATGAGTGGGGAAATGAGGCGCCGGATCCCACTACTGAGAAAATAATCATGGGGAATATTCTCAACATCGACAAGTTCCCCAAAATGATGTGTCCAACTATGACTTTAGACATTATCATTCTAGATTCCCTCTCCCATGAGGAGATCACATGCTTCTTTCAGATGCTTTGGGAGACGTGTTTCCACCTCCACTATCATTTTTTGGTTTATCCACAGGTCCAAGAGAACCATGGAATCCTTGAACAGAAATTCTGCTTGTTCTAGTTGTCCATTCTCCCTATGGATCATCATCCTGCAACATTTAGTTATCATCAGATCCTCCAACAATGATGCATCTAGAGATTCACGATGCCCCACATGGTTATATTTGTGGCATCCCCAAATGGTTTGACCCATGGTTGAGGTCAATATGAATACCACCATTTCATTTTGATCCCAAATCATTCTAATTTAATAGGTGATATCAATAAAATGCATCCAGGTGTAGTCATCGTGAATATGGCTGAACATGCCTAGAACCTAGTCGACATAATACTCCTCAACGAAAACATACCCCCAAGTTTGTGCCACATTTGTTGGATCCACCATGAATTTTCACTTTCCATCCAAGGAATTTTCTCAACTTTGATAGCCCCCATTTAGCTGAGAATTCAATAAGGGCAAAGGACCCCCAGAGATGATAAATTATCTGATCCTCCAGGTTCAATGACGAAATCGGAGGATGGTCCTAAAAAGTCCAAAATTACACTAATATATAATGGAGAAGAAGAAGATCATCAAACAGATCCTTAAAGAACCTGATATATATAGATTTCCATATAATGGTGATCCTCGAATGGGGTAGTTGTGGTGGGTACAATTCCATCTTGGTGAGCTACCTCCTGGTGACCTCGATAACCCTTCCCATATAGATAGGGTAGATGTTAAAGTATATGGAATGTGATCACAATATGCGCTTCTGAATATTCCTAAGCGATAAATGAATCTTCCTCCAAAATCCCATTTGGTGGATCTATAGGTTCTTCTTCAAGATTCTCCATAGGTCGACACTTCGGCAGCTCCACAGGTTATTCCACCTGGTGCTTCGCAAGTTGTTGGGCCCACCTACCACATGTAAGAGCTCTCCAACGCATTGGTTTTTAAGAACTCTAATCATTATATGAACCCTCCTCTGTGTCGATCTGTTGGATACTCATATTTCAGGTATCTCGAAACTTGAGACCATGCAGGTGGAAAAAACACCTGATGGTAAACTCTATCTGTAATGAGTTGATGACATGTCAGCACCCATGGATTTTGGCAACCCTGTGTTCTCCTATATTACCAGGATGGGTGATCCACTGCAACACCTAGAACACGTCATCTAAAGTTGTGGAAATATACAATGTAATTCATTGCAATTGCAAGCCTCCATGCTCTGGTGCTTTGTAAAGACACTAGAAGGGCTCGTGTTCATCTAGTACAACAAGTTTTCCATTCAGTCTATAAAAGGCTGGGAATATCTCCTCTGAAAATTTCTATATCATTTCAACTCCACAACCTGAAAGAAAAGTATTTCCAACGTCATTAATTGCAAGAAGAGGCCATATGAGTGCATCAAAAACTTTTTTGCTGGGTCGAAGGGCCTCACGTATTCACTCGACATGTCTCCAACTCACGACAACTTTCTAACGATGAGCATGGGAATGTGAAGAGTGAATTGGTTTCTTCTCTTATCACTCCCAACGTCTGGGGTTTATTTTAGGATTTCTCTAAAAAGTATTTACGTCTAGAGGAATCCTTGAAATAGGTCAAATGGAAACATCCATTACCTTCTACATATCATATTAGGAGGGTTTATAAAGATGAAATAGTTGTCCTCGTGCAGATAGAGGCCTTTAGGCCACTGGAATTATTTTTTGTAGATCCTCCTACATTGTAACAACCTGAGATTTTATAAGATAAATTCTTTTTAATTTCATTCATATCTTCTGTTGTACGATACACCAAGATTATCTTGCGCTACATGCAACACCGTATTAGCTTGCAGTATACGCAACACAATTCTTGGATCGTGTTACACACAATTTCAAGTTAATTTGATATAAGTTATTCTACGCAACATTGAGTGTATATATATATATATTCAATGTATAAATGAAATATGGTTGGATTTTGTTATATGCAACAACAATGGAGTCTTTCACTACATGCAACCCTAACTTGGCTTGCATTACACGCAATCGCGACCTTCTTCGATAGCGTGTGTTGTACACAATATCAGGTTTCACTAAACAATGATATATGGTTATAATATTATTATGAACTAGCCATTATGAATACTATTAACTAAATTTTGAATTTTATAACATTATTATTCATCTTAAATATTTTCTAGAACATGGTATGAGAATAAAATAAATTTTTCGGGTAAACTAAGTATTTTTCAAAAAATGCAGTTTTTCCGCCTTTTGATGGCGCACCCACATTAAATCTAGTTTTTTAAATTTTTATAAGTTAAATTTGACAAAATAATATTCTTCTTTTGAATCAGGATATAAAAATTTATATTGGATAATGTTTTCATATTTTTCTGATAACTTTCATATTTTAATGAATAGTAAAAACACGCTATATTTTAATTAAAAACAACTTTTTTCATCATAATACATTATGTTGTTAAATTATAATATTTAATGGTTTTAAAGTATAAATTAAATATATTTTTACCATTTAATATAATATATGTCTTTATCATTGATTTTACCTTGAATTCGTAGGTTAAATCAATTCAATCTTTTGCAATGTTCTAAACAAAAACACGTTTTCTTTCGACAACGGGATTAATTTTAATTTAATTTATGCAACTTTTTTGTATTGAATTTGAAAAATTGATTCCATATTTGGAATCAGTGGGTCCAAATTATGTTAATAAGAAACTTTTTATTTTTGGGCATTATGAATAATAACTACGTAATTTTTATTTATTGCGGTTAAATGTAAATAGGGTAATTCAAGGTTAAAAGAGTATTATAATAATTCAAAATTACATTAACACTTGTCCTAACCTTATTGTATGAGTAGTGGCCGACCATGGGCATCCTTGGGCAGATTTTGGGACCCCAATGAGCCACTTGGTAGTGAACATGACAATTTGGATTAATTAATTTAATGTAAAGACAAAATTGACTTTAACAAATATCTTTTAGTAATTGATTTTTATAAGGGCTTATATAAGTTATATTTTCGACTATAAATATTATTTGGAAATCTCAAAAGATTCCCTACATCATGGTATTTTGTTTGATAAATTTTAGACATTAAATTAATTAAATTATTTATGACACAATGATGATGAAATAATTATCTTATTAATGAAATATTGACATAATTGATGTTATAAATACCCAAATAAATGTAATTTGAGACTTTTTATGAATTAAAATAATTTTATATGTTAATATGACATGTTAGTATCGATTTAATTAACTTTTTTAGAACTAATAATTCTGTTATGATTTTCAAAAAAATCAATTACCAAATAGTGTTAAAATTGACATAAAATAGTTTTTAAAACAAATATTATATTATTAATTGGTATTTTATTCCTAAAAATCTAAGGTTCGGCCAAGATACTTATATCATGATAGTTTTATCATTAGTGGACCACATGGGGGTTTCTCGGATTTATATGGTATGTTTATTAAATATACAATATAAAAATACAAAGTGACATGGTAAATGTCAATCTAAATAACTAAGAGTTAAAACTAAAAGACAAGGTTAATATAATGACCTAAATTTGCCTAAATTCTATTGGATAAGAGGATTTCGACCCATACCCACCTTATCATTGAAATATATCAATTTGGAGCTATTAAAAACCGAATATGACTTTATAATAAAATAATATTTTTAGTTTTTCCAATGGTGACCCTCTCCTCCCTTATAAAAAGGCACCTCCTACCTCTCTTCCTCACACCACATTGAGCCTTCAAGCTCAGCCAACCCCTGACAATTTCTCATCTCCACTTCCCTAGAAACATCCTATAGGTCCTGGTCTTCTTCAAAGACCAATTTTAGTGCCCTAAGAGGAGGTCTCAAAGAGGCGCTTCAAAGAAGAGGTAATGTCCGTTACCGATTCTTTCAACTTTATTCCTTCTTCCACTTCTTCTTCTTAGGTTATTTCATTATGAAGTAATAACATAAGTATCACTCATATAATGATATTTTATTATAAGTATTAAAAAACCCTATTTCACCATCTATCCATCCTACGGAAAACGAAATCACCGCGCGTGCGTATGTACAAAATACCGTCTCCACGCCGTGGTGTAATATATTTTCCACCACCACCTTACTTGGATGGGTATAATGGTGTAAATAATAATTATATATGATAATTGTAAAGTGATATTGATTATGTAGTAGTATACATACACTCCAATAGAATTCCCTGATCATGGGAATGATATCATCGCTCGTGCGTACGTATGGAATACCGTCTCCACGACGCGATGAGATTCATTCTCAATGATTAACCATTCATAAATGATTATAGAGTATATATAATAAGTAATCATGAAATATATGACATAATAATGATATGGTATTTATGTATATATATGTATTTCATCCAATTAATTCCATTCAATTCAATGGGGAAACGAAAACAACGTTGATGCGTACATACGGCCTACCGTCTCCATGAACGGTGTATTTATATCCATTTATCAATCTATTATATATATGTATATTCTGAATATATATTATATATAAATCATGTTTTATATTATTTAATTACGTAATCATGATCTAAGTAAACATATGAATAATTACAAGTCAAAACACGGATGACAAATGAAATGATTTTACCCAAAACGCTCTTTAACATGGAATTTACAAAAGAACGGGTAATATAAAGTCATAAGTGAACCATATATGATATCATAACAATGAATATGATTCTTTAATAAGTCAAAGACATTATTTAAATCATTATACAGGAGGTTCAGATACATACGAAGCATATCGGACGTACGGTAAGGGATAACATTTCCAATCTCATTCTTATCCGAGATTGTTTATTCGTAAGTAATTACTGGGGATATTGTTATTATCCAAGTCCATGTTTTCTAAAAGTTTTTTCATGTTTTTTTAATGTACTTTTTACCCATTTTGACTTTTACAACATGGTATGTAAGGAATCTTTCTTTTGTTTACGTTAAGAGGTACTTTTTGACTTTTCCGATAAAAGTACGAGAAGAATGTTTTTTTAATTTATACGGCACGAATGGATTTTTACGGTTTTATAAAGCCTTATTTTCATGAATACTCCTCAAAAATATTTCATGACTATTTTCAAAAAAATCCTTTTCTTTTAAAATTGATTGACATTTAGTAAAAAGAGAATTATTTTGAATAAGAAAGGATATTTTCTTCAAGAATTCATTTCAAGTGTTTTATCAAAACTATTTTCCATCTAAGATGACATTATTTCATATGTGTATGTTTCTTGTATAATGTCTCTATGATTTACATGGTTTCACTTTTCTTATGATGAAATGATATCCATTTGTTTTATATGGATTATGTTATGATGGAATGATGTTTATGAAACCCATTTTATTCTTTGGGTTATGATGAATGTTTTAAGTTTATTTTGTGGCATAAGTAAGAATGATTTCATTATGAGATGGGTGGGACCTATATATCCCTCCAATTCATTTGGTAAAGATTTATATCTTATGAGATAGACATGGCCGGAACGTCAAGTTAAACCGGTTCATTAATACAGGACTGGAATGAGGAGTGAACTCAATTCAGAAAGGGACATTGTCCACTAAGATGGTCTTGGATGAAATTACTTGGCTAATATGGAAATTATATCATGTGCTTAATGGTTTCCACGATTACATGTTTTATTCCCATGCTATTTTATCATTCTTAATGTTTCTTTATGATCTATGCCTTACGTACTTCCATGTTTTATGTCATTGCTCAAGCTTTTGATGTTTAAACATTATGTTCATGTTTTTAAGTTCAAATGTATATGGTATGTTTTATTTTATCCATGCTTACCCTTACTGAGCATTTGAGTTCACCATTTTTATGTTTTATTTTCCCCTAGGACTAAAAGAAAGGTTTCAGGTAAGGATACAAAAAGTGGAAGATCTTTATTGGAGATGTTGAAGATCTTTCACCACGATTAAAAGATTACGTTCCAAGTTTCCAAAGACACTAAACTATTACGGTCCTTGTGTGTCTGTTTTGTTATGTATTATGTATTCCGCAAAAGTAATGTAATATCTATGTACGTCAAGCTTCGGGTCTCTACAGTTGCTATCAGAGGAAAGGTTTAGTCAACCTTTGGAAACTAGGATGCGAAAACATTAGTGAGATCCCTAGAGATATTTCTAAGGTATGTCTAGGGATGTCCCTATGGTTAAGTATAAGAATAGGTTATAGTCCTAGAATTATGGTAAAAATATTAGAATTTAACCTAAGATGTTAGATATTGAAGGTCCTCCCCCTTTATTATGTTGTTTTCCCTAGGATTATTTTTGCATCTCACACTCTTATTTTTGGGATTTGGACGATGGATGGAACCCGAAGGAACCGTGTTGATCAATGAAATGGAAAATGCAATGATTGTCCTCCTGAACAAACAAATGTTATGGGAGATGGAGTGAAAAATCTTATTGCTATACTTACACAAGCTATAAATCATTCTGGACTTCCAAATGAGCAGAGAAGTGAAAAATATTCTATTGAGTCCTTCATGAGGCAACGTCCACCTTCTTTCAGTGGGTCTTCTGATCCACTTGTTTCTGAACAATGGATCAGTACCACTGAAAAGATATTTTCAGTTCTTCAATGTTCTGAACATGATAAATTCATCTTAGCAGTGTATCGTTTGGAAGGAGATGTTGATCAATGGTGGAATCTTATTAAGAATACGAGGCAAAGGGATGAAATTGAGTCCATGGAATGGGACTAGTTCAAGAACTTATTTTTCAATAAGTACTTCCCTCATATTCTCCGAACAAAGATGGAGAAAGAGTTTCTTGAACTGAAGGAAAAGGATGATGAATCTATTGGTACCTACGAAGCGAATTTTACAAGTCTTGCAAGGTATGCATCTGGATTTATCATCCATCCTGAAAGTAAAGTTGATCGATTATTCAGTGGCCAAAAACCAAATATTCTAAGGGAATTAGAAATAAGAGACTTCAGTAGCTATGAAGAAATTGTGCGTTGTGCTATCAAGGTAGAAGTGGAAGTTGGTGTTACTTATCCATCTCATAGTTTTGACAAGAAACGAAAGATGGAGATCAAGTAGAAATCTCAGAATAATGGTGAAATGAAGATGAATGTTTCCTTATGCTCAAAGTGTGGAAAGAAGCATGGTGGAGATTGTCTTAAAGGGACTAGAAAATGTTTTAAGTGTGGAAGAGAAGGACATCGAGCAGCTGAGTGTCAAAGTAATGGAAAAAGGATTTCTAATGATGTGAATAAAGAAAAGACTGCAGAGAACACACCACCAACACTTCAATGCTTCAAGTGCAAGGAAATGAGGCATTATTCTAATAAATTCCCTAATCCAATTATTAGTGATGATCGACATGAGCAACCACTTAAGGCAAAGGAAAAAAGGGAAGTCACATGCGATCACTATTGGCGATGTTGAATATGACAACGATGTGGTGGAATGATTAAGTGTTTATGTAATGGGATTCCAAAATAATGTTGTATATAGTATCATGGAATATTAGAATATTTATTTATTGGTCTTCAATAATTTTATGGTACCGGTAACCATGGAAAGTGACTGAGATATTTTTGGAAAAAATATGACATGCGCATAATGAAGGGATAAGGAGAAAATGAAATGTTTGACAATATTCACGAGCTCATGACTGATATAAGGAAATAGTTATATCATGGTTTGAGGTTTTGGTATGTGAAAAGAGATAACTTTTGACAGCACTCATGTTTTCACTAAGATTCAACGGGTATTCATTTTTCAAGAGAATAAATGATTATGGCCTTCGAATGTTTGGAATGTGACCAACAAGACATATCTCATGATATATGGGGATCAACGATGGTATTAACATTCTTTTTATATGAACTCTTTGGTAATATTTTTCTCTATAATATGAGATTGGACAGTAGTATTTTGGATAAGCCTAAAGATTGGAATGGATTATGTTGGACATAAGATAGTATTGTTTAAGGAGAGAAGTTTTTTTTGATATTATTGATGGGATGTTATAGTAATGTAGTTTTAGAAAAAGGACAACCTACAGGATGGGTGATAGCCCATCGCGTCGGAAAAGGCTGTAGGAATCGAACCCACAACCGAAGTGTGACTGGCCTTTATCGCCTACCACTGGCCTATAGGAAGTCCTTGTTTAGTAGAAACTAGTTTTATCATATTAAGTAGTAAGATATATGAAGTATAAGTCCATTTTAGGAACCATATATGATTAATCTCCCTATAGATGGACTTATGTATTTTTTGTTAACGTTTCTAACCTTTTGTTTGAGACAGATGGAATGACCCATCATTATATCACATGATCTGCTAACACATCATGAATGACAAATTCAACTTCATTTCTTTAAGAGATGAAGTGGAAATTGTTCAAAGAACGATCAACAGTGAGACTGTACCAAAATCACGAAAGTATTTCATCTAATTCCAATTTAATCAAATTTAGGGAAATGATCTTGAAATACAAAAATGTTGTCCTAGTTCTCTTATATCCGATTAATCATATGGTACCTTAGATCATCACAAATTTATGACTTTGTGATTGTTGGCTTTTTTATTGTCATGTTCTCTACCACTCTACATCAGAACTTGATGGTTAGATTTCTCCTCCATATCCATATTTTCACCTATGATCTCCTATGTGGAAAACTAGTGATGAGTTAATTTGGGTAACCATTATGTTTCATACTTCACTTTTTAAAATTAAGTTTTAGTATTCCTTTTTACGATGTGGGTTTCTATGAATAGTAAATCATTTATAACCCCGACGAATTTTGAGGGAGAAATTCATTTTAAGGGGGGTAGAATGTAACAACCCGAGATTTTATAAGATACATTCTTTTTAATTTCATTCATATCTTCTGTTGTACGATACACCAAGATTATCTTGTGCTACACGCAACACCGTATTAGCTTGCAGTATACGCAACATAATTCTTGGATCGTGTTACACACAATTTCAAGTTCATTTGATAGAAGATATTCTATGCAAAATTGAGTGTATATATATATATTCAATGTATAAATGAAATATGGTTGGATTTTGTTATACACACCAACAATAGAGTCTTGCACTACACGCAACCCTAACATGGCTTGAATTACACGTAATTGCGACCTTCTTGGATAGCATGTGTTGTACATAATATCGGGTTTCACTAAACAATGATATATGGTTATAATATTATTATGAACTAGCCATTATGAATAGTATTAACTAAATTTTTAATTTTATAACATTATTATTCATCTTACATATTTTCTATAACATGGTATGAGAACAAAATAAATCTTTCGGGTAAAATAAGTATTTTTCAAAAAATGCAGTTTTGCCGCCTTTTGATGGCTCACCCACTTTAAATCTAGTTTTTCACATGTTTATAAGTTCAATTTGACAAAATAAAATTCTTCTTTTGATTCAGGATATAAAAATTTACATTGGATAATGTTTTGATATTTTTCTGATAACATTCATATTTTAATGAATAGTAAAAACAAGGTATATTTTAATTAAAAAAACATTTTTCATCATAATACTTTATGTGGTTAAATTATAATATTGAATTATTTTAAAGTATAAATAGAATATATTTTTACCATTTAATATAATTTATGTCATTATCATTGATTTTACATTGAATTCGTAGGTTAAATCAAATAAATCTTTTGCAATGTTTTAAACAAAAACCCGTTTTCTTTCGACAACGAGATTAATTTTAATTTAATTTATGAAACTTTTGTGTATTGAATTTGGAAAAATGGATCCCATATTTGGAATCAGTGGGTCGAAATTATTTTAATAAGCTACTTTTTTTGGGCATTATGAATAGTAACTACGGTAATTTTTATTTATTGCGGTTAAATGTAAATAGGGTAATTCAAGGTTAAAAGAATATTATAAAAATTCAAAATTACCTTGAAACTTTTCCTAACCTTATTTGATGAGTTGTGGCTGACCATGGGAATCCTTGGGCCGATTTTGGGACCCCAATGAGCCACTTGGTAGTGAAAATGACAATTTGGATTAATTAATTTAATGTAAAGACAAAATTGACTTTAACAAAAATCATTTAGTAATTAATTTTTAAGGGGTTATATAAGTTATATTTTCTACTATAAATATTATTTGGAAATATAAAATGACTACCTACATCATGGTATTTGTTTCATAATTTTTAGACATCAAATGAATTAAATTATTTATGACACAATGATGATGCAGTAATTATCTTATTAATGAAATATTGACGTAATTGATGTAATAAATACCCAAATAAATGTAACTTGAGACTTTTTATGAATTACAATAATTTTCTATGTTAATATGACATGTTAGTGTTGATTTAATTAACTTTTTCCGAACTAATCATTCTGTTATGATTTTCAAAAAAATCAATTACCAAATAGTGTCAAAATTGACATAAAATAGTTTTTAAAACAAATATTATATTATTAATTGGTAATATATTCTTAAAAATCAATGTTTCTGCCAAGATACTTATATCATGATAGTTGTATCATTCATGGACCACTTGGGGGTCGCATGGATGTATATGGTATGTTTATTAACTATACAATATAAAAATACAAAGTGACATGGTAAATATCAATCTAATTAACTAAGAGTTAAAACCAAAATATAAGGTTAATATAATGACCTAAACTTGTCTAAATTCTATTGGATGAGAGTATTTCGACCCATACCTACCTTATCTTCGAAATAAATCAATTTTGTGCTATTAAAAACCAAATATGACTTTATAATAAAATAATATTTTTAGTTTTTCCAAAGGTGCCCCTCTCCTCCCTTATAAAAGGGCACCTCATACCTCTCTTCCTCACACCACTTTGAGCCTTCAAGCTCATCCAACCCCCACCAATTTCTCTTATAAACTTTCCTAGAAACATCTTAGAGGTCCTGGTCTTCTTTAAAAACCAATTTTAGTGCCCTAATAGGAGGTCTCAAAGAGGCGCTTCAAAGAAGAGGTAATGTTCGTTAGCGATTCTTTTAACTTTATTTCTTCTTCCACTTCTTCTTAATAGGTTGTTTCATTATGAAGTAATAACATCAGTATAAATCATATACGGATATGTTATTATAAGTATGAAACAACCCTATTTCACCATCTATCCATCCTACGTAAAATGAAATCACCGCGCGTGCGTACGTACGGAATACCGTCTCCATGTCGTGGTGAAATCTATTTTCCCCCAACACCTTACATGGATGGGTATAATGGTGTAAATAGTAACTATATATGATTATTATAAAGTGATATTGATTCTGTAGTAGTATACATACAATCCAATAAAATTCCACGATCATGGGAACGATATCATCGCTCGTGCGTATGTACGGAATACTGTCTCCACGACGCGATGAGATTCATTCTCAAGGATTAACCATTCATAAATGATTATAAAGTATATATAATAAGTAATCATGAAATATATGAAATAATAATGATACTGGATTTATGTATATATATATATGTATGTCATCCAATTAATTCCATTAAATTCAATGAGGAAACGAAAACAACGTTCATGCGTATGTACGGTCTACCGTTTCCATGAACGGTGTATTTCTTTCCATTTATCGATCTATTCTATATATGTATATTCTGAATATATATTATATATAAATCATGTTTTATATTCTGGATTACGTAATCATGATCTAAGTAATCATATGAATAATTACAAGTTAAAACACGGACGACAAATGAAACGATTTTACCCAAAACGCTCTTTAACATGGAATTTACAAAAGAACGGGTAATATAAAGTCATAAGTGAACCATATATGATATCATAACAATGAATATGATTCTCTAATAAGTCAATGAAATTATTTAAATCATTATACAGGTGGTTCGGATACATACGAAGCATATCGGACGTACAGCAAGGGATAACTTTTCCAATCTCGTTCTTATCTGATATTGTTTATTCATAAGTAATTACAGGGGTTATTGTTATCATCCAAGTCTATGTTTTCTAAACGTGTTTTTATGTATGTTTAATTTCCTTTTTACCCATTTTGACTTTTACTACATGGTTTGTAAGGAATCTTTCTTTTGTTTACGTTATGAGGTACTTTTTGACTTTTCCGGTAAAAGTACGAGAAGAATGTTTTTTTTTAATTCCACGGCACGAATGGATTTTTACGGTTTTATAAAGCCTTATTTTCATGAATCCTCCTCAAAAATATTTCATGACTATTTTTAACAAAATTCTTTTCTTATAAAATTTCATGACATTTTGTAAAAAGAGAATGATTTTGAAGAAGAAAGGATATTTTCCTGAAGAATTCATTTCAAGTGTTTTATCAAAACCATTTTCCATCTAAGATGAAATTATTTCATATGTGTATGTTTCAAGTATAATGTCTTTATGATTTACATGGTTTCACTTTTCTTATGATGAAATGATATCCATTTGTTTTATATGGATTATGTTATGATGGAATGATGTTTATGAAACCCATTTTATTCTTTGGGTTATGACGAATGTTTTAAGTTTATTTTATGGAAAAAGTAAGAATGATTTAATTATGAGATGGGTGGGACCTATATCTCCCTCCAATGAATTGGGTAAAGATTTATATCTCATGAGATAGACATGGCTGGAACGACAAGTTAAACCGGTTCAGTAATACAGGACTAGAACGAGGAGTGAACTCGATTCAGAAAGGGACTTTGTCCACTAAGATGGTCTTGGCAACAATGCCTTGGATAATATGGAAATAATATCATGTGCTTAATGGTTACCACAATTACATGTTTTATTCCCATGATATTTTACCATTCTTAATGTTTCTTTATGATCTATGCCTTATGTACTTTCATGTTTTATGTCATTGCTCAAGCTTTTGATGTTTAAACATTATGTTCATGTTTTTAAGTTCAAATGTATATGGTATGTTTTATTTTATCCATGCTTACCCATACTGAGCATTTGAGCTCACCCTTTTTATGTTTTATTTTCCCCCAGGATTAAAAGAAAGGTTTTAGGTAAGGAAACAAAAAGTTGACAATCATTATGGGGGATGTTGAAGATATTTCACCACGATGAGAAGATTATGTTCCAAGTTTCCAAAGACACTAAACTATTATGGTCCTTGTCTGTCTGATTTGTTATGTATTATGTATTCCTCAAAAGTAATTTAATATCTATGTACATCAAGCATCGGGTCTCTACATACACAACCTTGTCGAGGACCACATCTTGAGCCTCAGCCTAAGAGTCAACATTTTCTACCTCGAAATCAATAGGAACCTCCCCTTCAACCACATCCACCATGGTGAGACAACCAGGTTCCACTTCCTCGCCATGATCTAACCCCTCATTAGGGGAAAGATCCAATAGTACCTTTTTAGGATAGCAGGAATTGGACATACTCATTTGAAGAGGTTCATATCCCAGGCTACTTATGGAGTTTCCTGGATCATTGAATCTTGTTGTTTCCAAAGTGAAGGATGCCAAAATAGGATGATCTTATTGATCAGCCCAACTATTTACCCTATCACTACTTCCTTGGAAATACTCTCATGCAGTGTTTTCTGTTCAAGGACGTGATCTATGAAAATATTTCCAATAGTATATTGAGGTTAGGTCTGGACCTAGAAAGGTAGCCTGCATTTTTTCAAAGCTTAATAATGATAGCGAAGTTGAATGGTAGTGGGTCTCTATTCGTGGTTTTTAGAAGTATGATAGTTGGATAGTTCACAAGGTGTTTTCTCATGCTCATGGTATTATCCATGCTTAGTTGAACCGACATAATCCTTCGAAGGTTGAAACACACAACCCATCTTTCACAATTGTGTCCACGTCTTAGTCTTCATTTTCTCAGAAGGGTAGGTGCCGACGTCATAAGGGAATGAAAATCCCCCCACTATTTGTCACATCATCCCATAATATAGGTATTTTTATGCCTCTTGAGATTCAAATTTCCCCTAGTGTTCACCCAGTAATGGAGGATTCTACAAGTGATGATCAGAAGTATGTCTTGGTAAACAACATCTTGTTGGTGGACCCTTATATGATTCTAGACAATAAGGAACACCATGTGGACCCCCCTAAGGTCCCTAGTCAATGAGAAATTTGATGAAGTCATGGATACATGAATCAACAGAATTCATCATCTAGTGATTCCAACTCTTCCATTCATGCCACTGAGACTAGATAGCAGGCTCAACGTAAAGCTCATCACATGCAACCTTCTCATTTTATCCCATCAGACTCGCTCTCACCATCATTCGTACTTCTCAAATAGGTAGAGCTGTCACAACATCATTTTTATAATTCGCGTACCGTAGCTAACATACCATAGTCATCCATACATCATATAGTATTCATTTTTCATGGTTTGTCTAGTAAGTAGTGGGATATCCCCAATGCCAACTATGATCATTCGGTTCGGCCAGCAGTTCTTGTCATACTTCCTATCATAGAGAAACCTCCTATTAGGGGAAATGTGTGCCTGACATGAAAGTATGATGTAATCAAGAATCTCTCAAACATTACTATATGGATATCAATCCTCAAAACCCTCTACCTATACATAGACATGCATGAATCCCTTGTAGAGCCTTTGAGAAGCCCCATCTAATTTGAGATAGAGGTAGTTGCCATAGAAGCCTTCCATAGTGAGGAAGTCGAGCATAGAAAACGTTAGGCCATCATTTCAATATCTGGTGAAGATGAAGGTTCCCTTGTACAAGGGAACATTCTCTTGTTGTACATCACTACCAGTTTAATGGAATATAATTCCATTAATATCTGGTCGACATTTGATTTGGGATCATTCACACCTCGACCAAGATTCTCCACAAACTAGGACTATCTGAAGCAGATCTGAATCCCTCTAACCTGAAGAAGATTCAAGGATATGTCTTTATAGAGTAGATGCTAGTTGGAAATCCATATAAAGACTCAATTTTATGGATTGGTTTCCAGAACCATGTTTAAGGAATTATCATAAGAAAATGCCTACAACTTGTTGATGGGTAGACCCTGGATCCACCTACACATGGCAGTTACTTCATCCTATCATTAGTGCCTCACATACTCCCTTATTGTTCGAGTAGGCATACTCCAGGGTGATGTGTATCCCTTTACCTCTTTTTAAGACCACTAATTAGATTCTGACTTTTAACATAGAATGTACAAGAAAGTACAGGCCAACATGGTTCATCACAAAACTAATCTGGTTGATCCATGGAAAGACTTGGATGATGCCTTTGTCCTCCCAATCCATCAGTTGGAAGCAACAACCCCAGACATCGGACACATATTTTACATCTCTAATACAATAGAAAAGCATGTTACCATGTATAATAAATTAAAAAGTATCACTTTATAATTCTACATGAACTAGGCTAGAGTGATTCTTGAGCCCCTTTACCCTATAAGGCATCAGGATGTTCACCCCAATGAACTAGAAATACGCCAAAATTGCTTGTTTCATCGAGCTAGGTTGAACAGACTCAAGACAACATGAAACTATTTCTTTGATATTATCATGTTTTTACTATTGGGCCAGAGACCTGATTGAATTTAATCGACAGCTTTTGTCACTATGGTTTCAGTAGCACAGGAGTCTCCCAGTAGGGATTCCATTTCCACTCTGACAGGCACCTATGTTCCATCATTATCATCCCATTTAGAAGAGTTTCATCATACCAATGATCATCTCAATGTGGTTGATGGAGAGGAAATAGAAGATTCTCCTACCAAATTTGAGGATGGTGTCTCTACCACCATTGATGAGTTGGTATAGGTGATCCTCAGCACCGAGGTAGATATGAATCTAACACTGGTCAATGAAACCATTTCTGTAGAAGAGCTACATCAGTAAGTGGACTTCCTGAAGAATCATTGGGGTGTTTTTTCCTATTTCTATGATGATATTCCAAGGAAATAAGCTCATGTCACTTTCCACTACCTTTTTCTCCTGATAAACAATCACACGGTCATACAACCCCTCATGAAAATGCACCAGTCCCACGGTTCCATGGTTGAGGTCAAAGTTAATAAGCTCATTAAAGTTAACTTCTCCCTAGAAGTACAAAATCATAGATGTTTATCCAATATTGTACCCATTAAGAACAATATTTTACAAATCAATGTATGAATCAAATTTTGAGATCTCATCCATGCCTTTCTGAAGAATGGTTTTTCTCTTCCTATGACAGAATTGTTGATCGACACTATGACCAGATACCAGAAACTCTCCTTCTAGGATGGTTATTCTGGATAAAACCAGATCTAAATGTCCCCCATGGATGAAGATTCAACCACCTTAAATGTGCCACATGGTAATTTCTATTATTATGTAATTCTTTTTGTCTTGAATAACACAAAATCCACCAATTAGTGTGTCATGCCCCGCATATTCAAGATGGTCCTTGGGATGTTGGTGAAATTCAACATACAAGACCTGGTAGATATATTCATCTAGCATCAACATTATATTTGAGATATTGATAAAGTGTTCAGATTCCTATACTCCCACAATCTAAACCTGAACCCCTTGATGTGTTCCTTCAAGGTTACCTCTTGAATGTTTCTCTACATTGTCATTAGATATAGAGGCATTGAGATCGATCTATGGAAGATAAATGCCATCAGTCAGATTCCTCCTCCAAGAAACATTCAAGAGCTCCAAATTTTTCAAATACACATTTCCTACATACATTGATTCATTGAAAATATGTACAGAAATTGTAATCCCTTTTCCTAACTCATGAAAAATGGTTCTGACTACTAGTGGGATGAAGTGTGTCAGGCCACTTTTGAGGAGATCAAGAAAAACCAATTATAGCCTCCGGTTATGATGCCATCCCTATCTGGATAGGCACTACTACTTTATGTGACCACCATTGGAAATTACCTCGACACCCTTCTTTTTCAAAATAATAATTAGGGTACATATAACATTTTATATTATCTCAGTCGCATGGTTCTCGATACTGGTTCAAATATTCCTCTATCGAGAAGAGATGATTTGCACTGGTATTCACAGTGTAGAAGTTGCAATATTATCTGCAGCACCACAAGATACATCTCATATCCCATGTAGACCCACTAAAGTATATTCGTAACCACCCCATATTAGAAGGTCATCTAGCTTGGTGGATAGTAATCCTTCATCATTTGGACATCATGTTTATTCTGCAAAAATTTGGTAAGGGTCAGGCACTGGGAGACTTCCTTGACTCCCATCCAATCACTATAGAACAATCTCCAGATAATTACATCCCATATGAGTCCATCCTCTCAGTAGATTAATCCATTCCATGTTATAAGATTCATAATAATGTTGATTCCTAAAGTTTAAAATGTAGCAGGATCAATGATACTAGATTCAATAGAGTAGGCTTAGATATCGTTTTCATCATGCCTATATAGGATTTCATGACCTACTCATTCTTATTTTCATAATTCAGTACCAATAATGTGGTAGAGTATCATGAACTCATCACTGGTCTTGAGCTGTGTCACGATCCTACCCAGGTTGACCTTGAACCGGTCACCCTAGCTGGTCTGCGACATGTCTCGAAAGGTGTTCCTGATCCCCACGGGCTGACAACTAGTTTTGGGAATCAAAACCTAATCATTGGGAATTATTTGGCCAAAAAATAAGATTGAATAACCAAGAAGAAACAAAATAATAAAATTTAAACTCTAGAAGCGGAAAAGAAATAAATAGAACCGGTTGACATACCACCTAGTGACCTTTTAGGTCACCTCCCAACCAAAGGCCAACCTTGCTCCAATAATGAGAAACCCTGCTATAAAAATATGATCAAAGAAAACATTCAACTAAAATTATAAAATATATATGAGCATTAAAAAGCTGAGTAGGGTTTCCAAGATAAACCACAGAATCCAACGTATCCTTTCTCTAAAAAATGCACTAACAAAAGTTTCAAATACAAATATAAAAGTAAGGTTTTCACATTTTAAAATAAGAAACATGATTTTATCATTTAAAAATCTAACACACATGACATAGAATTTCCCAAAACATTTTACATTTAATAAGCTAAACCCACATCAATGTATACCAAAGATGATATAAATTAGTACATGTAAACAATACAAGCTAGAAATAAACTAGTATAATAAAAAGTAAATAAGCAATAAAAATAATCTAGTAACCATGTGTGATTCTAAACATCCCTAGAAGACCCTTGGACATAACTAGTTTTGAAACCACTTTCAGGTGTATGCTGGGGATCCAATGTCTATAGCAAACCGGGAACCCTATAACTAACCAATCTAGTGGCGAAGCTCTCTTGCAATAACATCCAATCCAGGGGGTACCAACACGTCTAATCGGGGTTGATCAGCAACCATCACTATATCATCTAAAAGACACACAGGAACCCATGGTGGTTACAATAACACTGTGCAAGTAGGAAGGCCCTCACATGCATGACTCATCTCACCAAACTCACCTTCCCTAAACAAGGATGCTTCATAGGCATTCACCTATAAAGGTTTACCCTAGAAAAGTGTGCCCCCAAATACACATTAAGTCATTTCATATTAACAATGTTCTAACTAGGCCGTCACTCCATTTACCATTTAAACCATTTCATAAAATGTTAAATGTTTCCAACTGGGCATACACTTTTTCAAAAACACCATCCCCTTTAAAAGGTAGTACTAACATTACCCTTTGGTTAAAAATGCCAAACATTACTTCAACTCAACAAGTCTAAAAGTATTACCGAAAACATCAGAAAAAACCCAATTTTCATTAAAAATCCAAATTGTCATATGATAAAAGATTTAATTTCAAACCATTTCAAAAATAACACAAATAATACAAAGTCATTTAGAAACAAAGAATCATTTTCACAAAATTAGTACTCCATTTAAAATAAAACCCAAAAACACATTGAAACACATTTCACTCATCATTCGCATGTCAAACATAATTTATTAAATCATTCACACATTTTTTGAACCATTTCAAAAGGACCAAACAAAGACATACAACATTCCCTCACCAAGTTCACATGAGAATTCCTTTTTAAAATAAAATTCATACCCAAACGCATAAGAAAACTACTTTGGAACCTTTCAAAAAGTAACTCGCACTACTTAAACAACCAGAAGAACCATTTTCCCAATTACAGAAAACACTTTCACCATTATCTAAGCTACTATGAAGAAAAATTAAATAATTTTAAGAAGAAACCCATGGCCAAACCCCAAAAACTCACTCAAATCTTCTTTCGTGACTAAATACACATCGATGCCACACCAATACAGAATTTGCAGTCCTTTCCAACATAAATACATTAATTACACTATTTATTAAACACTAGAAAGTGACACACTATAGGTTTTTATCAAAGAAGGTACTTCATATCACATGACGTGCTATAGAAATAATTCAATACATATGAAACCTAATTTAAAGGTGAGTTTTCACCGAAAAATTTTATTATAATACATTTTAAACTAGTTAAACAGGTAAACAATTTCACCAAATAATGTTTATATATAGAATCACCTACACACAATCAAGGAATAATTCCAAAACTATTTTAACCAATTTCAACTGAAAAAAAAAACTTTAAAAAAAATTAGGTACCACACATATGGAGATGCCACTGATATTTCCAAAATTATTTAAAACACACAACTGTCGTGAGTTGTGGGGGAAAAGAAAAAAAAATCAGAAACTCCAACATCAATGAATGAAACGAAAGGATGAAACACTGAATGAAGATATAATAGTCCCCCCCACAGACAAAAATACTTACTCTTTGACATAAAAAACACGAAAATCAAAAACAGAGGCAAATGGTGTTTGTTGGATTGGTGAAAACAACAAAAATATAGATAAATACCATATGAGGAAACAATTCACAATAGGGGGAAGGATGTGCGGCTGGCCATTGGGCATGCAATGGGTCAGAATGTGTATGGAAGGAGAGAACTAGCTGGTTGGAGCTGCGTGGTGGCCGAATTGTTGGCTATACAAGATGAGGGAAAAAATAGAGGAATAAAATAGGACAATAAAAACACAACAAGGCTTTCATGATTTTTGTATTGCACACACTCTTATTTTTTTATGGATTACATATGAGCCATATTTATAGGCTATTCCAAAAATGAGAGGACACCAAAGCATTAAAGGAGGAACAAAAAATAAGGCAATAAATGATATGCATGGGAAGAGGAAGAGCCGCATGGGGAAGCGCCACATAGGAAAGCGGTGCATGGGGAAGAGTAGCGGTCTACTTGGAAAAACCCACCTGGAGTTATGGTTTTTATTTCCAACACTCCCCTTCAAACCTAAACCGGCTTCATCCCGAGCATCGTTCTCAGCCTTTTGAATGCATCTGTCGGTAGTGCCTTTGTGAAAATATCTGCCACCTGTTCGGTAGTGTGAGAATCTTCCAATTTTATCATTTTCTATTTCACATGATCCATGAGAAAATGAAAACGAGTATCAATATGTTTGATTCTCCTATGGTGCACCGGATTTTTGGCTAGTTCAATAGCCGACTTGTTACCCACATATATCACCATGGATCCGTCTTGTGGATGCTTTATCTCCTTCAACAAATTTCTCAACCATATTCCCTCACAAACAATAGTGGATGCTGCCACATACTCTGCTTCACACATGGATAAAGCAACCACACTCTACTTCCTTGAATTCCAGGTGAAAGCAGTAGATCCAAGAAAAAATACATACCCAGTGGTGCTATTAGTTTCATATTGGTCGCCTCCCCAATCACTATCTGAGTAACCATATAACTCTGCTTCTTCATTATATGGGTAGAAAAGACCAAAATCCTTCTTTCCTTTAACGTACCTGAGGATACATTTTGCTTCTAGCCAATCTGACTCCTTCAGAGCTTCCATGTACCTGCTAAGAAGCCCGACACTGTAGACAATATCTGGCCTAGTGATTGTGAGATACCTCAGGCTTCCAATCAGACTTTTGAACAAAGTCGAGTCAATGCTTCTTCCTTCTCCATCTTTTGTCAGTTTCCAACTCATTGCAACCGGTGAGTTTACAGCATTACAATCGACCATCTTGAATTTTTCAAGCAACTCCTTGGCATACCTCTTCTGAGATATATAGATGCCTCCATGTTGTTTCTTCACTTCAATTCCCAGAAAGAAGGAAATGAGACCCCCATCGGTCATCTCGAACTCTTTGAACATGGCCTCCTTGAAATCATCGAATATTGGTTGACTATTCCCTGTAAACAATAAATCATCAATATACAAGCTTGCAATATGAATATCACCACGATCATTCTGCTTGATGTAAACCAAATGCTCATATGGACATTGGGAGAATCCATTCTCTCAGAGATAACTGTCGATGCATGGATTCCATGCCCTCGGAGCCTACTTCAGCCCATAAAGATCTTTCTTCAAATGATACACTTTATCTTCCTCCCCTTGCATAACAAAGCCTTCAGGCTGGTCCACATAGACCTCTTCTTCCAAAATTCCATTTAGGAACATAGACTTCACATCCAGTTGGTAGATCATCCAACTATGATGGATAGTAAGGGAGATAATCATCCATACCATGTCAAGGCGAGCAACATGAGCGAATACTTCTTCATAGTCCACCCCGTATTTCTGTTTGTACCCCTATCTACGAGTCTTGCCTTGTATCGATCGATCTCTCCATCAAAATTTCTCTTTATTTTGTACACCCATTTGAAACTAATGCTCTTATGGCTCTTTGGGAGTGTAGTCAACTCCCACGTGTCATTTCTCTCTATGGCACAAATTTCTTCTTCCATAGCCATTCTCCAGCTTTCTTCCCTCATGGATTCATGAATGGTCAAAGGCTCATGATCTGCATACAATCAAAAAAGATTTAACTCTTCGGTCTGCTCATAAATTTCACTCCAATTTTTCATCTTCACAGGATCTGTAGGCGAGGATGAGCTGGCCAAATTTTGATTTGATGGAGTTCTTTGAGGAGTGAGGAAATGTACTCCTTGACTTCTTCCAACTGATGATGCACCTGAGGAAGGTGTTGTTGGCGTCTGCTCCTGATGATCATGTCTTTCTTCAGAATCTTCTGTTTTGACTACAACATCCTTGTTTGGTTCTTCATTATCCTATTTCCACGCTTCTTCCTCACTAAAGACCACATCTCTACTAACAACTAATTTATTGGTTAGTGGATTGTAAAGCTTGTAGGCTTTAGAGGTTTCACAATAGCCGATGAAAATGAACTTCTCTCCACGATCATCCAACTTCATTCTTCTTGCTTTGAGAACTTGAGCATAGGAGACACACCCAAAGATTCTTAGGTGCACCATGCTCGGTTTGTAGCCGCTCCACACCTCTTGTGGTGTCAAATTTTTGACACTCTTTGTTGGACACCGATTGAGCAGGTAGGCTGTACACGCCACTACCTCTTCCGAAAAACTCTTTGGCAGCCCTTTCTCCTTCAGCATGGTCCTCGTCATGTCGAGGATGGTGCGGTTCTTCCTTTCTGCAATTCCATTCTGTTGTGGGGTGTAAGCAGTAGTGTATTGCTTATTGATTCCATGCTCCCTGCAAAAGTCTTGAAATGCATTTGAGGTGTATTCTCCACCTCTGTCAGATCTCAGCACTTTGATTTTGTGACCACTCTCAGCTTCAACACGAGCATTGAAAATTTTAAAGACAGAAAAGGCAGAATATTTCTCCTTTATTCAATACACCCATAGTCTTCTACTGAAAGCATCAATAAGGGTAATGAAATACCTATTACCTCCAAGTGAGCGTGTTTCAAGTGGTCCGCAGATGTCAGTGTGAACCAACTGAAGTGGTTCATTTTCTCTTCTGGACACTCCACTTGGGAAGGAGTTCCTTTGTTGCTTTCCGAGTGTTCACCCCTCACACACATGATTTGGATCTTCAATCGTCGGAAAGCCACACACCATTATGGATGAGGATAAAAGTTTGAGGCCATTAAAATGAAGATGCCCAATGCGCAGATGCCATCTCCATGAGTCGTTCTTCATGAGCCCAAAAAGACATTGCTTAGCCTTCGTGTTGATATGCAGCGGAAACATGCGATTCTTTGCCATTTGAACTTGAGAAATCAACCTCCTATGAGAATCTCTTATTGACAATGAAGAATTCTCCAAGTGTATAACATACCCCTTCTCAAGGAGTTGGCTGAGACTTATGATATTATTTTTCATGCTTGGTACGTAATACACATTGGAATCCTAATTCGACTAACCATTCTTTAGATAGATTTTGATTTTACCCTTACCAATCACAGGTACCTTCGATGAGTCGCCGAAGGTCACGTCGCCACGAAATTCTTCAGTGAGTTCTTCAAAAAGTTCTTTGTTACCACTCATGTGGTTGCTCGCACCCGTGTCAAGATACCATACATCGGGGCGTTTAGATGCCTTTTCTTGTGTGAGGAGGAGTGGCGTACCTTATTCTTCATGACGTGATGCTTCAGTATAGTTGGATCGTTCATCATGATCCACCTTGTTCCAACAATCAGAGGCATAGTGGCCGAATTTTTTACAGTTATGGCATTGAACATTTTTTGCATTTCCACGACCACGCGTGAATCGGCCTCCACCGTATCCTCTTCCACAGAAGCTACTGATGTTTTGTTTCTTTTGCTGATAGATTGGATTGTATCCATGTCCTCTACCTCTTGCACGATAACCGCCCCGTTGTGCTTGGCCATTATTTTGTTCTTGCAGAGTCACTTGGACTCTAAGGCATGCTCTATTGTTGAACAAGGCATGCTCTATTGTTGAACCCGCATTTTTTTGCATTCGCTGCTCAAGTACTTTCAACGAACTCATCAACTCTTCAATAGATAATTTTTCCAAATCTTTCGATTCTTCGATTTCCACAACCACATGCTCGAACTTGGTTGTGAGCGATCGAAGTGATTTCTCAATAACTCGAATATCCTCCATTTTTCACCATTTCTTTTCATATTGTTAATAATGACAATTAGTCATGAGAAGTAATCCGAGATACTCTCACCTTCCTTCATTCGCGCCGCTTCAAAATCCGCTCGTAATGTTTGAAGACGGACTCGCTTCAGATGATCAACCCCTTTGAATATGGTTGCAAGGGTGTCCCACGCTTGCTTACTTGATGTTGCTTCAGCAATCTTTTCAAAGGTCGATTCATCCAACCCTTGATAGAGGAGAATCAACGCCTTGTTGTCTTTCTTCCGTTGATTTTTGACGGTCGTCTTTTCTTCATTCGTGAAGGCGGCTTCTTCCTCCACAGTGGGTACTACATACCCATCGGTGACAATCTCCCATAAGTCTTGCGACCCGAACAATGCCTTCATTTGAATGTACCACCTCTCATAGTTGTCTTTAGACAACGTCGGAACTTGCGGCTGGATCGCGGTAGCCATCTTCAAAAATTGGAGGATGCTTTGGTACTGGCTCTGATACCAGTTTGTTGGCTATACAAGCCGAGGGAAAAAAATAGAGGAATAAAATAGGACAATAAAAACACAACAAGGCTTTCAAGCTTTTTGTATTGTAGACACTCTTATTTTTTTACGGATTACATATGAGCTATATTTATAGGATATTATAAAAATGAGAGGACACAAAATCATTAAAGGAGGAACAAAAAATAAGGCAATAAAGGATATGCTTGGGAATAGAGATATGCATGGGAAGAGGGAGAGCTACATGGGGAAGCGCCGCATAGGAAAGCGGTGCACGAGGAAGAGTAGCGGCCTGCTTTGAAAAACCCACCTGGAGTTATGGATTGTATTTCCAACACGAATGGAGGTCTGATAGGTTGAACAATGCTTCAAAAAGAGGCTGGTAGGTGTGGAGGGTTGTTGATAGGGGAAACGCCTGCTGAAAAGGGAGGCATCAGTCAGATGGTGTGGCCTGGCTGGTAGTGTGGAGAACTAGAACGAGGGAATCCGGGTGGAGGATAAGGTTGAGAGGTGAGGCCAGGATAAACCGGGGGACTCAAGGGGAGCAGTTGGGAGTAAAAGGCTGTGGAGGTCGGGCGCAGGGGACTACAAGGTGTGAGGGCGGTGGCAGGGGCGAGTGGTGAGGATGGATCGTGGAGCTAGCCTACGAAAAAGATGTCGGGGCCAGATGCTAGGTGGGGAAGACCTAGTGGGAGGACAGAGAGCGTGAAGTGAGGGTGACTGGGTGAGGGAAAGGGTGATGGGAAAGGGAAATGAGTGACGCTACTATGTAAGGGGAGGGGGGACCACGAGGTGAGGGACTAGATACCAAGGTAGGTCGGGACATAGTGAGGCTAGATCGTGGGAGGCCAGTGCGGTCGGGCGAGGGGGGAGGCAAACATGGAGGGGGGGGCGGAGGGTGGTGGTTCGTGCAACAGAGAGTCAGGGAAGGGGGTGGGGAAATGTGGCGCAGGTGGCTAGGGTTAGGTCTTATTTTTTTCATTCTTATCATGATTATATTATTTTATATTAATAATAACAGTAAAAATAATAATAATAATAATACAAATAAAAATTAATAACAACAAAATAATAATAATAATAAAAATAATAATAATAATAGTAAAAATAATAATAATACAAATAAAAATTAATAACAATAAAAATAATAATTATTAATATAATAATAATAATAATAATAATAAATAATACTAGTAAAAATAAAAATTAATAACAATAAAAATAATAATTATAATAATAATAATAATTATTATTATTATTATTATTATTATAAGAATAACGATAAATTTCCCAACTCCTAGGCCGACTGTGCGGAAACCACCAACTGTGCAGTAACCGCGCATGGGTCTGAAGGTGAGTAAAAATATTAAATGAAAAAAAATTTAACTAGGACACAGCCCAAACGTTGGTGTGAGAGCCCAGAGCCAAGAATTAATAAATAATTTATTTTAAAAGTTTGGGGTGTGAAAATTATCCTAACCACATACACTTTTTTTCCCCATAATGTCACCCAACCAAAAAATAGACAAAACAAGAATTCATGCCCTATTGAAACCGAAATAAACCACAATACTAGAGAATGGAATGACACAAAAGGGTTTTCCCCCACACAGGAACTAAAATAATAATAAAAATAAACACCAAAACATATCATTCTGGGAAGAGGAAACATGGGAACTCCCAAGAAATCCTACTAACATCTATAGAACGAGTAAACAACACGTCATCTGAAACTTGTAACTCTCAACCCAAACCAAAGACTCCCAATGTTAGATAAAACCCTCCGAGCAGAATATAATCCCAAATAGTAAACCTGAGAAAATATACAAGCCTTGACTCCTTAAGAGGCAGTTACGTCTCCAAATGAACACCTATAAACCAAGATCAACCCATTCAAGGGACAAACATGCTTTTAAGAAAAAAAATGATTCAGAAAACAACATCCACACATGAAGGACTACTTTTTTATAATTGATCGAGTCCATCATAACTTCATGATGAAACAATAAACATACAACAACTTATAAACATTAATAGTGTAATAACAAGAACAAAAATACTTTAAATGTCCCACTACCAACATAGAACACAAAACCCGAACTGAGGATTCATACCAACGACAAATCCTGACTGTGCGCAAGCTTCACCCCAAGACCTGTAGATGTGGTTCTGATGGTTGAAGCATCTCTTGCATTATATTCATGCATTTAAATCCTCCAATCATAGCATCTTCTTCATGCGATTCTTCCAGAAAAACATTTCCAAGTGACCCAGACAGCTGTAGTGATGGTACCTCTTCAGGGGGATGTCACAAGATGACTTCACATGCCAAAACTGGCCACACTGGTGGAACACCACTGAATGGTCTAGAAAACTAGAAGCCATAACCACTGCAGAAGACTCTAAAGAAATAGGTCCCTCTGGCACACCCTACTCTCCATATGGGAAACCATCACGAGCAATTGGATATGCTGGATTTCTGACCATCGGCGCTCTAGAGACCCACTCATCTAAGAATGCCTCATCCACTAACTTCTCGAAAAGATGTTCCATAGAAAGGAGGACTCACTCCTTGATCTTTGAACTAATACCCCCGATGAAGAGAGATGTCTTCATCAAATCAAGAGAAACTTGAATTTATGGTGGGGCGAATTATTCCCATTCGTCTAGAGCTTGGCCTTCGAACAAACACAAAACAGTGTGCACTCTCACACCCTTAAGAGTTTCTAAAATCTTAAAGATGTGCCCGACCTCTTCAAGACACTATGTTGCCTCTAACAGTCCTCGATCACCATGAAGTATAGACATTGTCCGAGAAGGACCAAAAACTAGTTATGACTTATTAGAAATCCTATGGACCTTTCTGGGTGGAATTTTTTGAACAACATATAAAACATGAAGCTGAAATCGATATCAAATAAACGTACAATTTAAGTAACATCCTGATTCAAAATGATCATCTTGAAAACAAAACAAATATAGAAAAAACATAAAATTCGCTTTTTCATTTTATATTTCAAAACCTCCTTCTTTTAATGCCACTTTCAAAATACCAAACCCACTTTTCAAACTATATTAGATTTCTAAAAATCATTTCCCCGTTTTGAAATCACATTATAAAAATAAGGTCAAGTATTTAATTCTAAGTACAAACCCCAGTAATCCCATCAAAAATTTCTTATTCCATCTTCCACTTTCATCCATATGCACCAATACACACTTCCCATGCATTTCCCACACATCTGAAAATGTTCATAAAGAGTACATGAGGTTTCACCCAAACCATATCCCTACCAGTTCCAAGAAAACACCAACTATTTTTAAACAAAGAGATTTTAGTTTTAAAACCCATTTCATGAATTTGGATCCATTTACCAGAAATCATTCGCATTTAAAAAACCCTTTTTCATTCTCAAAAGTGCACTTACACCAAACATATCCATGACAACACTCAACATTCATAAAACTACCAGAGTGAGGGACTAGTAGTCACACTTATCATGGTGGCATGGTAGTCAGACATGCCCCAAGTAAACATCAAAAAACTATGGGGAACATAAATCATATACATGAGATCCAAATGGGTCACTACCCCATGTGAAATCATGATGTACCATTGACTTTCCTCTGTTTCCATCCCTCAATCCAAAACAAATCAGAACACGACAATGACTCAATTGCCAGACTACCCCTAGAGACATGAGGTTTGGAAGGGGAAAAGGTTCATGACATCCTTCCCGTACCAACCTATTGAGTCTTGGAAGTCCTAATCTTTATATACTGAACACCCCAAATATAAAGGGCCTCCCCTGATACCATTTTTTCTTGAACCAACCCGGGTCGACCCAGAACCTGTCACCCTAGTTGGTCTGCGACATGTCCCGAAGGGAGGTCCTGGTCCCCACAGGCTAGAAAATATTGTTGGGAAGCAAAACCTAATCACTGGGAATTATTTGGCCAAAATAGATAAATTGATAACCAAGAATAAATAGAATTATAATACTGAAACTCTAGTAGTGGAAAAGAAATAAAAATAATCGCTTGACATACGTCCACGTGACTATCCAGGTCACCTCCCTACCAAATGTCATCCTTGATCTAATAATGATCAACATAGCCAAGAAAACCTGAGTAAAGGAAACATGCTACTAAAATGATAAAATAGGTGTGAGGATTAAAATTCTCAATAGGGTTTCCAAGAAAAACAACAGAACCCAATGTCTCCTTTCCCAAAACAATCCACTAATAAAAGTTTGAAATAAAAATATAAAAGTATGGTTTTTATATTTATAAATAAGAGACATCATTTTATCATTTAAAAATCCAACACACATGACATACCATACCCAAAAATCATTTTTCATTTTATAAACTAAACCCACAACAAATTATACCAAAGTTGGCCTAAAGTAGAACATGTAAACAATGCAAGCTAGAAATAAACTAGTATAACAAAAAGTAAACAAGCAATAAAAAATAATTCAGTTACCATAGGTGATCCTAAACATCCTTAGATGACCCATGGACATACTCGGTTTTGGAACCACCTGTCGGCATATGGTTAAGATCCTATGTCTATAACCAACTATCTGCACTATAATTGTCCAATCCAGTGGAAAAGCCCTCCTGGCCTAACAACCAATCCAGGGGGTACCAACCCGTCTAATCAGGGTTGATCAGAAACTGTCACTCAGTCATCTAAAAGACACCCAGGAACCCATGGTGGTTAAAATAACACTGTTTTAGTTGGAAGTCCCTCGCACCTATGAATAACCTCACCGCACTTTCCTTCCCCTAATACAGATACATCCTATACATTCACCCCTAAAGGGATACCCTAGATAGGAGAATCCACAAATACACATTCCCTCATTTCACAATAACAAAGTGTCAACCAGGCCATCACACCATCTAAAATTTATACAATTTCATAAAATGTTTAAAGTTTCCAATCAACCATACACTATCTCCAAAACACAATCCCCTTTATATGTTAGTAAAAACATTACCCTTGGTTTAGAAGTTCCAAAGGGACTTAACTCAACATGTCTAATATTATTACCCAAAACATCACACAAACACCAGTTTTTCTATAACAAATCCAACTGGGCACCAGCTGGTCGGAGATGTGCGATAGCCAAAAGGAGGTTATCTAGGTCAGTCACTGGCAATAAAAGAGGTAGCTATGCATGGAGGGTAGCTGGCAGTGGAAGTGTTGGATAAAAGGGAGGTGGTCATCAGAGGGCACGACCTAGGCCGTGGTGGAGAGGGCTAGATTGAGGGAGGATGGATGCGGGTCGAGGTTGAGAGAAGAGGTCAGGACGTACCAGGGGTGGAAAGGGGAGCGGCAAGGAGCATGGGGATAGGGTTGTCACTTACAGGGGACGGCAAGGGGTGTGGGAGGTGGCTGGGGAGAGTGGTGAGGCCGAATCGTGGAGCTAGTGTAGGGTATAGCAGGTGGGGCCAGATGCTGGGAAAGGAATGTGTGGAGGGAGGATGACAAGTTTCATGTGAAAGAGACCTGGAGAGGGAAAGGGCACTAGGAAAGGTGAGGGAGGGAGCACGAGGCGAGGTACTTAATGCTAAGGGTGGATGGGATGTGGTGAGGTTGGATCGCAGGAGGCCGGCTCGGCCGGGTGAGGGGTGAGGTGAATAGGGAGGGGGAGCGCAGGTTGGCAGCTCGCAGAGGGGTGAGGTACGGAAGGGGTGGGGAAGGGCACCACAGGTACCTTGGCTTAGTTCATGTTTTTTTCATTCTTATAATAATAATATTATTACGATAATAATAATAATGATAGTAATAATAATAATAATAACTATTAATAATAACTATTCATAATAATAATAATAATACAATTAAAAATTAATAACAATAAATATAATTATTAGAAAAATAAGAATAATAATGATAGTAAAAATAATAATAATACAAATAAATATTAATAATTATAATAATTATAATTATAAAACTACTAATAATAATACAATAAATACTATAATAATAATAGTAACAATAACGCGCAATTACACGACTCCTATGATGACTTCAAGGCCACTGCCAACTGTGGGGTGACCGCGCACGAGTCTGAAGCCTAATAAAAATATTAAATGACAAAAAAAAATTAATATGGGTCCCATCGCAGAGCTTGGAGGAAGATCCTGGAGCCAAGTATTAAAAAAATTAATTTGAAAAGGTCGGGGTGTGATAAACTAGAAGTCAAGATTTATTTAACTCACCTACATGTAAAGGGGTACGCTGGGTTAATCATCATGAAGATCAATGCTATCTATGTCATCAGGAATCCAGAGCTTATTCTCTATATTGAGCGCACCTGCCAGCTAATGGCCCAGTTCCCTTCCCTACTAGAGGTTACACATGTCCCTCGGTTGCAGAACAGTTGAGCTGATGCCTTGGACAACCTTGCTGCATCTCTTACATAGCCTGATTATGATGATCTAATTATCCATGATGTTTACTGAAGGTTTATTGCTTTTATAACTCTAGAGGATGAAAATTTTCCACAGGTAATCCATCTTACCACTAGTTCATCCTCATCAGGACCTTTAGGTCCCACTGCCATTGTAGTGGAGACCCCTGACTAGATGAATCTCTTTATTGAGTACCTCCAGTATGGAAATCTCCCAATAGACAGAACTGAGAGCGAGTGAATCCATTAGTGTGCAGTACAATTCACACTCTTGAGTGGCCCTAGCCTTGATCAGTTCCTCTATAAATGTGGGTTTGATATATTTATTCTTTTTTTGTTCAAGTAGTAAATATTCCCTAGGTTTTGCAGGAAGTTCCGGTCGGTTCTTGTGCAACCCATCTGGTAGGGATTTGGCTCTCCCACCAAATCTGAAGGATGGTATATTTATATCCCACCATGGTCTATGAATATATCTAGTTTTTCATGAAGTGTCACTCATGCTAGGTCCATGCCAATTTTGTGCATCAACCTCTAGAACCTCTCCATACTACCACACACTCTTTTCCCTTTGCAATTTGGTGTCTCTATGTTATGGGACCATATTCACAAGCAACAGCTTGCCAATGCAGGTTCATCCAGGCAGCCACAAACAAATTTTCTATGTGAGAGGACGCAATACCATTAAAGAATGTCAATGATTGTTCAATCATTTATTTATTGATCTCCAACATCATTCGCCAATATGGAGTCCCTCACACCATCCTCACTGATAATGACACCAACTTCCATGAAACTGAGCTAAATAATGTTTTACTCCATGTACAGTATTTGGTCCAACCACACTTCCTACAATCATATGTGATAAAATCGAAAGATCAAAGTACTCAACAAATTTTTTTACAAAAGATAGTTGGTCAAAAAATAGAAAAGTGGGCTAGATAAGGTCCCCCATTATCATTAGGCTTACCAAATGAAAACATGAAATTCCACCCTGGTGACCCCATAGTCCATAGTCTATGGAAAAGAGGCAGTCTTTCCTATCAAGATTCAATTTTCGTCACTTTGCATAACCTTCTTTGATTAATAGACATCAAATAATGTAGTTGAAATCTATCTAGTTGAACTATAATCTCTCAATTATAATATGCTTTGTGCCTTTTATAACATGGAGATCCACAATAACAAGATATCCAAAGCATTCAATAAGAAAGTTTTCTTCTTCTCTTTCCTTGATGGTGACACAGTATTGGTTATAATGAATCCAATGATACCTAGTAGGAAGATATCTAAGTAGGTGGCCAAATGGGAGGGACTTTATATTATCCTCAAGGTTTATCCCAACCATTCATACTCTATGTTTATCATGGATGGTGACTATATCAATCATCCCATCAATGATAGATTCTTTAAGAAATACTTTGTATGAGTATGTATCATCGTCCTTTAATATGATAAACTACAAGTGTTTAATAAACCAATGGAACAATCTCTATGACCAAAATCTAAGATCTCCTCCATCCATGTTTCATGTCATTAAATTGTACAATTTGTCTGGGCTGCAGTACATGCAACTTCCCAACATCATCATCCTGCATGACGACAAAATGAAAGCCCCATTTATGAACTTTTTGGTCCATACTAGAAGATGTTAAACTACTTGGAACCTTTATGAACTATGTATAGCTCGATTCCCATCCTCATGGGATATTTAAGAATACCAGATCATTTTTCCTTAGGGCCATCCCTAGTTCCCTATACCATTTCCAGCCCCATGGCCCATGTCCCATCCTAGGGGTGTGTGGTGTTGTGTGTAATCCTCCTATTCACATTCAAGTCAGGTTTAAAACTATTTTATCATGTATTCCCTTCTAGTATTTCCAACCTCCTCATCCTTACCGCATAACATTAAAGTTCATGACATCTCAAGAACTATTTATGGATTGATTCCCATTCTCGTGGGATACGTAGGAATGCCCGGGCATTTTCATTCTTTGGGATTAGCCCCAGGTCACTCAAAATTTTATTTCCCCTTGTCCTATGTCCCCACATGGGAGTACATGGTGTTGGATGATGCCCCTTGGGTCTTCATTCATGTTAGGGTTGTTTCTCCATGTTGTGTACATCCCTTTTTCAGACATTACCCTTCCCTGTTGTCCATGTCGCACAATGATGAACTACGCTGATACCTTTTCTTCCTAACAAAAAGGTGTTAAACTACACAGAATTTCAATTACTATATATGGATTGATTTCCATACTTATGGTATACATAGGCACACCCGAGTATTCAATCCTCAGGTTCAATCTGGGGTTTAAAAACTCATTTCACCCCGTTCATGGGCTCATCTTTTCAAATCACCGCTCCCTATATTGAGCCCATAAACCTCATTCCAACATCATTAATGCAGAATAAAACTCTATAGTTTTGGACCTAGAGTGATGTATTATATATGGACATGATTTCACTCCATATCCATGTTTCATAGGTCCCTTCATTTGGGCCTCGGTTATCTTTAATGTCTAAAAAGTCCCCATAACGGTATGGTTGCTCGGCCTTAGTGCTTTCCTACCATCCTAGATCAACATCCCGGATAATTTTGAATGACAATTTAATACATTTAACATCTTTTGAATATCGTCAGCGGTTGATCTGCAGTTGCATGTTCCCATTCCAAGTAACCTCATATGGATACTATGTTGTTACCATGGTCAGCAGTTATCCTATATCGTTATCGCTAACCCCATTTTTTCTGAGGTATTGTTCTTATGATTCATGTCCTTTTCCACCTCCTTATGTCCATAGGGAACTTCAACCCCCTCAATGTTATCCCTCCATGTACCTTTCAGTGTTGAGACAGCGTTGATGGATTATGCATGGCTCCATACCTTCATTCCCCTATCGTGTGCTTCCATGTGTTGTATGATCTTCTCTGCCTCCCACATAGAGCATAGATCATGTGGGCTTTGGGGTTTTGATAAGATTTATGCTAACATGGAATAGTTGAGCATCTTTAAAATACAAACTCTAAAACATTAAACTAGGAGATTCATTCCGAAAGTCTAAGAATAATTACTTTAAACCACATGTGTTTCCTTAGAAATATGTGATATGGTGTGGATTTCTCTTGTACTCATTCACATCATGATGCTTTATAGAAATGTGTCACATATTTTTACTTTAGGAATTTTCCCCTTTTGGTCTGAGCTATTTGACTATAAAGTAATATCTTTCACCCATATCATATGACATTAAAACTATGTATTTTGTATCCAATTTGTATGATGATAAACTACCCAGCCTTGTGATGTCTTCATTTGAAAATACAATGCCCCCTTTAGCACTATCCATCTATTATTACACTCTCAAAAACTATGTGTGGCTTTATTCTCATCCTTGTGGGATATGTAGTGACAACAAGATGGGTTTTTCTCAGTTCCATCAATATCATCATGAACCCTTTTACCTCATTCTAGCCTCAACTCTTCTAGAAGTATGTGGTGTGGTGAAGGTTTATTTGGCCCTCATTCATGTAAGTTTTACACTAACCACAATGCATACCTCCCTTAAAATTTATCCACCCCCTAATTTGTATTTTATAGTGATAAACTTCATAAGCATGTCTTATGCACATGAAATAAAACATGCCACTTTACGGTCCAAGATCCATGACCTTAAACTAAGATTGTTATTTTCTATGTTTGAATGACATTAAACTGTGTAACAACTTCAATGTTTAATTCCTAAGAGAATATATCACCTTTTTGTATTGGTCATCTACCATGCAATCATTAAAACTATGTTTGGATTGATTCCTTCCCAATTAGGATACGTAGAAACATCCAGATATTTCATACTTCGGTTCAGCCATATAATGGTAGACTCCTAGTTTCATCCTTTCTTGGATTTAGTTCCCCATTGAATGTGTGTGGTGTGGTGTGGACTTCTCTATCCTCATTAAGGTTAGGTTATGTGTTCGGCCAAACATTTCTACTCTAACATTCCCATGTATTAGCTACATGATAGTAAACTGTGTTGGAACTAGTCATCCTTTTGCACAACATTAAACATCATGGAATTTCAAGAACTACTTGTGGATTTATTCCTATCCTAATGGGATACATAGTATCACCCATACATTTAGTCAACATGTTCATCCCTAGTTTTATTAACATCATAGTCCATATTCCTCTAACTATGATCCAAACCTTGTGACCTTAAACTATGAGTCCTCAGGCTGTATAACATGACTTTAAACTATTGTCCATGAAATAGGTTTGATCTCAATTCTTACCAATATGCATCCCATTTTATATTTTTCACAATGGAGTAATTTCAATAGTGTTGTAATTCATCCAAATATCCCAACATTCCATCACCACACATTGTATACCCTCTATTTCAGATCCTTATTTCCTCTCATGTCTGGTTGAACCCCATAATGGTATGGATGGTCGGCCTTAGTTTTGTCCTACTGTCATTGGTTAACATTCTGAAAGACATCAGCAAAAACATTGTTTTTGGCCCCATGTTTTCAAATAAAATCATTTTTTGTCCCTAATTTTTTCACTAACTTCATGCTAATGTGATATGGATATTGTGTTGCGAACATGGTTAATAGTTATCCTTCATTTTCATTCCACTCTCATTGTGTTCATAATTTTGGGAGTCGTGATTCACACTTCTCATTTCCATTTTTTGGAATTGATTCAAATTCACCTCGCATTATACTTATCATGAACTAAATACATTGGGAAAAGAAAATTGGGTTGTTTTGGGAATCCTATTATCTATTCAAAACCCCTATAATCAAGAAAACATTAGGTTGTCATCCAGACCCCAAGTGTTTGTTGATTGAATGTCTCTCTCATACCCAAGGTGATCAATAACATAGCCACCCCTTATTTCTCAAATAATACATGAACCATTTGAACTTAAGGAGTTCCTAGTATGTTGTTTCATAGATATGATCATGGTGAAAAATTAGTATGAAGTAGTAATATTTACATCCAAGAAAAGTAAATTAGAAAGCAGTAGAAGTGTTTTTAAATTTGAGAGAGTGTAACTCCTATGTATTGGCCCCCTCGATGACCCATCTCTACTCCACCACTATTTGGCTAGTGCCATAGAATATTTTTTGTCATCGCCTGAGCACCCTCCCTTCCTCGTTGGCTATAGGGAAAAGTTTATCAGCCCTAATCATCACGTGAACCCCTCGGCCAATATATTGATCACTACACTAAATGCATGCCTTAGTTTCTCTTTATCTTCTTCATGTTTGGTCTATAATTGTGAAATGATTTTAGATTGGGTGGTGGTGAAATAATAACTCTCGTTTAGCTACATTTCCAAGAATTGGATTTTCTATTCATCCTCTTAATTTTCTTTGGTGTGGAAAGAAATTCTATTATTCCGGCTAACACTGAGGGCATGGTTGTACTCCCTTATTTTCTCTACTATTTAATCTTGTATGATCATGCAGATATTTTATGCATCCACCCCTCCAATGCATAGGTCTCTAATTCAAGAGTGATGTTTTTTGAATTCCTCTTATCCACTCTAATTGCAGAGTGTCATCAATGAAGTGCTTGATCTATTTCCATGACCAATGACAGATAGCCATACTATTCTCCTATTCAAAATTGGTCTCATCCATCTCATCTAGGTTAACAGGTTCATATTCTAGGAACTCCTCCATAATTTCATTTGCAGGGTCTACCTATGGTGTCCTGTCAGATAGGATGGGTTCCATATCATGTAGTTGGTCTTCATCAATGAATTCCACCTCAATAATCTTATATTCAATCCCCCCAACAGTCCAACCCACAAATCTGATCACTGTGGTATTCTCAATGTCGATGTAAAATTGCATGAAAATTAGTGTTCCCCTCAGGAATGTATCTCTAGGATTCCCATCCATCCCTACATGCATTCCACATGTCGTTCAAAGAATTGTTCAGACAAAACAACACACAATGTTAGTTGGCCCGGTTCGATAGACAACCGTTGTGATTTTATGAGAGTGATGTCTTACATAAGTCAACTAGTTGATCCCATCCATGGGTTGTTGATTTTGGCATCCCAAGATGTGGCCCCCTCATATATGGTTAGGAACATAGAATATTGCATAATGTTCACCATGGGTGTCACAACTATGCTAGATTTTGTAATTACCATCATCTCAGATGCAGGACTTGAAAATAGATTTGTTTTTGTGTGGGAAGGGGACTTTAATATGAGTCTCTCCTATATAGTATGGATTTATGTCAATAATATTGGGTTATCTGAACATGTGACACATTGGAATTGTCAAGAGTTTACCTAGGGAGTTTCAGCAGACTCTTCCAACTTTGAGGCAACAACTTTACCTTACTCTAAAGGGATCCCCCTTTCATCCTATTATCACTAAGAGGATTCCTATTATTCTTTAGTTAAAGGGAAGTTTTATCTCAACTTATCAGTGGAAAATTTGGGTGGGGATGTTTGATTGAGCAGTACTCTCACCTGATTCTTCATTGGACGTGTGTGCGCTGAAAAAGCCCAAAGTCTTCTAACATAGAAACATATTGTTCCCCTTCAACCCGAGACACCGTAAATATAGACATGGAATATCCAATATCTAAAAGGTTTATATTGAGATTGTTAATTTGGTACTAGATATCAGAGGGACTATAAAATTTCATACTGATGTCCTAGGAATCCCAAGATTTTGGATAAGAAACATCCTTAGCCATATCCATGTGGAAATGCTGCTTCCCAAGACCTAAGTGGGTATACTATGGAACCCCATGGGTGTCCTCACTCCGTCATGTCTCTTCCTAGTTGGAGACACTAGATTAGATGTTTTTTCTCATCCACTTCCACCTGGAGATGGACTTGGAATCACTTGCCTTGCTACTGCTGTCTCACAACATGTATTTGATATTCTTTGACCCCTAGCTCAAGGTTGTGTGAAACCTCATCATCAGAACAAATATTCTTTTGCTTCATAATTTCCCATGGGTAGTATATATCTCATATTTTCTCATATTCCCTAACAATCCCACATATTGTGGAAGGTGGAGGAAAATAATTTCACATTTTACCATCTTCCCATGTGAACATGATCCACATCTTCCTTAGTACACATTGGTGGTCCTCATGCAGAACTCCAAAATAAACTTGTGGAGTTAACCCATTCATGCACTGGAACATCCTTCCCCAATGGTGCAAGTTGTATAGATCAAAGATGGGTTCATGGTCTACTCGTGCCACTAAAAATCCACCTAATAAGGACAGGAGTTATGATCAATGATTGTAATTTCACAAGACATCATTATTAAATACTCCAATTAGTAGTGGAAATGGATGGAAATTAAATTCTTCCACCCTCTATACTCTGATCAGAACAACTAGAGAAGTTATCTTAGTCAAGATACTACCCAATAAATTCAGAATCAATTGTTGAAAATGTTATCCAGGTGGAGAAATAAGGTTTGAATACTCGTAAACCCATATGTGTGCCACTATACAGCGTACAGGAAGTTGATTTGCCCATATACCTATTGTGGCTTATTTCCCTCACTGATGTGCAACAACACCTTGTATACCTTCGGTAGTACTGGGATTCTGAGGTTTACATACTTCCTCATCACCAACATAGATTCCATAATTAATCTTCTCGGCTACATTCCCATGTTCGTAACCCTAATAGGAAACATCCATCCACAAATAAGCATAGAGATAAACACAACCTGCCTAACCACCGATTGTTGCTTGGTGATAACATTGTACCCCTATATCCATCATTGGATGTCCTTTAGGATTAACCAGTAGGAATTTTCATTGCTATGTTGAGATCTATTTGGGAAAGTGGGAGGCCTGACTGGAAGCTTACAAGGAACCTCTTCTCCTTCATCATCATGATTTGGTGGAATTTTAAGAATCATCTAAACCATAATATTAAATGGACAACCCTCACCGACTAATTGACATCACCTAGCACTAGGTCTATTAGAACCTTTTCTATTATTGGAATTTTCTTCGAGTCTTCCCATGTATTCTATACTGGAAGCAACTCATCATCAATCACCCCTATTATTGGAATCCCTAAGAAATTTTGGAGGTCCAAAATGTTGATGCTGACCTCTCCATGGTGAATATGGAAGTTTTTGGTCCTTAAATACAACATTATTAGAAACACCGACATCATATGTTTCGTATAGTATATATGGAATTGAGAATCCTAGACAACTTCATATAGGCCTAGCTGGCTCATCTCTACCCCGAATTCATCACAAGATTCGAAGACCCAGTAAGTCAAAGCCTTGTCTTTTGGGAAGTTTCTACCCAGGTGTAGGTCCCAATCATCAGTCCACCCATTCTTGGGCATACCTAAACCTACCTTCATAATGGTGTGGTATTGAGGATGAGATACCTCTGGATGTAACCCTTTCACACCAAAATTGTTAACATGGTTTTATAGATAGTTGGTGGTAATAGGTGTTTGGCCCTTCCAAGTATGGACATTGGCAGCTCTGAACCACCGGTATTAGAACATCGATCCCCTGAACTAGTACTGTAGTTCAAACCCATTTGATTTGGGAATTAGAACATTATCCCTCAGCCCAAAACTATACAGTGGAAGTCTCTTATAGAGGGGATGGTTCATTTTCCCCTATAATAGCAGCTCCACTAAGGACTCATGGTAAGAAAGGATCCACATGCATTCTCCGATTTCAAAATTTTATGATATCTCTTTCCTCCTAGAATCATCTTTAAAGACCCCCAAGCAACTTCTTGGAAGGTGATTCGGTTTTGGGACATTGTCAAAATCTTCCTCTATTCTCAAAGATCATTCGCAAATCTCCTTCACAGAGCTCCATCACTGAGAATTACATAGATTTATCATGATCACAGATCCTCCAAGGACATGATGCACATCACATTACAAAAAAGGTTGTGATGCATCATTTCACTAAAAAGAATTCATGTTGCAACAATTTGTGGAACCTAGTGTGCAATGAGTGTTCACAAGGGTACTGAAACTTCATGATTCAAGAGATCAGGAAAACGTTCATGGAGATATATACAGACAATACAAGGTCCATAACCCCTTAATTATAGTCGATGACCTCCCATGATTCATAGCTCCCTTTGATGTGGTGAGCTTCATGACCATCTCAAGTAGAACTCCATCTATTTCAATCATGAGTCAACTTCACGATCTGTGTGTTTATGGTGCTTTACCCTCAGAATTCAGCCCTTGTATTCTTCTCGGGTCCCTTTCTGAAGAGGTGGGCATTAGTTCACGCTACAATCCATTCATTGAAATGGGTCCATGGATGCTTATAAATACCTAAAGGTCCTATGTTATGAAGCTCCATCACAAATCCCCTTGCCACATCGAATGATGTGAAGGCTGTAGAATGGACTCTCCTACAACCGCCATAGAGAATCAATATTAAAGCCTTTCCAATCTGATGGATACATTTTGGACCACTGTAGAGAGACTTGATGGAATCCATCATGATTATGACTGAGTCACCTCTGATAGCCGTCTGCCAGTTCATTCAAGGCATGCCTTCTGAGCATTGAGATCTCGGGTGCCTATAAATTGATGGATCCCCTATCATAAAAAGGATATACACCCTAACCATTCAACTTCTAAGATATTGATTCATGAAACACCCTTTTCACTGTGATCCATCAATAAAATTGTATCAACCAAGGTACTTCAGCATTGCAAACCAACATTCCCTTCGCTCCATTTTCCTCTGCTTCAATTGGGGATTCCCTTCACGAATCCCTACATCCATCGCGAATGTTTGAGTCCATTTTGGGTACTCGTGTTTTCATGGGGCATTTATCCTCTACAAAAAACCCTCTAGGTACATAGTGGCTCCATGCCTATGCTGGGTCACCATTCTTCACAAAGACCCTCCCTTTACAAGGGGTCCCTTGCACCCTGCTTCACAAAGCCCTTTACATTGAAAAGACCCTCTCTGTGGGGCCTTCTACTTTGTGAACCTTTTATTGCGGGGCCATCTAGGATTGTACTAAGTGACTTTGCAGTTCCCCAAGTGGTGTCGTATGTTGTGTTTCCCTACATTAGGATTCTTCGTATAGGCATTCTAATGGCTATTACTTCATCACATAGAAATGCTAACATGGAACCCTCAATTAACCACTATAATACCCCAAATCACCATGGCCTTTGTTGTTCCTTCCCTTACCCATGTGTGGGTTGGTACAATTTATGTAATTCCAAGGGGTGATGAGTGAGTCCTCATGAGCTGCTTGTCACCTTTGGGCTGTTTTATCTTTTTCCGTGTACTTTACAGTTGGGCTTGTATTTCCGGCCCCATTACTTTCAGCATAGCTTATTTCAGTTTTACTTAGTGTTTTACTTTCGCTTATACTCTGTGGTGTTTTGTTTAATTTTATAAAGGCAATGCCATCCCAGTTATCGGGATTTACACCTTTGGTTCTAGTCTCCAGCCTCTAGCCTATGGAAGGCGGGCTTGGGATAGTCATGGCACGGGCCCCAAGGATGGGTCGTGACACCTCATTATCTAAGTATCCATAAATTGAACGTCCAAGATACCCTCTTCCTCAACACACAACATTAAAATGTGATTTATGCATGTGTGGTGATCCTTAGAAGATCAGAGAATGGATGGGATCAATATCCTTCTACTTCCCCCTTTCCATTCTTCCTTTTCTCTCCCTCTGCACTTTGTTTCCTTGTGCATCTCGGGAAGACATCATGTAAGCCCCGACCCAACTTGATAGGGTTTCCTATGTACATGAAGCGACATCCTCCTTGTACATCTAAACATCCTTCTTGGGCTTCCCTCCTGTAGTAATTCCCAATATCCATCTTCATGGGCTGCTAACCAAGAATAATCCAAAGTTTACTCTTTAGATCGCTATCTATGGGTAATCCCCAAATCATCTATCATTATTGCATCTCCCATGACACGATTTTAAGGTCCCTTGTTATCTATTGTTTCTCACACTGAGTATAGCACATGTAATCTGATTGTGGGAATTGACAATGACATCCTCCTAGTATTCTATCCATTCATAATCCCTACATCACCTCTCATTCATGCATCTCTTGTGACATTATCATCAGGTCCCATGCTACCTCTTGTTTCTCACACTGAGAATAGACCACATGAACATAGAGTGGGAATCGACCATGAAATTATCCTGGGATTCCAACTGTGTGTAAGACCCTTGACCTTGTTTCTGAACTATGTGGAAATTGATCCATTCCATTTTCATGAAAGGTATGTAGAAATCTTCCCCACGGTTCAATACCATCACCGATTGGTCCCAACCACTTTTCATCAATTCACCATCATCCCATATAAAGTTAAACTATATTCCCCTTTCATCCTGTATGATATAAAACTGTATTCTTTTGAACAATGGGGATATGTAGGAATCCTCCATGAAATTCAACACCAAACAGAGGTAAAATTCGGCATCCCATTTATTGGGATCCGTACACTTTTTCCAACATTTGATGGTGTCAGACTTGTTCTCGGGAAGCTAACCATGCATAGTCACCACCCTAAATACATACTCCTACAACCAAGAGCATCCCTCTTGAGATGGTATTCTAACCACTTTTAATCCCCAACATGTCTCTAGGTTTCTGTCTTTTGTGTACTCCAATATTCCATGCCCCATCCTAAACTATGTGGAATTTGATTCCCTACCATGGGGATATGTAGGAAGCCTCATTTTGGCTCAATCCAATCACACATATCCCATCCGGGTCTCTCCATTGAGCCTTTGTGTTTTGGAATGACCATACCTCAACTCAGAGGTTCTACTTCCATTGGTTCCCCATACATGTGCTCCATTCTCATGGTTTGTCTCCTCATGGGTCCAATCAACCCACCAAACAATGTAAATATTGATTCCCATCTATAGGGATTCGTAGGAATCATATGTGAGGTTCAATCCCAAAATCACAGTCACCTTCACATCAGTTCAATTAATTTTCTCTCATCCACTTCATTAAATCATCCATCATTCATCTTGATTCATTCATGGGTTGCCACATCTCGGTTGGGATCACATCATTTTCTCAAGCTGATAACGACACGTAATTTCCACACAAAATCCATGCTCATTCAACCAATAGTGTGCCTCTTGCAATGGGCCACTAACCATGAAAAATCCCCAGAAAACCACTATCTTCATGTCCTCTTTTTTACAACCCGATTCATCACCACCAATTTAAACTATGTGGGTTTTGATCATTGTCCTCTAAACAGGGTATGTAGGAATCCTCCCTGAGGTTCAATACCAGCGAATGGGAAACCTTGGTGTCCCATTCATGTGGAACCATCATCCCTTTTGATCATCCCTTTATTCCAAATCAACCTTTATGGTGTGATGTATTCCATTAATGAGACACACAACCTTGGGTCCTCTATCATTGGGCATTCTGATCCATCCATCTGGTTAACCTTATGGATGCTCCCTCTTAGGGATGTACCCATCTAATACACTCCTTTCAGTGATCTGATCAGTCTGATTCATCTCCAAAATATTTTCAAATCACTCAAAACCTAGTGTTAAACATTGGAAGCTAAGGAAAAACTCAGAGACATGCCTCCAGTATAAGATACTCCATGATCGATGTGTCATGCCTCAGGTTACCTCACATTTAAGAAGCCATATCATAAGAGGAAAATATAGGTGTTACGATGTAACAACATTATGATATTCCATAGATACCTTATCATGATGACTCTCTTAACCAAATTTTGATTCCCTAGATAGAATCATTGAACTGTCCAAACATATACAGTGTAATTAACAGGTATCCTCAATGATATGGCACCAGGAACAGTTTCACAAACAAAATATTAATCCTTAAGGGGGACCTGGACTAGGTGATGAGTTCAGAGGAGGAATCCATAGAAGGAATCACTGACATCCCATAATCCCTTTTTGATTATCGAACAAACATCCTTTGAGAGGTGATAAATGACACCATCCATTTGAAAGTAAGAATGTGTGGTACAATGCAACTATTAGGGAGTGTCCAACTTACGACATGAAGAGGTACACCCTGATAGAAAATCATCAGAAACAATGATTTACCACCCATAGATGATAAAATCATGGATGAGTTGTCTTAAGATGATTTGATTATATGATCCTGAGTTTTCCTTGACAGGTGTATCATTTGAATTTGAGTTTAGTTCCTTATATTTGGTGAATTATGAATTCATAATGAGGTAAGAGATGTTTCAGATCATGTAGGGGCTTTTTCAAAGCCTAGATAAAGAGGTTTTAGAAATGGAAAATGGGTCACATATTTAGTAGATACAGTTCCACCCATACTAAATAGTTGGATTAAATCATGTGGGGTAGTCCATCCCACTGTTAGAGGCTGTACAATTTGAGGAAGATGTAAAACAAAGGCCCACACCATTATTAACCACCATTAATGTTTATTATATGAAAAAAAAATTTCAAATGGGTTCGCAAACCGTGTGCATGAACCATGTGAGGGAGATATTTAGGTATTGAGGGGTGCATGATTGGAACACAACTAGGCTAACCATGCAGTCATATCATCCTACCCAGTTTTTTTGGGGAAAATGGTTGTTTTTCCATTAATACCTTAAATTTTTAAAACTTCCACTCCTATTACTAATTATATAGTGCCAAAACCCTTTATCTCCCATTAATGATCTCCTTCGGCCTTAAAGGTAAGATTTGATCCCATTTTTTATTCCTAACTCTGATCTGAGAGTTGTTAATCTCATTAGATGGATCACAGTGATTTTTTATTTCTTTATCCACTTTCATTGTTTTTCTTCATATCGATGGTGCTATTTCAGTATAATCGTATATAACTTACTTTTAGGGAATTCATCCATGCTTCCATTTTCTCCCAATCCAGGTTGAGTTAGGAACCAATAATAGATGAGTGTTCTACCTTGGTCACAATTAAGGTTGGTTCTCAGTACATTTTTCCTTAATGTCTAGTAGTTTTATACAATGTTTTCCTTAAACCTCATTTCAAACCATTAGTTGTTTCTCATAAATTATTTTAATTACATGATTAAGGTATTGGAACCTTTTTATGTTGACCACAATGCACCATGTGATGGTTGGAGGTTGTAATCCTCAACCTCGACCACCCATGAGAGGTGTTTATGTATCTTACCCACGATATACCTCCTCATAGGGTGCGTCCCTGATCAACATATTAGTGGGATCCATGGTGAATTAAATGAGATATTAGAAGAGTTATTATGACTCATTTACCATGTGATTACAAGTTATTGGAATGATTTAATGAAATTAATGGAAGAATGGGATTGAGTTGGATGAACTCAAGGCTTATATATAATTATAAAATTAGTTAATGAAATTTTTATGATTAAATTGGATGCCAAAAAATTTATACTACATGTATCTGGATTACGTTGGATTTAGTGGACATCTGTACTCTATGGATCATGATTAATTTGGACTACAAGGACATTTACATGCCTTGGATCTGACGTTCTTGGACCACCTTAGACATGCCCAAGGATATGCTCTATTTGTAATGCCCCGACCCCAGAAGCCCAGAGTCGGTGCATTATTATGTATCATTGGTGTGATCATAAATGATCAAGTCTCAAAAGACCGACTAGTTTAGTATCCTTGGATATACTAGATAAATTTATAAGGTTTACATTACATCCTAAAATGGAAAACTGCAACAACATTTTTTCCATAGATGACAATAAGATCCCATAGACTATCCCTGCATGTCATTCATAATATACTTCTTCGCATCCTGGGAAAAGTAAAACATAGAAATTGGTGAGCTCAGATGCTTAGTAAGTATAAAAAAATAGTGAAACTTTTATAAATAAGCATAAACATTTAAGGCAATGTATATAAACAAAACAAAAGCCTCTTAAACTTGAATTACAGCATAATATAGCTAAGATAAAATCAAATAATTCCATTTAATTACTCACATGGATATTCTACTAGTAGAATAATCACAAGCAATATCAATAGCCACTTTCATAATGATGGAATTTATAATTCCAGACATTCATAACCACATAGTCAAGGCCTTATGCCAGGATTACAATTAAGATTCTATCAAGGCCTTGTGCCAAGACACTAGTTTGTCTCATGAGACATGCCGATGCATCAAGGTGCAATAGCGGGCTCCGCCTCTCACTTACTAAGTCCAATGCATTCCTCATATGAAAAGATTTAAAAATTACATAAACATTCGTATTAAAACCAGCATAAGAAATGTCAATACTTTATCCATAAAAAATGAATGGTATAAAAATAACACATTCATAGTCAAACATATCTCCAAACCATCAAAACAAAATGGAAGATTTGTATGATAATAAATCAACTTAAAACAAGATTAAAATCCATTAAATGATGTTGACATAGATGAAATCAAAATTATTTGAGAGAAATATCACATTCTTTTTTTTAAATCCTTTATAGTTACATAATTATAAAAGAAAACATTTATTTTTAAAATATTCTTATAAGCTTGTAAGGGATGTTTTGACAATGTTATAATGGGAGAATATAGCCACACCCTCCGTATATGTTAAAAAACATTCTTACCTTAATTTTGTTGAAAAGGTCACAAAGTAACTTGTTTGGAAAACAATGGTAATATTCTTTCCAAAACGTATAGTGTAAAATAAGGGTATAAATGACTTTAACCCATAGTCTAGTATGTAGTAAAAAAAATTTGGAATACGTTTTTAGGAAAACAAGTATGTGGATGATAAAGAGGTCACAATAGATAATTATATATAAACAACCTTGAATAATGAAGAGGTTGTGGAATTAACTCTTACCATGTAGTAATCAATCGAGTCATATGAGAAAAAGTTAATAACTACCAAATAATTAATAGAATACCATGAATATAAATAGAATCATGATAATATATATCAAATGATAGTACACAATACACCACATGCAATATGTGGTGAACAATGGAAATCTCACAGAATTAAAAGTGAGATAAGAATCCCCTTACTTTGTACTTTTCCTTGGTCGAGGGTAGGTTAACATCCTGTATAATGGTGAAATCATTGTTATTAAATAATATAAGGATAATATACATTAATATGATATCATATATGATCTTCTAATATTGATTTTTTAATGAAATTTTAGTAGTATCATCATTTTTTGTAGTTAACCGATTCGTTTTCTTTTATATGCTTAGTTACGTAAGCCATGGTTGTTATAGATAGATTGTATTTGATTCATATCCAAAAATATTTTATGTTCTTGAAATATTATTTTTCATCATCACATGAAAATTCTTCTTGAATGATTACGATGAGGAATTAATCTGATCGCGTTCATGGAGACGGTAATATGTACGTACGCACGAGTGACAATATCATACATTTGTAATAAAAATCATTAGTAAATGGACGGTATATAATATATATGGAATCACTAACATGTAATATCTATTATTTAAATAATTTATACTCATTATTAACTCATCCAAATGATGATGTATTTGAATAACAAACTACACCACGACGGGAAGACGGTAAGTCATATGTACGCACGTATGGTGACATATTATTCATAGGATGTAAAACATAATGAATATGGTTGTACCATTTTTATGATAAAATCACAGCATATAGAATATACTAGAGTTATTTTTTTTATAATAGAAACATCAAAGAAAGAGGAAGTGGAATAAGTAAATAACTTGATAGAGGTGGTGAGATATTTACCTCTTCTTCGGGTTCTTCCTTTGGATTTGATCAAAAGGGCTCCTTAGGTTGAAATTCGGATATAACTAAGGCCTCTAGGATTAATGAATGATAGTTGGGAGGATATCTGGGTAGGATTTGGCTGAGAAAAATGTCTTTGAAGGTGTGAATTTGGGAGAAGGGGAAGTGCCCTTTTATAAGAGTGGTGAGGGCCACCTTAGGAAAAGATTTGAATATTATTTTATAATAAAATCATGTTCAGTTTCTAATGGATAAAAATTCATTATTTAAAGGATAAGGTGGGTATGGGTCAAAAACCACTCAAAAAATAGGTTTTAGAGAGGTTTGGGTCACTATATTTACCTTAACTTTTAGATTTAACTCTTTGGTAAATAGTTTGACATTTACCATGTCTTTCTGTATTTTTATATTGTATGGTTAATAACCATACTATAACATCCAAGAGAATACCAAGTGGTTCATTAATGAAATATATAATAGTATTTAATCCATTTCACTGAACCTTAGATTTTTGAGAATAAAATACCAATTAATAATATAATATATGTTTTAAAAACTCTTTTATGTCAATTTTGACACTATTTTTTATTTTGTTTTTGATAAATTAATAAGAGAATTATTACTTCGAAAAAAATTCATTTTATCAACCCGAACATATCATATTAACCAAAAAAATTAGTGTATTTTATAAAAAGGCTCATGTTACATTTCTTTTGGTATTTATAATATCATTTATTTTAATATTTCAACAATAAGGTAATTACTGCATCATCATTGTGTCATGAATAAATTAAATTATTTAATGTCTAAAAATTATAAATAAAATACTATTATTTATAAAATATTTTTATATTTTTAATGAAAATTTATAGTCTAATTTATCTTGTGTATAACCCTATATTAAAAATGGTTTAGTTATTAAACTTTGACTTTAACACTTTTAACTGTTCTTTGAATTAAATAATATTAAATGTCATAATCTAATCCATATGGAAATAATGGATCATATTTTATTCCTAGGGTTGTTTTTTGTCAAATTACACTTATCCAATAGAATTAGTACATGTGTTAGGGTAATAATGATATCATTTTCCCCTTAATTACCCTATTTACTTTTAACCGTGGTAAATAAAAGTAAAACGTTACCATTCAACAAAAATTATTTTCTTCTTATTTAACCACATTTTACTTTCAGATATAAACTGTGTCTCTAGGATTTTTAAAATTCAATTCACAGAAGTGGAAAAATTAATTTTTATTCAAATTGGAAAATGCTCCAAGAGGTGGGTAAAATAAGGTAAAAAGTTCAATGAAATTTATATATATATAAAATTATTATAAACTGACTCCAATGAATTACATTGAACTTATATAGGTATTATGTGTCTATTTTGACCTAAAATAAATTTAAATAAATTAAATAATTATTTAAATAAAAATTCTGTTTTGAACAATAACTCAGTGTTTTTCATTATTCAACAAAAATTGAAAGTTTTCAGAAAATTACCAAAAAATCCCCCAAATATAATTTTGATATTCCGAACCCAAAAATGAAGTCCATTTTAAAAGATAAAATTGATAATGTTTCAAAATGTGGGTATTACTATTCATAATGGTTATTTGATTGGTTGTGGTGTGTTAGAACACGAAGTTGCATACAACACACGCTATTGTATTATTCAAAGAGAAGCGTATTGTGGAAGATTGGGGTGTTACATTCTCCCCTCCTTCAATTAATTTCATCTTTGAAATTTCTAGAATATTACTGCATAAAAAGACTCGGGTGGTTCTTCATCATACATTCCTTGGGTTCATACATTACCACTTCAATCTTATGGTTTCTCCACAGAAATTTCACCAAACGACCCTTCTAGTTTCTCAGCACTTTTTCTCTTGTATCAAGAATCTTAATAGGATCTTCGTAATAAGATAGATCATGTTCCAGTTCTAATTCCTCATATGTGAGTACATTCATTGGGTCAGGCATGTATTTTCTCAATAGTGATACATGGAACACATCGTGAAATTTAGCGTCATTTCCAAATGGTAAGCTGCAGCCCCAATTCATTCTAGAATTTTGAAAGGTTCGATGTACCTGGGACTTAATTTTCCCTTCATACCGAAACTTAAAACACCCTTCCATGGAGATACCATCAAGAAAACACGACCTCCTTCCTAAAATTCCAAATCCTTCCTTTTTTTATCATCATAGCTCTTCTGCCTACCTTGAGATGTTTTTATGTGGGTTTTAATAACCTCCACCTTCTCCATAATTTCCACTACAAGTTCTGGGGCTACAAGTTTTTTTTCACTATCATTATCCTAACAGGTTGGTGTACAACATCTCTTTCCATATAATTCTTCATATGGTGTTATCTAAATATTTGAATGGAAGCTATTGTTATAATTTTTTTTACCATAGGTAAATATTGATCCCACATACCTTGAATGTCAAGTGAGTAAGATCTAAACATTTCTTCTAAGGTTTGAATAGTCCGTTCTAATTGTCCATCAATTTGAGTGTGGTAGGCAGTGCTCAAACGAAGTTCAGTATCCAGGGATTTCTGAAGAATTTCTAGAATCTTGATGTAAAACATGGATCACGATAAGAAACAATCGATAGGGGTACTCCATGAAGTCTTAAAACATTATTAAAGTATAGTCTTTCTAAACATTCAAGTGGTAAATATTCTCTTATAGAAAGGAAATGTGCTTACTTGGTAATACAGTCAACAATGACCCATATTGCATCATTTCTTCAAAGAGTCTTTGGTAGTCCCATGATAGAGTCCATCATCATATTATCCCATTTCCACTCATGTATGAGAAGAGGTTTCATGACTCCTCCAGGATGTTACCTTCCAGCTTTCACTTGTTGAAAAACCATACATCTTGACACAAAATCAGAAATCTCCCTCTTCATATTGTCCCACCAAAAATGTTACTTCAAATCTCTATACATCTTAGTGCTACCAAGGTGTATAGAGAAATTGGATCTATGAGAATCATATAACAATTACCTTTTCAGATTAGGTATATCTGGAACACAAAGTCTCTTCCCGATTTTCCAAATCCCATCTTCATATATGAAGTCACTCAATCTACCATCATTCACAACTTTAATATTCTTTTGAAATTCTTCATCATCGATTTGAGAACTATTTATACTTTCTATTGAAGATGGTTTGGAAACCATTTGAAAATGTTTTGATGTTTCACCTTCCATGGTTATCCTCATGTCCAACTTTACTAGATCCTTGTATATAGGATCCTTTTCAACTCTCATCTTGTTCAGAACTCCATGATCCTTTCTGCTCAAAGCATCTTCCACCTTATTCACCTTCCCCGGGAGGTAGTGTATCGTGCAATCATAATCCTTTAGTAGTTCAATCCATCACCTTTTCCTCATGTTGAGTTCTTTCTATGAGAAAATATACTTCAAACTCTTATGATCGGTATATATCTTAAAATTTTCACCATAGAGATAATATCTCCATATCTTCAAAGCAAATATTACAGCTGCTAACTCAATATCATGAGTAGGACAGTTTTTCTCATGAATTTTCAGCTGTCGTGATGCATAGGAAATAAATCTAGCATTCTGCATTATGACACAACCAAGTCCTTTCTTTGAGGCACCACTATAAATAACAAACATATCATTCCCCAATGGTAGAGTCAAGATAGAATCATTGACTAATATTCTCTTCAGTTCTTTGAAACATTTTTCACACTCTTTTGTCCAAACAAATTTAACCCCTTTACGTGTGAGATTCATTAATGGGTTAGCCAATCGGGAAAATTTTTGGAAGAAACGCCGATAATAACATGCTAAACCAATAAAATTGCATACCTCGTTTATACTCATTGGTGCTAACCATTACTAGATTGCCTTGGTCTTATAAAGATCAATAGAGATTCCATCCTTAACGAATGTATGACAACGAAATAAAATCTGTTGATGCTAGAATTCACACTTTCTAAACATCCCATATAGTTCATGTCTTCTATGAGTTTTTAGAATAATGCGCCAGTGATTTTCATGATCTTCATAGATTTTGGATTATACCAAAATATCATCAATAAATACCACTACAAAGTCATCAAGATATTCCTTGAAAACTCTATTCATTAGATCCATGAAGACAGAGTTTTCATTAGTCAATCCAAAAGGCATTTCTGTAAACATGTAATGCCCATACCTGGTTCAAACTACTGTTTTCGGATTGTCTTCCTTCTTCACACACAATTGATGATATCTAGATCAAAGTAAATCTTTGAAAATAATTTAGATTCATGAATTTGGTTGAATAAACCATCAATGCGAGGTAGGGGTTACTTTTTATTTATTATTATTGCATTGATCTCCATTTAGTCAATTAAAAAAATCATAGATCTGTCTTTCTTCTTAACAAAAAGAACTTGGGCTCCACAAGGAGAAACACTAGGGAGAATAAATCCCTTATTACTAAATTCTTCTAGTTGTTTCATAAGTTCTACTAATTCCACAGTGGCCATTATATAAGATCTATTTGATATATTCCTTGAACTAAGAATTAAGTCAATAGAAAACTCAATTTCTCATTCTGGAGGATATCTAGGAAAATCTTCTGGAAACACATCAACATATTATTGCACAATAGGTACATCATCTATTTGAACATATATTCCTCACCCACATTTATTTCATTCTCTACCTCCCCAATAATTGAATTTGGTTGAGCTACTAGGGGTGGATCTAGATAAGAATTAGGTGGTGATGTTTCTACTCTAAAGATAAGGTGTTCTTTATCATCATCATAAAAAATTGTAACCTCCTTCTTCATACAATAAATCTTAGCATCATGGTCTGAAAGTCTATCCATTCTGAGGATTATATCAAATTCAATAATGGTTATGATGATTATATCAGCAGATAAATAAGGTTTATATGCCTTAATGGGGACTGATTCACAAAACTCTGTTATAATGATACTTCCCTGAAGAGTTTTTACTGACAACTCTCTTGTTAAATCAAATTGGAAATGTCTAATTTTCATAGAAAAATGGGAAGATATGAAACAATTCAATGATCCAGAATCAAAGAAAGCATTGGATAATCTTAAAGAAACCATTAAATTACCTTCCACTATGTGTTTCGGAGCTTCAACCTCAGCAGTAGTGATAGCATAAGCATGGTCAGGATCCCTTGGAATTTTCTGAGTTAATTTCCCCTGACACTTAGGAGATTAATTTTCATAATGTCCCCTTTCTCTACAATTGTAGCATTCAACATTAACAACCACTTTCTTCCCAATGCAAAAACAAGCTTTGTGGCCTTTTTCACCGAACTTATAACAGACTCTCATTCCCTTCAGACAAGTACTAGGGTGTTTCTTCCCACATTTACTGCAATATGGATATTAAACCTTTCCCTTCCTCCCCTTATTTCCATTTCTAGAGTTTTCAATAGATCTCACCTTCTCTTTCTTTTCTTTAAATTCGTAAGACCTAGAGAATTATTTTCCTATTTTGATAGCACATGCGACAATATCTTCATATGACGAGAAGGATTGTGAGACTAGTTCTCGATAGAGAAATGGGTTTAACAAATCAATGAAATGATCAATCTTACTTATTGGGTTATGTATATAATCTGTAGCTTGACCCGCTTACCTTGTAAAGATATCTTTATACTTTGAGACATTCTCATCCTCCTTTTTCTTTAGAATCAAAAATTGTCTTTCCATATCCGCTCGATGGTCATGAAGAAAGTATTTTTCTAAAAAAAATTCTTTAAACTCCATCTATTCCATTTTTGATACTTCACCATCTTACTTTGTGTTTTGAATCAATGACCACCATTGATCAGCATCTCTAGTGAGGTGGTATACTGCCATGACACCTTTTTTCCCTTTCGCTACTCCCCAAGGCGTGAAAGATTTTCTCTAAGGAATTTATCCATTTCTCACCTACTAATGTATTTTTACCCCCATTGAATGTTGGTGTTTGTTGCCTCATGAATCAATATGACATTGAGCCTCCACGTTACGGATCAGGGTGCTCCATACGGGTAATGTTATTATTCATAACCTGAGTGAGCTGTCCCAGTATAGTGATAAGCTGATCAGCAATAGTTGTATCACCAACTCCACTATAATTATCATGAGAAGGAGGGAAATACCTATATGGAGTGAGTGCATTGATATAGTTTCCATTACTTCCACTAGGCATCATTTCTAAATAATGGCATACACTATATTATTTTATGAATCACAATACATAATTCCAAACATATAAAATCCTTAATAAAATTGAACATTTTATAGATATAATCCATAGTCATAAAAAAATTTCTTTGAGGAAGTATATACCCATAAATCATTCATAATTTTTTGTAATGAAAATTTAAATTATCCTAAGCATATCCCCTAGGAGTGTCGTAACCAAGAGTGCAGCAAGGCCCGTTGTCTTGCACCAGTTCTCGTTCGAGTCTAGCTCAAAGCAGTGTTTTCAGGATTTACACCTAGGTATATCTATGCTAGAGCAGCCTCTACCAACACGTATTTAGACAAGTATGTATTTCATGTAAAATACACAAAATCTCTACATTACCAAAATTCTAGGAAGTTCTTCTATACTAATCGTCCAAGACTATCTTAGGGTAATGTGCTCTAATTAGATTTTTTCTAAATATAGTTTCCTAGGTTTGTACTAAATATCTTTTGATACTAACTATTACCCACTGACCCCAAAAGCCCAGATTCGATGCATTATTATATATCATTGGCACGATCACAAAAGATAAATTCTCAAAAGGCCGATTAGTTTAGTATCCTTGGGATTACTAGATATATTCATAAGGTTTACATTACATCATAAAATGGAAAACTAGAACAACATTGTTCCACAAACAACACTTAGATCCCATAGACTATCACTATAGGCTAGTCATAATATACTTCTTCGCATCCTGGGAAAAGTAAAACATAGAAAGGGGTGTGATCAGATGTTCAGTAAGGATAAAAATGTAGTGGAAACTTTCATAAATAAGTATAAATATTTAAGGCAATGTATAAAACTAAAACAAAAGCCTTTTCTATATAAACTTCATCATAATATGGAAAATATAAATCAAAATTATGCCATTTACTTACTCACATGGATATTCTACTAGTCGAATAATCACAGCAATATCAATATCCACTTTCATAATGATGGAATGCATAATGCCAGACTTTATAACGACATAGTCAAGGCCTTGTGCCAAGCCTACAAATAACATTTTGTCAAGGCCTTGTGCCATGACACTAGTTTGTCTCATGATACCTACCTATGCTTCGAGGAGCTATAACGGCCTCCACTCGTCACTTACTAAGTCCAATGCATTCTCCATATGAACTGTTTTAATCATACCATAAACATTCGTATTAAAAATTGCATATGAAATGTCAATACATTATCCATAAACAAAGAATGGTAGAAAAATAACACATCCACAGTCAAACATAACTCAAAACCTTCAATAAAAAATGGAATATTTGTATCATAATAAATCAACATCAAACAAGATTAAAAACCATTAAATGATGTTGACATAGATGAAATCAAAACTATTTGAGAGAAATATCTCATTATTTTTGCGAAATCATTATAAGTTACATAACTATAAAAGAAATCATTTATTTTGAAAATATTATTATATTCTTTTAAGGGTAGCTTCAACGATGTTATAATGGTGGAATATAGCCACACATGATATATAAGATAAAGAAATATTCTTACCTTAATTTTTTCGAAAAGGACATAAAGTAACTTGTTTGGAAAACGATGGTAAGATTCCTTTCAAAACCTATAAGGTAAAATAAGGGTATAAATTAATTTAACCCACAATCTAGTAAGTATTAAAAAAATTTGGAATATATTTTTTGGAAATCAAAGATGTGGAAGATAAAGTGGTCCCAGTAGATAATTACATATAAACAACCTTGAATAAGGAAGAGGTTTTAGAATTTACCCTTACCACGTTGTAATAAATCAAGTCTTATGACCAAAAGTTAATAACCACCAAATAATTAATATAATACCATGAATATAAATGGAATCATGATAATATATATCAAATTTCAGTACACAATACACCACATGCAATAAAAAAGTGGTGAACAATTGGAATTTCACGGAATTAAAAGTGAGATAAGAAACCCCTTAACTTGTACTTTTTCTTGGTCGAGGGTAGGTTAACCTTAGGTATAATGGTTAAATAATTGTTATTAAATTATATAATAATCATATACAATAATATAATATCATATATGATCTTTTAATATTCATTTGTTAATGATATTTTAGTAGTATCATCGTTTCGGTTGTCAACTGATTCATTTTCCTTTAAATGATTAGTTACGTAAGCCATGATTGTTATGGATAGAGTGTGTTTGATTAATATCCATAAGGACATTATGTTCTTTAAATATTATTTTTTATCATCATATGAAAATTATTCTTGAATTATTACGATGGAGAATGAATCTCATCGCATTCGTGGAGATGGTAATCCCTACGTACGCACGAGCGACAATATCATTATTTTGTAATTAAAATCATAATAAATGGATGTTATATCATATAAAAAGAATAATTACCATGTTATATATATTATTTAGATCATTTATACTCATTATTATACTCATAAAAATGATGAAGTATTTTAATAACAAACAACACCATGACGTGGAGACTGCAAGCCGTACGTATGCACATACGGTGACATGTTATTCATAAGATGAATACATAATGAATATGGTTGTACCATTTTTATAATAACATCACAGTATATAGAAGATACTGGAGTTATTGTTTTATAATTGAAACCACAAAGAAAGAGGAAGTGGATGAAGAAAATAACTTGAAAGAGGTGCTGAGATATTTACTTCTTCGAGTTCTTTCGTTAGATTTGATCAATAGGGCTCCATAAGTTGGCTTTCTGATCAATCTATGGCCTCTAAGATTATGGGAGGATAGTTTGGAGGATATGTTTTTAGGTTTTGGCCCATCAAAATGGATTTGAAGGTGTGGATTTGAGAGAAGTGGAAGTTCCCTTTTATAAGAGTGGTGAGGGGAACCTTAGGAAAAGATTGAAATATTATTTTATAATAAAACCATGTTCGGTTTATAATGGCACAAAAATTAATTATTTAAAGGATAAGGTTGGTATGGGTCTAAAATAAATCAACCAATAGGTTTTAAACAGGTTTATGTCACTATATTAACCTTATATTTTGGATTTAACTCTTAGTTGAATAGTATGACATTTACCATGTCTCTTGGTATTTTTATATTATATGGTTAATAATATTACTATAAACATCCAAGAGACCACCAAGTGGTTAATTAATGTCCTATAAAATATTATTTTGTACCTTTTTACTAAAATTTTATTTTTAGGTGTAAATACCAATTAATAATATAATATTTGTTTTAAAAACTCTTTTATGTCAATTTTGACAATATTTGGTAATTTGTTCTTGATAAATTCCTAACATAATTATTACTTTAAGCGAAATTCATTTAATCAACCCTTACATGTCCTATTAACCTATAAAATTATTTTAATTCATAAAAAGTCTCAAAATAAATTTATTTGGGTATTTATAATATCAATTATTTTAATATTTCATTAATAAGGTAATTACTGCATCATCATTGTGTCATAAATAAACTAAATTATTTAATGTCTAAAAATTATAAATAAAATAGAATTATGTATGAAATCTTTTTACCTTTTTAATTAATATTTATAGTAGAATTTATCTTATGTATAACCCTATATTAAAAATGGTTTAGTTATTAAAATTTGATTTTGACACTTTTAACTCTTCTTTGAAGTAAATAATAATAAAGTTCCTAATATAATAAAATTGGACCTAAAGGGTCATATTTTATTCCTAAGGTTGTTTTTGGTCGAGTTACACTTTTCCAATATAATTAGGACATGTTTTAGGGTATTAATAATATCATTTTTATCCTTAATTACCATATTTACTTTTAACCGTGGTAAATAAAAGTAAAAAGTTACTATTCACCAAAAATTATTTTCATCTTATTGATTCAAATTTTACTTAATGAACTCAACCACGCCACTCTTATTTTTTAAATTACATTTACATAAGTGGTAAAATTAAGTTTTATTCAAATTGGAAAATGCTCCTAGGAGGTGGGTAAAAGACAGTAAAAAGTTCAATGAAATTTTTATATCTCTAAAATTATTATAAACTGACTCCAATGAATTAAATTGAACTTATATAGGTATTATGTATCTATTTTGATATAAAATAAATTTAAATAAAATAAATAATTATTTAAATAAAAAGTCAGTTTTGAATAATAACTCTGTGTTTTTCACTATTCATCAAAAACTGAATGTTTTTACAAAAATACCAAAAGTTCAACATAATATAATTTCAATATTATGAAACCAAAAATGAATTCTATTTTGAAAGATAAAATTGATAAAAGTTCAAAATGTGGGTATTACTATTCATGACGGCTAGTTTGATTGGTTGTGCTGTGTTAGAACTCGAAGTTGTGTACAACACACGCTATTGTATTATTCAATGAAAATAATATAGTGGAAGCCTGGGGTGTTAAACTATTGGATCCATGCAAGGAATTACTGATTTTTCCTTGGATATGGTCCATGGACTCGATGAGGATGCCCTGGATATTTTTTACCTTTGATCTGGCTCCTATAGTCCTAACACTAGATTACTCAACATAGGCCAACATAGATGTTTTTTCACGCTTTACAGATGGATCTTGTTTATGATTGTATATTTATAGTAATCCTTGGTAGGCTAGATAGTATCACATTTACATGTATCAATCTTGATTATTCATTTATATTACTATTAAATATTGTTCACTGCACATCTTATATACCCATGGTGGACTTGATATGGGCACCATTGGTGGTGGCCTCCAGAATGTTATCTCATTACATGTCCAAGAAGTTGTTGGGTGGCTGGAAAATCATCATGGATATATGTAGGGACTAGATAAAGTTTCCTTTATGATTATTTATAAATTATTATTAGGATAAGGGTATAACATGATCGATCTATACTCATGATTCTATCTAAAGATAGTTATTTTTTTGCCTTTTTTTATTTTGATACAAGTATTTTGTAGGACATAAATTTCCATGTACTATCTTACATATTGTATATAGACATGACATATATAATTTTCCATGTGATATTACCCTTTTATTGTTTTACTACTCCTTTTGTCTAGATGTTTATTTACTATTGTTATTGATTTATAATCTACTTCCAAAATTTCATTTATCTATTATTCCACTATGACACCATGTTTATGATGGTGTAATATCCACACTATCCCACATTATACCCTCATTTATATTCAAATGACTCTAGTGTACATGGAGGAATTCTTGAGGCCATGTGACCCACCATCTTTAGTGACCATTTAGTGTCTTTTGGGTTAGTATGTTACATATTTTTCATGAGAGAAATAAATCCTAGTGTAATGAGATTATTTGGTATATATAGGTTATATTACATGGATATGGGTAAAATTTATATGGATGTTCACATTGGTAGATGTGATGATCCTTGTGATGTGAATTTCATTACATGAACTGTAGTGTTAGTGATTAAACATGTAATGTGATTGTCTTTAATGATGTCATTAATTCCCGCCACCTATAACTAATTTTTTTGTGGATGTTTTGGGCCATTGATTAGTGGTACCATTGTGAGAGGTACAATATTCTTGCATCATTATAGGTAAAACATTAAGGGAAACCATGGAAAACCATGAAGTATGGATTTAGAGGATGATGAATATTTTAAGTGATACATTGATGGTTTTTTAGGAAGTTTTTGACATCTTGTTGGGATATTTTGGAATTTTAAATGATGGGAATCTTATATAAAAAGAGATAAAATATTGGTGGTATATTTAATTTTCATATATATCTTTTCATTATTTGGATTATGTAAAAACTTAAATCAAATCTTTTTCATGTGTAAACAATTATTTATTTTTATGAAATTTATGAGGATTGGTTGGGTAGGAGTTCATTTATGATCAGACATGTTTTCTCCGAAACATTGTTCCTTTATTTTAATGGTGGCCACATGATTCATTTTCTAGGTATATGTATTAAATTTTTGTAAGAAATTAAAGAATATGTGGAACAATATCCCAATAATGGAATGATGAGTCTTAAAATCCATGGATTTTGATAATTTTTTTATGAATATATGACATATTTTAGTTTTTTAGGATGATTATGTAGCTAGACCCATGATATTTTATTTTTGTAAATTTTTTAAAATGGAAAAAATAATTTTAATTTTAAAGAATCCATCGGATTGTTATTTAAATTAATGGAGATATATTTTTATCATTTTCATATGATATTTTGAATGGTTTGGTATAATTTCTCATTTACTACCTTACTTTTCAATACATATAATTATTGTATAGTGATTATTTGGAGGGTTTCTTCTCCCATTGTTAATATATGATGACGAAATTGGGAATAATGTGTGTTGTTGTTTTTTAAATTTTATCAATTGGAAATTTTAAATAAATTTTCACCTATGAACTTCTCTCTTACCATTCATCATTTAGATGAACATATTTATTGATAAAAATTCATGGTGTTAATTTTCTGGGAAACATAAACATATAAGACCGTTGTTTCTAAAAAACCAATTAACATTTTTTGATTAATTATAGATATGAGTTCGAATTTATAAAATTAATCTCAGAAATTCATATGATTAAATCTATAAATCATAATATGATATTCAATTATGTCAATCAATATCTCCTGATGTTTCAATTATATATTTTTTTGTTAATTTTGGATTTATATTTTTTGAGATATATTATAGAGTTTATTTTTATCTTTTTTTGGATAATCTCATGATCCACTAAAAAATTTGTAGAAATCACTAAAAAATATTCCCCTAGATAGGTATTTTCAAATTTAACCTAATAAGTCTAATTTGGAATAATTATAATAAATGGATTAAATTTTATATTAGATGTAACATTATTTAATTTAGAAATTATCTCTAGATTTTAGATTCCATAATGCTTGATTCATAATAATTTGTTTTTTTATATAATCTTTGTGAAGAGAAAAAGATACTGGTGAAATTTGGGAGAATTTAATGTCACTATATAACTAAAAAACTGTAGGTGTGGTGGTGAGGTAGAAGTGTTAGCAAGAGACTAATGGAGGCATGAAGGGGATATGTGAGATGTTCGATTTATGATCATATGGATATGTTTCAACAATGTCCCCATAGAGTATTTTCATCTATGTATGATCATGGTAAGTCTCTCAAATGATTTATACATTCCATACTATTTAATATATGACATATTCTTGGATGAAATATCCTTATTGGAGGTGAGGGGAAGGGTATCATGTGGAATGATCCAAATGAATCACATCCATCAAATTTGATGATAAGATGACCATTACTAAATTTTTTGGGTGGAATAGAGAAATAAGTGATATGAAACCTCATTTTTCATTCGATAAGATGGACATATGAGATTAGATAGAAAACATCAAAATGAATGGTAGACGAAACTATGTGCATATGAACCATTCATTTGTGTTTTATGTGGAACCCCAAATTTTATTTACATTAATGTGACACATGTGGTGGTGAATCTAAAGTTTTTTTGAGCACTTAAACCACTTTGAATACCTTGAGACATCCAAGAAACTATATATCCTAGTGTAGGTCATTTAGATATCATTTGGTAGATGAATTTAGTGAATAAATACTAACTTGTTATAGAAACTACAATTATTAAAATAATAATGATTAATCACTAATAAAATGACGTTGTTTCATGATTCACCACTTCCAGACATCGAGCACTATCTAAATGAAGTATAAGAACAGAATAAAGTGTTTAATTATCAACTGAGATATTAGATTTTCATTTAGTTGATATTATTATTATTATTATTATCATATTATATTAATATATATTGAAATGTTGATATATTATTTTAAGATCATTATGAATTAAAAACATCAATAATTGATTAAATGAAAGGGTTTTGGAAATTAAATAATGAGGACAATATGGGGTCAATTTTTATGATATAGGATTGTTCCACAAATTATATAAAGAGTTGATAAAAGATAACATAACTACATGAATATAAAAGTGGAATTTTAAAATTATCACTTAATTCTTGAATCATGTTAATAAGAATGAAACTCTATGATGTTCTCTGAGTAGTATAAATTTAATCATTTCTATCAAGACAAGGAATAATGATAAAGGAGAAAAAGAATTTTAATTTTTCTTTCAAATTAAAAAAGGTGATAATGGTAGATAATGTTAACTTAATACTGAATCTTACTTGAATTTCGAAATGAGGGTGAGGGATGGTGAAGTTTGTTGTAAATTACATAATGGTGGAATCATCATGACAAGGATTTTGGTGTCTTTTATGTGATTAAGAAAATTTAGTGAAATATATTTAGATACTTTTGATTTATGAAACATTTATTATAACAAGGAAAATAATATCATCGGTTTTTGATGTTTCTTGTTGGGTAATTTAATAAAAACTTTTATTTGTTATTGAATTACCATTCACTTCCCATTTTAATGGGAAAAAATATTCCATCATTGGAGATGTTATATCTGGGTTGTTATTTATAAATTCATACATAATATATAATAGGATCCTCAATTTTTAATTGATCTGATTATTATATATACTCGGTATATTATAATGTGATGAAACTTAATGAAGATGAATATCGATGATGATGAAATATGATGATATATATCCTTAGTACTAACCCTAAATATTGGATTAGAGTAAATTGATAAAAACTATACCCTATAAAACCCAATGATCTGGGAAGAGAACTACAGTGGAAAGTGTATATATCATCCACCACTCACCCTCTACTCTGGGATAAAATAAATTAAGAATTTTTAAGAGGTAGTTGGAGAAGGGCAATTCCTCCAACACCTACAATACCTTATCAATATATTCAGTATATTCCTCTGGTATCACTAGGTTGATAGAATGATGGTAGGGATAAGTGGATATTTATAATTCTTCCATTATAATCAATTTGTGTATTTGTTGATATAAATTCACCTGATTGGTGACACTCTTTTCCCTTCCTATTACATTGATTAGGGTGAATAATGATGCACTAAATATTATATATCCTCTCATATGCTTCCCTATGACCTAAAGTTATTATATATACATCTAAAACAGTAGATATTTTTATTTAATTTGGTATTCAAGACTATATATATATCCTTGGATATGTTTATATCCTTAAACATTTGAACATTAAAACATTTTTATCATTGTAGATGGATTTTTCATCTAGTTAGAGATGTTTATTTCCTACAGAATTTTTGAGATAGGAGGGTTTTTATAGTTCATACACCGCCTCACAAGTAGTGTATATGTAGTGAATTACTAGGTTTCTATTCCCAATTAGGGTATGTGAATAGTTTTAGTTCAATGGTAAATTATTTGGGAAATCATTTTTATTTGGATAGATTTATAGAAGTGAACTATAGCTTGCTTGATAATAGTTAATTATGATTCTATCTATGTGGAAGGTGATTTTGGGAGATTTTAGTCATCTAAAATATTTATTTATTCTCTCAGTATAGAAATTAGATATTTTTTTAGGTTATCCCACTACATGGGATGACCATTCAATGTATTCCTTTACTCACCCTATAATTTCAATAGCATGGCTTTTACCCCACGTCTATTAAAATCTATTAATTCTGATGATGGGTAGCCATGAAACCCATATATAATTTTATAAGTTGATAATATTGTGGAGTAGATATTATTATAGTGGGTACCCATAGATTGTTAGTATTTAGATTTCACCGTTGTTGGGTTGTATCTGTTGTATTTACAATTTCAATTATACCCATTTATTCTGTTGAATTAGTTCGACCCTCTAAATTGGGGATTTTTTATATGTGTTCATTTTTATTATTATTTAGTTTATAAATTATGGATACTATGTTTTATGGTGATATATAATAAAATTTGGAAGGTAAATTTATATTTCAGTCATCATATGATTTTATGTATTCATCAACACTAGTTACTAGCCCCTTGCCTAGTGTGGATGGGATTTGGGAGTTGTATTCCATGTGATTTGGACATACTATATTGGTATCATATAATATAAATAGAGTAAAGATCCAAACATATGTAAGGATATGTTATTCTAGATAAGATGATGACTTATTAAGGATCTCTACTACAAGAATAAAAAAATTTCATAGTAAAGGATGTTGCGTCTAACAAATTCATAAGAATGAATCTTATTAAAGGTGCATGATTGGGAACTTAGTGAATATACTACCATTAAAATAGAATATCAGGGATCATATTGATCCATGACAAGATTTTTTGATTTTATGATGGATTTTATTATATTTTTGGAATGTATTTATGTACTGTGAATGTGGATGAGTTATTTATAGTCTTATCAGTTTTCATGAGTTCGAGGTTAATTTGTTATTTGGGAGATAGTGGATAGGGGGTTTTGATATTGGTATGCTGTGTTGGGTATTATTAGATGTGATGAAGAGTGTATATAATGATAGAATATGATTCATTAGGTCATGTAACTAGATGAATAATTTCATAGGGCCCAATAATAATATCATATTATTATTTCATCATAGTTGTATCAAATCCTTATGATGCAAACTAGTAATTCATTATTATTTTTATGTTATAGGTTGATTTTTCACTAAAATTATTTTTTCTTTGATAGTTGAGATTTTTTGGACTTGAATAGTCATTCAAGTGTTATACCACTAAGTTCACATCATTTTTATAAACATCAGTAGGTTTATTATTGTCAGTAGTTCTTTTTTATAAGATTAACACAATGGAATCATAATTTGAGTTGGGTGTTCAAGCTGTGATGAACTTGATTGCAAGGTTTTATTTCTATAATAATAATTATTACAAATAAAATGAATTATAATTATATGAAAATATTTATGTAGTGAATTTATTAATAATTTATAGTTAAGGGTACTCTATATGGATATTTACTATAATGATTCCGATTCTAGATAAAAATATTTATTGGTTTAGGATTTGAGAAAATACAGACTCTTTACTATAGAGATTATGGCTATGATTGTAAAAAGATTCATGAAAAGTATTTTGATGGAATATGTAGTGTCACTCTACTCAAGATATTTTATATGATGATATCTATAAAAGATCATTCTCTTAGTATCAATGAATTATGACTGGACTAAGTCATTTTTTGACATATTCTGTGAAATCAAAATATGTTTTGTTTTAACATGATCATGTTCAACAAGTGTTACTGTTATGATAATGAATAATAATGTTGGTTGGTATTTTTATCCATAATGGAGATTAGGATATGTTGTATGATCACTTATCCTATTGATATTTGGATCTGATTAGATCAAGGAATATATTACCTCAATGGGTAATGCATATGCATTGTGGACTACTATGTTTAATAGTGGATGAAATTGATTTATAGGGATGGGATGGTTTACTAGAAAAATATGATTATTCTGTATAACTAGGTGATGACTAAAGGATATGAGAAAAATCTGGATTTATTTTCTAATTGATTGAATGGATGAACCTTATGATGATGAGTTCCATACATTAAGTAAAATTTCATCAGTTAAACATAAAAAGTGGTTGTCTCTAATGATATCTTTAATCATCACTAGCTATAATTGATTTTTTTTCTTCCTCATTTTCTGGCCCCTTAATTAGTGATTGAATGATGAGATATATAATATTATTTCTTCTTTCAAGGTTAGACCTTCGGTGAAACATTAGATAACCTTGGATTATAGATTTAGTGGAGGATAAATGTTTTTGGTGATTCTATAATGGTAGAATAAGAAATTTCTGACCACTTGATGGATCCTATAAAATTTCAATTGATATTCATATTGGGTATCAAGATATCAAATATCTTTGGAATTATACATTTTTCTATGAACCTCTTTATTTTTTGGGATTATGTGGCTACATCAAGACAACCACTGTTCATTGTTGATGATTCTTGGGTTCTGTAATAACTCATGAAGAGTGGTTGTTTGGGAATTTGATTCTGATTAAATGTGTTTTCTTATAATATATGAGCCTTTTTAAATTTGGGGAGTTTGACCCTCTTTATAATTATAGGTAATAAATGCTATTGAGGAATGAATGAATTTTCAGTTATAATTTTATTTCTGAAAAATAAAATCATGATATTATGTATTTTTATGATTAAATACTGTATATCTTCCATCTTTAGTTATATTTTAAGGTTAATTATGCATCTAATCCTATGATATAGTTGTCTTTCTATGGGAATATCATTAATTTGATATATATATTTTTATAAGGAATTTTTGGGAAGGTTTCCTCAATTTTCTGAGATATTTTTTTATCATATTCATTAGAGATTGTGAAATTGTTTGTAGTAATTTTGGTTTACTACTCATATATTATTTACTTCTCATTGTTGGTTATCAATTGGTTATAGAGTTTCATCTCTCAGGGTCAATGTTTAATGATGGAATTGAGCAGAATATCTATGGTTTCTTTTCATTTTTAGGATAAAAAGTTTTAAATTTAGAAGGATGTAATATCTTCGGTGTTTTCTTGATAATTCATTTATCTATGATTAGAATCAAATTCCCTTTAAACTATCATTAAATATTTTAGCACTTAATTCAATTAAAATTAATTACTTAAGTGTCGTAATTGATCTACAAAGAGTAGTTTGAAAGTATATAATTTTTTTATTAAATATGGAAGAATGATTAATTAACTATAACTGAGGATTCATATTGGAAAATAGATTACATCATTGTTTCTAGAATATGTTGTTTACCTTATAGTGATTAAGGTAAATTTTTTAGGATCTAATGAATCAATGAGTTATTGAGGATGTGTACTTTTAATTTCACTATTAAAAATGTATAAAATGGTTAATTCCATGAGGCTCTAAAATATCCCATTATATTATTCTTATTTTGGGATCTAGGGTATGGTAGAGGAGGCCATGTCTATGGAGTCTTTCTAGAGAAGAGAGGATATGCACTGAATATCAAATAATGTCCAAAATTATCATTAAAAATATATGATTCCTTATACCTTTTAATGAAATTTTCTTCTAAAAAAGTTTCTATTATAATTCCTAATTCAAATAAATTAATTTCTCATCAACATTTCCTTGAGATAAATTTATAAGAATGATGAACACAACAGACCTTCATTTCTCAAAATCTAATGAATGGAAATTGAGTAATTATATAGATATGTTTGACATTACAAAAAAATTATCTTAAATTAAGATGTTAAAATATGTGATTTAGAAATTTATATTAAATTATAATAATTTAAATCTCCTGAAATTTTCAATGAAATATTATGAGTTAATTTTAGAGTTGTATTTTTAAAATGTGTTAAATAGATGGAATTTTATAATTTCTATTTTACTTCCAAATCTTCTAAAGACTATGAATAATAAATTAAAGGAACACATACCTCTAGATATTTATTTTAAAAACAAACCTAGCTCAAATTATTTGGAGAAAATCTAAAAAATTGATAGATAGTTATCTTAGAGCTCATTTTACCAAATTTCAAACCTCTATCTAGATGTAGGGACCTATAATGAATGATTTATGAGATATTTTTGTATGTTTCAGTGATTTATTGTAAGATATGAGGATATTGGTGATATTTTAGAGAATTCATAGTCACTCCCTCTATCTATAAATCTTATATGGGTGGGGGAGCTATAGAGAGACCGACATAGGAATGGTGGGGTGATTTGATCTATCCCATCAATGATTGGATAGCTGGGGATTTCCCATGATGCCTAGGGGTGGCTTCAGCCATATAATCCCAGGGTATGGAGAATGAAATAGTTCCACCATATGATCATATGATCATATGTGATCTATTAGGACCATTTAGACCAATATGAGTATTGGTGAGGGATATTATATAGTGTAAGCCAGGTGAATACAAGGCATCTAGCTAGAGGATCATACATGCATGGTTTAATTCACGAGTTCAATTAAGTTGGGGGATATGTGAACCTTGATATAAATTTAAGTATCTTTGAAAGCAGAATTGAACAACCCATGTTCAAATGGTAAGTTGATAGTTTCGTCATGTCTCATGTGTGGGGGTTCCACATGACACCCCCTAAATTCCATGCATTGATAGAGTGCATGGGTGCACTCTTGATTCTTGGTCTGCACACCAAAAATTATATTGGATATCATGATATGTACTAGACTCTATTGAACATGGTTTGGTTTATTTTAATACCCTTTCATGGATGAATTTAGATAATAAAGATATAATTTTTTGGGAAAGAATTTTATTACTAATGTAATAATAATTACACTTTGATTAACTGATGTGGTTTCATAATTCATTGTTTTCGGATGTCAAGTGATACAAAAATAAAGTATAATAACTTAGTGGAGTCCAAAACACATGAATGGGATTTAAGATTCATCATGATTTGATTATATTAATATCATTATTATTAAATAATAGTAATATATAACTAAATGTTTTGATAAATTGAAATTCTCATAATGAAATAATGAACTTTAAGGATTGGGTAAATAAATGGATCTATGATAATATGTCACAAACCAGCACAAGTACCCCAGTAACCTAATAACCAAGCTGGTCCTAACATGGCCCAAAGTAAATTCCCAATCCCCACGGGTTGGTGACTAGCCCCTAAAATAAAACAAAAAGAATGTGGGAAGGAATTTTCAACTAAAAATTGCAGCAGCAATATAATAAATTAGTATGCATACAAAAGAAACTCCACTAGAAAATTTGTACCTAAATTTGATCATATAAGAAAATACATTGTATTATAAAAAATTACCAGTAAAATAGGATAGATAAACGTCCCAATTCCCAATGGATGAAACTCTCCAAGTCCATGGATCAACAGCTAGAACCACCTCCATGTGGTTCTTTACACATACATAAACCTTAAAAGAGATAATATAAAAAACCCAATAGCATAGGTATGTTGAATTCTAAAATAACATTATGGTCACACAAAGTATTCCATAATAGATTACAACATTTAATTAACAAATAAAAATATTTCAATTTTCAAATGAATAGGTTTGTAATATCAAAATAATAATTATAGAAATCATGTGTCACATTTCAAAAGATAGAAATACATTATTAATTCATTATTCACATTTCAAAATGATGGAAATACATTTAAACAAAATAATCACATTTAATTTTATTTAGTATTTATGAAACATTATTTGAAAGAATAATTTTCTATAAAGGCTTTTATATAAATTCACAAGGCATTTGAAATAGTTTAAAATGGTGGGATACATTTATATCATATATAGAAACAATCAAACAACAAGGTCATATTCCAAGAGGTAAGATATTTCCATGTAATGGGATCCTCAAACATTCATATGGTAAACACAAATGTGTACACATGTTTCTTAGAAGTGGAAATATTGGACCCATCTATATCCTAATTCGGATGTAAGATGTTCTCACCAAAATTCTGTTAATGTTGTAAATCATCAATCTATTTCTGCAAAAATTCCATCGAAGCATTTTGTTCAAAATATCTCACTAACTACCAAGGAATTGATGATCTCTAGTGAAATTAAATTATGGAAATTTATTATAATAACCCTTAATATACAATTAGGTATCATTCCCCCATTTTAAAAAATTATAATTTCCATTTAAAACCCAAAATAATTTTTTAATAAAATAATTCCTTTTCTCGAAGATAAAAAACCTATGGTTTTTATCAAATTATTTTTAATCCATTTCCAAAAATAGATATTTTAAATAAATACACAATTAAATTTCATAATATACATTAAAAATTAAATTCGATAATTTAATTTTCAAACCAATTCCATCAATTTCATTAAAACATTCCAATCCAATTCAATTGTTGTTTTACAATTTTTCCATAAAATCTATTACCTAGTTTAAATTAATCAATTATGATAATAATAATTTCCATAAACACACCCAATGAAAATGAATTTTGGGTTTTCCCAATATCATTTCAAAACCAAATTTCAAAATCCCAATCCAGTGGAATTATGTTTTTTCGACAAACCAATTGAAATCAAATCAATTTAAATTCAAGAAATTCCATTTAAATCATGATTGGGTATCATGATAGTAACACATTCCTTTGGATCAAGGAGTCTTGATTCACCAAACCATAATCGAGATTTTTCGATAACAAATGATAATCACAAAATTCAGGAAACAAAGAATGAAATGTAGTTTTGGGATCCAAAAAATAGAGGGTATTATATATAAAGAGTAACATTGGGATCCAAAAAAACCATAAATAGTATAATACAGATCAAAGGAGATAGAGGATTGGACACGAAATCTATCTAGGAGAAGATCAAAGAGAATTACTTGAGTATTGAATTGCTTTTGGCAAGGATATGAGGGGGGAAAGAACTGCTCTTGGGTGTTACCGAGGAAGAAGAACTTGAATAGGTTCTTAATTGGTCCATCTGGAACATAAAGTGGGATTTCAAAATTTTAAAAAAATGTATTTGTATTAATTAAAAGTCCCAAACATTTTCTTCGATAGGCCCACACGGTTAGAACAAACCATACGGCCTGGATGTGCACCCCTTTTTGTGGGATTCATGGTTTCTCCTAAGAGGGCATACTGTTAGAAATTTTTTGATCCATCTATGGAAAACCTACTATCTAGGTTTCCACATTTTGACTTGAAAGGGCATTATATTTTGGAAAACTATAATCCAACAATTCACTGGCCCATAATTTTCAAAACATTAAAAATTTCAACCCAAAAAACCCAAAAAAAGATTTGTAAAAATTGGGGTTTAAAAATACCTAAAAATAGTAACAATATGTTTCAAACTCCCCACCATATAAACTTTTTGTCCCCAAAAAGTCTACTCATAAACATCCATGTATAAACGATGAGGAAATTACTCTCTGATTAGTGACTCCCTCTCCCATGTCTCATGATTATCAAAAATGTGATTCCATAGCACTCAAACCAAATGTAACTTTTTTTCCTATGGTACTTTGTTTTTAGAATCAATTATTCTAACAAGCCACTCAGCAACGGATAAATCAGGCTCAGTATTGAGATCACTCCAACTCAAAACATTATATGGATCAAATAGATTCGTTCATATCTGAGATACATGGAACATGTTATGTGTTGAAGCCAGGTATGGTGGAAGTGAAAAATGTTAATCCACTATTTCCACCCGCTCAAGAACCTAAAAATGTCCAACAAAATGAGGAGTAAGTTTCCCTTGCCTTCAAAACATCGATGACACAACTGAGGTGACACAATCAAGAATACCTGGTCACCAAATGAGAATCCAAATGTCATGATACAATGATTAGTATAAGATTTATATCCGCTCTATGTCATCCAGATTCTCTTGTAAATTAATTAAATCTTTGTTTTCACCTCTTAAACCAAGTCCAATCCAACCAAGGAACATTCACCAATATCTGATTAGAAAAAAAAAGAGATCTACATGGCTAGCCATAGAAGGAATCAAAAGGACAATTTTGGTCATGTAATGGTAACTAAATTTTAAATAAAACTCAACCATCCCCAAATGATCATCCCATGATCTACCAAAGTCAAGAACATAAGCGAAAATAATGTACTCAAGAATTTGTATATCTCTTTATGTTCATACTTTCGACTGAGTATAGTATATTTCACTCCACCAGATGTGAGATCCCAATTCCTCCTAAAGGCCTCTCCAAATATAATAAGTGAAATAAGGATACCTATTAGAGACTATAGCAGATAGAACTCTATGAAAGAAAATAATATCCTTCATGTATAGATTTCCCAACTCCATAATATCGGTTGTATCATGAATGGGTATAATGTGTGAAGACTTAGTTTATTGTTGATCAAAACATATATTGAATTATTCTTTCTCTTGGTATGTGTAAACCCAGCCAAAAAGTCCATAAATTTCCCATACCACTTCCATGTAGGCACTAGATGTGTATGAAGCAATCCTGAAGGATTCTAGTTCTTGACCTTAACCTATTGGAATGTATAATAGTGAGAGGGAAAATTTTTAATTCACCTTCTCATACCTGGCCACCAGAATTTCTCCCACATTCCATAAAAATTATTAGTTCCTCCTGGTTGCCTATCCCAATAAGAATTATGGACATCTCCCATAATATACATTCTCACTATTAACAATGCAACACAACACTTCTAATAGTATATAATTTCTTTTGTGTTGAATGATCAATAATGCATGGTCTCCCCACAATAAAGAGAGTATCTAATTCTATTGAACTCATCATCAAGCTGTTGATCCTGAAGAATAACCTCGAGAAGAGAGGATGACATCTAAATATTGGCTAAAGAAACACAAATCCATCATTCCTGGACTCCAATTTGCAACTGTGCAAAGAGATACATCAAATTCACTCTTCCAAATATAATTTCACTACCTGGGTCGGAAGATTCCTTATTAAATAATATGGAAGGACGTTCCATTTTCCCAGGGTATAGGCAATGTTGAAATCAAAATACTATAGGTATTCAACCCAATACCTCTTGAAGATATTAGAATATTATTGAGAAAATATATAACTCATGATCTTGTGGTATGAATACATGATAACCTTTCTTTGTAAAGTTAATGTATCCAACTCTTATGCACGTGCATCACAACAGCATGATCAAGGTCATGGGTGAGATAATTATTTTTTTGTTTCCTAAAATGACAAGTGACATAGGAAAAAACATGATCTCATTTTATAATAACACGTCCCACCCCTGAACTCGATGTATCACAGAAGACCACGTATCCAAGCCCGTCCTTTAGAAGAATTAAAACCGATGTGGTAGTCAAAAGACATTTAAGCTCAATAATAAAACTTTGACATTTTTTATCCCAATAAAACATTACTACCTAGAGATTCATATCAATCATTGAAGAATTAAATTTTGAGAAGAGCATAATGAACCAGTGATAATACACAGCTAAAACCAAGAATCATTGAATCTTGAAAACATTTGGTGGTTGTTATCATATCATAATATCTTTCACCTTTCAAAAATAAAATGATATCCCATTTTCCGACATCATGTGTCCCATGAATTTCACTTCTCAAATTCATAAATATCTTTTTTAATTCTTGGAATAAAGTTGGTGATTTCTCAACAATTTCAGAACATATCTTAGATGACCCACATGATCCTCTCCATACATAATGTAAACAATGATTTCATCCACAAATTATACAATGAATGTATCCGGATTCTCATGGAAGATCAAATTTATTAAATGCATAAAGACTATAGGATAATTGGATAGGACAAAGTGTATAAAACAATTCTCATAATGTTCATAACTACTCCCAAAAGGTGGATTTTTGAATGTCAGATACACTTATCCTCAAATGATAGTTAAGAGAATGATGATAGATTTTAGATAACCAATTCACTCCATTCAGCTAATTTAATATATCATCATTCTATGGTAATAGATATTTTTTCTTTATCATATCATGATTTAGTTTTTGATAATCACTACATAGGAAAAGTAAACCATCAACATTCTTAGAAAAGAGAACTCACGATACCCAAGGGGACACTATTGGTCGTATAAATACTTTCTTAATAAGATCATCCAACTGAGTTTTCATTTCATTCATTTCACCTGGTTGCATGTGTTATGAGGTACTAAAAACTGGTTTAGTATCAGCCACTAAATACAAGTGGATCTATGGAGGCCATGCTCTCTCTTCGTACCAGGGGTGTAGTAATATCCATTACACATGACAAATGATCTATAGAAATATTAAGCAGGATAACAATATGTGTTGAAATAAATGAATGAGATACACTGGTATCCAATAAAGGAGTCACTAATGATGAAAATATTATAATTTTACCTCTCACAGTTTCTAAAACCATATCCACTTTCTCTAGAGACACTTCCACTGCATAAAGAAGATTTGTTCTAGAAGAATGTGGTAGGTACCCTTTTATCTTTTAAGAATATGATTTCGTCAAAATTTTAGGATTTGATAACCCCGTACCACTACATGGTGTGGAAAAAACATGACATAGTTTCTGTAAGTTTCCTAAGCATCTACAAGAACCACATACCTTGGGTGTCTCAGTGAAAGCCCTCTCTGAATATCCAGGTTTTCCACAATGGTATTAAAATAATGTGTCTCTTCCATGAATATTAGGAGTTCAATAATGAACATACTATCAAGAAACATAGTTGGAATGATCACACACACACTTACTTTTGAAGGAACTCATGCTGCCACTAGGAGATAAAGAAAGTCTCGATAACACTAACATCCCATCTAGGTCCATTTCGTCCATTAGAACTCTATCTAGCACATCAACATAATAAAGAAGCTTTAGTATGAATACTTGATAAAAATTATCATGAAGAAGTACCAAATCAAACATCTAAGACTTTATCTTCTCATTTGATACAATCTCATGTGTGAATTTTATTTTCTCATAAAAGTGGTTTTCATAATCTACCATGATCTTATTAGCCTACTAATGATTAAAAAACATCATAGCCTTTGCCAAAAAATCAGTTTTGATAGAACCATTCTGTTAAAAGAACATCTAAGTCTTTCCAAATCAATCCCTCATGTTTCTTCTCCATAACCATAATGTCACACCATCTCCTGCTTAATCATTTTATCGTGAAGGTGGAACCCTTTACCTTGATTTCATCATGTGTCTCTAAGAACACAAAAAATTGTTCCATTTTTCTCAACCATTAGTCAGACTCTTGAGGATCATTTGATCCTTTGAAATATGATGGTTTCTGGTGAAAGAACTCTTAAGAAAAAAATCTGGAGAGCATCCCTTTAAGCTTCCATAGCTAGATCTTGAACGAGAATTGGAGGTGGTTCTTTTCCTAGATCTTGGACAGTGTGCAAAATCACCTCAACTAGACATGGGTCCACAAGAATATTTTCTCATTGTGATTCAGTTGCATCTTCCTCCTGAATCAGATTCACACATCTTCTTGGAGGAATAATGCTACAAAACTTCAATAGAAAACAAAAATGGAAAAATATTAACACTCAAAAAGAGAAACAAGGGTAATTTTATTAAGATAGGTAGAAAAATAAGATTCATATTTCACCTATACAAAATCAAAATATGGAAAAGAAAAGAAATAATACTCAAAAAGTCTTTCCCAAACCACTCATGGTTTACTTATGATTTATTGTTATGAGAGATATCCTTGCACTCAATCATAACTACCTCTTATGTGCTAATAAGAATACAGAAACTACATATTGACATCAAGGCAAGATGGAAAACATGCACCTCTGATATCACATTGTCATGAACTAGCCTAGTCAATCTGTTAACCATAAAATCGATTTGATACTAACATGTCATGAAGTGTGTTCCTGATCCCCATGGGTTTATGACTATCACATGGAACGATACTAAAAGAAATTAAGGATAGATTTTATAAAAACAATTTGGAAGTAAGATAACAAATCATTATGCGGGAACAATAAAATCCACTCGGATATGTCTAGCAAATGTCAAATATGTAAGAAAATCCAAATTACCATAGAAAATTACATGTAAAATAGGAAATTTAATTCCACAAATCCCAAAGTATACAACTCTCAATGTCTATGGATCAACATATTGAACCACATCCAAGAAGTGCTTTACTCCTACTCGAAACATAAAAGAGATATCTAAAAACATCAGAACGCACAGGTAGGGTGTCGGATAAAATTCTAGGAGGTTCTCACAAAGGATTCCATAATAGATACCAAATTTTAATTAAGAAATAAAATATAATTCATTTTAAAATAAATAGATTTTTTATATTAAAAACAAATTTATTCAAATCATTCCTTAAATTTAAAAAAGATGTAAATATTTTAGAAATTCATGATTCACATTTCAAAATCATTGAAATAAATTTTATGAAAATATTTACATTTCAATTTATGAAATATTTCAAAAATAATGTATTGAAGAAACAGTTTATAAAAAACAATTTACATAAATTAACAAGGCATGTAAAATTGTTTATAAAAATGGAATACATTTATATATCATATATAAAGAAGTGAGAAACATGGTCATCTTCCAAGAGGTACGATAGATTTAAGTTATGGGATCCTTTGACACTCATGTGATAAACCATAATGTGTACACAAGTCCCTCTATAGTGGAAATAGGGGACTCATTCATGTCCCAATGGTTATGTAGGATGTGCTGGACAATATTTTGTTAGTGTTGTATAGTGTCAATCCATTTCATGAGTAATTATAACCTATCATGTCGGCCCTAAAAACTCACTAACTACCTAGGCTTTCATATGATCTATTAAAATTTATGGATGGTCATTTTTATTTTAATAAACATTAAAATATAATTAAGTCTCATTCCACCATTTCAAGAAAAAAATCCCATTGCCTTTTAAATCCAAAACATATTTTTAATCGAAAACATAAATTTTCACCAAGATAAAACCCTAAGGTTTCAATCAAAACATTTTTATGACATTTACATAAATATTTATTTGAAATAAATTCACAATTTCGTTTTACAACTGACATTCACAATTTAATTCATCAATTTAATTTTCAAAATAAAATCAATCAATTTCATAATAAATACCCAATTCAACAGAATCTGACTCTCACAATTTTTCCATCAAATCCATTCCAAAATATATATTAAACAAATTTCCATAAGCACACAACAATTAAATAGAATTGGGGGTTTTCCAAATATCAGGCCAAAAACCAATTTTAAAAGTTCATTCAAACAAAATTGGGTTTTTCCAACAAACCAATTTAAATTAAAGAAATTTAAATTAATGAAATTTCATTAATTTCTTACAATTGAAATTAAATAATGTAATTTTGGGTTAATAAATATTTGGTTTCATGATGGAACCACCTTTCTTAGGATCAATAGATCCCGATTCACCATATGCTTATTAGTATTTTTCAATGAAGAATGATGATCATAGAATCATGTAAAAACAAGAATAAAACTGAGATTTAAGATCCAAAAATAGTTTATATTTTATCCAAAAATAAACATAGGGATCCATGGAACCCAAGATAAGAGAATATATTTCATGGGAGATTTATATTGTGGTGAGAGAATTATCTAGGAGAAGATAGAAGGACATTCTTTAATCATCAAATAGCTTCTAGGATGGATTAAAGGGGAAAACTATTATTGCATTCCCCCATGGAAGATTAACTCATATGGGTTTATTCTATGTCTATCTAAAACCTAAAGTGGGGGTTTCATATTTTAAAATAAAATTTTTGGATTAATATAAATCCAAACATGGTTTCGCAGGTAGACCTTCATGGTTTGACCAAACTATGTGGCCTGCCATGTGCCCCTTTAAATGGGCCACAAGGTTTATATTAAGTGGGAACATGGTCTGACAAACCATGCACCAAGAATGAAAACCCCACTACATAGGTTTGCATGATTTGTCTTGAGAGGTAGTATTTTTTGGGAAAACATTTCACCAACCATGCACTAGCCTAGAATTTTCAAAACATTTAATATTTCATCCCAAAACAACCCCAAATAAAACCTAACAAAATCAAGATAAAAAAGGGTGGTTTAGGTATACCTGGAAGCAGTAAAATGGTGTTACATATTAAATAAGTATCCAAATGTTAGTTTGATATATTATATAATAGGGTTATCCTATAAATTAGATAATATTTTGATTAAATGTAACATAACATCTTGATGAAAATGTTTAAATTAAAGTTATTCAATGAATTATTAAATTGTGTTATCATGAATAAAACACTATGGGGTTAACCGAGTGATATAAATGTGATTATTCATATCAATTCATGAAATTATGATAATTGAATTAATTAAAGTGAGTTGTGAAATAATTTATATAATATGATAATGGAGAATAATATTAAATTAATAATGAATGTTCTATTAATGATGAAAGGAGGGTGAGGAAGAGTTTTTTTATTAATTATAGAACAATGGAATCTTTCTGAAAAGGATTTGAGTGTAATAATAGTGATAAGATAAATATAGTAAAGTACCTTGACAATTATTCAGTGGATTAGTCATGTTTTTCTTCCTTTAATGTTATATATTCCATGTGGTGATGTGTCTATCTAGGTCATTCAATAATAAATTTTATCTATTATTGAATTACCACTTACTTTCTATGGATTTGGGAAGTGGGATTCCCTTATTAGTGATGTAGTGGCTATGATGCTACAAAGAAAGTATTTCATGATAAATAAGATGATCCCCATTTGTGATTGAGTTGTTTATTATGTATACTCACTACCATGGGATGTTATGTAGATTTTATGTATGGATATTGAAAATGACTAGATATGATGATATTACCTCTTAGTTAGTAACCTTTATAAAGGGTTAGATTTAATTGGTGATGGATATACCCTATCTAACCAGTCGATATGGGTAAAAATCCAAGATGGACTATGCATGTATCTTTCCCGACCCACCCACTACTTCGGGATGAGATATGTCAGATATTTATAGGAGGTTGTTGGATATGGTAAATTCTTCCAACATCATTGGAATGAGATAAATGTAGAAGGGTAATTAATCTAGTATCCTAGAATCAAGAGAATGATAAATTTGATGGGTGAAGCTATGTAGTTTCTCTAACATCCTTAGTACGTGAATGTAGTGATAGTAATTCCCCTATTGGTGAAACTACATCCCATTCCCATTATATGTATTTGTGTGTATGTAGCTACATAAATTATATCTCTCCTATTACCCACTTCAATCTCTTTTATTGGGATCATATATTCGAATTTATCCTTGTATTTGTGTATTTCCTTCAATATTATAGTACATAGGTTAATACTGGTGATTTTTATTTCCTTTATTGTCCAAACATGTATACACTACAAGTTCTGGAGATATGTATTTCTTATAGTTTTATATTAATATTTACTTTATTATTTTAGAAAAATTTGGATATATGTATTCCCTTTAATATTATCGAGATAGGTGGGGATGAGTGTTTCCTCCACTACCTCTTCATTATTGTATGAAAGTTGAATTTACAAGATTGGATTATTTTTTAGGTTGCTAGGTCAATTTCTATTCATTGATATATTATATGAAAAATCCATAACATTATATGATCACTAAAGAAGTGTAATATGAGTAGATTGATATGGTATGATTAGTATTTTATCAATATCAAAATCATCCAAATATAAATTTTTATTAAAAAGCCAATTTAAGGACAAGTGGGAAACCATTGTTCACAAAACATAGATCACTATGTGCTGAAGGAGCTCACAAAATTATTAAAGAAGAGACTAAGATGATTCAAGTAAGACACTCTATATAATTCCTAGTGCAGGGTACTAACCTGAGTGTCTGGATCCTCCCTGATAAGGACATTGAGTTGAGAAATCATTCTATCCATTGTCTGAATGAATTATTCCATGGTGATTTTACCTTGGTTGAAGCCCCGGACAATGATTCGATCTTGCATGTCAATCCACCCTCCTTGCTCGTCACTGACCTCAACCTTCACACCTCTTTCATTAATTCTTAAAATATCCCCATTAGAGGCATTGGGTCTAAGGTCTTTCTTAGGCATTTCTTCCTTGGAGTGAATAGTGAGTTTCAGACACTCTCTAACCTCTTTATCCATCACACCTGTGTTTCGACTTGAGATGCCACTTGCCCTGTCCATTGAGCCTTTTTTTCACCTTACTTCCCTCTTTCTTTTCTAACCTTGTTTCCATCGGTTTTGGTAGATGAGAATAGTCTTTGCATCCTTTGGGCTTTTCCCCTGGACAACAATGAATTTCCCTGTGTCACTTTTACCTTTCTTCCCTTTTTTCTTTCTTGGGCTATGGGGGTCATTCCCATAAACACCGTCCAAACTATCCTAGGAGGGATGGTTCTAACCGTCATCCCCTAATTCATCACCCACATGAACCTCTTCTGGCATTTCCAGACTATCAAAATGATTTTTCTGAGACAACAGAGGTTCGTGAACTTACAAGCCCTCAAAACGGTTCTCCACCCTTAACTGTGTCCTAACATTAAGTGCCCCATGTTTACCTGGGAACTCCTTCTTACATGCCTTTTTCTCCAAACCAGATTTCCCCCCTCCAGATCCAGCCTGGATACCACTGAGGGTGTTTGGATCTAAGGGACCCAAGACATTCTCTCTATCCAACATGACTTTTCTGCATTGAGAAGATGTAGCCACCAAGAAATAATTCCCCTGAACCACATCAGGTCTAGTGGATTCCTCATATCCATGGCCCATAAACTGCATTTGCATGTTAATTTCCTTCGAGCTCACCACCCCTTACTCAGTAAGAAAGGATGTAGCTAAAGGCTGCACCATAGAAACTGCCAGGGGACTCTTCATTTCAACCCCATTGATCCCCAAATCTTGTTTCAGCCAAGCGAAAATGTCTGCAACCCGTGGTTCATCCTTATTAGGCTCTACAAAATTTGCAGATCCTGTGGAATTCAACTCAGCTCCTGATGAACACAATGAAGCCCCTTGTTTCTGAGCCTCCCAGGAACTGGTCTCAGCACTTGAAGCATTCTGGAACCCGACCAGGTCCATTACCTTAAGGTCCTCCCCATGCTTCTCCTGAGGCTCACCCAAAACTCCACAAAACCTCGGCTGGCAGAGCCCCATTGGATCCACCTGCACTGTGTTTGACCTATCTCGAAACCCACGATGGCATTCCGAAGCCGAATGGCCTAGTCTGCTGTATCCTGAGCAAAACTCAGGCCACCAGTCAATGGAATTAGAATGGGTTGGTTTTATAAAATATTTTTAACTTCTATAAATATAGAAACTATATTTTCTTATGTTAGACTACTATTTGGTATGACCATAATGTGTATTCATATACTCTCCCTAGAATGGACACTTGTGCATTGCTCTCCTTTTTTACATATAGAACTAATTACATGGTGGATGGTTGAACATTATTCATAAAAATGATAGTATATTTAGATAGCTAGTGGAGTAGAGATTATTATGGAAAACTCCTTTTGACTTTTAGTATTGAGGATGTCTCTTAAATTTGGATATATCAATTTCATATGGTGTTACAATTGAACCATATTTATCATTTATATCAATTCACCTTCTACATTGGATATTTTTATATTAACTCATGTTATTTATTATAAAAATTAGAGTTCATGTATTCTATAAAGGTTTTTTATGTATTATAGTTGGTGAATGGAAAAGTTATAGGTAATACATCCCATTGTAGTATTGATTCCTCAACACTAGTAACTGGACCATGGCCTAGTGAAGGAAGTCTTAGGGAGTTAACATACTAGTGATATGGGATATGAAAATATTCCATTTTCATCATCTACTGTGAGAACACATTTTCTTTCTTTTCTTTTCATATAATATATATTTCTATTTGTCCTCATAATTTTAATTAATGTACCCATATTCTTGTTTTGATTTTTTAACACCACATATTAAGTGATACATTATTTCTAGGTAACAAATATTGCCTCAATATTTAGATATTATGAAAATATACATCCATAAAATATTAATTCTTATTTTTAATTTATTATTTTTCCATTTTTATCTTTTCTCTAACCAGTCTCTTTAATTCACCATCGTTGTCAAATCAAACCATTCTATCTTAGTTTTTTGTTAAATCTATTTACCTGGATCACATTGTATATCATATGTCATTAATATCCACTATCAATGATTCACATATAATTATTCTTACATTCCTTCATTTCTTATTCAACCAAGATGTCCTTCTAATTTTTCTTCTTTTACTTCAACGAAAAAAATTATTGATTAGATCAAATTTTTTTCATTTTTATATGTTCACAACATGTTAAAAATAATATTATTCCTCTTTGATTAAAAAAATTTATTTTTCAAGGAAATTAAATAGATGAATCTACTTTTAACATTCCTTGGACCGAGAATATCCTTTTTATAGGACATCAAAACTCATAATCAAATTATTTATGATAATAAATAGAGAATTAATAAAAACATTCCTTATATTTAAATTTATTTTCCATAGTAATATATGTTTCTATAATATTTTTTTTACATTAAATTACATTATCTCATTTATATATTATTTAATTTTGTTATTAGGTCACTTTATGACTCATGGAGACACTAAATTGATTTTTTAAGACAAACCCTTGTAGGATCTCCTCAATAATTTAACTGCATAAAACCCTCAATAGTTTTTTGATATTTTATTTTCCCATTTAATCTTTATCTATGAATATTTTTGGATTGAAATTTATAAATAGCTTCTTTGATTAATTATTATTAAAAATAAGTACACTATTTTTATCCCATAAATCATTTACTTTCTCAAGAAATTTTCTTTTTCTGGAAATGCTTCATCAAAAATTCCGTCTTCAAAAATCACCATGGTAACTAGAAAACATTAACTTCTTATGATTTCCATATTTTGATTCAATATCAAAAATGTTATTCAAAGTGATAAATTATAATTTTGTGGATTAAATCATCTAATTTAATTCTTCAACTCAAACATTGATATCATTAATTTTTTTCTTATTCATTAATATTTAACAAAAATAGTTCACACCAATACAATTTTATTCAACTAAGTATATATCTCTAACCAAATTTTTTATTATGGATATTTCAAATTAAATATTATATATATACTCAATAGATTCATCAAAATGAACTATTTACCTTATAATTTTTGTTTCTCTAATTATCAATCTCCTCTAGTGAACCATGAAGATCAAATATCAAAATAACAAAAACATTAATATCTATATTTATGTTCAAAATAATTTTTTTACTATATACCATAACATAAAAATATATTTTGAATCAAATATGAATTTTAATTATTTTTTGTAGATGATTATTAATTCCCAGCTTCATTTATTACATTATTTTTTTTACTTGAAACTCTTGATTTAATTTATTTTCAATTTCAAATTTGTTATATAAAATTAGGTTGGACATCTTTTGTCTCTTTATTGAGTAATATAACTCTTATTATTATTATTATTATTATTATTATTTCAATTATTATAATGTAAATATTTCATTAATTTCACTGACCTTTTAACCATTAAAATATGATAATGGTAATTAATCATAAATCCTACCTTTTACATGCCTAAATTTATTTGCATTTTGTGATATAATTTCCTGTAAAATATCATATTAATTTTCTTATTTTAGATTCAAAAAACCTATATACTAGAAATCCAAATATTTTTTTATGAATATATATATATATATATATTGTAAATATTCTCCCATATTATCTGAAACAAAATTAATTTTCATGCCATGAAAACATCAATTAGATCTCGTTATTTAATCACTAAAATATTTTCATCCAAAAGCATTGGAATTATTATTATAATTTTTATAATATTTTTTAAAATCATAATACCTTCCTTATTTCCACTAATTTATCATGAAAAATATTGATTTTATATAATAATTCATCAACATCTTCCTTTGGTTCTATCATTGGATACAAAAACATATTTCATAGAAATGATGTTTGGTCTCCCTGACCATTACATCTTCTTTAATGATTTTTCAAATTTTGTAAACTGTCACCATAGGGATATTATAAATCATGAAAATCATATTTTTATTGTTTTTAAGGAATTAAAATAGTTTTTTGTAACATAAAATCATTATTTATTAATATCTTATTATTTTCAGATAATGATATTACTATTGGATCACTTATGTGTGTTCCATGCAGTCACTTAGAAAACCTCCATGCTAATATACTATAAATAAAATTTCATTAGATTATTAAATATTTAATAATTAGTCGCCTTATATATATATAAAATACATTTAAATTTATTGTTTTCTCCATATAAAAATAATGTAGATGTAGATTCTTTAATCTAACAAGTTTTTGAACTTCAATTTTTATATTTATGATAATAATTAATGATATCAAATCTATCAATGAATACCAATTCATTATAAATAAAATTTAATTCAATTCATAATTACCTGATGATTAATATAATATATTATATAAAATCCCTATTTCTGTATTTTGTTTCCATATTTATGGAACACCAACTCTAACAATGAATAACATATAAAATTATGACCTAAAAAATAAACAAAATAACAATGAAATAATTAGTTTTTCTTGGTTCTCCCTCCATTATGGATAAAATAATCCTACAGGCGATGTATAATAATTTTTTTATACTTAAATGACTAATCCATTTCAATGATTTCATATATTTTGGTTAGTATCACTATCAAGAAAAAGAGTTACACCCTCTTCCTCAATATCCAATCATTACTTCATGAATGGGTTTATATTCTAATTAGGACACATTAATTAAAAAGTTAAATTTAATATAAAATCATATTAAACAATAAAAGGTTATTCACTTTAGTTTCAAATCTATATTAACATTGTGTTCATCCCCTTTAATATTTTAGATCTTCAATTCTATCACAGATAGTCATGTTTTATTTATACATATTTTTTAAAATATTTTATCCACATATTTTATAAGAGTTATTCCACCCATTTAATTTGATACTATCAATGTAAATTATTCAACTATTAATAAATACTTTTTAAATTGAACACTACATCTATTCAAGTATTCCTACTTTTGTTAAAAATAATTCCTTTAATAATCAATTATATTAATTCAAATATTTTTTTAAATCTAGATCCATAATTTCAGTTAATTTATTTAATTATTCATAATTATTCTTCTTAAAAGCACTATACTCTATGTATATTTATCTTTCAATCCATAGTGTAAATTCTTCACCTTTTTCAACTCCTATAAAAAATATTCAACAGTATTTACATAATAAATAAATAACTTATATAAGAGTCACTTTCATTAAAAATATAAATTCTTCTTTATCGCTACTCATTCAATGTAAATAATCTTAAATAAATGAGATATATATTTTTAAAATAAAATATATTCATGTGATACTTTTTTTTATTTTGTAATGAAAACATGAACAGAAGAGAAAATATACAGTGATTATCTATATTCAAATTTTATAATATCCACGCAACTCATTGGATATAAATCCCATATTTTTTACATTGGCACGAGGTTGTGAAACATTACCATATGGGTTTTGATAATTGAGGTATTTATTTTATTCAAATAAAATATCACTATTCATGATTTCATACTAATTAATAAGGGTATTCTTTTTCAGCAATGATATATTCATGTTTTTTACTACTTATTTTCTTCTTCTCAAATGACATGAGGGTTCTATAATGTCTTGGGAATCTCGGCCCTTTTCCCATTTTAACTTTTTAATAACCATTTATATGATTTCTTCATAAAAAATCTAATTAACAGAAAACATAACATTGATATCCAAGGGGTTCCAAAATAACTCAATTAATACCATTCATAAAAATATTAAAAACAACTGATATAAAACATCATATCATTGGGATATTTCATGGTTGAGTATTCGGACCACCAAAAAATGATATATCCTTATTTTTTAAATTAATTCACCATATAAAACTATAGGGAATTCCTAGAGATGCAATTTCAAATTAGATTTAATTATTACTTATATGTATTACAACCAATATGAATCCAATAAAAAATAATATACATTGTAAACATAAATTTTTTATATAAATTATAAATGAGTTATATCAGTTAAAATAATGTTAACTATCTTATGATTCGACGATGAATCAGGATAATATTATTTTAAACAATGTAAATAAAATATTTTATTACTCATTGATTATTACCATGGATTGGTGGGGACACTTAAAAAGTATTAAATCATTATTCATTTAATAAACATAATTATATAGACATTATAATTTTCTTAGTTAACCTCAGGTTTAGGGACAACATCTAAGATATTTCATCATCTAAATTACATAACATAGGAATACTTATAATGTAATTGATTATGGGTAGTAGTTATGAAAAGGATCACAACATAATCAAAGTATAACTATTAAAAAGTGGTTGAATGCTCATTTTTAATTGATCAAAAAATATATCATTAAAAATATATAAAATGATGAGATTATAAAATGTCTAGTTGATTATTATAGTAACTATAACCTACTAAATAACCTAATAATTTAAAAGGAATATATATTTATCCTACTCAGCCATCATTTTTAGTTTCATATTTTTTAATATTTTATTATTAAAATCTATACCAAGGATGTGGAAATGCAATGTATAACAACTATACAACTAAAAAATTTTGGGCATAATACAAACATGAAGTAAGATCCAACCGAATAAATAATGGAAAATAGGGTTAGTTAACTTTCACATACATATATAGTATATCATAGACAATTATATCCACCTCAAATAAATAATTTGTGTCCTATAATAATAAATGGAGCCTATGAATAGAGAAGAGATTAAGGATTATTCCTAGCACATATTTCAAATATTTCATTGTAGAGAAGATATAGGTTATCCCCCAGATGAGCATATTCCTTTATTTTCATTTTTTTTCTCAAACTTCGTATTATATGTCTCTAAACTAAAAATATATGAGTTCAATTATTATAAAAAAATTCATTACACAAAAAAGGGTTATGTAATTTAATAAGGGATTAATAGAATTCAAAATTTTCTTCATAAACACATACCCTCTTACCATCAATAAAAACTAGAGGAAATATTTGAACTAGCACTATGTTGGATAAAAATCCCTTATTCTATTATATATATATATATACCTAATATGAGTAATGTAACAGTCCAATTTTATTTACAGAAACAATATTTTTGTGATATTTTTAAAAATGTTATAATTTTAAGGAGTTTCAAAATTTGGTGCTTAGTATTAAGGATCATGAATTTCAGCTATTTAATGTAAATGATGTAATAATTAGAAATGGATTGTCAAGTTCATGGAATAGGGGTTATGCATCCTCAAAAGGATTTATTATTTTTTTAACATATATAAACATACCATGTATAACTATAATTGATTTATATGATGATACTATGGTATTAATTTAGTTTTATATGGATAATAGTATTAAAAATTGTTATATTTATTTTAGAAAATATATTATAAAATCAATATATTATGTGATTTCATTTTTTATTTTATTATTAATAGAATTTTATTTAGGTTATTTAACATTAAAATTGACATATAAATGAGATTATATTTTCATTATTATAGAGTGTAGATATGCATTAAATTAAAATTTTAAAACCATTATAATGTTGTTATTATATTATTATTGTTTTGTTGTTTTTGTTATTCTTATTGTTATTATTATTATCAAAATTACTATTTTTTGACATGGGTTAGAAATAAATGGGAGGAAAATCCTTATCATAGCTATTGCTTCCATCCATCTATGACACCTTAGAGGAAAATGTTTTTCTATTTCTTTCTCTTTTCCCACAATGATGGGGGATTTTATGTTCAAATATTGATATTGATTTTTGTTTCATCCATTATTAATTTTCATTCCTCTTCTCTTATTGTTATTTTTCAACCTTTTACCCTCCTTTCGTGGGATGAAGCATGTACTTATATTTCATGGAGATTCAGTGTCTTATATTTAAAATGGTGAAATATAAAAATAGGATAGAGGTTTTATATATTGTTGTTATATGAGTCATTCTCAATACCTTATTACTACATTTTGGGTTTTATCACCCATTTATAGATCATCGATAAGTGATTACCTATTTAATCTATTTAATTATTATATAATTTTTATTAAAAAATTTTATAACTAATTTTATATGCTTATATAATAATCAGTGATAGATACCAATCTGGTAATACTTGGTAAATGTTTTCAATCTGGGATTGTAAAATAATTACATAACTTTTCCCTTATGTTGAAATAAAACAATGTTATTAAAATTTATAAATAAATTAATTATATCTTTTCCATATTTAAAAACGTGTAATATTAGTGTTTAATTATGTTTTATCTTTAAATGATCATGATTTCTATTTATATTCACTAGGTTTAGATACTTTTAATATTTATAATCTTCTTAATCATTTGTAATGTATTTTTAAAAATAATGGCAAGTTATGGATTGTCATTAAATCTGTTTAAAGGATATACTATATTTAATGAATCAATAAAGGTATATTTGGATGTTATGAATGATAAAATGATTCTATATTTACTATGAAGTGTTTTTTATTATCATTCAAATCTATCTTTATAAAAAAAATTATGTCCTGTTCAAAAAGATTGAAAATTTTATTTTTATTACGAATGTTTTCACCTTTATTGGATTGTGATAAATGTTTTTCTTATTTAATACTAATTTAGTTATTTTAGGTTTTTTTTCTATGAATGGTTTTTTGGTGTTAAGATATGATTGTTTTTATCAATTTTTTTATTTTACTCTGTACTTTTAAATTTCAAGGGAACACATTGGACACTTGTTAGTATTATGTTAGATAATCCAATTTTTAGGCATGTATGATGTAAAATGGTTGGGTCACCCAATATTTCCTAGAACATTTAACTCTAGTGAGTGGGTAGGATCACATCACAAAATGAAAGGATTTCCCATTAAATTAAATTTATTAGTTTTTTCCATTAGCACTTAGTTTTCTCATCCCATGATGGAGATATTAAATATCCAAATGAGTTATGATGACTATTATTGTATTTATTATCAATAAGTAAGATTACAATATAGTTTGGGTGTTTTTGTAGAACCCAATGAATAAAGGAGTTCATCACTATGTTTTTTGTTGAAAATATATGCATGGAGTATATATCTTATTTAGATGATGATAATAAGTTAAACTAGAACTAAATTTTTTCCTTAAGAATATATTATTTTATAAATAAGAAAAATATTTCTGTAAGTGACTGTGATTTCAAATTATTACTCTAGATAATGGAAGATAATGTTTCAATTTAAAAATAAATATTTAATTCAAAAAAATAGAAAACTCATTGAGTTAGGGAGATTAAATATACGGTTATTGTCATTTATTATTTAAGGAAGAAGTTTTAAAATGTAATCAATTTTTATTTGAGATTAATATCAATTCATTAAAAGATATAAAATTTTATTAAATAATTTCCTATTATATATTCAAACTAAATCTTTTGAGAATACCCCATTTTTTTTATCATTTTTGAAAACAAATATTTATGTGGAAATATAAATAGATTATTTTTTGGAATTAAGGTGAGTAAAAAAGGAATTCCTAGAATGGAATACATGAGATCACATATAATTCATTACAATAGCTTTGTTTCTAAAAGGTAAATATTTGAAAATGAGATATATAAGTTCCAGAATAAGGATTAAAAAACATGGAAAATCCATATGCTAATATATAGAAATCATATTTAATAAATATAACCTTTTAATTTTGGAATATTATCATTTAGAATATGTTGCACCAAGTAGATATACATTTCTAGAATATGATCCATCAATATATGATGATATGAATTCTAAATATAAATTAATAATAAAACATGCTATGTCTAGTTAAGTTGGTATTTTCATTAAATATAATAATAGAGAGTTCCAAAAAACTATTTTTCTAGTAGTTGATATATAGAATCAGTTATTAAGGACCCAAGTTTTGTTTTAAAAATTAAAAATCTTTATAATGTCTCATTTGAAGGAAAAATAAAGGTAGAGTAATGAATTGCATTTATATAGGTAATTTTGGAGGTAGATAGAAAAGGTGGTTGTCTATTATCTTGTAATATCATTTACCAAATGATAATTTAAAATTAGAGGAAACATAATAGAGATGAATAAGTCCATGAAATCAAAATAAATGATGATGATAATTTCATTTGATATGGATATGTGAGTTTGGAAATTTTTTTAGAGTGGTAAGGAATATTTCCAATGATATTGAATGATAAAACCTGATCTATTAAAAGTATCAAGAAGGATGATGTTTAAAACCAGAAGCATAAGCATATTTAAAGGAAATATTATTTGAATAACTGAGATGTTTCGAATTTATAACCTATGTGGAGGAAAGCTGATTTGTAAAATTATAAGGTTTATATATGTAATAATAATAATGTTTTGACACATAGATACTTAATATTAAATCATAATGATCTAGAGGCTATGTAAGAAAATTTTAGAATATTACAATGTTGAGTAAGATGTAGTTCTATAAGTTTCAAACCTATGTCAGCGTAACCAAATGATTTTATAAGGTTAATATACATATGAGGAAGAATAATTTTTTCATATAAAGAATAAATTATGATGATGTTGATCAAATCATCATGATGTAAATATCATGACTTTGAGGAAATTATTTAAAAAATTATAAAGTGATAAAGAAGGAAGACATAGTACCAAATGTAAAATTTTCATGGTCAATTCAGATTCTAAGGAAGAGATAAGTAAGATATTCCATGAATAGTAATAGAACCCATTTGTAATTAAAAAATGGAAAATTTAGGATGAGAAATTTTTAGAGACTGCCATTTTAAATTTCAGGAAATTTTTATACTCAATTATGAGTATTGGAGGTGAACTAAGTTAAAAAATTTACTAGTGAGATTGGAGAGACTAATGGACTATACTAAACCTATCAAAAATTCATCGAGTTTATGAAAATTAAAACATAACACATTATGTTTTGGAAGATCCATTGAGTCAAAAAATAAGTGAGAGTATGAACTGAATGTTATCGATGTTTATTTGGGTTGATGAATAATGTTATATTTCCAAACTGTGTATTCTATTTATCAAAACATTCAGAAGCACTATGGATTTGAAATTATAGAATATTTAGAAGTAGATTTTATTTTTATGATTCATCATAATTGAATAGTGATAAACCTACCTATATATTCCTAATACTTAGAAATATAATTATGGAGATAACAAGGATATATTTACTAATTATTAAATTGGTCATTATTAATATTGAGAGAAAAAGGTCGATATACATTCTAAAGAAGCAATTCATCCATCTGTAGTGAAAGTAATACTTTTTAGAAATATGTTATTTCAAGTATATATATTGACATCCTACAGCTATAAATCAAGATGTTATTGAAGAAGAAGAATTTGGTAGCAACATTATTTTTTGGAGGGATCTAGAATAATCATAGTTGGTTAAATATAATTAGGAAAGATTTTTTAGGTTTAATGTTGACAGATTCATTTTTGTACTCCTCTAGGATGAATATGGAACTTTACTTATTTGTAGCTAAAATATTATGACTTTTATATTTATATCCACACGATGATATTAGTGAAGTGTTAGTACATCAAACTTGATCTAAGAATAATAAAAATATAGTGACTATCATTGGTGGATTATTTTTTTAAAATATCATGTGATGAAACCTCTTTCCTTTTTACCTTTCATGTGATGTTTTTATATTACATTATTTTTATAATATCCCTTTATCTAAATATTTTTATAGTTTTAAATAAAAAATTTGAATAATAATTTTTAAAACATGGATCACACTAATTAAGAACTCTCTTAGTGAGACTATGTGATCTACCAGCTCATTTCAATATCTATTATAAAACAAGGTTATACCTCTGATTAGATTAATGCTTTTTCCTCATTATTTTAACTATTAAATATGATATATATATTTGAATAAATTTGTCAGTTCCCTATGAAATAAAATATAGAGGTTATAATAAAAACCTTGAATAACAGGTAAAGGTGATAAGATAATAAGCTATTAAAGATAGCACTTATAAAAAATGATAAAGTAGATTCACCACTATAATAGGGTAATAAAATCATTAATATTTGTTTATATCTATAAATAATTTTCTTCGTAATGTATCAAATTTATATAGTTTAGAGTATGTACCAATTCAATCACTTTGGTTAATTTATTTTTTGAAATTAATGATTATTTGAGAAATTTACCTTAGGATGTTATTAATTTAATATTTATTTTTATCAATAGTCTAATAATTTATTAAATGTTTCTAGTGTTTGACACTAATGAAATGGAGAAAAATTATTAGTAGGAAATTTGTTTAAGTGAATCACTCTCATCATACTTGATGAAGAAAAAAGGACATTTTTCATTGATATATGAAAAATGATTCTATATATATGAAGTAGAATTATAAATTATAAGCAGTGGGAAATCAAAAAAAATAGTTTGGTGAAGATCAATTCATGTGAATAAACACATAAAGCTATCATAGATGGTCATATTTCTCAGTTAAATGTTAGGGATACAAGAGTAAAATACCATTAAAATGGTCTAAAAGAAATTAGTGCGATATATGAATAACATATTTATAATAATAAGAATTAATTGGAAGAAATATTTAGAAAATTTGAGGATTTGAAAAATTCCATCAAGATAATGTTTCTTAAGTTAGAGGTAAATGTTAGAAATATTTAATTAACAAAAGATAAATCTTCCCAAATAGTTTAGAGAATAAGTGGTTGCATAGAAGTTTTTAAAAAGAGTATTACTTTAAAAAATACCAATTATAGGTTCAATTGTTTATTGATATAGTCTAATGAAATATTTATTACACGATATATGGAAAGGGTATCCTTTCTCTATAAAATAATTTTTTAATGATGTTATTTAATTGGATTTAATATGTTACAATTCAAATTATAGAAAAATATTGGTAAATAATTTTCTTGATAAGTCCAAGACATCATAAAAAGATAATATAAGTATGGGATGGAATTTTGGTTCCCCAAATAGAGTTAAAAAAGAATGTAAATTAATATAAAAACATCATTATATTCATACTTTCCTAATTATTTCAAAAAATAGGAAATCATGGTTTATTAGCTACATCATGTTTTGTGAAAAAAATTAGTCTTGATAAATTTCATTATTAATACAATTTGTTAATAATTGAAATAGAAAATAAGACCAATATCATAGGGTATTATATTTTATATGAAGAAAAATTATTTTTTTGGAATGGAGTAAAGTACACAAATGATGGAAATGAATATATTCACGAAAAATATATTTAAGTGTCTCTCGTGTTTTAGAAATAATTTTAAAAAAATAGTGTAATGATGAATATTTTTTCACACCTACAAGAATGATTCATAAACTATTGAATAAAAAATTCAACTAAAGATAGAAAAATTGAAGGACTAAATATAGTGGCGTCCCCTTGGGGTATAAGTAAAAAAAAAGTATTAATGAAAATAAACCTAAGAGGAAATTTGAGGAGGTTTCTACACAAAATTCTAGATGTTAAAATTATGGAAATAATGGAAACATCATGTATAATTACAATAAATAAATGATTATTAATGATAAAGGGATAAAATTAGAACAATAAATAAAATCAATCCAAGAAGAAAACAAAAAGGATTTTTTAGTGGAATACATAAATATAAATATATTTATATTTATATATATAATATTTAACATTTCATGAGTGGTTTATAAATAATGGTAACTTAAATATGCTACAGAAGTTTTTTAGAATATTAATGTTAGATTCGTTATTATTAGGATATCCCTGCTGATATTTGAAAATAAAAAGATGAAAACACAAAAGAATTATCATACTATACTAGCTGATGTGAGGTATCCTTTTCTATATTATCATAATTTTGAAAAAAATAATAATACCATCCTAGATAATTATATTCATTATTGTAAAATCATAGTAAAAGCAATCATATAGAGTTATCACAAAAGAGGAGTTGAATTGAAATGAGCTTCTGGGTTGATAATAAACTCTCAACCCTATTGCTCAAATAATGAAGAAAATAGAAAAAAATTATTCCAATGTTTTTATAGTATTTTAATTGTTTACATAAATAAAGGTGATGTGTTTAAGAAAATAATAATAATTCTATGGGATTTTTATGAATATATGGTATATCTATCAGGGATTTATTTAATTGGTATCATGTTTCCTCCAAAAAACACATTAGTTGGTTTCTTTTATGATGATGGAGATTGATTAATTTTACCCATTGGTGATTGTTTTAAAAAACTATCATATATCATTATCTTGTGTGAATATGAAATTTTAGAAAGTGATATAACATTTCATTAAAGAGTAATTTATATCACATTCTTCTATCCATTTATAAGAAGATTGAATTATATTATTAAGGATGTGGGATTTATTAATTAATTCTAAGAGAAATGTAACATAGTGTTGGGATAAACCTACTTGTTTTTGAATTTTAGGGATATATTATTTTAGTTCAATATAGGATATCACATTTTAATTTTTTTTAATATCCCCTAAATAAATATTTCTAATTTTCCATCACATTCTATATATTTTTAGAATATATTTTTGTTCAAAATTAATCACTTTTATTCTATTATAAGTATTTATGATGTACAATTAGAGTTGATTAATTTATAGCTCACTCTAATTAAGAAAAGTGATGTCATTGTTCTCTTAATTGAATCAGGTCTTACTTTCAAAATGGAGAAGGAGGATAAATTTTTTCATGGTTGAAACATATGATTTGTAAGATTTCCCCTTACTCTTGAAACATTGTGTTTATTATAAATATGGGGGAGATAAAAAATGTAATTGTCAAAACATATTTAATTTTATTTATTAATGGTGTTTATGGTTATTGAAAACAAATCCAAAGGGGGAGATTAAATATCCAAATGGATTGTATTGGGGGTCATGGAATATAATTTCAAAAATTAAGACTATTAATATGTGATAGATGATGTTTAAGAACATAATGAATGAATAATTTTAGCCATGTGGTTTTCAGAATAAATATCCATGGATTATGATTATCATATTGATAGTGATAATAATGTAAAACAGGGGTCTAAAAAGATATTTTTCTAAAATAATGAAACATATATATCTAGTTTATATTGAAGTATTATGATTATTTTTAATGATGGAAGAGTATGTGTTTGTGAAATAATTATAATTGAATGTAATAAAAATAGTTAAATCATTGATTTGGTTAGATTAAAATTGAAGTTGATAAAACTACTACTTTATTTTAGCATCTTGTAAATGTGATTATTAATGATTTGGAAAAAATAATAATTAATGAAAAGTGCTGAAATATTATTAATGTAGTGTTACATACTTTTTAATATATAATTTTTTCAGAATCAGACCATTTTTATCAAATTTTAAAAAAAAATTGTTTATTATGAACTACAATTGGTTGTTTTTCAAAGGAATCAAGTTGAGTTGAAAACATTCTATGGGAAGGTGTTTAGAAATATTGTCTAGAAGTTATTTTTGAATCACTATTTATGGAAGAAAAATATTTGGTAATGAAATATTGAAAATTAGAAAAACAAAATCATATAGAATATAAAGAATATTGAATCTAATATCTAGAAGGGTATTTTATAGAATGTACACTAATAAATAAAGAATATTTTCATCCATAAGGTGACGTAACGGGAAGAAATACATCATCATAATAAGGGACATGAATATGTGCTTTTGAGTATTTGAAATTTTATGTTTTGAGTAGGCATAATAATCCTATGCAAAATTGTTAATTATTGAAAATAATCTATAGGGAAATTAAATTAATATATGGTTCCAAAATAATATATGTGTAATAAGATATTGAGTTGGCCTAATATTATTTTAAAGAAGTTTGAGAATTGAAAAATTATCATACACAAGTGGGATAGAGTAAGATGAATTAACATGTTCTAGTATGAGAGTTCAATTACTGATAAAATAAATATTTATATCTCTCTTGTAGAAAAATTTTTTGGAATGTTATTTCAGAACTAGAAACAATATAACGGGTTATTGTAAATAGAGTCATTGGTGATGATAGTTTTATATGAAGTGAAATTCTAAAATTATTAGACTGTTTATTGTTTTAATGGATACGTTTTATGATTTTGATGCCAGAAATAATCATAAAATAATTATTTAGAAGGTTTATGTTGAAAAATAGAAGAATAAGTAGAAGTGGAAGCATTGTGATAAGGATAGCTAAGAAGTTTGACAACAGAATCAAAAGTGGAAGATGCCTGATATGGATAATTGGGAAGTTCATATATAGAATAACAATGAGGGTACACACTAATACTAAATAACAACACAAAATAATCTAGAATATATGTAATAAAATTGTGAAAGATAAGAAGGTTTCATTAGAAGTAGTTTAATATGTTCCCATGTTTTGGTCAAGAAACTGAAATTGTTTTAGAGGTCAACTTTAATATGGGGAAGAACATTTTTTTTACCTAGAGAATTAATTATGATGTCGAAAATATTTTCATCTTGAATTAAATATAATGGTTCCTAATCCATGACTCAAGTTAAAATATGAGGAATAAATAAATAAGAAAGACAACTTATTAAATGAGTATATTTCTTGTTAAATCTGTAGTTTTAGGAATAGATAATGAAGACTTATTATGAATTAAATGAGAATAATTTCTAAATTTATAATGTTGGGAATTCAAAATTTGAAATTAGCTTGGTTTTCATTTCCATATTTCATATAAGAATTATACTCTATGTAGGGTAAAAATTGTGGAGAGCAAAGACGAGGAAGATACTGATGAGATTTTAGATATTAGTGATACTGAGAGATGGTGATTTTAATCTACTATAAATTAAATAATTAAATTATAATTAATGGAATAACCTAAAGGTTACAAAATATCCTTTAAGTTTAGAAAAAATAAATAACCTATCCTAAAAAATCAAGATGGCCTAGTGGGTTAAGGATGAAAATTATATGAATCACAAACCACTTTCATGTGTCAAACAGTTTAGAAGAACTGTGGATTCGAAATCATAATAGATTAGAAATAATATTTGATTCAGAAGATTTAAAAGAATCAAATAATGAAAAAATTATATGTATCTTCTAAATATTTATAGAGATAAGAAAAAATAAAACATGAATATACTAGTTGATTTTTTTGTTGATCATTATTATCATTGAGATAACACAGTTGAAATAAATACTACTAAATTTGTTCATCCATTAGTTTTTTAAGTCCTAAATCTGAGAAACAAATGTCATTCCAATTGATGGAGTGCCATCCTAGATTCAAGAGGAAGATATTTTTCAAGAATGATATGTTGGGAACACCATTTCAAATTAAAGGGATCTAATATAATCATATTAGGGATTTTACTATTGGGAAATATTTTTTGATTTTAAAGAAGATTCATTCCCTTTCTATATTACTTTTTATTAAATGATGATACCATCCTTTTTTGGGGATATAGATTATATCATACAGTGATTAATACAAATAATGATAATATTGAAACACTTTTGTCTCAAACAGGACCCAAACATAATAAGAACATAACTAAACGCATTTTAGTAGAACCCTATAAAAATATCATGTGACATTCTCTATTTTATTTATATATTTCATGTGGTGTGCTTGTGTTTCATGATTCATATGAGTTATATTCGTCATAAATTTTTTGAGGTTTTTATAATTAAGAGGAAATTTATTTGATAAAACATAAATCACATTGATTCACCCTCTCTCAATGTGATTGAACAGTCCTACTAAGAAAATCATTTAATTTCATAAAATATTTATTATTTATTATTAAATCATGTGAGTAATGGTTTTAAATACCTTAATTATAATCTGATAAATATTTAATTAACTTATGTTTTGAAATTAAGTCAGTAATACAATACATTAGTTTATTAATTTATATTTATAATTAAAATAAATGTTTTATTCTTTTGTTTTAAAACTAACATGATAGTTTTACCTTCGAATAGTATTTCATAGAATTTATGGATACATCCCACAAAGTTATATAGTAACTACATATATTTACAGCTTTGGTGTAAATATAGATGTTATTTATGTCTCTTAAAATGTAAGGGTAATGTTTTCCCTTTACTTTGGTGTAGTTGGACCACAGTCATAGATAAAGAGCTATTAGGATTATGGCATATAAAGAAATTCATATTAAATATAGAGACACTTTCTCATTTTTTAACATTATATGTTGGGATATTTTATATGCCACATAGGCCTATGGTTCAATAATTATTCACTTGTTGGTTCATCTTAAATTTGTCATGTATATTTTCATTTTAGATTTTGGGTATTAATTTACAATATGTTATGACATGTTTGAGTTTTTAAAATTTAGAAAATGTTTTTTCTCAAGGTAGAATAATAATTTTAATATACGGACACATCATGTAGGATTTCCATATGAAGACCTATATTTATTCATCATGTTTTTATAAAGGGTAAATCATTCCAATATTTGACATATTATATCCTTGTAACTTGATATATCCTATGGTGATATTTAATGTTCATTAGATTTTTGACATACCAGTTAAGGTGTCTAGGTAGAGTACTATGGTTGGAATGTTACAAAATGGTACCCAAGCTCGTGATTGGGAAATTAGGTCAGTGGTAGGTAAAGGAAGAATTATTAAAACTTCATAAGATTCCTATAAAAATACTTTATCAACAAATTTAAAGTGAAAATTTAATCTAATATAAAAGTATTCAATTTTATATTGCAATTTAAAAATTTGAATGGTTTAATTTTATTTTATTTTACTTCATTGAGTTTTCTTGTACATTTTTTTGTTAATAATGAAAATATTATTTTGAGTCACATGAATCACAGAATGTTTCAATTGATTATACAACACTTATTAACATTTAATATTTTCCTAAATAATTATTTTTGATCTAATATATTACAGTATATATGGATGTGAATTTATAATTAATATTTATTTTTTTCATGTTGTGAAATTAAAAGATTTACTATATTATTTACTGTGATTCATGTATTCATTTACTTTTTTTTCTTATAAATTTGGTAAATGATGTTCTTAAAATGTTTGTTTTTAAATGTTTGGATTTTCAATTAAAAACATTTTTTAAAATTATATTTTAAATTTATTATTAAAAGTTTTTTCATAATAATTATAAATATAATTTAATGTAATTTTAATAACTTTAATATAATATAAGATTTTTAAATTATTATTATGAAATTTGCTAGGTTAGATTAATTTTATTTTCACTTAGTTATGTATAGTTAATAAAATGGATGATGTTCTATAAAATAAATACTACTAAATTGTGAGTTATGTTATTTTATTTTTCAATTGATTTTATTAATTTTCATGGAAATATATTTTTGGGAAATCATCAAAAGAAAAAAATTCATTTTATTAATGTTATTTTATTGTTTGAGTATAATTGAATGATTTTTAATGTTATGAAATTATTAAGGGTTGTTAAGTATATTTGAAATTAGTTAATATATCATATTTTTATCGTGTGTGTTTATTAGAGTAAATTTTCTTTTGGTTTTTCTGATAATCTAAAATAGGATAAACCTTATTGTAATTTAAAATTAATCAAAAAATATCATATTTTTTTTAATTAATTTCCAATAGAAAAATAATTGGTAAATAGTTATCATTTCATTTTATTATTATCATGTTCCTTTTAGTAATTATGTTTTATGTATTTATTTTAATGATTCTTATTATGAGTAATTTTTTTGCAGGTTGTTTTATAGGGTTTAAAAGAGGCTTGATAAGTTCTCAAAATTTATTTTTACATTTATATTTCAAAATATTTATTTTAAATGTTTCTAAATTTATATGATTTGAAAATATAAACAGATGTTGTTAAAGGATAATCATGTAATCTAGCTTGATCTGGGTTTTAAAACAATTAATAACAGGGAAATGTAATTCTCATTATAAAATCATGTTTGGATGTGATTTAAATTTGTTTTTTCATGAACAAAATTTTCCTTACATTATTTTATTTTAATTATTATTATTGTTGATAATTTTCATGTGATTATTCAATCATGTGAAATATTGTTTTTCTCAAACTTGGTTTGATAAATATTGAAAAAAATTTAAATTGGTGATAGAATATTATATTTTTATATAATCCAATTTTGAAAACAAGTACCTTTGAATATAATAAATATTTAATACAATTGATTAAAATGATTTAATTAAATAAGATAAATTTTCCAAAGTGGGATTTGAATTTTTTTATTCCTTAGTTGAAGAGGAAATTTATTTTGAAGTTAGGATATTGTACATTTTTAAAGAATAGAGTCATGTTGTTGATATTTTAAAATATCTTTCAATAGAAATAAGTTTTATTAATCTGATAGTGGATGTAATTGGATTTGAGTTTTGATTGAATAATTCCTATTGGATTTGTATTAAATGGATTATAATTTTAATTATATTTCTATAAATTTTAAATCATATATAAAATATATTGGCTTCTTTTGGTTTTTATGGGGATATATGATTACACAAGAAATTTCTTGAGGTATAAGGTCTTCTTTATGAGGATGTTTATTTCCAAAAAAGGAACATTTTGATGATATATTGGTTCTATTTTTATTTTAGATAATGATATTTTTTTATTTTTGGGTTAGATTAAGATGATTTTGAAGGTTATGGATTAGAATATGTTTCCTTTTTTAAAAGGTTATGTGGTAGTGTCTTAGATATTTTGTATTTTCATGTTAATTTGTAATGATTGTTGTTTGAAATCTTATTTGGAAAAGTAATTTTGAAAGGGTATTTTCAAATGAGTTTTTAATGGGTTTTAGGTTTGGAGTGTACCTTTACAGGGGTTAGGACTGTCTAGTTATGTCTAAAAAAGCTAACTAAATTTTTAATCAGGACATAAACTATAACAAAATGAAATAAGAAATAGATGTGATAGTCACTATATTTTAATATAAATACTAAATATTATTTTTTCTAAAATAAATATATCATAATTGTGTGGGATGAGCCACATACCATATCATATACTGTATTTTATTATATCCCTATTATTGATCAGGTTTTAAAAATATTCCCTTTAATATACAAGCTAAAATAATTATTCCAAATAATAGGGGATTTTTTATTTTTAATGAAAGATATTTGATTCCATTGGAAATCATTTGAGATATAATACATATTTTTTTGGTTTCTATTTTTAACATAGTGATTTAAGAAATATTATTAGTTTTATTATAATTATAAATTTTTTGTACTTAGAATCTAGCACATTTTTAAATTCCATTGGACTTAATGGAAATCATTTTAATTCAATGAGTTCTTCTAATGGTTTTTTTATCCACCATATGAGGTTTGGAATGAAATATTAATATTTGGCTAAATAGAGAAAAAATGAAAATTTATTACTTAACAATGTATAATAAGGTGAAACGAGCTTTACCATTAAACCTGAAATGAGGTTTTTCCTTTTGTTTAGGATATGGGTAATTTTTTTATTAATTCTTTAATTTTTTGTGGCAGTGGGAATAATTAAAATTAAAAATATATTATAATATATAAAAAAAATTAACTTATATTTATCAATAAATTAATACATTAGAAAATTTTTAAAAAACATATATGGATATGGAATTTATATCAATATAGAGGTTGTCACTTAAGTTAGATATATCACTAAATAATGAGGAATCAATATAAAATTTATGGTTCTTTGATCTAACACCCATTTTCTATGATTATATTGAGCCTTAAAATCTTTTCTATCATTATATATTATTTTCCCCTATTTTATGATAAGTAATTCATATATTATAAACATAAAATCATGGCAATTCTAATGGAATTAGATTAACCTTAATCCAGTTATTTTTTTAGTTAAATATGGAATGAATTTTGACACGACAAATATTACCTCTTGATTTTAATGGATTTACTGTTACATAATTGAATTAAAAAAATTTATATATTTAATCCATGTCATTAAATTATTCTGCTTATTTATGGTTTGAACAATTTGAACTCATAATTATAGTGATATCATAGAGAGTAGTTTGAGGGATAAAAACATCTTTATAAAATTCAAATAGTTTAACAATTTAATAAAAATGAACCCTTTGAGATAAACAAAAAATCTCTTGATATAAACATATTAGAATAATAATATCAATAACCTAATTTTTGGTTTATTTGATACATTCGAGAGAATTTTGAGTGATAAAAAAACTCTATGATTCATATAGCTTAATAATTCAATTAAAAAGAACCAATTTAGTTCATTAAACCCTATATGGAATCTAACCTGATAAAGGTAGAATTTATTTATTATATTGCATGGAATTCAAAAAATAAAGAGTTAATTTTCAGGCCCATTATTAATAGTATATAAATCTATAACGAATCTTATAGAATCAAAAATTCTACCATATGTGGATGGAAATATATTAAAGATATGAATCAAAAAAACATAGTGTTAATTGATTATACATGCAGATATTCATAAATCTTTGATCAGTTAATAAGTAGTGTAACATTAACAATTAACATCTATAAAGCAATTTATAATTAGATTTTATCTTAGAAACAAGAAATTATTACCAAAATATTTATAATTTTTACCTAAAGATGGATAGTTTTATGGGTTACTTCCATTGAGAAGTGTATATTGAAATAATTTAAAAAAGAAAAAAATTGATGGTTATTGGATTTGAGAAGTTGATTTGATCTTAATGACAAATGATGAATAATGTACATAAACATATATAATAACAACAATAAAAAATTTGTCAAAAAAATTTATAACATTTTCATTACATTATAATTTATTATAATATAATTATATAGAATATATATTTTATTATATGTTAATTTATATGATAAAAATAAAAATAAAAATAAATGATTATTATTATTCCATCATATTCTATCAATGGATTAGTGAATTATTTACATGGTTGAATTGAGATTCATAAAATTAATAATTTTATTTAATAAATGTAAATAGTCTTATTAGTGATGGAAATAAGAAAAATAATCATTAAATTATGAATTATTCCCTCCATGGAAATTTATATAAATTGTAAATTATTTATTATTAATTTAATTAATTAATATTGATAGTTTTATATGATATTATTATTAAATTAATAATAAATTTACATGTTAATATGTATACATTCAAAGTTTTGGATAAATTAATTATAATAATACATTGTTAAAAATATTTTTGACTTAACTTAAAATTAAGAAATGAATTAAAGTTTAATTCCAAAAATTACGTTTAAAAATATATGTTTCATAATTGGATATAAATAGTAATTAATAATGGAACATCATTAAAGCCTTAATGATTTTATTTTAATAATTTTGTGTCCTTAAAAATAATATTCAATTATATTTTGTTGAATGAATATTATAATGGAATTTAGTACGTGTCATAAATACTTATAATGGTTTGTCATTGAATATGATTTGTCTAATAAATAATGGTTAGAATAGTGAAATTATCAATGCATTGATGGTAATACTAAGTGGAATAAGTGTAATTTGAGTAAATTTCTTAAAAATAAAAGAAATTATTATAGAGAGAACATTATTAATGGTTACTAGAAATGACATGAGTAATCATTGTTTTTAATATTATGATAATAATAAACAGTGTAACTGGGACATAAATTAATATTTTATGTGTATTAATTACTTATGAAATAGTAATTATTAAATAATATCTAATGATTTAAATTATGTGATTGAAGTAAAAATATTGTGTAGTTAGATAAATAATATATAAAACTAATTTTATCTCATTAATGAAAAAATAGGAACTTAAAAGGAATTTTTTTAAAGATTTCATTTATACTAATGATGTGGAATATTGATGAAAGTGAATCTTGAACATAATAATTATGACAGAATATTGTATAATTGACGAAATATTTCCTTTATGAGTTTAAACATATTTAATAGTTAACCTATAATTTTTTTCAATGACAGTGGTGAATGATGATATAAACGTTCTTAATCAAATTGGTATAATATGTTAGATAAAAATTAAGATAAATATGATAAATCAGAGAATATTATAATAAAACATTTAATAAATAAAAGAAGGATTATGATATACTGATATTAATAATAATATTAATATTTTAGTAATATAGTGAACTAAATAATTGAAATTTTTTACTTATTATTGTATTATGATGAACTAAGGATAAGAAAATTCATGAAGAATGATACAAAGACATAGTGGACTATTATGTTGAATGATTTCTATGATTTTTATTAATATTATTGATTGATTGGGGTTGTTTCATGGCTTGCTTTGTTTAATTTTAGGTGTGATGAAATCTAATAACTGATGGAGGTATATGGTGGTTGGGTGCAGTTGGGATTACTCTCTTTTTCACCCACTTTCATACATTCTAGATAGATGATGAATTCTAAATATTTACTCTCCTCATCCATTATTCTGGATAGAGGCTACTGACCTATACACATAAATATTTTTACTCACCCATAGTTTTTTGTCAAATTATAGTGACTATATATAAGATTAAGATAAATAATATTTGAACTTTTTTAGACCCATTATTCCGTGTAGCTCTATGATAGAGGTGGATGATGATGGATAGAGTACTTACTCCCCCCCATAACTAGGTTCGAGGTAGACTAAATATTCAACAATATGATAGATATGAGTACAGTGGAGATATGTATTACTTTATTTTCTTAGGTATGAGATCAATAAATATTTGTATTCCTATAACATCTTTTTTGGGTGTATATAGAGAGAGTTATTTGGAAGAAAAACTATAAAGTAATGTGATAATATATTAATATTTTTGAAATTTTATTTACATTTTATGATTACCATCTAAATGTGGCAACATAATTTCCAAAAAATATGATTTTTTAGAAATTGATGGATATAGTGGTATTCCCAGGATATCCTCTCTAATGAGTGGGGTACAAGATTGAGATATGATCATCTGGATTCTTTATAAAAGGACATAGTTTGTGTGGGGTGAGATTAATTATTCTCATATGGTGAAGCATAGGTATATTCTATAAACACATTTTTTTTATTTTCTATCCATGAAAATGGGTACCCAAATAAGAATTAATTAGAGTTCTATGATTGGTGTTTTAAGATGTTAGTATTTTACACACCTTTTTATTAATGTTGTACAATCACACTATAGGATTATGTTGTCGAATCACTTCATGTAATGATTATAATTATAATTGTTTCTCATCCTTACATGTTCACTCCTATATTATTCACAATTTTTCCATGAAGAATAATAGATATAGATAACTGACTACCTAAGAGACTTGAGGTGGAATGTGTATGTGATATTTGATTGCATTAAGTTTTATTTTTGGTGACTACCTTTTCATCATACATATTTAGATTTATAATAGATCAAGATGTGCAACCTTTATATACTAATTCATATGATTTTTTTTTCTTAATATTATGGACTGGTCAAAATATATGAATGTTTTATATTATATTATTTTTAATTATTTTATATTATAGTAGATGATGTAACATGTTATATGGTGACTTAAATTTTCTCTTGGGATCCTATAAATATTATTTGAACAATATTTTATAAAGTATTCACATTTTATTTTCATTTTTTTTGAATCATGGGTGTATGAATAAATATTTAATATTCTAAATAATTTATTTTTATCATGTGTACATAAGAACAGGTTTAATAATAAATATAAACAAAACATATCATTGAATATGAAATATCTCATTTTTGTTTTACTTGTGTTGGGGTTTTTTTTCTAGAATAGGTGTAATTTATGTTTGGGTATCAATCCCCAAACTATGTTATTTGTTCCATGAATAAAAATTATTGGTTGACCAGATTATTCATTATAAATTCATATCAAACAACCCTAGTTAGGGTTACCTTAAAACATTTACATAAACCCTATATGAATGACATAATAGAGATTGCGAGCATGTTATTTAGAGAATTGATATAAGATCATAGGGAAATCATCGATCATGAGGAATCAGTGATCAAATCTCATGTTAAGGATATAATTTGACTTCATTCCTTTTTCGTTATTTTATTTATTTTTGATATATTGACCGTTTTGATTTTTGATATAAATTATTATTAATATTATATTTATTTCTCATTTTTGAAATGAACAATATAGTGTAATTTTTATGAATCTAATACTAGTTGGAGAAAACTACCATTCACCCCCCCTCCCATGTCCTCAAGTTTCTCACCCAATATAGAACTAGACTACCATCCTTCTCAAGGTAGTTGTTTTAAACATAGAGTGTCGAAGTGTCTATTTTTATTTCACATCCCACATCTCACTATCTCTCCCCCTAGATTCATGCCCCTTATTCCTCATGAAGTAATGGGACACAATAGGTCCTCATGGTGATTGGATATATTTGGGATGATAATACCAAAATGAAAATGGAGGAACTTGCCATTGATGATGGTGATTAATGGTGTAATAAGACTCAATGACATCGATAGTCGTGTGATAATGTCATGGAAACTCATCATGTTTCAATGATAGTGATTGTAAAGGATTGGACTTGAGAGAAGCCATGGCTAATTGTAGAGGCCACTAATAAAAACAGTGCAGTTGGGAACCGGCTTTGTCATAGGAAATGGCATGTGTTTTTTATAAAAGGGGTGGTATTTTGGTTTCCACCTTAGAAATTGGATAAACTATGATTAGATCGACATATTCACCCCATGTGGTGGGTAGAGGGGTGACCGACCAGTGGGTTTTACCCCACTAAAATACCATAGCATCACAATCCCATACACTGTGGAGTAGAACAGGTCCTCCATCCAAACCATCTTAGCATAGTAGTTCAAGCTTGACCCCAGTGTTTGAAAATGAAAGAGTGTTGGGTGATCCATCTCGATCCATCCCATTTTTGAGTTGTTCGGCTAGTTGGCTAACATCTACCGAAGTTTATCTTGATGTTAATGATGGAATGAGCCCATGGGAAATACTCACCCTTATGGAATATCTACATAAATATTGGGATGGGTATTGGGGCCCTAGGATGGGTCCCCAATAACCTGACCCAACCCTGAGTGGTTTCAGCTGGTGATTCTATGACGACATATAATTTTCTTAAATTATTTTTACAAAATTTATTTAAAAAATATTTCATCCATAAATTCAAAATAATATTTTGAGGTATTGTCTCCAGGAATCAAGGTTCATGATATAAGAAATACAAAGATCATTTATAAAATTCATCAAATCCTATTAAAATAATATTATATAATTATATCCTTGTTGCCTCAGTGAATATGGTTTCATAGGGACATAAATCAAAAACAATTGTGAGAATAAATCTCAGTATGGGGGTAAATAAGGGGAATGGAGTGTAACTGGTTATCATTGATAAATATTAAGGAATAACATGAGATAATGATAATAAATTTATGATAAATAACATGTAAATGTGGTTAGAACAAAAACATGAGATATTCAAAATCATATTACCATTTTCCATCACCATGGTTTTTTAAAACATATTACCAAGGTTATTCACCAAGTTATTATGAAACATTACTAAGGTGTTATTCTAAGTTATAATAAACTTGTTATCCCTAGAGATAAATTATTTAACCAATTAATTAGGTAAATATCATGTTTCACAGTTCATATATCAAAAGGTCATGTGTTTGACATATATTGTCCATCGTAATAAATCATTTAATCTTTAAATTTTATGGAATAAAAATGTGTTTCGTATAAAATCCATGAGTTCATAAGAGTTTAAAGACCTAAAAATTCCATTATTATAACCTACTATTATGTAATGTGGGTTTCATATAAGGAATTAACTAATAATTGAATTATAGATTTATCTATATGAATTACCTTTAATGAAAATAGGTTTGGGTATTCAAAATATAAAAATATTCCATGAAAGATAAAGTAATTACTTCAACAACATAACAAGTATACAAAATGGATTATGGAGTTGAATTAATGACAGATAATGGTAGTATATAATTAATAAAAAATTAATTATATAGAAATGGAATGACTCTAAATAAATGAAAACATTATAAGTGGAAAACAAAAAGGCATAGAGGAAAAAAGAAGTACTACAATGAAAATAATAAAAGATGAACATAATCCCTTAGATTATGTACCACTTATCAAGGTTATATGGGTGAATTCATGAGAGATTGGGTGATTCTATAAAGTTATTAATGAGAGAATAAAAGTCGTATAGATGTTTTGATGAAATTGGTAGTCAATTAAATGGGGTTTAGAGGTGGGTATTTATAATAAAATGAGGATAATTTTTTTACATGTCAAATATAGACTTTGGGATTATTGATTTTGGTAAATACATTTTCCATGGGCCACACATGTTTTCATGTCATGGAATACAGAATTAAGAACACGGATTTTAAAATTTTAAAATTTTTCAACCAAAATCTTATTCTATTTATCAATTTTACCACTAATAGGATTCCATATTCCTTATAATATTTTTTAAATGTCATATGTTCTTTTTAGAAATTATAATCTCTTTATAGATTTTTAAAAATTACTTTAATAATTATAAAATAATAAAATCATTATATAAACATATTTTGGCCATGATAAATTTAATATATTTCATTATATAATTATTACATAGTAATAAATCAATAAAATATATCAAAAACACATAACTATATTTTAACTATTCATAGAAAAATAATGAATTTTAGAATATTATAAAAATTTAAACCTATCCTAATTTCAATGTTATAATTTAAATTATAATGTTTTTGTATCAAAATTAATTCCTATGAATGATAAATGTTTTTAAAAAAATATTTATTTCCATAATATAAAACTTTTAATGGTTAGTGCAATAATTATTCACTTTAATGAATTATAAATTTTTTAATTTTATACATATTGATTCTTAAAGAATATATGGACATATAATAAGATTTTTAGGACATAATTATTATATATTTTTCTGTTGAATTTTAATCTAAAACAGTATTTAAAATTATATCTTTTATTAATACTACTCCACGGTCATATAATAGTTACCTTAAATTTATGAGGTAATAGTCATGTAGTATTTTAGTTGTGATGATTAAATTTCCAATTAAAACCAATATATACTCCATCATTCTCATAATTTTTTATTCTCTATTTTACTGATAAGGGTTATGTACTTACCTTGATAAGGTCTATCATATTATTAATACTTATCTTTCTTTTACTAGTCTTTCTGGTATGAGTTATCTTAATGGTAGAATTCGATTATAGAGATTTTACCCTTGTGTATTTATTGTTCATTGGTTTTAGTCTCCCTATAACATTCCCAAATGTTATGGAAAATAATATTTCATGGTGTGAAATATTATTATAAAATATAATAATCATTATTTATACATCTATTTTAAAATAGAATCAAATAATCATTGTGAAACATGAGTTCTTTTACTCAAAATTGAAATAAATTTCAGGCCTTGAAAATTTTCCCCTATAAAAAAACTTCTCCTTGGATATTTATGTCTTGCCTCAAAATAAATGGGGGTTTTTTTCTTTCTCCAGTTCTTCTGGTTCCTATGTCACTTCTTTGAACTTTTTATATCCCCACCAGACATTATTGATTAATTTGTCTTGTTCTTCAACAGTTGTTTTATTTTATATAGAATTTAGATAAGTTGTTCTTTATATGACAAGGGTAGTTTAAATTATTCCCCATTTATATTGATTATATGTGTTGGGTTTGACATATATATTCTTAAAAATGAAACAAGGAAGACATCATGGACATTACGATGGTTTATAGGTAGTGTCAACTGATATAAGACTTCTCTAATAAGATACATGATATCAAATCATATAATATACCATTGACATAGTATCCCCTTCTTTCTAAATCTAATTATTTTTTTCCATTGTGATATTTTTGGAATTCATGATCCCCAACATGGAATTCAATGTACATACTTGTATTATTAAGACAATTTTTTTTACTCTAAGAATCTTTTATATGGTTACATATCACTTTGGATCAAGGCATGTTGGCAGGGTTCTCAAAGAGGTGGAGAGTGTCTATAAATTTCTAGGAGCATCATGGATATCACCATGTCATTGTGTAACACCCCCAATATGAATTACATTCCATTATCTCTAATGTTTTAATACCTTTTTATGGTTTTCTTCTTCAAGGATCATGATTAGGTTAGTCAGAGAGTTTGGCAGTGTTTGGTAATTCTTTGGTGCACCACAGGAAATAAAATATTTTGGTGGAGATCTTGGGGTGTTAGGAGTGTACCAATGTAACATGGGAAGGAAAAATGCTCAAGGGATGTTTTAGTCACTCAGTGGATTTGGGTGTGGCATTCTCGGGGTCTAGTTATAAAACCCAAAAAAAACCAAACCATAACATGGAAAAGGGTATGGTTCCTCCAAAATTGATATTATTTTTATAGCATGATGTATTGGAGTGCTGTTATGGGTTTCTGGACTTAGTTTGATTGAAGTTACTGTGATTTTGGTGGACACCACTAGGTTGTGGTGAGAGTCCAACATATTTTTTAAATTCCGGATTCGAGTTCCAATTTTAGGGGGTGTGAGTTTTTGGATTTGAAGGAAACTCACGTGTGATAGTAGGTATTAAATTATTTTTTAATTAATTTTTGCCTGATATTAATGTGTTTTCTCCTCATCCATGAATTAGATATCGATTTTGGGCTTCTTAAAGGGGATTCTAGATGACCTTTCCCTTATGATGAAGTTCCTTATTTGAACTTTCTTATGTGGTCAGTGCCATGAACATGCCTTCCTTCATAGTTATTACTGACGATAATAAAAGGTAGATGCATTCCCCCTTATCACACATTCAATGGAACATGAAGGATTTCATGTTCATAAATATATTACTTCTTATTTCAATAAGAAACTCATGCTGAATATCTATTGAAAATTTCTCATACTGGTCAACCTTGAAATAATGGGTTATTGGTGATTTCCACATCATTTTTGAAAAAATTATTTAATTGTTTTCATTGAAAAAATGCGTTTTGGGTGTGAGAAATCATAAAAAATCATGGATGTGGCATGGGTTCATATTTCAGTTTCATGGTTCCTTTCTGTTATGTACTTGGTTCATGGTACTAGACTAGAGGCGCAAGAGGTTATATCACCAAGTAATGAGGTGAAATATGGATCACTACTAATTATTATTTAGATTATCATTGTCACGAATGGGTGTCTATTTTTTGAACTAAGAATTTGGACACCATGTGATTTTAAATGTTTTATATATATTGTTAATGAAAAATATATTTTGGATAAACCACATAGATATGTTTCTTGAAATTTTATAAATAAAATTTTATTTTTAATAAACTAATTTGGAGTGTTTTCTATAGTTTTATAAGGAATCTATATTTTTTATAATATTATTTGATATACTTGATTATGTGTTATAAAATTTTGAGCTAACCTAATTATTTTTTTATTTGAATATATGGGAATGTATTAGAGTTTTTCTTTCCAGGGTTTTATACTCACCCCATGTATAAACACTTTCGTGTGTATGAAAACATTGTTTTCAATGAAACGTGGATGGTGAAGGTGTCATATTTCTCTAGTCTTGATTATGGGGTTTAGGTTCATGGTGGTATAGATTTTAAGCTTATGTTATCCATTCTAGTGATTTTATAGTAGTGTCTACATGTATAGTAATTCTTTCTTTATTTTGGAGATTTAAATATTCATTTTTTTTCTGTGACTCTAATTTTTTTTGTTCTTCAATTTGGAGTTATTTTTTTTAATTTACCCAAATAATTTAGCATTTGTTTCAGTGTTATAATATTTGATTGAATGTTTTTATATGATTATATGGAAAATCTCCCCCTAAATGATTTATTAATCCCTTAGAATTTATGGCCATTATTTATTGTTCATGGAATGTAATATATTTGAAGTGCATTGTGTTGCATTTGTTGTCAATAAGGCATAAAGTTGTCTTGGAATGAATGGATGTCAAGGAGTCAAGATGTGAATGTCAAAGGATGTGATAGTGATGGTGATGAAGGAGAATGGCCATGATACTAAGATGCATGTCACTTAGGAGATTCACTAAGTGACATAGGAGCTGATGGTTGAAACATTCTCTAAGAACATCTGACGATTGTTGAGCTGATCTTTAAGTTCATAGAACTTGTATCAATTGGATACAAAGTCACAACATTGATTCAAGACCATGCATTGTCTTCACAATGCATGAGGAGTTGAAGAGAGCCATCCACAACTTCTAAGTGGATGAAGTGAGCTAAAGAAGTCCATGCACTATCACTTATTGCATGTGAATCCGAATATGTTCCAATTGATCTCTGATTAGATCAATGAAGTTTATTGAAGAAATATTTGATTAAGGAGCTCGGTTGATGAAGATGAACCTTTTGAATTTCACTCCTAAGTGAAGATTAAATGTTGAGGAAGAATTGGAGGAATTCTTATGAAGAAGAGAAGATATGAATAAAGGAGGATGGATAAGAAGATGAAGATGTGGCACTTGGCATGTTTTACATAGAGGAGGACTTTGTTTTTACAAAGTCTAGGTTCTATCCTTTGCCAAAAAATTAGGCCAGCCGAGGCACCTTGGGGGGTTCAACCCCAAGGCATGAGCACTAGGGCACCACGCCCGGGGGAACCCCGTGGGGCGAGCCAGGGCGGCAGGGCGCACCCAAGGACACCCCCGCAAGGGCGCCAGGGGCACGCCCGGAGGAGCGCAAGGAGCATAGTGGGCGCCTGAAGCGCGCCCGCAGGAGGCAGAGTGGGCGCAGAGCGCGCCCGCAGAGAGAACCCGGTGCGGGGCGGCACCGGGAGGGGGGAAGTTCAACTGAGCGCTTTCCCCCAGCGCTTATTTAATAAACTGCGGAAAATCCGTGGAAAGTTTCGATGTGGGACGCGCGATTTTCACCGGGAACAAATCACGGCCGTCCGAGCGATCTCGCGCTCGATCTGGACCGCTCATCTGATCCGCCGCGCCCCCGATTTGATCCGGCCGTCCGATGTCCTTCATTCGCCCGATCGAACGGCTCCCGGCTCATCTCCTTCGTCGAGCTCGAGCCGAAGCCACCCGCGAGCCCCGCTGAACCAGGCGCCTTCCCGACGACCTATCTTGAGCTTCCGGCCACCTCTGAAGGATCTAAGACCTCCATTGAGTTCGTCTGGATGTACTGAACACGACCATGCATAAAAGTAGGCATGCATGCGATGAGAGGATAATTCGGAGCAATGCCGAGGCAAACGAAGTTGCCGAGGATTCTTGGGTTCGTGCCTTTGCATGGAATGGGTTTAAACAGAGGCTTTGCATGCATGGGATAGAAGAGGCGAAGGCCGTGCATGCGTTATAAATCGCATGCACGAGGAGAAGAGAAAATAAAAGATCCCGCGTGAAACAGAGGATAAAACGCAAAACTTTGGAAAGATTTTGAAGATTCGAAATCTTCGGTGATTCAAAGATTTATCACGCGGAAGTCTTGAGGATTCTCTGCCTATAAAAGGAGAGGCCGAGACCTCATTGTTGCTTGCTGAGTTTTTGAAGAAGGAAGTCCCGTGAGAAGCACTCTGTGCCTCACGAAGTCGAAGCCCTGCGCGCACACTTGCGCGGCAGTGAAGCCCGGAGCACCCTTTGCTCCGTTTGGTTCCTTTTGCGCATCCCTTGCGCGAAAGAAGAAAGGGAGAGATCCCTGCGCGCTTTCCCTTTGCGCGGCAGGAAGAACCCGTGGCCGCAACATCTTGCGCGCCCACGGTTGAAGCCCCGCGGGTGTTGCACTTGCGCGCCCCGCGGCAGGAGGAGCTTGCGCGCCCCTGTGCTCATGCACCTTGCGCGACTGCCCCTTGCAAGAACTTGCGCCAGTGTTGAGGAAGATTGGCCGCACCCCTTGCGCGCCTACATTTGAGACAGGGAGTTCGGGTTGTGTTTTACACACAGTGTGTGTGTGCAAAATTTGAAGAACCACCGTGAGCAGTGTGTGTGCAAAGAGGAAGACCCGAGGACATTGTGCCTTGGGTGTGTGTGAAACAAGAAGACCACACCCTACGGGTTGTGGGTGCTTGGCAAGGAAGGAGGCCGAGGCCTTGCCCGTGTGTGTGCATAAGGAGGAACACCACACTTTGTGTGTGTGTGCAATTCAAGTGAAGGCCGAGACTTGCATGCCTTGTGTGCAAAGTGAAGGAGAAAGGCCGTAGCCTTGTGCAACCAAAGAAGACCCGGGCCTTAGTGTCTTGTGTGCACCAAGTGAAGACCACAACAAAGAAGAACACATTCAAGTGTGTGTGCAAAGTGAAGAATTTGTGTGTGCTTAACAAGTGAAGGCCGAAGCCTAGGTGTGTGCACAAGAAGGGAAGAAGACCATAGGCATTTGTGTGTGCAAAAGAACTAAAAGGCCGAACCTAGTGTGTGCACTAAAAGTGTAAACACCTAGAAGTAAAATAAGGAGTGACCCACACTAAAGTAGAACACACTCTAAGTGTGTAAACAAATTGGTTAAAGTGTGTGAAGGAGAAAGAAGGTGTGTGTGCTATATTTGATTACACCCTTTGTGGGTTTATTGCACCAAGAGAAAGAGGAGAGTGCATGCATGCATACATGCACGTGCACACGTGAAGAAAGCTAAATCAGTGGTGTGCATCTGAGACTGGACCAGACCGAAGATAAAGATAACAGTTATCTGAGCATTCAGTAGTTGGAGAGACAAGCCAGGTCATCCTGAGAAGAAGGAGATAAAGCCTGAGCTAGACGAGAAGCCCTGATCAACCACAAGTGATCAGAAGAGAAGAGCAAGGCCAGCAGCCTTTATCCCAGGCTGCTGAAGTTACTTGAAGAACTTAAAGTGAAGAAGAGCTACTCGTGTGACTCGAGGAGCCAGGAGAAGACCCTGTGAGACTCAGGGAGAAGAAGTCTTCAGTGGGATTCTGGAGCAGGCCAGTGGGACTCTGGTAACACTGTGGGACGCAGTATAAAGACCCTCCTGTGGGACTCAGGAGAGATACAGTGGGACTCTGTATCGACCATTGTAATTTTAACAGGTTATAATGGAGAATCCATGCTTGGAGAGCATGGCAAGGATGTAGGCCTTTGGTGCCGAACCTTGTAAAATCCTTGTGTCTTGTGCCTTTTCATTACTGCATTATCCGGGAAAGGTTGAGAGATACAAGAAGAGTGGATCGAGGCTTTAACCAGCCATAGAGGTTTAATTGATAAAGAATCAATTAGTAAAAACTTTTAAGGGATCACTGATTCACCCCCTCCCCCTCTCAGTGATTCACACTGATCTGGGCACTTCAATTGGTATCAAAGGGAGGTTACCTATAAAAGATCCAAGGGAGTCTTTATGGAGTGCAGATTTGAGGAAATGAGCGACCAGCCTCAAATGGAGATATCTGCCAAGACTCAGAAAAATAGAAAGAAGAAACAGGCCAAGAAGATGAAGAAAGCCTGTCCTAGCTGTGATGAAGTCGAAACAATGAATGATCTTCAGAGTGCACTCAAATATCTTCAGAAGACAGTTCCCAGGGAAGTGGCAATGTGTATAGCTACAGGCATCCTTGATCTTCAAGAAGAAAAATCACAGTTAGAAGAAGAAGCCAATGCTATGGAAGATCAGCTGGCTAAAAGGGTTGGCATAACCAACACTCTCAGAAAGCTGGTAAATGCCAAAGATGAAACAGTTTCTCTTTGCAATGAAAGATATGAAGACACTGCTGAAGAATTGCAGAGAAGCCTTTCTGAGAAAGAAATCTTTAAAGTAATTATCAAAGAAGTTTTCCATGCACTGGAAAAGAGGCATAAAGTATCAATGGTTGTCAGAGATGCTCAACTTGAAGAAAAAGTCAAAATGGTGAAGGAGCTTGACAACTCATTGCATGAAATAAAGAAGGTGCATGATGACCAGATGGAACAGCTGAAACAGAATTGGGAAGGTAGGCTAAGATTGGTTGAGGATGAGAAGAACTCCCTCAACATGAAATGCTTTGAACTAGAGGTGATATTGAAAAATCTGCAATCACCCAAAGCTGAATCCTCCCAGTCAGCTGAAAGAAGAAATGTTGCTACTCACGTGAGCTTTGAAAAGGATGATTCTAAAAGAAAGACATCCTATAATAAAAGGGCAACAACTTCTAAAAGAAAGGTACCATCCATTCCATCTTGTACTGATGCTTCTAATAGTGTTTCTACAAAAAGTGCAGGATGGAAGAATAATTCCAAACAAATATGGATGAAGATAGTAAAGAAGCAGAGCTCTCCTGAAACAGCACAACAGGTAAAGAAAAGTACCCTACAATCAGAAGGACTCAAGAGGTCAAGATTTGTGGGTCAATGCTGGTGTTGTAATAAGTATGGGCATTGTGCAAAGGATTGTTGGTACAATCCACTGAATGCCAAAGCACAGAGGAAGCCCATGCCAAGGGGGAGCAAGCCAGAAGGAAGGAAGCAACATCCACAGGTCCAGAGACATCTGTTTACTGCAAATAGATTTGGATTACTTGACAACATCTGGGATGATTGCAAAAGTGGTCAAAAAGATACATGTCAATCTCCAACTGTATCCAGAGCTCAAAAGAAGAAAAGATCACTGAACCTGGCTCAGAGAGATTCCTTGGGAAGCAAGCAGAAGCAAGTGGAAGATGCTCCCAAGAAGAGTTTGAAGAATGAAGAGAAGTCCTTGGAGTCTAAATCCAAGAAGGGTGAGTCATCCAGAAGGACCACCAAGAAATGCTTCTACTGTGGAAAGAAAGGACACATCATGGACCTTTGTAAAGAAGCCATGAAACTAAATAGAAGCAGACTGTACTCCAAAAGACAATCAATCCAGAAGAAGAAGGGATTGATTGAAAATAAGTTGCCTAAGAGAGGTAGCTTAGCAGCATCCAAAGAACCATGTGGAACTTCCAAAACCGAGGCCACTCTTCCAAATGATATACTTGTCATATGGCCACATCAGTTGCAACTTGCCAGAGAACTACAAAAAGCTGAAGATGAAGCTCTGGCATTTGCTAAAGCAAAAGGGAAGAAAAAGATTTCACATGAAGATGGGTTGAGAACCACACCAGCACAGACATCAATGAAGATCAAATGTGCAAGTGTGAAGACTGGTGAAAATGGGACATCTCGGTTGAGAGAATCTTCTCAACCTTGTTGTTCAAATTGATGAACCAAGGAGGTTCCATCTTATTCCCTTATACTCTTGGTATATACATGTGCTGACATTGCAGGGAATTGAAGATGATGATCATTCTCAGCTGGAGGATGGTTTGGACAGAATGGAGTGCACCCCTTGAGGGGGAGCCAATCTGGAGAAGATGGTATTCTAAGATTTAATACTATCTTGAGAAAAGCTGAAGGTATTCCAATCATACTTTCATCCCTTGTTTCTTAATTGAGTTTATCTTGTCAATTAAGGGGGAGTATGGATTGAAGACAAATGGATGAAAGGGGGAGCTTTATCATTGCACTGAACTTTCTAATGAGTTTTGTGAAGTATGTGCAGGATTTAGCAATTCATTGGTATATCTGAAAAATTTCAAACCCCTAAGCATGATCTCACATGTACAGTGAATTTTGGACAGCTTTGAATTCCTTGGTCATATCACTCTTGTTTTCTACACCGGGTTAGCCCAAGTAGACTTAGAGTTGATTTACTAAAGGTTCTTTGCTAAAGAGAACATGTGACATCATCCCTCTCTTAGTGTTTTTCAAGAAAATACTTTTTAAAGGGAGGAAGTGATATTTTGAAGAGAACCACACCACACCTTTGAATTTGATTGCCAATAAGGGGGATAAATTATTGGCACACATATTGACCCATTCATATGTGCTGAAGGAGTGTATTGACAACAAATACAAAGGGGGAGATTGAAGTGCATTGTGTTGCATTTGTTGTCAATAAGGCATAAAGTTGTCTTGGAATGAATGGATGTCAAGGAGTCAAGATGTGAATGTCAAAGGATGTGATAGTGATGGTGATGAAGGAGAATGGCCATGATACTAAGATGCATGTCACTTAGGAGATTCACTAAGTGACATAGGAGCTGATGGTTGAAACATTCTCTAAGAACATCTGACGATTGTTGAGCTGATCTTTAAGTTCATAGAACTTGTATCAATTGGATACAAAGTCACAACATTGATTCAAGACCATGCATTGTCTTCACAATGCATGAGGAGTTGAAGAGAGCCATCCACAACTTCTAAGTGGATGAAGTGAGCTAAAGAAGTCCATGCACTATCACTTATTGCATGTGAATCCGAATATGTTCCAATTGATCTCTGATTAGATCAATGAAGTTTATTGAAGAAATATTTGATTAAGGAGCTCGGTTGATGAAGATGAACCTTTTGAATTTCACTCCTAAGTGAAGATTAAATGTTGAGGAAGAATTGGAGGAATTCTTATGAAGAAGAGAAGATATGAATAAAGGAGGATGGATAAGAAGATGAAGATGTGGCACTTGGCATGTTTTACATAGAGGAGGACTTTGTTTTTACAAAGTCTAGGTTCTATCCTTTGCCAAAAAATTAGGCCAGCCGAGGCACCTTGGGGGGTTCAACCCCAAGGCATGAGCACTAGGGCACCACGCCCGGGGGAACCCCGTGGGGCGAGCCAGGGCGGCAGGGCGCACCCAAGGACACCCCCGCAAGGGCGCCAGGGGCACGCCCGGAGGAGCGCAAGGAGCATAGTGGGCGCCTGAAGCGCGCCCGCAGGAGGCAGAGTGGGCGCAGAGCGCGCCCGCAGAGAGAACCCGGTGCGGGGCGGCACCGGGAGGGGGGAAGTTCAACTGAGCGCTTTCCCCCAGCGCTTATTTAATAAACCGCGGAAAATCCGTGGAAAGTTTCGATGTGGGACGCGCGATTTTCACCGGGAACAAATCACGGCCGTCCGAGCGATCTCGCGCTCGATCTGGACCGCTCATCTGATCCGCCGCGCCCCCGATTTGATCCGGCCGTCCGATGTCCTTCATTCGCCCGATCGAACGGCTCCCGGCTCATCTCCTTCGTCGAGCTCGAGCCGAAGCCACCCGCGAGCCCCGCTGAACCAGGCGCCTTCCCGACGACCTATCTTGAGCTTCCGGCCACCTCTGAAGGATCTAAGACCTCCATTGAGTTCGTCTGGATGTACTGAACACGACCATGCATAAAAGTAGGCATGCATGCGATGAGAGGATAATTCGGAGCAATGCCGAGGCAAACGAAGTTGCCGAGGATTCTTGGGTTCGTGCCTTTGCATGGAATGGGTTTAAACAGAGGCTTTGCATGCATGGGATAGAAGAGGCGAAGGCCGTGCATGCGTTATAAATCGCATGCACGAGGAGAAGAGAAAATAAAAGATCCCGCGTGAAACAGAGGATAAAACGCAAAACTTTGGAAAGATTTTGAAGATTCGAAATCTTCGGTGATTCAAAGATTTATCACGCGGAAGTCTTGAGGATTCTCTGCCTATAAAAGGAGAGGCCGAGACCTCATTGTTGCTTGCTGAGTTTTTGAAGAAGGAAGTCCCGTGAGAAGCACTCTGTGCCTCACGAAGTCGAAGCCCTGCGCGCACACTTGCGCGGCAGTGAAGCCCGGAGCACCCTTTGCTCCGTTTGGTTCCTTTTGCGCATCCCTTGCGCGAAAGAAGAAAGGGAGAGATCCCTGCGCGCTTTCCCTTTGCGCGGCAGGAAGAACCCGTGGCCGCAACATCTTGCGCGCCCACGGTTGAAGCCCCGCGGGTGTTGCACTTGCGCGCCCCGCGGCAGGAGGAGCTTGCGCGCCCCTGTGCTCATGCACCTTGCGCGACTGCCCCTTGCAAGAACTTGCGCCAGTGTTGAGGAAGATTGGCCGCACCCCTTGCGCGCCTACATTTGAGACAGGGAGTTCGGGTTGTGTTTTACACACAGTGTGTGTGTGCAAAATTTGAAGAACCACCGTGAGCAGTGTGTGTGCAAAGAGGAAGACCCGAGGACATTGTGCCTTGGGTGTGTGTGAAACAAGAAGACCACACCCTACGGGTTGTGGGTGCTTGGCAAGGAAGGAGGCCGAGGCCTTGCCCGTGTGTGTGCATAAGGAGGAACACCACACTTTGTGTGTGTGTGCAATTCAAGTGAAGGCCGAGACTTGCATGCCTTGTGTGCAAAGTGAAGGAGAAAGGCCGTAGCCTTGTGCAACCAAAGAAGACCCGGGCCTTAGTGTCTTGTGTGCACCAAGTGAAGACCACAACAAAGAAGAACACATTCAAGTGTGTGTGCAAAGTGAAGAATTTGTGTGTGCTTAACAAGTGAAGGCCGAAGCCTAGGTGTGTGCACAAGAAGGGAAGAAGACCATAGGCATTTGTGTGTGCAAAAGAACTAAAAGGCCGAACCTAGTGTGTGCACTAAAAGTGTAAACACCTAGAAGTAAAATAAGGAGTGACCCACACTAAAGTAGAACACACTCTAAGTGTGTAAACAAATTGGTTAAAGTGTGTGAAGGAGAAAGAAGGTGTGTGTGCTATATTTGATTACACCCATTGTGGGTTTATTGCACCAAGAGAAAGAGGAGAGTGCATGCATGCATACATGCACGTGCACACGTGAAGAAAGCTAAATCAGTGGTGTGCATCTGAGACTGGACCAGACCGAAGATAAAGATAACAGTTATCTGAGCATTCAGTAGTTGGAGAGACAAGCCAGGTCATCCTGAGAAGAAGGAGATAAAGCCTGAGCTAGACGAGAAGCCCTGATCAACCACAAGTGATCAGAAGAGAAGAGCAAGGCCAGCAGCCTTTATCCCAGGCTGCTGAAGTTACTTGAAGAACTTAAAGTGAAGAAGAGCTACTCGTGTGACTCGAGGAGCCAGGAGAAGACCCTGTGAGACTCAGGGAGAAGAAGTCTTCAGTGGGATTCTGGAGCAGGCCAGTGGGACTCTGGTAACACTGTGGGACGCAGTATAAAGACCCTCCTGTGGGACTCAGGAGAGATACAGTGGGACTCTGTATCGACCATTGTAATTTTAACAGGTTATAATGGAGAATCCATGCTTGGAGAGCATGGCAAGGATGTAGGCCTTTGGTGCCGAACCTTGTAAAATCCTTGTGTCTTGTGCCTTTTCATTACTGCATTATCCGGGAAAGGTTGAGAGATACAAGAAGAGTGGATCGAGGCTTTAACCAGCCATAGAGGTTTAATTGATAAAGAATCAATTAGTAAAAACTTTTAAGGGATCACTGATTCACCCCCTCCCCCTCTCAGTGATTCACACTGATCTGGGCACTTCAATATTTTTAGTGACACCTCATATATTTCCAATCCAATGGTCAGAGAAATGATACAATAAATGGTATCAAAGTTCATCCCATCATTAAGGATTGTATGAATGACAGAGAATATTTCGAGACTTGAAATTTAAATCAAAAAAAGTTTTATTTATCCTCTTTATACAGGTAATCATGTTACTGAGGTTGTTCAAGTACAAGTAATGTCCTCACATACTTCTAGGAATGTCTTTATCTCATTGTTATGGGTTTTTATAATGAGTATTGTGTATCATGAATTTACAAATTGAATCCCTACTAGGAATAAATTATCAAATGATTATTTTTTGTATGGATCATACTGTTATGTTTTTTATTTTCTTGATATGATATATGTCATAACCCTAAATAAAGAATAAGGACAATAATTAGTTCAATTTTTTTACAATGGTTCTGGAATGATAAGGTCGTTATTTTAAAGAATAAGAAACTGGTATGACTGTGTGGTATACAATATTTTACCACCTAAACCATTGGTGAACCATCATCTTCTACAAAGTATTATGCATGACTTCCAAGATGTAAAAAATAGAACTCAGGTTGAGAAACCTCATAATGTAAATCACTCATCCAAATTACAAAATCATAATAAAATAACATTTCAGGGTGATTCAGGACCATAATAAGTTGAAATATGGCTTGTTATGATGAACATAATACTGAACGTCCTAGAAAATCTAGCTGAGGTGACGATCATACTAACAATGTACATGCTTGAAGAACTGAAGCTACAATGGTGTAACTTAATTGTTTAAGAGAATTTGTAGAAGTTATTAATGTGGAGGGGTATGAGGAGATTTCCAATTAAAAATTCATATTCACACATTCTAGATATGAAAGAAAAAAACATATTCCATATAAGACAACAAATATGTTAATAAATGGATATGCTACTCATTTTATTCACCTGGTTTATTTATCACCAAAGGTAGTTCATAGTTAAATTATTAAGGCAGAAATATTATAATAATGAATAAAACTAGAAATTTTATCTAAATTAATCATGTTCTATTGTATATATATTTTATAGATATAGTGAATATGGTACTAGTGGGAGAGAAAGATCTTACAGGTAAACCTATTCGAGAGGACCCTTTTTTCCATTCAAGTATTGGTGGGAACTCCAGTGTTGGAAATGTATGGAAAATAGAGTTTTAATCCCAATGAAGTAGGGAACTAAAGAATAATTATATGGAATTAGTCTATTATACAACATGTTACAACAATGTACCAGGTTTTTTAATGTAACTCTCTTCACCATAGAAATAAATGAGTGTACTACACCACCTTTGGAGTTTCACAATTGTGGAAGAAAAATGACACCTAAATAAATATTTCCTTATATATTTTATGTTAAATGGAATAGATGGATCAAACTATCCCCATGTATTCGATGATCAATCAGGATGACCTCTTCATAATAGTAATCATCTGTCAAAAAGGGTGAATGATGATAGCCCAAGGAACACCTCGATTTTCCAAATGACACCACAACAAGAAAGGAAAAATTATTTTTTTAGAGGTAATAAATAGTTATATTGATCATATAAGGATATTTTAAATGAGAAACCATGTTCATAAATAGTTAAAGGTACCATTATTCTACGCTCGACTCATATTAATGTCTTATTTTATATTTGAGTTTCATATTATTTTCTTTCTTCTTTTGTACTTGAAAAACTATTCTTACATGTGGGAATTATGCATCACCTTATGAGTATCAATAAACCTCTTAGTAAGTGGTAATTTATTAGATTCAGGTTCCCAATTTATTTCAATACCATTGATGTGGTATTTTTCATCTAGGACTTTATTATCCTATAAATTACCATTTTTGGTAATATTAAGAATGGTCTAGTTAGTGTAATTCAAATTCCATATTGATTATTACACTTGAAAAGAAAATTTCAAATTCGCAAATAGATATTTCCATTTATTCAACTTAGATTGGGATATGAATACAAAAAATGTAGTAACATTAGTGAAAGTAGATGAAAACACTTCTTTCCATCTAGATGTAAGTAATTTTAGAACTCCAAATAAAACTAGAAATTATAATATTTCTACAATAGTATATTGATATATATATTTCATTCCAAACAAATTCATTTGGCTAACCCTTGAACATGAAATCATATTTTCCATCAATATACTCCAAGGAACAAGTTTTATTTCTCTTCCATTATATTTAATGGATCTAATAGAGTTGTACGAATTAATGTTCTAGGTAGAAGAGTTGGAGATCAAGGGATTCCTTAGAGAACTCACATTTCCTTGGGATCCTCTAATCCGATTTTCAAATAGGATATATGGTTCTTTTTGACTTTATTTCAACTGTCACAAACTAAATCAAGTTACAACCAATAATTAGTATCCTCTTCCACACAATGAAAATCTATTTAATAAATTAAATGGAAAAAATGTTTCTCTAAGACTGATCAATGATCATGACATCATAAACTCATATTAAAGAAAGGTGATATTATGAAGACCACATTTTGGAGTTGATATGTCTATTAAAAATATATTATCATTACCTTGATTCTAACGAATGTGCCTTCAGTTTTCCTGGTATATTTCAAAATCACAAACTTTATTCTCAATTGTTCAAGTGAATGTTTTGGATACAAAAAGTTTGTTTAATTAGGTATTTCATTTTGGAAGAAGTCATATCAACTAACCTTAGGAAAATTTATGTATTCTTTTCCTAGGATCCACCCAATAATGTCTTAAAGATTCACATTTTTATAGGATTGGATGGGTATTATCGATGATATGTTCAATATTTAGAAATGCTTTCTTCTCCAATGACTACATTGATGAGAAAGACGAATCCATTCAAGTGGATTGATGACTTTTAGAAATTATTTTAGGATATTAAATGTTTTCACACTTCAACAATTATCCTTTTGACACCTGAACAAGGTTAGGTCTATGAGGTATATTATAATGCATTTAGATTAGGATAGGGATCTGCTCTAATATATGATAAACATGTTTTGTCCTACGGATCTAGGAATATGTAAAAAATGAAATGAATTACCTAAAACATGAATTGGAATTAGATACAGTTATTTATACCTTAAATGCATGGAGACACTATCTATTTTGGGGAAATATCACAATCTTCACTTACAATAAAATTATGAAATATATATTCCCTCAAAGAGAACTGAATAATATCCAATGATGTTGGATAGAGTATCCTTAGATATCTAACTTGGACTTGGTGAATAAACATTAAAAATGGAATTAAGTGGATGCTACTTTGATTTATATGTAATATAATGAAATGTTGAGAGAATACTATTACAAATTTTGGTTTATTATAGTTATTTCCAATATATATGTACTTTACTAAACAAAATGTAAATATAGTCTCTTCCCATTCAATTTTGAATTCTAATTTAATGTATTTAATTAAGGAGGCTTAATGAATATATCATGATTTCATCACCAATAGGTTAAACATAATTTTTGGAGAGACCATGGGTTGTTTAGAAGAGGATATAATCTCATCAATGTTTTTCTAAAACTGAATTTTGGTACCTTAGTCTTTCCAAAAAAAGATTCATTGAGGATACCCCCATTCAGAATGTTCTATTCACCCATGTACATATAAAAATTACAAGGTAATTAAAGTCCATTTATGATGGTCATGTATAAAAATAAACATTTTGGATTATGTCATGAAATATATAAATTTTAAATCATGAAAGGATGATCATAAACAATGATCCATTATTTTTTAATATATTCCTATAATTATTTAAAAATGATATATTATTTTGATGTATTTTGTGATAAGTCTACCATAGATTCCTCATTAGAATGATTCAATTGGGGTAATTTTGGACCAACCCCAAATTTCTACAAAAAAAATTCCAATTTGAATGTCTAATATGATAGAGGATCTAAATATTATGTATGTTCGTGATGTGGTAAATTTTCATAGAGTCCCAAGATATATTTTCAATGACAGATATCATTAATTTACAACTCAGTTTTAGCGCACATTTAAATAGGATTGTGGAACCCATTTGACTATGTGCATGAAATATCATCATCATAATGATGGGAAGTAAATATGTATGATTAAAACATTGAAATATATGATTAAAGTTTGTTTCAGGTTCATTACTGCCTCATAATAAGATTTTATGCCTTTATTGGAGTTCTAGAATAATTATAGTTATCATGATATGATACTATTTATATAAAAAATCAGTCACCGACACATCATAGAGTTTTGGTTTTTGTGATTTATGGAAAATGCTGGTTAAAAAAGACCTAATGGAATCCAGTAATAAGGTTTTAATGGTTGTGATGTTTCATAAGTGATTCCAAATTTTATATCATTAAAATCCAAGGAAAAGGGTGTTTTCTTCATAAGGATTACAAAAACAAAATAAGATTTTCGTAGAGCACGTTTTGAGTTCATGACTTGGTAAGATTTGTGTGTACTATAAAAGATGATCACACTACCATGTGATTAATCCATTATTCATTATAAATTGATAACATTTTGGTTGAACGTCTATGATTCACCTGAACTAGGAAATAAGATCATGTTACCATTTGAGGAGGATATTAGTCATGGTGGAGTGAAAATGTATTGTTAAACAACATAATATTCATGAGGACTATGTAAGTGGATATAATGACTATATAAGGAGTACATTTTTCATGGTCAAAAGGTACAATCCAATATATAGTTGGGATTTTCTGGGAATGAGTTAATATTAATCTGTGCTTAATGAATTTTTTGGATCCCTTTCTTATATAGAGACCTAATAATCACTTCATTGGTACTGATCACCAAGAACAAATTTTGAGACTATTTGTTTTTCTAGAATTTTCACTTAGTAAGAATGGGTTTTATGAACCCCACCATCCACGAAAGGGAATATGTGGAATCTTGTATATGTAAGGCATTATTATATGAACGAAAATTGCATACGGAAATTCATGAGAGAAGAATAATGAAAGGAAGACCGTGTTAGGAATTATGTACTATGAATCACATGGTGGACATCGTGTTGTGGACATCATGTGGTGGAATCTCATGGGGAATAGTGAACCAAGTATGGAGAAGAATATTTTACAAATAAGTTTTCCATGAATAAAATATTTTGAGTAAATGAGGAAATAATCTATCAGTTGAAAATAATCTTAATGAATCACTCATATATATTTGAACCTAATTACAATTGATTCATAAAAATTAAATTATTTTCTAAAGGATAACTGCAAAAACATTAATAGAGATAGAAGTGTGTTCTCAAGTGTGAATGGTTGTAAAATAGGGGGAAAGTTATTCTACTCTAAACCTTATAATAGAATTGTGTTATAGTTTATTTTGGTACATCAACACATCGATGTTTCATTCTCCATTGATTTATTCAAATTAGGGTGATCCAAGTTAATTTGATGTTTCTTATGCCTATTTTTATTTCCACGTAATCATTATTATGGGGAGGAGAGATATGATAGTTTTTTTCAACAACATAATAATATACAAAAAGGTTAAGTTGTTGTAATTTATTATACCATGATTCATGACCCCTTGTGGTATTTAACCTTATTAGGACAATAATTGTTATCAAATCCAATGTTTAAAGTGATTATTTATATATTATTTAAATCCAATGTTGTAATCAATCACAAATTTATTCTGATCGTAGAGGGAAACGATTTCAAACTATGGATAAATCTGATATAACTCTAAATCTATAATTTTCGTATAGAAGTGTATACAGATTTGATACATTGGATATCAGTTATTAAAGATAGATAAAATTAGATTTATGTTATATTGGAATCAATTATTTAGGGGTATCCCTAAAAAAACTACACAAAATTAATGTCATGTAAATCCATGCATTCCATTATGGGAAAAGCTATTAAATACCTATAGAGATGTTTTTTAATGTTTGAATATAAAATTTTAAAGATATATAAAACAAATATGAGGACGTGAGAATGAACCCTAGTGAATATATTGGTTAATTATTTGATTAGGTGGATGTGATTATTAAGGACATGAATGGTCTTGGAAAATTAATAACGAAATAGTGATTGTCAAACACATCCTAAAAATATTTCCACACTAATTCAATCATTAAATATTTATGCATGAGGATAAAAATGTAAAATAATTGACATTATATAGTTTTAATATTCCTTTTTTTCATATGAGATGTGAAATGATGATAATGAGTCTATGGAAAAATAGAAGTCTAAGGAGGTGGTATTTAAGGTCTTGGATAATCTCACAATAGAGTATGTATATGAATAAATAAAACTAGATTAAATGATTTATTTCCTCTCCATGAATTTATAAAAGGGAAAATGAAAATTTAAGTGTAAACGTATACCTACATTATTTTTATGTGAGAAGGTTCAATATCTAGAAGTGAATTGTTCAAATATGTTTCAAGATGAAGATGAGGATGATGATTAAATTACCATGAATAAGTCTCCAAATAATTTGAAATATTGAAAATTTACCAAGATAAATTTCTTAAACAATAAGAAAATACATTCATAAGAAAAGTATAGTTAAGATAAACCAATGGTAGAAGAAATTGATGACTGAGTATATTATAAAAAGTGTTATAGTGGGGGTTTTAGAAAAGTCTTAGAGAAGGGAAGAGAATGGTGTTGAGGAAGAGTAACTGGAATGAATATATTATCAATATTTTGTATTAAAATATTCTAAATATGATATAGGTGTTTGGAGAGAAAATTTGATGAAATATAATACAGTGTTTCAGGATTTCCGACTTTATATGAAGCAGCATGAAGAAAAGAATTTTGAGCTAAATTCATAAATTGAAAAGCTAATATTTGAAACACCATAAAACATAGATAATTTCATTGAGTAAATTATCAAACTTGAATAAAAGTCTATATTTATCAATGGTTTTTCTAACATAGTAAAATATGATGTCAAATGTATCAAAGAACATGAGTAGTAAGTTATTTACCTATGTAGAAGAGTTGAAGGGGAGGAGGAAATCTTGAGTCGTGGTATAAAATCGAGCTTTCAAGTCACATAGGATACATAAAAATGGGAAATTAAACTATACAGATCTATTAAAATATTCAAATAATATTTAGGAGAATTAAACGAAATATCAAAATGACATAGATTCAAGGGTGTTTGATTGTAAACAGAAAGTAGTGATGATTGATTCTGGAATAGAAGCACCAACTCTGAGGTTAATGACTGATTTAAATATGAATCAAAATTAGAAGACCTAGAGAACCAATGGGAAAACTAATATGAAATCGTGAAACATAAAAATGAACATAAAATCATGTATTATTTTTATTCTCAGATGATATATTCCGAAAATTCATGTTTCATAGACAATAGATATCAAAGTGTTAAATATTAGTAGAGGTTTCCAAAAGAGTAAAATATTCATGGAATAATTTTTATGTCCATTTTTTATGCGGAGTATTTGGACACATTCCCAAATAGTTATCATCGATATTTAAGGGGAATTTATCAAATAATACCAAAAGTGGTTGTACACTGAAACTCAAGGAATCATCAAATGATCTAAAAAAGAAAATCATTTTATAGCACTAAAAAATGAAGTTGGTCCACTATTTTAGGGAGATCAAGAATACAAGTCAAAAATATTTTTCAAACATAATACAGTGATCAAAAGTAAAATTGATTGTTAGAAATATGTTGTAGTGATTTACATAAAAGCATAAGATTATCCTGGTGATTGGATCCTTGATTGTTGATTCATTTCTCACTTGATAGGAAATAAGTATCATATCATAGAAATCAAGTAAAAAAGGTAATGTTCCTAAACTTTGGAAATTATGAATTCCTGAAGAATATTGGATCAATAAAATATATGTTTTTGGGTAATGATATGATACATGATAATGTCTTGGTTGTTAAATTAATTAGATACAACTTACTAAATTTCAATCAACCTTTTGACTCGAGGCATGCTATAATATTTACCCTGATATTGTATATCATCAAAGTAAAATATGTTGTATTTATTTTGTACATATTGTGCACGAAGGGGAGTATCTACCATGCGAGGGATAATAATATAAGTTATTTCTATCCAAGTAGAAAGAAAATATAGTATGTTATATATAACTTGGATATTTGGTAAAACCATCCATGAAAGATATAGTGAAATGTGACATATCAGAAAACCTTAATAAACTATCACATGATAATATTAACTTGTCATATACATTCTAATAAGGTAATATAACATTAAATTACAAATATAAAAAATAATGAAATTCAACAAGAGTGTTTGAATTGGTTCATATTGATATTTGTGGACCAATATCCCCAAAATCCAAGGATGGGAAGAGACACTGTGTTTTGATTATCAACAATTACATTGGAATAATATTTATATTCATCATCACTCAAAAGTTTGTGGTGTTAATTTTCCTAACACAATCCTAGAGAGAGGTTGAAAGGATGATTGTATAAAAATTCTAATGTTAGAATGTAAAATGATCCAATGTTTAATAATCTCTTGGTGGAATATTATATCTTGAATTATGGTATAAGGATAAAACTCTAAGAAATACTAACTCCATATAAAAATGGTGAGGTTGAGAAGAGAATCAGGTTTATAAATAACATATCTAAAAAAATTCTTATACTAAAAGGTTTAATATAGAATTTATGGAAAGATTTATTTTTGACATCAGCGTGTATTTATAAAATTTCATGTTCTGCCTATGGGGATTGAAGATTCCATATGATCTATGGAATGAAAAGAACCAACATTAAAGTGAATTTAAGTCTTCATAATTAAGTGTTTCATTCTCAATAAGTAGAGACATAGGAACTTTTAATCTCATAGAGATGAAGAGTTTTCTCATGGATCCCTCATAAAAGAAAGAGCATTTTAATTATTTAATATGACAATATGAGAGATTTTATAGATAAATGATGTTATTATAATGAAGAAGGATAATAATATTTATAAAATTAATTACCATTATAATGAGGATAGTGAATAATATATAAGTATATCAAGGGATTGTAGGTCATTATAGAAGATTTAGAATAAGTCACTGATGATAAGAAATATCATGTATTATATGATATTATATAAAAGATGAATATGATAGATGAACTTGATAATTAGAATATTGTAGATGATCAGTTTGATCCAGTGTATAAGATGTGAATGGAGTCTCTACAACAAATATATTTCCTATCTGAAGTACACACAAAATTTTTTTTATGCTAGAAAAGATGAGAATTGGGTTTAGACAATGATAAAAATTCTTAACCAAATAATGTGGAATTTGATGTTAGAGATTGTATCAAGGATGTAAGATAAGAATATCTTTCAGAGATTATGGGTCGTCTAAGAAAAATTGAATGAAAACCACTTGGTCAATAAAAATTATGATTGAATGGTGTGAAGGTATACTCTTAGATCGAGGTAATCAATTTAGAGGCAGAATTCTCACATGTTTCAATCTTGGAGACTATTCATTTATTATTATCCATATATGTGAAAATAAAGTTCAATATTTTCTAGATAGATCCAAAATCTTCATTTATAATTGAAATATAGATGAAGTGGCATACATCAAATAACCTGATGGTTTTCTTGTGGAAAAATGATAAAAAAGTTTTTAGGTTGAAGAATGATATATACAGGATGAAGAATGAACAAAGATCTTTGTATTCATGGCGCATTTATTATTTGAAGAAACATTTTTTTAGTGTGGTATAGTTGATCATAATATCTATATCAATAATGAGAGTAATTAAAGGATGATGGTTCTGGTGTATATCAATAATGTAATCATTGGTGAACTAGATAATTCATTGTACAAATATTCGTAGAATTTGTGAAATATGAGTTTGAAATATCAATTATTAATGAAATGTCATTTTTTTAGTTTTAGGTGACACAAGGAAGGAACTACATATTAATTTCAAAATCTATATATTCCATGTAGGTTTTGAGATGATTTGGAATGGAAAATTATATAGATATAGAAACTCTAATTTCTACCTAGATTAAATTATCAAGGGATAAAATAGAAATATGGATAATGTCCCAAAATAATGGTAGATCATTATAATATTGTTTTACAGATCATTGACAAGACATCAATTTTTTTCCACATAGAAGGTGGAATAGTATCAATATATTCCCAAGGAATTACCCTAACATGAAGTCGAAAGAATAATTTGGTATATCAAGTCATAGCGGGTTTTAGTTTATTATACAATGACATATCTCGGTAATAGTTATTCGGTTATATAGATCCTGATTGGGCCCATTCAATAGATGAAAAAAAGTACATATCTATTGGTCTATTCTATCATAGAGTATTATTTAATTATTATCTATTAAAGAAATAATATATCATTTCCTTAGTCACTAGAAAAGCTAAACATATTTTGGATACTCAATTTGTCACATAGTTATTATGGATGTAACAAAATCATGAAGATATGGGAGTTGAAGTAAAGTCTCTAATCAGAATATATTGTGATTATTAAAATAAAATAATTTGTAGAAAAATTATAGTTAACCACTATTGGGTGAAACAAATTCAAATTGAGTATAATTTTATTAAGAATAAGGTGTATCTTGGGTTGGTGAAGATGGATTATTTTCCTACATAACCTCAGGTTGTAGATATTTTGAGTGAGGAATTACATAAGGAATTATTTAAAAGGCATCATCTTGATCTTGATGTCCTGTCTAACCCCCACACATAAATATTTTTGATGAGTAACTCCATCTTCTCAAGGTAAGGTGTATTTTCTCTATGTACTTATAAGTTTTCTTTACCATGTTTCTAACTACAAAAGGGTTACATTTGGATTCATTAAAAAATGGGGAAAATTCATGTAAATAGAAGTTGGAGAAGTTGATAGGGGGAGTAGATAAATAGGGGTAGTATTAAATTGAAGGATGATAAAATCAATTCATTTAATAAATATAAATCATAGAATATATTTGTAATGCAAGAAGTTACGATGCATTGTTTAAGAATTGGTATTCTTGAGAGCTACACATAAGGAAAAAATTTATACCATGTTGTATGAATTCATCATTAGATATATAGAAAGGTTTAATGATTATTTATAAGAAAAAAGCGATTCATTGATGAAAACTATATACTTTCCTTTTTTATCACGTCGATCTTCTCTCATTTGGGATTAGAAAATGTATTGAGTAAGTCCATACCTTGTGTGAATGGTGGTTGAGGAAGAAAAAGTGTGAGATTTTTCAATGAGCTGATAACCGAAGGGTTAATGTATTTTCAAGGGTTAAAGTGTTGTAAACAAACAAAAGGGGAAGATTATTAGGAAAAATATCTTTCATTGACACACCAGAGTATTTTAGTTGTTGTGTTTTTTGGACATATATCAGTTGGAAAATTTCAAGTAATTTCCCAGAAGAAGGTTTAAATTGTGTAATTTTTTCCCCAGTGTGCCAACTTTTTGGGAATAAAAAATTGGGTTAATGGGTGGATTTCATATAAGGATTATGAAGAGCATATGATATTCAGGGAGACTACATGAGGAGTTAGTGACAACATAAGATTTATGCAGTCTTTGAAAGAGTATCACATTAGTATATGAGGTGGCCATCGTTCATGGTAGAGTGATGATGGTTTGTTCAACTATATAAGATTCAGGAATATTGTGGAAGCATATCACTTGACTACTTTAGAATTAATAAATTTCTGTGGGGTGATGGAATTTTGGTTGACCTCATAATATTCATTCATTTTATAAAAAAAGGATCACCGACTACGTGAGGAGGTAATCCTTTTCAATCAAAATGTATAAGGATTTACACTTATGGGTTTTTAGATGAAGTAAATAATAATTTATTATTATTATATTTTTTGGATCCATTTTTTATATAAGGATATGGTAATACTTTCATTACAACTGAGAACTATACAGAAATTATGAGAATATTTATTATGCTAAAATTTCCTCTTAGTGAGAAAGGGTTTCATAAAGCATATGAGATTCAAAAGGGATTACACAAAATAAATTCTTTATAAGGAATTAAGTTGTGAATATCAATTTCATAAGGATATTAATGAGAGAATAAATAAATGTATAAAATCACAAAATTGATTACTTGGTTAGCATCACACTTTGGACATCACGCAGTGGAATCAAACAGAGAATAGTGAATCATGTTAGGAGCTGAATATTTCACAAATAAGTTTTCATGTGTATATTTTAATTTTCATTTATCAATTGACATGGTCAGGATAGATATGTTCATTTTTTTAAATAAAAATAAGTTCCATAAATGGGAATTTATTGTGGTATTTCATACCCTAATTCACCCCTTCATTAAGGTATTTAACCTGGAGAATAATTCACAATCATGATTCTATTTGGGTATTTTTATATTAACCCACAAAGTCACCCGACCTTGTCCAATTTGAAAGAGTAATGTTATTGAGGATATTGGAGAAGTTTTAAATTTAGGAAGTGGTTAATTTTCATGTAGTACTGAAATCTATTTTCTCTGATAGTGATTATGACATCATAAAAAAGCACTCCCAAATCTAGTTCCATAAAGACATACATTTCATACTTGATTTGATACCAACTTTAAAATCCTAGATAAACCATATATAATTGAAAAATAAATAACGATAAAGTAATTTATTAACTTTTATGTATTTTTTTATATTAGAGATTTAGATAATTACTACACATCATAAGAAAATAAATACCATGCCTTTCTGCACCAATTTAGTTTTTTTCAATTATACACAAGAAGCTGCTAGATTTATCACAAGCCCTCAACAACTCCCATAAATTCTTCCATACATGTTATTCTTATAAACATTTCATTTGTGTTACTTCCCTTAATTACCCTTTTAATTAAACATAAGAAATTTGAGGGAGTAAATGATCAATAATGACACATATAACTGAACCAGTCACTGTATAAACATTCCATAAATATAATGACAAGAATATGTAAACAACATGAATCAATAATCAATATGAAACATAAGGCATGTTATATCCATGAAAATAAATGTAAACATGAATATAAATAATACTAATTTCATAATAATGTAATCCATAATCTTTGACATCAAAAACCTATATTCAAGGCATTTTTCCATGGACCATACTTATCATCAAGACCATAGTTAAGACATCAGGTTGTCAGAACCTTATGCCAAGACATTATCCTATTATGGTAAGAGGAATACACTAAAACCTGACATGTTTTGTCTCATCACACCTATTGATGCATTGAGAGGATATATAATTTAGATCCCTAACTGTCACTTGATTATGTCCAGTTCATTAACTATAAGATTTAATATTACTTTTCTTACTATTCCCTAAGAACTTAATAATAAATAAAATCATGGATTTATATATTAGGAAGAATATAGAATTTAAATAAATTATAAACCTAAAATATTAGTAAAAAATAATCTAAAATTTTAGTACTTCTCCCCATGTCAACAAAATGGATAACATGATCATAACACGTCCTAAGAAGTAAGGTGGTTGATCAAAAAATACTTAGTTAACTTCCAAATAATCTTCTGTATAGAAATTATGATATAAGATATGCCAATACTTTTCCCCATGTTAATAGAATAAAATCCAATATAATTTAATATCATCACATATAAATTATTTAAAATTTTATGTTCACATCGTATAGAGCAATTTTTATATGACTAAGTAAACACTATAATAACATGATCATAAGCCTTTGATAGATAGGAGGTGGATGATTCTAAGATGAGGTAACCCAATATGTGAGGAATATTAATTAAAGGATTTTTGTGGTAGGAATATATATACCTAGAAACCAATTATATAATACCACAAAATACCATCAAAAGGTATAACCAACCCAACTTATATAAAATAAGTTCAAATAATGATCATAACTTAATGAATGAAAATTGAGTAACCAAAAAAAACATATAAATTTGGATACAACTAAATAAATAGAGATTTGAATGAGGGTACGCTATCTATAGTTTAAACCCATTTAAATACAATAATAATTATATAAATATATCCATGGGTATTGAATACACCTTACAAAAGAAACATGTTTCACAAAATGTATTATACTCAAGGAATCTGAATTGAGTCCAAGAAAACACTTGAAACATGAGTAAAAAATTATTCAAAACCTATTAAAATAGGGTAATATTAATTAAAATTTAAAAAAATTATTAAAATATAATTAATTACATGATATCTCAAATATTTATCATATAAACCACATAAATGTAATTAGGTTCATAAATACAATACATTTCACAATGATGGAAATTTGAGACAAAGACCCTTACCCTTTCCTAATTTGTTTTCAATATGAAACAATAATAATGAATAACTAAATTAATATCATAAAATAAATAAACAAGTACATAATTCAAATAAATTTTCATTCAATATATTAAGAGTTAGTTATTCTCTATATGAATACATCAGATTTTCCGTATTAAGGGACTATAGTTTGGATTGTTGGTACTAGTTTCATAAAATTGGTGTCACTGTTAATTATTCATTCAATGTTAATCATTAAAATATTATTAAAATTACTATTAATGAGGATTTAAAATTATTTCTTATGTTTCAAATCACTTTACTACGTTCTTTATTCTTTATCCTAGAATAAGGAATGAAAAACTGGCATGTTTTAGAAATTAATGATGATCAAAGTGTGATTTCTTTTAATTAAGGTTGGGTAAAAAGCCTCTTTTTATTATTAGAGAAAAGACCTCTTTTTTTGGTAGAGGGAGATCCATTACATAGCCTAAAGGCCCAAGGCCAAGTGGCCTGGACACAAGGCTTGAAAGCCTATTTTTTTTGGCCCAAAGGGCCCTTTGGTGAATAATACATCTATAGTACCTGGGCTGTTACTGTACCACTGCTACTACAATACCTGCTAAAATGCCTCCACCACTACAGTGTCACCACTACTATAGTTCCATTGCAACTAAAATACTACTACAGTTCCATGCTATAATGTTTCTACAGTACCTGGAAATTATTTCCCCCTCGGATTCGATCCTCATCATTTTGGATGCCAACTATGAGACTTTAATACTTGGGTATAGGCTCATTTTCAAAACAAATGTGTTGATGTGTAATGAGGTATTGTGGTGGCCTCCCCACATGTGCGTTGAACGTCCCTGGTGAGGCCCAAGGTGTCCAACCCTTGGGCTTAGTCCATTTCCCAATGGGGTATAGGGGCCCACGGGAGGTTTGTTATCATATAGTGTGTTTTATTAATTATTGAATTAAATAATGCTATAATATCCACATAACCCAAAAAAGAATATATACTCATTAATATCATGTTACACATCTCATATTCATCCATGACATAAATGTATGTTATTGTTTAAGTATGTGGTCACACCGACCCAAACATGAAGCTAACCTTATAAATGGATGATTCTGAGATATTTTTGTCATAATATAATTATAATATAAGCATGTTAATTTTATTTATTCATTATCATTGTGATATATCATAATTATAAGAATTAGAAGAATTAATATATATGAAAAAATTTCACAGTTTGAAAAAAAATTATCCTCTTAGTATGCTTATTTTAAACGATTAAATTACTGATAACCATTTGTATGTCCTATCAATAATAAGTTCCATAATTTCTCATATCATAACCATAATTAATTCATAAAAAAATATTTATTCTTCAGTACCTTCCTTATATCCAACCTTCTATAGTTCGGAGGAAAAAAATACATGTTACATCATGGAGGTGGTAATCAGCCCAAAACATAAAAAACATTTTCATTTTTCTTAATAGATTGTGTATATTAATAAATAATGATAATAACCTTAATATAGTAAAATTAAACAATATAAATTATAATTATATAATTATATTATTACGGATAGATTAAATTTGAAAGAATATAATAATAAATAAATCATAGTAGTTGATAATACTTAGGTAAGGGGCATGAATTTTTCGTAGAAGGCTCCATGAATTTTAAGAGACTAAGATAACTATGGGATACCAGAGAATTGTGTTTATGGGATATTTGTTTAGTGATAGTAAAATAATAATTCTTCAAAGAATTATATGAAGGTTAATTTTATCTTCGAGATGTGTAACTGGTATGTTTGTATAAGTGAATGTAAGGGAACTTTTGGAAACACTTTTACATTATTCAATAATGTAATGTAATTTTCGAGTTCACGTGGATTCAAAATTATAATAAATTCTACAGAAACATGTTTTTAATGAGATAAAATCTAGATAATCCAATTCAATGAATGTTTTTTTAAAAAAATTAGGTATTTTACCCTAGGATAAACTCAATTTACCCCTTTTTCCTTTACTGAGATAATTAATTTTTAACCATAGTAATTAATTTTAATCAGAAAGAATATGAATGATCACCTTACCAAAATTAATCATTATAATTTAAAATTTAAAATTATTTTTATGAAATAAGATTTCAAATGATGTGAGAATATAATTTTAAAACTAGTACACATAATCACGCAAAACAAATTAGTGAAATAATTATTTATGATTTAAATTAATATATAATATAAAATTACCTGGGATAATAATTTTTAATGACATAAATTTAATTATTATAAAAAATAAAATATATGAGGATTCCAAGCCAATAGAAAACTGAATATACCTTGAGTATACTTTATATTAAATAAAAATAAAAAATATATTTTATATATTAATGTAACACTTAAGTTAGTTATAAAAATGTTTTCGATATGTTTTCTAAGCTATAAGAATATTTTAAAATATATATCATTTACTTCTTAAAATTCATATTTTATTACTTAAATGGTTTTATAAACTTCTATTTCATTCTTATATAATGGTAAATTCGGGTAAATTAGATGTTTTGTGAAAATTGTATTTCTCAATTAAAAACCGTCCATTTCAGAAAGAACTCAAAAAATCATAATAAGTCAATTTTGATATGAGGAATTTAAAAATGAAGTTAATTAAATTAATTTAGGATTCCAAAATTTATAAATTCATATTTTGAATAAAATTTAAATATATAATAAAAAAAATTAATTGTAAAATGACATTTTTTGAAATTTTAACAATTATTAGTATTATTTCATATAATTTACAAACTAAATTGGTGATAACTATTTATGAACATCAAAAACAATTTTCCATAAATTCTTTGTTTATTGAAATTAAAATTTGTATCATGAATTTTCTTTTATAAAAGTACTTTTATAGATAATAAATTATCTTATTGGTCATTTTACATAAACAAATAAATTTTCATTAATTTAAAAAATTAACATTTCTTTTATGTATTCATATAGTTCAAAAATTGATTACTCTTATTCTTTATCGTTAATTAAATTTTGAGTTTTTAATTTGTTATAGTTTATTATTTATATTTTATCTAAATATACCATGGTTTCATTTAAGTTCTCTATTGCATATGAACCAACTAGATAGAAAATTTAATTATTTAAATGTATTTGTATATTATAATTTATTAATGTTACATCCCCCCCTAAATTACATCTTCATAATTTGACTCATAACATCAATGTAATTATAGACCCCGAAAAATGATAAAGAGCTGAAGAATGTTGGGGCGCGACAAAGCAAAGTCATATTTGGAACCGGCAATCCATTCTGAGGGGCCTGGAGGGGTGGTGTGAAAAAAATTCTCAGTTATGCGAAACAAATGTGCCCTGCGTGAAAAACTCCAGGATTCGCAACAGTTTTCCATGCGGGCACATAATTATTTCGTGCCACGGCCCCACGCGGCTGATCTTTGCACTGCCGACTCGTCGGCGTGCAATATTTCGCACCAGCTTGTTTTTCGCTCGGACACGCAATCCAGAGTGCCTATAAATAGAAGGCCACCCCTTTGACTTCCAGCCGAAGAATCTAAACCGTCTCCCCATCGTGAAATTCCTCTCCTGTGCGTGCAAAAATATGGCTCTTAGGTACTGAATATTTTGCGCCAGGTCACCCTTGGGTCCGCCTTTGCACGCGACCACTCAAGTTTGATCCTCTTCTAAATCCCATTGAGCCCCTTCCCCCGCACCCATTTATTTCCAATTACGCGCATTCCATTCTTCGGCATACAATTCCTTTTTCACACCGTCCTAGCCTTTTTTCACACCCTACACTCAATTCCGCGCTTGATCCAGACTATTTTGTGCCCCGTTTGTTCGTTTCCATGCCGCACCCAGTCATTTTCATGGCCCGCGCTCAATTGCGCGTCGACTTGGCCTTTTGCACGCTCGCAGCTCCCTTGCGTGCGTGGGTGATGTCTCTCTCCCTGGCATCACCCGTGTAACCTCCTAGGTTCGCACAAAGAAACTTCAAAGTCCCCTAGAAAATTGCACCCATTACTTTGCTTCGCCTCATTCTTCTTCGCATAGGCACCCTAACGGCTATTGATTCTTCACACTGCCATGCTAATGTGGACTCCCCAATGGTTCACTCCATGACACCCCCTATCTATGGCATTGCCTATCCCATCTCTTCACCAAGGAGCAGAGGGTACTGATTATGTAAGTCCTAGGGGTGCGGAGAAAACCCACCTCATCTGAGCTGCATGACGTTAAACTACCAAGAACCATCGTCCTCAGCACATGAAAAAAAACTGTGACCCCGCCCCATGCCTTGCACGCAGGTTTCCACCACATTGGAAATTTTCCATGCCCAATGGTCTACACGAGGATGAGATCTTCCCTCACAGGGGTTTATATCCTCATTATCAAAGTGGCGTTTGTCTACAGGGAATAGTCAACCATCCTGGTGTAAGCCCCTATCTTTTCACGACAGGGGCAGCATCACTACCACTCTTTTCTTCTTTAGTCCCAAGGACTAGGGGAATGGGAAATGGGCACAGGACCCCTCCTTTCTTCGGTACTAAATCCCTCTCCCACTGGGATTTGTCACCATCGGGCCTCCATCCTGGAGTATGTCCCAACCTCTTCGGGCTGTTAACCATGAATATGCCCATGTTTCTTCTTTGGGTTGCGATCACATGTAAGTCCCGCTCCATTTCCCACAGAGGCATCTTTCGCAACATGATCGTCAGGTCTTTGCTACCTCTTGTTTCCCACACCGAGGATGACTCATGTTGGATTAGAGTAATAATCGACCACGACATACTTTATGGTCTACCTAGAGTGTAAGTCCCACACAACCTGAACTATGAGGTCTTTGATCCTTTCAAAGGTAGGGTATACAGGAAGCCTCTGCGAGGTTCAATCCCACCACCCATGGGACCCCAATCCCTCCTTCATGTCGGTTCACTGACACCCCATCCTGAACTACGTGGACTTTTATCTTTGTAAAGGGAAGGTATGTATGAAGGCTCGCGGATGTTCAAGCCCAACACCCATTGGTTCCGACCATTTGCTTCCATGTCACAACCCAAACTGTGTGGACATTGATCCTTGTTAAGGTAAGGTATATAGAAAGCCTCCCTGAGGTTCCAACCAAAAACCCATTGGTTCCAACCATTCGGTTCCATGCCACAACCTGAACTAAAAGGTCTTTGATCCTTGTCAAGGAAAGGTACGTAGGAAGCCTCCCTGAAGTTCAATCCCAACACCCTGTTGATCTGACACCCCTTCATGTTAGTTTAATAGCCCCTTTACCATCCTGAAATACAATGTATTTGATCCGTACCAAGGAAAGTTACATAGGAAGCCTCCATGAGGTTCAATCCCACCACCCATTGGTTGTTCTGACCTCATTCACGTCGGTTCACCAACACCTTGGGCCGCCTCAGAGTGTAAGCCCCTAATTCCCATCCGAACTACAAGGACATTGTTCCTTTCCAAGTCAAGGTATGTAATAAGCCTCCCTATGGATCAAGCCCAACACCCATTGGTCATTCTGACCATCTTCACATCGGTTCTCCCCCATCCCGCATGTCGTTAAACTATGAACCTCATTCAGTGGTAAGTAGTTTCCACTTCATTTAGTGGTAAGCCAATGTCATTCCATCGAGTGATAAGTCGTTGTGACCCCATCCAGCGGTAAGCTGTTGTGTCCCCATCCAACGGTAAGCCGTTGACACCACATCAAGTGGTAAGTCGTTGACACCTTATCCAGTTGTAAGCCATTATGATCCAATCCAGCGGTAGGCCTTTGAAAACCCCAATCGGCAGTAAGACTTCATCAGATGAACTACATTGACTTTGATTCCCAGCCACAAGGATACACAGTAATCCTCTTCAAGCCTCAATCCCAATACCATCATCACCCTCATGATGGTTCCACCCCATTCACCATCTATAACCTTCCATTATCCATCCTGATCCTTACTCGGGCTACCACATCCTGATGGAATCATGCCACCCCATTCCTAATTCCATTTAATAGAAATAGGGAATCCAACCATACGTTGACCCCAACATCGGTGTTCCCTCAAGGGGGTTTTCCCATATGACCCATTCTAGTCAGTGATCTGATCAGCCTGATCTGTCTCTTCTGGACATTAAACTTACGATATACCCTGTGTTAAACACGGGAAGCTGAGGAAAATATCAAATACATTCCCATGGCATATGATCCCCTGTGTCTGATGCGGGATGCCTCCGTCTTTTGCACCCTCAAGAAAACCTATAATAAGTGATGAAAGATAGATGCGCCAGTATCCCAGTGCCCAGACACCCTAATGATGCCCAACGTGACAACTCCCCTGACTGAAGGTTGTTGCCCTGACCGGACCCCTTGGAATGTCCTGACAGAAGCAGTGTAATTAATTGGTGCCCATAAAGATATGGCGATAGGAAGAGTTTCACAAACAATGTATTAAATCTATAAGGGTTACTCGGACAATGTAATGAGTTCAATGGAGGAATACATAGAAGGAAGGAATGATATCCCATCATCCCATTTTGATCAAGGATTAGACGTCCCTGAAAAAAGAGCGGATGCCGCCCTCCTTTGGAAAGTGGGAATGTGGGGCAACAATTGCGCGTCCTCTACAGACAGATGTGCGCGCCCTGGAGAAAGCGTTGGAACAGAAATGGTGAACCCAACGCGAAGGAAATCTCCTCAAAATGGATAATAGTAGAATTCGAGGCATCAATAGGTTGACGTGCCACCAAATCCAGCTATCTGTTGCTAGGTCCAACTAAAAAAATGGTGGGCCTGGTGTGAAACCCACCAAAAGTTGGGGCAATAGAATTTTGGACATCCCGTTCTGTGACGTTGTCAGTATGGATCCCTCTTAACTTCCATGGAAGACGGGATGGAGTTGGGCATTGGTCATCGATTCCTTTTTCTTTCAGCACTGATGTGTTTAATATCCCTACTTCTTAGGAATCATGTTCCTGCTTCAGGGACTCAATCACCACATTCCCATCGACTTAGGGGCAGGGGAAGTGCTCACATGTCTGTTCTTCATGGATTCAACACTTCCATTGTGGCATCTACATCTACAACCATGGGGTGCCCACGCCCCCTCTCCCCATTTGAGGTCATTCAAAGAAGGTTAATCAATGACCTTGTGCGCTGCTACGAGGAGGAGGGCATAATACAGACCTAGGATATGGACCGCCTGGATATGGAGGAATCTTCAACTCACCACCAACGCTACCCCAAGGGCTGCACGGGGAGCCATTTCTCCCCACCTCGACATACAACTGTTTCTGGAGCCTGTCCCCGAAGTGCTTTGACGACTCCCTACCTTACGCTGATGAGGTAGGTGACATCTGACCCAGCCTGGTCAGAGTCCGATTCCAGGGGCTCCCAATGAGGGATCCCACCCGGCCGTGTCAGCGCCGCCACCCGGTCTTGCTGGAAGAGGAGCAGGTAAGATATGTACCTACACCACTGGCCCCGGTTTATCTGAATCGATGGTAGTGTCAGGTACAAGCTGTGGAGGATGCATGTAAAGGGGATTCAACATCGATGGCTACATTTTACGGAATGACTGCCGCACATATCATCAGTTCCCTACATACACTGAGCATTAGCACTTATACGCCCAGCCAGGATTAAAGAACCAACTGCCCCACAGGTAGGATGGGACGTCACTCTTGGTCATTTTTACAAGCAGTGGTCGTAGTGAGCTAACCTGCAGCGATGTCACCTAGTATAAAGGTCTTCCCCAAGCCGCCCTCAATCCAAATGAGGGTCTTCCCCAAGACGGTGATATTCGGCACATAAGCCTCTCATGTTCCCATTACAATGGATATGTAGCCATTTCTCCTGCCCCGACTGCCGGTGAAGGGAAATTGCCCATCTGGTCTCTCTTCGACTTGGGGATCCTGTTCATGTCCTCTCAGAAACTGGTGATGGCCCCACTTTCCTCGGAAAGTAGAGGGGTGAGGGCCAGCCTCTCTCCACCTGCACCCCGTACGGAGGTCCTACCCGTGTTCAGCTAGACCAGTACAAGGATCATCCTTGTATTGAGGTCACCTGGGATAACAGGCGTGGGGCCCTCCCCATTTTTCTGCCAGTTCCAGCGTGGGTCTCAACTCCTCCAATGCTACCCATGGGGGTCCTCCCTAGGTCCACTTTGACATTTTTCATAATTCTCCTCGCACCCCGGCTTTCTCGGCTGGAAACCCTCTCCGCCCCAGCACCAATCTGGTCGAAGGACCCCAGGTCAAAAATCTACCATGTCCCAAGGAGCCATCTATGGGAAAGAAGGCAGGTCATCGCCGTCACAAGAAGACTTATGAGAAGGTCTGAATAGATATCAGGCCAGTCCACTTGTTAGAATCTGCGGCGAATTATGACTCAGTACGTGAGCCCTCCTCTAGCTCATCCGAGTCGATGGCCAGGTCAGGGATGAGGCGCATTAGTCTGGTTTTCTCAGAATGTTAGGTCCATCAGATTCCCACCTCCCTCCGCAAGTACATCTAGGAGAATGATAATTTTAAAACCCCATAGGTTACATTTGTGCAATCACCACCATCATCATCGGAAGCACTCTATACCTACACAAGAGATCACAGAGAGCTGTTCTGGGGGCCAATGGCAGGAGAGAAACATCACGACCTATCACTAGTAGCCCTAACCCCTGATTTGGGAACTATGGCCATCAGCTCGTCCTATTGCAACGTAGCAGCCAGGTCGCTACACTCTTCGAAAGAAATCCCAAGATTTGGCGGCCAGTCAGCCCGTTCTCCATACTCTCCATCGGCCAGCCTACCATCCCAGTGGTCTATCTCAATACTACTACTAGTTCCTCAGCCACCCCCAGTTGACAAGTGGGGCGATAAAGGGCCAGACTCGAAATCTGAGCCGAAGAGTTTATAGAACATCCTCACAGCGGACCACTTCCCTGAGAAGTTATGGCACGTGGCAGCACCGAATTTCTGCATACCGAAATCCCTCACCCTGGAGGAAGTTGAGTGTTTCCTCCACACCCTCTGGGCGAAACATTTTATTCTTCGTCATCAGTGCTTGGTTTATCCAAGGTTCCAAACGAATTTTGAATATATCATTAAGAAATGTCGTCTTGTCGATTTGGCCACACTCCCTACGGCCCGACGCCCCGAGTCACCAGGTCACCACGAGGCCCTCCAACAACAATGTGTTCAGAGTATCAAGGTACTTTGCATAATTATCAAGGAAGAAACCCCTCAGATACAAATCTGTGGTTGGGATTAGTATGCCATCCTCCTCTTTAGTCCCATTCTACTACAGCCTGACACGCTTTTCGACATAAAGAACATGCCCCCGGAAGGGTCACGGTCAACATGGCCGACATAGTAGACAAGGAGGATGAGCTGGAGCTTCTCAATGGAGACATACCCCTAGAGGGAGTGCAACCAATATTGGATCCATCGAAATGGATTACTCGTCAGCAAAGGAACCTACTTGGTCTCCTGGTGCCTATGGAGAAATTGTTACTCAGAAGGAATTCTGGTAAGGGAAAAGAGAAATTCGGAGCTTTAAAACACTTCGACCCATCCACCTTAGTGTAGAAGATGGAGGAGGACCCTGAGAAGGCCACGTTGCGCCAACAACTTGTTGAGAAAAAGAAGTTGGTCGATGAACTTTTGGCTGAACGTGTTGTAGTGTGAAGGCCTGACTACGGAAATCCTAGGCTAGTACAGTAGGGGTAGGAACAACATCCCCTCAGTGAGCTGCCCCCAGGAAACCCTGATCATGATACTACCCCAGATAGGGCTAAAGCTAGAGCTCATGGTAGGAGGGCACAGTATGTCTCATCAAATCCTCTTGAATGGTCCAGCAATCCAAGGAATCTATCTTGGGTTCCCCAGGCTGCCCTGCAAGCTACCCCACTAGCCGCTCCACGAGCCGCTGAGCCTATCTACCATGTTGAAGAACCTAGAAACACGCTCATAGTTAGGGATCCCCATCAAGATCGGGACCCCCAGCAAGATAATTTTATAGCAACGCTCATAGCCCGCCTTGAGGAATTGGTAACCCGACAGGTGGAAATCCCACCTGATGGCAATCCATATCTGGCATGGGTGGATGATATGTCGGCACCTCCGGGTTTTGGAAATCCCACCTTCTCCCCATTTAACGAGACAGGGGACCCACCGCAGTACCTAACCCACTTCATCTCAAGGTGTGGGCCAATGTTAGGGACTCTGGCGCCGTACCATGCTTCCATGCTTCACTACCTTGTTCAGACATTGGAGGGGCCAACATTTATCTGGTAAAGCTAGCTCCCCGTCGGATCCGTATCCAGTTGGGAGGACCTTCAAAGGAAATTCCTCTACTAGTTCAGCTCTACCACCCAGAAAATGAGAATAGAAGACCTCTTCATGTGCAAGAAAATGTTTGATGAGTATGTCACAGACTTTATCGTCCGGTGGAAGGGGCTCACATACTCCCTTGACATGCCACAAACTCATGAGAAATTAGTGATGATGTGTGTAGGTAATGTCAAGATGGAACGGGTTTCTTCTCTGATATCCTAGAACTACCATGGAGGGTTTAGAGACATCTATGATAAGTCATAGCTCCTGGAAGAATCCCTGTAATAGGCTAGACATGCACGTCTGTTGCCCCCCTTGTAATTTCAGCAAGGAGGACTGTTAGAGCAGAGGCCGCCGTGGTGGCTAAATTAGAAGCCCCCTGGAAACTAGAATTGCTACCAGCGGCACTAGCCCTATAGCCTCACAGAGGCCCTCCACCTCAGGAACAGCCTCCAGCTCAGCAGCATCCACCTCAGAATCGCAATCACCTCTCCGGAATGCGCCGCCACTGCCCAGGCGGGACAATCTGGGTCTGCCTCCTCGACAGGCCCCTCCAACTCCTCTCCAGGGTCTTGCTCCAAGGTCCGCCTTTTTGGAAAGAAGAACCAGACTTACTCGTTCAATGAGAATTAGATCCTTGTTACTTCCATAGTACCTAAGAGCAGAGGATTGTATGCTTGCTTGATTGTAGATGGCTAGAAGAGGTGAGTCTCATTGGTCACCCCAACTACTGCCCCTATCATCGAATCCTGGGACACAGCCTCAAGAAATGCTCTATGTTTAAAGAATGGATTCAAGACCAGGTCGATAACAACATAGTCAGGCTAAGTCCGGCCCCGGAACAAGTGGCGGGTGTTTTTGTAATGCCAGATAGCAGTATTGATGGAAAAGGTGAGTGGAAGTTGGTTTCCAAATGTGAGTCATAGAATTATGACAACTGGATGGCTCTCAAAACGGTCGCCCATGCCCATGGAATCATTCGGGCATGCTTGAATCGGCAGAAGACTTCTGAAGCTGTGGCCACCACTTCTACATCATCATCTCAACTGTCCTCTTCCCATAAGAGCAAGCATCGGTGGCATAGGGGAAATCAACGTACCCTGCCAATGCCATCGTCGTCCTGTACTCTCGACGACGTCATGCCACCTGAGATGGGATTCCTCCCAAAATCTGCCCAGTGATGGGTGACTCTTCAAGTGATAGTCAAGGGTACACTTCAGTTAATACTATAGAGTTGGTAAACCCCTATATGACTCCCAATGATGGACAATTCCAGGAAAACGTCCCCAACATCCCCAGCCGAAACAACGTTGGCAGAGCCGTGACCATATGGGTCATTAGGGCACATCAGTTGGCATCTCTAGCTAAGTTGTGCATGCTACTGAGACCAGAAAGTAGGCCCAGTGCAGAGCTCAACACGTGCAGCCTTTTCCTCTAGTGTTGTTAGGCCCGCCTGCACCGCCGTTTTTTCTACTAGATTAGGAAGAGATACCTCAACCATGACACGATGAGCCTAACATTACTATAGGATGATCCCAGTTGTCTGGTCCTCATCTATCATCTGCTCTTTGGGATTCGACTAGCGAGTAGCGAGATATACCCCGCACCAGTCAGTCATCGGCCCAGCCGGCAGGGCCCGTCATGCCTCCTCTCACAGAGCGACCTCCTTCAAGCAGAGGTTTTCCCCTGGAATGGATGTATGATGTTCTCAGGAACATTTTCGCATCCTAGTGAGACTTTCATTCCTTGAGGCACATTTCCTGTCATCAGATATGTTTTAGGCCCTTGTCGAGACTTTTAGGATCCCCCTCTAGTTTGAGACGGAGGTAGCAGCTGCAGAAGCCTTTCATGTTGAGGTAGTTGATAACACTAAATGTCAGGACATCATTTTGTTCTCTGGAGAAGATAAAGGCTCCCCTATACATGGGTACATCCTCCCACTGTACATCACTAGACAATTTAACAACATGGAGTTTGACCACTATCTTGTTGACACCGGCTCCAGGATTAACCTTATCTCGATGCGGAAACTGCGGAAGCTGGGGTTATCCAAGGATGACCTGACTCCCTCTGATTTAAGGATCCAGGGATATGACAGGACAGAGCAGACCCCAGTTGGCTAGATCCCTCTAAATACCTAGTTTAGTGGCCTATTTTCTAGCACCGATTTCATGGTTGTCTCCCAGGACACTGCGTATAATTCATTGATGAGCAGACGAAGGCTCCACCTACACGAGGTGGTCCCATTGTCGTATAACCAGTGGATTAAGTACTCCCTCAATGGTCTAGTAGACTTACTCCAAGATGATTCATCCCCTTTTTCCTCTTGTGAATCCCGCTACCTGGATGCCGACTATTATAATAGAAAGGATAAACATATTTAGGGAAGTGAGGTTGAGCCCGCCACGGTCGCAAATGACCCCTGGGCCGGTCTGGATGATGCCTACATCTTCAAGATCCATTGATTGGAGTCCACAACCCCTGATATCAGGAAATGCTTTGTTGTCTCTATTATAAGAGGGAAGCATGTTCCCAAGTCCAAGAGACGATGGAAAATTACCTCGTACTCTTATACAAACCTGGTTCAGGAGAACTCAGAGCCTCCTACACTCATACGGTATCTTGATGTCTGCCCCATGGCAACGACAATACGTCATACATGTCTGTTTCTCCAGGTTGAAATCGACCAGATCAAGCCGATGCGCCACTATTACTTTTATATCATCAAGCGTGGCCCATTGGGATGAAGACTAGATGGGATCAGATCTACTGCCTTCATTGCTATGGTTTTGACCGCACGTCAATCTCCTGATATGCTATCCACTATTGTCTAGGCTAGTAATAGCCTTCTCTCAGGGTTTTCTGACCCAGAGGAAGCTTCTCCCACTGGGAATCCCTCCTCCACATTTGAAGAAGAGGATCTGGTGGATACCCCCCCCCCCCACCTTTGAAGAAGGTGTCTCCACCACGGTCAATGAACTGGTACAGGTGAACCTTGGTAGTGAGGCAGATCTGAGACCCACATTGATCAACGCCACCATGTCCCTCAAAGTATAGTAGTGGTACATGGACTTTCTAAAATAGCACTGTTACATGATTTCCTAGAGTTACAATGAGGTTTTGGGACTAGATCCTCATGTACCCATCCACCTCCTCATTTTCCCAAAAAATCATCGTGGGTTCAAGCAGCCTCCCAGGAAGATGCACCCTTCTCATGGTTCCATAGTTGAGGTCGAATTTGAGAATCTCATTAGAGAAAACATCATCAAGTTTGTACTATACCCCAAGTGGCTATCCAACATTTTTCCAGTCTGGAAGAAGAATGAACATATCAGAGTCTGCATCGACTTCTGAGGTCTCAACCATCACTTTTCAAAGGATGATTTTCCATTTCCGGTGATAGAATTTTTGATCGATGCTACGGCTGGGTTCCAAGCCCTATACTTCTTGGATTGTTACTCAGGATATAATCAGATCTGTATGGCCCCTGAGGATGAAGAGTCCACCGCTTTAAGGGTTCCCCAAGGTACTTTATGTTACCAGGTTATGCCTTTCTTACTAAAGAATGTGGGTGACACCTATCAGTGGGCCATGCACCATATATTCAAAAAAATCCTCGAGACATTGGTGGAATACTATGTGGTCGATCTGGTGGTCAAATCTCACCAGCACCAGGACCATCTCAAGGACCTTGAGAAAGTGTTTGGATTCCTCTGTTCCCTCCACTTGATGATGAACCCGTTGAATTGTGCCTTTGAGGTCACCTCTGGGAAGTTTCTCAACATTGACGTTAGGTACTGGGGCATTGAGATCAAACCAGGGAATATCAAGGCAATCATCCAGATTCCTCCTTCGAGCAATATTCCGGAGCATCAAGGTTTCCAAAGACACTTATCATACAAGCACAAATTCATTGTGAATCTAAGAAACTGGGTTTTTAGAATGGGTCAAATCACGCCCATGTTTGAACTTTTTAACTGGTTTCTGAGAAGTCTGGAAAATCTGGGCAGTTTTTGGAAATTTCTAGACTACACGCCATGTACATTAAGTACACGACGTGTATGTGATAACCGAGTGACCGGCTGTGTGATCACCAAGTACATGTTGTGTGATGATCGTGTAGAAAATTCTAACTACACGGCGTGTATTTATAGACACGCCTTTTACCCTTACCGGTGCGAGGCCAAGTACATGTCGTGTGGTTCCTAGGAGTAAATTTCCATCTTCACGGCATCTAGTCTTCCTTGAAACTCAGTGTAACCTTATTCCGTGTAGAGGCCAAGTCCCTGGTCCTGTGTTGAACGTGTACAGGGTCCAAGCCGTGTGCTGGACTCCGCCTAAGTCGGAGTACGAAAACACATTTACATGGCGTGTACTTTGGAAATACACGCCGTGTGCTTTTTTTATTTGACTGTCCGAGTTTCCATCACGTCTTATTTTAGGAAAACAGTTATTCTTCCCCGTTGGATGAACGGTTCTTCTGAGAACCTCAAAAAAACTCAAACCCTCCTAGATTCTTCATACGTTGTCTGTTCTTCGATCCGTTGGTGTCTGCGGGACAGCATCAGAAAGGCTAACCCCGCGCACCCTTCTTCATCCTTGATCCCTCACCTGTTCCTCTATAGATTCCATCTGAACAAAGTTTCCAGATTTGAAGGAAACGCAGATCTACCGCGATCTAGACCGATTCAAAGGCTGATATCAAAGGAGTGTCATCGTACGATTATGAGGTGGGTGGTGCATACCTTCTTTCGTGTTTTCATAGAGTTTTGGGGGTTGCGACCTTCAGGCGCAATGTGGGGTAGTGAGAGACACCCTTGTTTAATTATCTTTAATAGTATATCTGCATTGTGGGATGCCTCTGTGTATTCCCTGACCCTTCTTGTGCTTGAGCGAGGTCGGGTTAGAGGTCATAGCTCATTTGGAGAATTCGTCCAGGGGTGCCGAAATGCATATGAATTGAACCATTATTTTAACTGCAATGTTTAGACCGCTTATTGAATATTTGAGTTAAACTGCTGAGTTTAATTGTTAAATTAAGAATGAGTTAGGTGATGGTATGAGACAACACAGGTTAGTTCAATTTAAATAGTTTAACAATTTTCTGTTTCAAGTGATGCTTTGATTATAGTTATGCAATGTGTGATTTTTCCTATGTTGAACTTCTTGTTGTGTTGGTCAAGGCCCAGATGTTTTTTCGAGTGATGGGGATCAAAGGTTGGGGATTTTTCTCGGTTTACCATGGGTGGTTGCTACCATGGGATTGGGAGTCATGGATGTCGGTTGAGGTATTTGGACTGTAGGGTTGGGCTTTGGCCTGGGTTACTTTGATGGAGAGGCCATCAAACATGAGAGATAGGTTCGCAGGGGAATGAGGTGTCAGAAGAGTTATGTATTGGGAAATTATTGTGGTGATTACCACTCACCGGGTAATTTTGAGTAGTGTGGACACAGATAGACTCTGGGATGGGGTGGTATGACCTCTCGCTGGTTAGATGCCCCCGGTAGATGCAGTTAGGTATATTTGGATTGGGGGTGATTTCCATAAAAATCCACATGGAAAGTGAGGAGCCTTCGAGAGATAGCTTTGAGGTGGTCAGGTTGGGGGTAGAGGCTCGTTGTGATTTGAGGGCAGACATCGTTGTCCCTTTGTTATCTTTTTAGGACATGTATCGTTGTTCCTTCGGTTGTTGTGACATGGGTAGGTTGAGCTTCCGATCTGGGTTACCATTATTGGGCATGCTTTCAGAACGTCAGTACTTGGGACACCTGGTGTCAGGTGGCATGTGGTGCCAAGTTACATCTAGAAATTTCTATGCTGGCTGAAGCAGGTGACACTTCCTGGTGGCTACTGAGCACCAGTGAAGTTTGTGTTTACTTTTGGGCATTGTATTGTTTTCTATTTTCTTATATAATCATGTCTGCCTAAAAACTTATATTAGGTACACACCCTTGGGTGGTATACTTATAAGACTTTTCTCACACCTAACACGGGCCCTTTCAGGATGCGTATAGACTTTATGAAATTGCATGTAGGTAGAGGGTCATCCTCAGGAGGTGGACTTTAGTGTTGTTGTCATAAAGACTGATATGGACCTTGAGGTTGTACTTGCTGGAGTAACATTGTATAGTTTTCCATTTTGTATCATCATGCTTACCTAATTATGTAGCAGCTATTGGTAATCCATTGGTGGCATTATATATTGAGTTGTATAGCTTTCTTTCTATGCATGCCTTGTTTGTTTACAGTAGTAGTTGCATGTATTCTTCAGCATGTTGTTTTGTTTAATTTCCACTACTATTGTTTCTATATTACTTCTGCTGGTTTATTGATATTTGATATGCTTCCACTATGTGGGTCTTGTTCGAGTCCTCCGAGTCGTTTATTTATACTGCACTTTTTAGTATTATACTCAGACCAGTACCATTTTTATTCCTCCGAGTGGGTATAGCCTCCCCACTATACCTATTCAGATCCTCACTGCTAGTCGGCATCCTTTGGTGTTCATGGGAGGTGCACCTAAGGTAGTGACACCCGACCCGTTTGGCACTGTTCGGGTGGTTGCTCGGGTCCATGTCTTTATAAATCGGTATCATAGGAGTTCTTGACTAGGAATTAGTTGCATTGCTTTGCCGGCTACAAATGAGTTTGAGACTACTCATTTACTTTATGATGGTACTACTATTTGAGATATGGTAGACTAGAGATTGGTGGTTGTTGGATCTAAATTTTGAACTCGTGTGTGGGTGCCTGTTGCCCCATGTATGAGGGATGGATTGAGTTACCGTGGGTGGGAATTGCTATTTGTTCTTGCTCAGATTATGGTTTATGTGATTTCCACCTCGGTGGATCACTTTTTGTGTGATGTTATTGATTTTGATATGTAAACCATGGCCGGTATGGCAATAGTTTCTTGCTTGTCTTTTGATAGGCACATTTTAGGGTATTTCAATTTCATAACTTCATGTATGATTTGTGAAGTGATAATACCATGTGAAAAAAATTTATTGACATGCTAGGTTTGCTCTGAAATGTGAATAGGTAAAACTCCTGGTAGAATTGTTTGTTTTTTGAAATGTGTATTCCATGCATTGTATTTGGTAGAATTGCATTTGCACGATATTTGCGTATGGATCTTATGAGAGCAGGCATGTAATATGGGTGAGGCAGTGTAACTGTCAAGATTGGGCGACTCGGTCATCGGGTTTTAGGAAATGTTGGTTGTGAGGACTGGCATGGCCCAAGGTACTATTGATACTTGGCTCTGTTGAGGGTGAGTAAGGAGGCCATGAGGTCGGGATGCTGAGGGCATGGGTTTCAATGGGGAAGAGTAAGGGTAGTTGTTATACACTGCCTCTTTACTACTTTCCTTATCTGCATAGAATATATTGGCATATATATATGGGTTTTCTAACCATTTACGGTATTCAGCTGGTTACCCCTTCATGACTCGATGGAGCATCAGGCAGGAGATAAAGCAATGCTGTAGGATCAGGTTCAAAATATGGTGCAGGCAGAGCCTGAGCCATAGGTACACGCTCAGGGGCAGGACCAGGTACAGGATCCAGTGCAGGCAGGGCACCAGTGGGGTTTGGCAGCGTTTGGACCGTGGCTTTATGAGAAGCTCCGAGCTAGCCTGGTACGTGTCTTATAGGGTATTGATAGAGGCATGCAGGGTGCAGAGCCTTCTATGGAATATCTGACATGGGAGTTCCAGTGGTAGCACCCGCCACTTTTTCAGGGTGAGGGTGGTACACAGGCGACTGCGAACTGGATAGAGAGTATGCAGATTATCTTCGAGCAGCTCGAGACTCCTCTAGGGTGGAGGGTCAACCTGTCAACGCACATGCTAAGAGCATCGGCAAAGTGTTGGTGGGATGTGAAGCTTCAGGATCGTAGGCACGAGGGACTGGAATGGAAGGTATTTGAGGACAGGTTCTTCGAGCACTTTTATTTGGAGGCGCTGAGGGCAGAGAGAGCTCAAGAGTTCTTGAGTCTTCAGCAGGGAGATATGTCTGTCATGGACTACGCAACTACATTAATAGAGTTGTCCCATTTTTCACCTGGTATGGTGAGCGATGACGCGACTAGGGTGAGGCGCTTTGAGGATGGCTTACGACACGCCATTCAGGTTCAGGTAAACATCTTCAGGCTGGGTTCCTTCTCCGAGGCGGTGAATCTGGCGCTCATATCCAAGGGCAATGAGAGAGATATATCTCGTTTTCGCAAGGTGACAGCTTCAGGTGATGGTCCGGATAGCATAAAGCGAGGTAGAGAGGAGTTCCAGTAGGGCGAGTAGGCCAAGGACACCTAGTGGCAGTTCATCGGTGGTTTGCTTTCAGTGTGGGAAATCGGGAAATGTTCGGGGATAGTGCGATAGGCCCCCGAAGGAGTGCCGGGCGTGTGGATAGGTCAGGCATCTTGAGAGGTTTTGCAGACAGCCTTCCCAGACAGACAGCATGCAAGGACCAGGAAAGACTGTGGCGTCAAGTGCTGGTTCAGGTTCGGTACCATGAGAGGGTAGTCGAGGTTCAGCTACCCGCGGAGGACGTGACTGGGATAGCGGGACCCAGCTGAGGGGACAGTGGCCGGTGACTGTAGCAGCACCGCAAGGAGGCCAGGAATCAGGCTATCGGGCTTCAGGCCAGGTGCACACTATGGAGCTGCCAGGGAGTGATCAATCTGGTGAGCCCACGATAGTGGCAGGTACATCGTAGGTGTGGCCATTATTTTCCTTATTTTTTTTTCATGGCCTCTTGAGGCATGTCTGGTTGAGTGCGCGGGCTGCACAGGATACTTGTGGACTAACAAGATTCTAGTTAGTGGGATTGGCATCATATCGGATTCGTTGTATATTTTATTTATATATTTGAGATATGTGGCATTAGGAGCATCAAGGATGTAGGTTACATGAGGTGTCGTGGGCATCGGGGCATCATGGATGCAGGTTCCTCGAGGTGCATGGCACCGGGTTTTATTTGAGCATCTATTAGATGCAGGACCTCAGGGAGGCGGACACCGATGTGATGAAGGAAACGTTGGGTGTCAGAAGCGACACGTGATCACCGAGGAGGTGCAGGGGTGATGATGCATCATAGGAGGACCGTGGGTCCGGGAATTAGGTCGTTGGGACTTGGTTGTTTATTTCGATTTCTTTGAGATTTTTTTGGGTTGAGACAATGTAGGCAATTCCTATGGTGGGGATCCCTTTTAGGAATTTATCCAGGACCTTGAGACCGGGGTAGTCCGGGTTGTTTAACTGGGATGGGTGTGTTTGGTTCCATCTTCTGGTTTCGTTTGGTAGCTCGGGGACGAGCTACGTTAAGGTGGGGAGTTTGTAAGAACCTGGGTTTTTAGAACGGGTCAATCCTGCCCCTCTTTGAACTTTTTGACTTGTTTCTAAGAAGTCTGGAAAATATGGGCAGTTTCTATAAATTTCCAGACTACACGTCATGTACATTAAGTATACACTGTGTATGTGCTAACCGAGTGACCGGCCGTGTGCTTACCGAGTACATGCCGTGTGATGACCATCTAGAAAATTCTTACTACACGGCGTGTATTTATATACACGCCGTGTACCCTTACCCGGGCGAGGCCAAGAACATGTCGTTTGGTGACTAGGTGTACATTTCCATCTACAGGGCATGTAGTCTTCCTTGACATGCCATGTAACCTTGTTCCATGTAGAGGCCAAGTCCCTGGCCGTGTGTTGACCGTGTACATGGTCCAAGCCGTGTGCTGGACTCTGCCTAAGTCGGAGTACAGAAACACATTTACACAACTTGTACATTGGAAATACACGTCGTGTACATTTTTCTTATTTGACCGTCCGAGACATTGTCGCGTCATATTTTGGGAAAACACTTCTTCTTCCCCGTTGGATGAATGGTTCATCCGAGAACCTCCAAAAAACTCAAAACCTCCTAGATTCTTCATACGTTGTTCGTTCTTCGATCCGTTGGTGGCTGAGGGACTGCATCAGAAAGGCTAAACCCACGCACCCTTCTTCGCCCTTGAGCCCTCACCTATTCCTCCCTAGATTCCATCCGAACATAGTTGCTGGATTTGATGGAAATGCAGATCTACCACAATTCAGACCGATTCAGAGGCTGATATCAAAGGAGTGTCATCGTACGAGTACGAGGTGGGTGGTGTATACCTTCTTTCGTGTTTTCATAGACTTTCGGTGTAACACCCCGAGATTTTATGAAAAATATTCTTTTAATTTCATTAATGTCTTGTGTTGTATGCTACACCAAGATTACCTTGCGCTATACGCAACACCGTATTAGCTTACAGTATACGCAACACTATTCTTGGATCGTGTTACACACAATTTTGATAATAGTTATTCTACGTAATATTGAGTATATATATATATATATATATTAAATGTATAAATGAAATATGGTTTCATTCTGATATACAAAACAATGAAGGATTCTTGCACAACACGCAACCCTGACTTGGCTTGCATTACACGCAATCGCGACCTTCCTCGATAGCGTGTGTTGAACGCAATACCGAGTTTTACTAAACAACGATATATTATTATAATATTAGTATGAACTAGCCGTTATGAATAGTATTATCTAAATTTTGAATCTTATAACATTATTATTTGTCTTGCACATTTTCTAAAACATGGTATAAGAACAAAATAAATTTTTCAGGTAAAATAAATATTTTTCAAAAAAATGCAGTTTTGCTGCCTTTTGATGGCGCACCCACATTAAATCTAGTTTTTGACATGTTTATAAGTTCAATTTGAAAAAATACAATTCTTCTTTAGAATCAAGATATAAAAATTTACTTTGGATAAAATTTTCATATTATTCTGATAACTTTCATATTTTAATGAATAGTAAAAACACGCTATATTTTAATTAAAAACAACTTTTTTCATTGTAATAAATTAAGTGATTAAATAATAATATTGAATGGTTTCAAAGTATAAATAGAATATATTTTTACCATTTAATATAATTTATGTCATTATCCTTGATTTGACATTGAATTTGTAGGTTAAATAAATTCAATCTTTGGCAATGTTTTAACTTTTAAAACCTGTTTGGTTAAACAACGGGATTAATTTTAAATTAATTACTGAAACATCTGTGTTTTGAATTTTGAAAAATGGATTCCATATTTTGAATCAGTGGGTCCAAATTATTTTAATAGGTTACTTTTATTTTTTTGATATTATGAATAGTAACTACGGTAATTTTTTTTATTTACTACGGTTAAAGGTAAATAGGGTAATTCAAGGTTAAAAGAATATTATAATAATTCACAATTACCTTGAAGAATGTCCTAACCTTATTGGATGAGTAGTGGCCGACCATGGTCATCCTTGGGTCGATTTTGGGACCCCATGGAGCCACTTATGAAAGACAATGACACATTAGATTAATTAATTTAATGTAAAGACAAAATTGACTTTCACAAAACTCTTTTAGTAATTATTTTTTATAAGGGGTTATATAAGTTATATTTTTACTATAAATATTATTTGGAAAGCTAAAAATATTCCCTACATCATGGTAGTTTTTTAATAATTTTTGGAAATCAAATTAATTAAATTATATATGACACAATAATGATGTAGTATTTAACTAATTAATAAACGATTTAAATAAATAAGATTAAAATGATTAAAATATCATCCAAAACCTGTCCAATTCCTATTAGATGATTTTATTTACAATATTAGTCATCTTATATTTGGAATTAATTTGTTTTTTACCTCTTTAAAACGAAGATAAGTTTATAATAAAATAATGTTTTCACACTTTCCTAAAGAGCCCCTCCACTCCCTTATAAAAGGACACCACTTCTATGCAATTCCTCACACCTCTCAAGCCTTTTGGCTCGTCCAAACTCTTCCCAAATAAGCTCCCTACATCCCTCCCCTCCACCTTTAAGCCTTACATTAGGAAGAAGACTCTCCAAGAAGTCCTTTTGGTTCAAACCAAAGGAAGTTACCAAAATTAAAGTTAACAGTTTCTCTTAAGTTGTTTTCTTTTATTCTACTTCTCCAACCCCTAAACTCTTTTTAATCCTTCCTTTTGTAACAAAACCAATATCATAAATATACTAGGATGTTTTTATGAGATGTATTCAAACTACACTTACACACACCTCCATCTAATGGATGAATAACATAATGTTTCTGTGATGGCAAACTAACGCCTCACGAAACGATGATTGTTTGATTTTCCCCTACCGCCTCTCATGGTGGACATTATGATGGAACTGTATTTATATATAATATATATTATGTTTATTATTTCTTTATGATTATTTACTTCCCAATTATATCAAGCATTTACGGTTTTCATAGTCGGTAAATACGATAATCTCATTTGAGGAAGTGCGGACTACCGCCCCCTCAAAGTGATGTGATTCGTTAATACCTAATGTGGGATGTATAAAGGATGTGGTTAATGATATTATATATGATATTATACTGTAATTATATTATACCTATGTATAATTATGTTTTAATTTGATTAAAATAAGAAATAGAAATGAAAGTAGCGTTCATGCGTACATACGGCTTACCGTCTCCATGAACGGTGTGTTTCATTTCTTACCTTCATATGTTATGTACTATTTTAAATTCTTGTATATGATGGATATATAAGGAATTTATATGATATATAAATCATGATTTACATTTTTTAGGTAAGTAAATTATGATATAAGTAATAATAACATAAAGAACAACAAGTCCAAACACGTACGATAAATAAGATGATTTTACCCAAAACACTACTTTAACATTAATTTACATAAGAATTGGTAATATAAAGTCATAAGTGAACCATATATGATATCATAACAATGAATATGATTCTTTAATAAGTCAATGACATTATTTAAATCATTATACAGGAGGTTCAGACTCTTACGAAGCAAATTGGACCTAAGGTAAGGGAAATATCACAATCTCATTTTTATCCGAGATTGTTTATTCTTTGGTATTTACTGGGGTGTATTTTATCATACACATCCATGTTTCCTCAATATGTAATATTTATATCCATATACAATAGTTTATATCAAATTTTACCCTTCGGTGATTTTTTAGTAAAGGATATGAAAGGAATCTTTTGTCGTTTTTCGTACGAGGTACTTTTAGACTTTTCCGACAAAAGTACGAAGAATGTTTTTTTTAACTTATACGGAATGAATGGATTTTTAAAATATTATTTCCAAGAAGCTTCATTTACAAGTTTTCAAGTTTATTTTTAATCAAATTCTTTTAGTTTAGAAGTGTACGACATGTTAAGAAAGGAAAAGTGTTTTTGAAGCAGAAATGATATTTTCCACGAGAATGGAGTTCAAGTGTTTTATCAAAATTATTTTCCATATAAGATAATAAAGGGTTATGTTTCTATCCCTATTATTACATTTATTTGATTATGTTGTGATGGTATTATATTTTTATGTATTCCTTTATCTTACATGAATTGTTTTATGATGTCACGATGTTTAATATTCCCATTTTTATTACATTGGTTATGCTATGATGTATGGTTTCTGATTTTGTGGAACACATAAGAATTGTATCATTATGAGATGGGTGGGACCTATATCTCCCTCCAATTCATTGGTTAAAGATTTTATATATCATGAGATATACATGGCTGGAACAGTAGGTTATACCGGTTCAGTGAAACAGGACTGAAACGAGGAATGAACTCGGTTCAGAAATGGACTTTGTCCACTATGATAGTCTTGGAAATGAGTCTTGACTAACAAGAAATAATTCTCTATTATTATGTGTGTATGCCACCAAGTTTCATTTTTTATGTTATGATTATTAGGATTCCATTTCACTACTATGATTTATCCCATGTTATGAAATTATGCTCTCTTTTGCAGGTTAAGATTTCCAAAAGTTATGTTCTTATGAATATGATGTGATTGATATTTATTTTGTTTACCCTTACTGAGAATTTGAGCTTACCCTTTTATGTTTTCTTTTCCCCAGGACCTAAAGAAATGATTTAGGTTTAAAAAAAATAAGATCTTTATGGGATATGTTGAAGATCTTTCACCACGATTAGAAGATTATATTCCGAGTTTCCAAAGACACTAAACTATTATGGTCCTTGTGTGTGTGTTTTTGTTTTGTACTGAGTATTCTGCAAAAGTAATGTAATGTCCATGTATGTCAGGATTCAGGTCTCTATAGTTGGTATTATAGGAAAGGTTTAGTCAACCTTTGGAAACTAGGATGCGAAAACATTATTAAGATCCCTAGAGATATTTCTAAGGTATGTCTAGGGATGTCCCTAAGGATAAGTATACGTATAGGATACAGTCCTAGAACTATGGTAACGATCATAGAATTTAACGTAAGATGTTAGATATTGAGGATACTCCCCCTTTATTATGTTTTTTCCCTAGCATGATTTTTTCCTCTCACACTATTCTTTTTGGTTTTTAGACAATGGCTGGAACCCGAAGGAACCGTGTTGATCAATGCAATGGACAATGCAATGATTGTCCTCCTGAACAAACAAATGTTATGGGAGATGGAGTGAAAAATCTTATTTCTATACTTACACAAGCTATGAATCATTCTGGACATCCAAATTAGCAGAGAAGGGAACAAAATTCTATTGAGTCCTTCATGAGGCAACGTCCACCTTCTTTTAGTGGGTCTTCTGATCCACTTGTTGTTGAAAAATGGATCAGTACCACTGAAAAGATATTTTCAGTTCTTCAATGTTATGAAAATGACAAAGTCATCTTAGCAGTATATTATTTGGAAGGTGAAGCTGATCAATGGTGGAATCTTATTAAGAATACGAGGAAAAGGGATGAAATTGAGTCCATGGAATGGGACGAGTTCAAGAACTTATTTATCAATAAGTACTTCCCTCGTATTCTCTGAACAAAGATGGAGAAAGAGTTTCTTGAACTAAAGCAAAAGGATGATGAATCTGTTGGTACCTATGAAGCAAATTTTACAAGACTTGCAAGGTACACTTCTGGTATTATTATCCAACCTGAGAGTATGATCGATCAATTCTTTAGTGGCTTAAAACCAAGTCTTTGAAGGGCCTTAGCCATAAGGGACTTAAATAGCTATGAGGAAATCATTCGATGTGCTCTCAAAGTCGAGATGGAGATTGGAGTAACCCATCAGTCATATGGGTTTGATAAGAAGAGAAAAATGGAATTCAAAGGAAAATCTAAAGAGCACACTGAAAAGAAGTTGAGCTTTCCCTTATGCTCAAAGTGTGGAAAGAAACATGGAGGGAGTTGTCTTAAAGGGAAAAGTAAATGTTTCAAATGTGGAAAGGAAGGTCATAGGGAATTTGAATGCCGCAATGATGGGAAGAAGATATCTAATGATGCAAACAATGGAAGGGATACACAGAATGAACCTACAACACTTCAATGTTTCAAGTGCAAGTAGATGGGACATTATGCCAATAAATGCCCTAATCCAAGGGTTAGTGATGATCGACGTGAGCAACCACTTAAGGAAAAGGACAAAGGGATGTCACATGCGATCACCATTGGCGATGTTGAATATGAAAACGATGTGGTGGAATTATTAAGTGTTTATGTAATGGGATTCCAGAATAATGTTGTATATAGTATCTTGGAATATTATAATATTTATGTTTTGGTCTATTGTGGTTTTCAATAATTTTATGGCATAGGTAACCATGAAAAGTGATTGAAATATTTTTGGAAAGAAGATGATATGCACATAATGAAGGGATAAAGAGAATCTAATATGTTTGATAGTATTCATGAGCTCATGATTGATATAAGGACTAAGTGAAATCATGGTTTGAGTATATTGAATTTTGAGGATTTTGGTATGTGGGAAGTGTTAAATTTTAACTGCATTCATGTTTTCACTAAGGTTCAATGGATATTAATTATTCAAGAGAATAAATGATTAAGGTATTCACATATTTTCAATTTGACCAACAAGATATATCTTATGATATATGGGGGATAAATTATGGCATTCACGTGATAATTTCCTTTATACTATGAGCTTGGACCGAAGTATTTTAGATAAGCCTAAAGATTGGAATGGATTATGTTGGACATAAGTTAGTATTGTTTAAGGATAAAACTTTTTTGATATTGTTGATGGGATGTTATAGTAATATAGCTTTAGAAAAAGGACAACCTGCAGGATGGGCAACAGCCCATCGCGTCGGAGAAGGCTGTGGGAATCGAACCCACAACCGAAGTGCGACTGGCCTTTATCGCCTACCACTGGCCTACAGGAAGTCCATGTTTAGTAGAAACTAGTTTTATTATATTAAGCAGTATGATATATGAAGTATAAGTCTATTTTAGGAACCATATATGATTAATCTCACTATATATGGACTTATGTATTTTTTTTGATAACTTTACTAACCTATTGTTTCAGATAGATGGAATGACCCATCATTATATCACATGATCTGCTAACACATCATGAATGAAAAATTCAACTTCATTTCCATAAGATATGAAGTGGAAATTGTCCAAAGAACGACAAACGGTGAGACTATACCAAAATCATGGAAGTATTTCTTTTAATTCCAATTTCATCAACTTTAGGGGAATGATCTTGAAAACCAAAAATGTTGTCCTACTGCTCTTATATCTGATGAATCAGACGGTACCTTAGATCTTCACAAATTTATGGCATTGTGATTGCTGGCTTTTCCATAGCCATGTTCTCTACCACTCTCCATCAGAACATGATGGTTAGATTTCTCTTCCATATCCATATTTTCACCTATGTGGAACCCCAGTGATTAGTTTATTTGGGTAACCGTTACGTTTCATACTTTTGTTTTTAAAGATTGATTTTGGTATTTCTTTTTACGATGTGGGTTTCTATTAAAGAAACTTTTGAATAGTAAACCATTTATAACCCGGACAAATTTCGAGGGAGAAATTCATTTTAAGGGGGGTAGAATGTAACACCCCGAGATTTTATGAAAAATATTTTTTTAATTTCATTAATGTCTTATGTTGTATTTTACACCAAGATTATCATGAACTATACACAACACCGTATTAGCTTGCAGTATACGCAACACTATTCTTGGATCGTGTTACACACAATTTTGATAATAGTTATTCTACGTAATATTGAGTATATATATATATATTCAATGTATAAATGAAATATGGTTGGATTCTATTATATGAAACAACGAAGGATTCTTGCACAACACGCAACCCTGACTTGGCTTGCATTACACGCAATTGCGACCTTCCTCGATAGCGTGTGTTGTACGCAATACCGGGTTTTACTAAACAATGATATATTATTATAATATTAGTATGAACTAGCCATTATGAATAGTATTAACTAAATTTTGAATCTTATAACATTATTATCCGTCTTTCACATTTTCTAAAACATGGTGTAAGAACAAAATAAATTTTTCGGGTAAAATAAGTATTTTTCAAAAAATGCAGTTTTGTCGCCTTTTGATGGCGCACCCACATTAAATCTAGTTTTTGACATGTTTATAAGTTCAATTTGACAAAATAAAATTTTTCTTTAGAATCAGGATATAAAAATTTACTTTGGATAAATTTTTCATATTATTCTGATAACTTTCATATTTTAATGAATAGTAAAAACACGATATATTTTAATTAAAAACAACTTTTTCATCGTAATAAATTATGTGGTTAAATAATAATATTTAATGGTTTAAAAGTATAAATAGAATATATTTTTACCACTTAATATAATGTACGTCATTATCTTTGATTTTACATTGAATTCGTAGGTTAAATAAATTTAATCTTTGGCAATGTTTTTACTTTTAAAACCTGTTTGCTTAAACAACGGGATTAATTTTAAATTAATTACTACATCTTCTGTTTTTTGAATTTTGAAAAATGGATTCCATATTTGGAATCAGTGGGTCCAAATTATGTTAATAGGTTGCTTTTATTTTTTTGATATTATGAATCGCAACTACGGTAATTTTTTTTTACTACGGTTAAAGGTAAATAGGGTAATTCAAGGTTAAAAGAATATTATAATAATTCAAAATTACCTTGACACTTGTCCAAACCTTATTGGATGAGTAGTGGCCGACTATGGGCATCCTTGGGTCGATTTTGGGACCCCATGGAGCCACTTATGAAAGACAATGACGCATTAGATTAATTAATTTAATGTAAAGACAAAATTGACTTTAACAAAATTCTTTTAGTAATTAATTTTTATAAGGGGTTATATAAGTTATATTTTCTACTATAAATATTTTTTGGAAAGATAAAACTATTCCCTACATCATGTTATTTTTTTCATAATTTTTAGACATCAAATGAATTAAATTATTTATGACACAATAATGATGTAGTGTTTAAATCATTAATAAATGATTTAAATAAATAAGATGAAAATGATTAAAATATCATCCAAAACCTGTCCAATTCATATTGGATGATTTTATTTAGAATATGAGTCATCTTATATTCAGCATTAATGTGTTTTGGACCTTTTGAAACCGAAGATAAGTTTATAATAAAATAATGTTTTCACACTTTCTTAAAGAGCCCCTCCACTCCCTTATAAAAGGAGACCACTTCTATGAAATTCCTCACACCTCTCAAGCCTTTTGGATCGTCCAAACTCGACCCAAATAAGCTCCCTACATCCCTCTCCTCCCCCTAGATGCCTTAAAATAGGCAGAAGACTCTCCAAGAAGTCCTTTTGGTTCAAACCAAAGGAAGTTACCAAAATTAAAGGTAACAGTTTCTCTTAAGTTGTTTTCTTTTATTCTACTTCTCCAACCCCTAAACTCTTTTTAATCCTTCCTTTTGTAACAACACCAATATTATAAATGTACTAGAATGTTTTTATGAGAAGGTTTCAAACTAAACTTACACACACCTCCATCTAATGGATGAAGAACATAATGTTTCTGTGATGGCAAACTAACGCCTCACGAAACGATGATTGTTCGATTTTCCCCTACCGCCTCTCATGGTGGCCATTATGATGGAAATGTATGTATATATAATATATATTATGATTATTATTTTTTTATGCTTCTTTACTTCCCAATTATATCAAGCCTTTACGGTTTCCATAGTCGGTAAATACGATAATCTCATTTGAGGAAGTGCGGACTACCGCCCCCTCAAAGTGATGTTATTCGTTAATACCTTATGTGGGATGTATAAAGGATGTGGTAAATGATATTATATATGATATTATACTGGAATTATAATATACCTATGTATCATTATGTTTTAATTACATTAAAATAAGAAATAGAAATGAAAGTAGTGTTCATGCATACGTACGGCTTACCGTCTCCATGAACGGTGTGTTTCATTTCTTACCTTCATATGTTATGTACTATTATAAATGATTGTTTATTCTGGATATATAATGAATTTATATGATATATAAATCATGATTTACATTTTGGAGGTAATTAAATCATGATATAAGTAATAATAACATCAAGAACAACAACTCTAAACACATACGATAAATAAGATGATTTTACCCAAAACACTACTTTAACATTAATTTACACAAGAATGGGTAATATAAAGTCATAAGTGAACCATATATGATATCATAACAATGAATATGATTCTTTAATAAGTCAATGAAATTATTTAAATCATTATACAGGAGGTTCAGACTCTTACAAAGCAAATTGGACCTAAGGTAAGGGAAATAACACAATCTCATTTTTATCCGAGATTGTTTATTCTTTGGTATTTACTGGGGTGTATTTTATCATCCACATTCATGTTTCCTCAATATGTAATATTTATATCCTTCCAAAATAGTTTATATAAAATTTTACCCTTCGGTGATTTTTTAGTAAAGGATATGAAAGGAATCTTTTGTCATTTTTCGTACGAGGTACTTTTTGACTTTTCCGACAAAAGTACGAAGAATGTTTTTTTAATCTTATACGGCATGAATGGATTTTTAAAACATTATTTCCAAGAATATTCCTTTAAATGTTTTCATGTTTATTTTTAATCAACTTATTTTAGTTTAGAATTGTATTACATGTTAAGAAAGGAAAAGTGTTTTTGAAGCAGAAAGGATATTTTCCTCAATAATGGAGTTCAAGTGTTTTATCAAAATTATTTTCCATCTAAGATAATAAAGGGTTATGTTTCTATCCCTATTATTACATTTATTTGATTATGTTGTGATGGAATTATATTTTTATGAATTCCTTTATCTTATATAAATTGTTTTATAATGTCACGATGTTTTAGATTCCCATTTTTATTACATGGGTTATGCTATGATGTATGGCTTCTGATTTTGTAGAACACATAAGAATGGTATAATTATGAGATGGGTGGGACCTATATCTCCCTCCAATGCAATAGGTAAAGATTTTATATCTCCTGAGATAGACATGGCTGGAACGGTAGGTTATACCGGTTCAGTGAAACAGGACTGAAACGAGGAATGAACTCGATTCAGAAATGGACTTTGTCCACTAAGATAGTCTTGGCAATGAGTCTTGACTAACAAGAAATGATTCTCTAGGATTATGTGTGTATGCCACCAAGTTTAATGTTTTCTGTTATGATTATTGGGATTCCATTTCACTACTATGATTTATCCCATGTTTTGAAATTATGCTCTCTTTTTCAGGTTAAGATTTAAAAAAGTTTTGTTCTTATGAATATGATGTGATTGATATTTCTTTTGTTTACCCTTACTGAGCATTTGAGCTCACCCTTTTGTGTTTTCTTTTCCCCAGGACCTAAAGAAATGATTTAGGTTTAAAAAAAGAATAAGATCTTTATGGGAGATGTTGAAGATCTTTCACCACAATTAGAATATTATATTCCGAGTTTCCAAAGACACTAAACTATTACAGTCCTTGTGTGTGTGTTTTTGTTATGTACTAAGTATTCTAAAAAAGTAATGTAATGTCCATGTATGTCAGGCTTCGGGTCTCTACAATTAGGGGTTGTGACCTTCGGGCGCAATGTGGGGTATTGAAAAAAACCCTTGTTTAATTATCATTAATAGTTTATATGCATTGTGGGATGCCTCTGTGTATTACCTGACCCTTCTTGTTCTTAAGCGAGGCTGGGTTAGAGGTTATAGCTCGTTTGGGGAAATTTGGTCAGGGGTGCCGAAATGCATATGAATTGGACCATTATTTTAACTACCATGTTTAGACTGCTTATTGAGTATTTGAGTTAAACTGTGGAGTTAAATTATTATATTAAGAATGAGTTAGGTGCTCGTATGAGACAGCACAGGTTAGTGTAATTTAAGTTGTTTTGCAATTTCATGTTTCAAGTGATGCTTTGAGTATAGTTATGTAATGTGTGATTTTTCCTATGTTGAACTGCTTGTTATGTTGGGAAAGGCCAAGATGTTTTGTCGAGTGATGGGGATCACAGGTTGGGGCTTTTTCTCTGTTTAACTTGAGTGGGTTCTACCAGGGGATTGGGCATCATGGACGTCGGTTGAGGTAGTAGGACTGTCGGGTTGGGCTTTGACCCGAGTTACATGGACGGCGAGGCCATCAGACTTGAGAGACAGGTTGGCAGAGGAACAAGGTGTCATAGGATTTGTGTCTTGGAAACTTATTGAGGTGATTACCGCTCACCGGTTACTTTTCAGTAGTGTGCACAGAGATAGACTCTGAGATGAGGTGGTACGACCACTCGCTAGGTAGAGGCCCCCGGTAGATGTGGTTAGGTATATTTGGTTTGGGGGTGCTTTCCATAGGAATACATGGGGAAGGTGAGGAGATTTCAGGAGATAGCTTTGTGGCGGTCGGGTTGGGGGCAGAGGCTCGCTGTGATTGGAGGGCAGACATCGATGCCCCTCCGGTTATCTTTTGAGGACAAGTATCGATGTTCCTCCGGTTGTTGTGCCATGGTCAGGTTGATATTCCGAGATGGGTTAGGATTATTGGGAATGTCTTCGGGATGTTGGTACTTGGGACACATGGTGTCAGGTGGCAAGTGGTGTCGGGTTACATCCAGAAATTCTAGCGCTGGCCAAAGCAGGTGCCACTTCCTAGTGGCTGCTGAGCACCAGTGAAGTTTGTGTTTACTTTTGGGAATTGTACTATTTTCTATTTTCTTATATAATAATGACGGCCTAAACACTTATATTAGGTATGTACCCTTGTGTGGTATCCTACTAAGACTTGTCTCACACCCTACACGGGCCCTTCGGGATGCGTGTAGACTTTCTGAAATTGCATGCACGTAGAGGGTCAACCTCCAGAGCTGGACATTAGTGCTGTTGGCATGGAGACTGGTATTTACCTTGAGGTCGTACTTGCTTGAGTTACTTTTTTTAGTTTTCAATTTTGTATCAGCATGTTTACCTTATTATTCAGCAACTCTTTGTTCGCCATTGTTGCCATTATATATAGAGTTGTATGGATTGATTTCGATGCATGTCTTGTTTGTTTACAGTAGTAGTTTCTTGTATTCTTCATCATATTGTTCTGTTTACTTTCTGCTGCTGTTGTTTCTATATTTCTTCCACTATTTTGTTGATATTTGATATGCTTCCTCTATGTCGGTCTAGTTTGAGTCTGCCGAGTCGTTTATTTTCACTGCACTTTTTAATATTATACTCGTACCAAAACCATTTTTATTCCTCCGAGAGGGTATAGCCACCCCACTATACCTATTCAGACCCTCGCTTCTAGTCGGCAGCCTTTGGCGTTCAGGGGAGGTTCGCATAAGGTAGTGACACCTGACCTATTTGGCACTGTTCAGGTGGCTACACGGGTCCGGGTCATTACAGTGAATCTGGATGGCAAGTGTAGGCCCTTTTCTTGGCTCATGAAGAAATGCTCCGCCGACGAGTGGGGTAAAGAGTTCCAGACCACGTTCTAGGAAATCAAGTAGTATCTGCTCCAGACTCTGATATTGATGCCATCCATCTCTGGAAAACCACTGATCATGTACGTGACTTCCCTGAAACGATCTCTTGGCGCCATTATCACCTAGATGAATAATGAGGGGATGGAAAACAGCCTCTACTACCTCAGCCACATGCTCATCAATACGAAGACTAGATACTCTCCTATCAAGAAGAGCTGCCTTGCACTCATATTTGTTGTACAGAAGTTACGAGACTACTTTCAGCACCATGTGGTACAATTGGTGTCTTGGGTAGAACCATTGAAGTATATCCTATGTTGTCCAATTCTGATAAGTTGACTTGTATGGTGAGCAGCAATCCTCCAGCAGTTGGACATTAGGTTCGTGCCTTAGAAGGCTATCGAGGGACCAACATTGGTAGATTTTATTACTACCCATCCAACCCATGCGGACCAGTCCTTGGACTTGGATTTTCCCGATGAGGAAATCATCTCAATCACTCCTTCCATCCCATATTGGCAGATGCACTTTGATGGTGCCTCCCAGAGCCCCACTGGCAAGAGGCTCAATAATCCTAGACTCAAAAGAGTAGGCCTTGGTATTATCTTTATTACCCCGGTGCAAGCCATTCTACCGTATTAATTTCTATTGTTGGAAGGTTGCACTAACAAGAGGTAGAGTATTAGGCTCTTATCACTGGCCTCGAGCTGGCCATCGAGATCGATGTACCCCATTTTCATGTGAAAGCTGATTCCGAACTAGTCATAAAGTAAATCAATGGTGACTAGGTCATCAGAAAGCCAGAGATCGTACCGTTGTTGGAGTGAACCATCAAGCTAATGGCCCAGTTTCCAACTGACCTGGAAGTTACTCATGTCCCTCGATCTCAAAACAGTCAAGCTGATGCCCTAGCCAGCCTGGTTGCATCACTTGCAGAACCCGAGTAGGATGATCTGATTATACACGTGGAACATCGGAGAGTCATTACTCCCGTCAACTCAGATGATGATGATGGTCTACTGGTAACCCATATTACCACCAAAGCCTCCACGTCAGGACACCCAGGTTCCTCAAATATAGTGGCTGAAGTGACCCTTGAATGGAGAGTCCCCTTCTTTGAGTATCTCCAAAATGGTTACCTTCTGGATGATCGGGAAGAGCGCGACCGAATCTGACGTCGCATGCTATAGTTTACCCTCCAAAGTGGTCCTAGTCTTCAGCAGATCCTCTACAAGTGTGGGTTTTATGGTATTATCCTCCATTTCATCCAAGGAGTTGAGATTTCTTAGGTCATGCAGGAGGTTCACATCTGTTCCTGTGGGGCTCACCAGGCTGGGCTGAAGCTGTCCCATCAGATCTTGAGACTGGGGTACTTCAGGCCCTCCATGATGCATGGTATTATCTAGTTCTTCAAGAGATGTCACGCATGATAAATTCATGCATTGGCTAGAATAACCTCTCCACTCCACCTAGTAATCTTGGTTGTTTGTAGTGTGGGGACTCAATGTCATGCGGCCATATCCACCAGTGACAGATCGCCAGTGTAGATTCATCCTTAACTCCAAGAATTTATTTTCCAAGTGGGAAGAAGTAGTTATAATAAAGCAGTCAAGGACCATTCTATCGTTAACATCATGAGATCCAATATCATCTACCAGTTTGGGGTACCTCACGCCATCCTCACCAAAAATGGAACCAACTTATGTGCAGCTGAGTTTAAGAATTTGTACACCAAGTACAACATCTATTCAAAACAAACCTCATACTACCACACATAGTCGAATGGACAGATCGAGGAATTCAAAAAAAACCACTCTAACATATTGCAGAAAAGGGTTGGTCAGAATAAGAAGAGTTGGCCAGAAAAACACCCCAATTCCCTTTGGGCTTATCGGACGACGACTCGTAATTCCACTCAGGTGACCCCATATTCCCTAGTGTATGAAGCTAAGGTCGTCCTTCCCATCGATATTTAGCTACCTTCGTTACGCAAAACGGTCTATGACTAGCAGGCGTCAGATAGGGTAGCCGAAATTCATCTGGCTGAATTAGAACAACTTGATAAGAGTAGGCTTCGTTCCCTACACAATCTAGAAATCCATCAGAATAAGATAGCTAGAACCTTCAACAAGAAGTTTCACCTCTGCTGTTTCCAACAAGGTGACTTGGTATTGGCCCTCCATACGCTAATTATCCCTGGTAGGAAACCACCCAAGTTGGAGCCCAAATGGAAAGGACCTTGCATAATTCACAGGGTTAACCCCATTGAATCATACTCCTTGGTGAACATGGATGGTGAGCGTATAACTCCTCCCACCAATGCCAATTTCCTCAAGAAATACTTTACCTCAACCTACTGGTCCTGCACAACCTTAAACTAGATGGTCCCACATGACCCTAAACTGCATGCTAGTCTGGAATGACCCTAGAAAATTTGGTCTAGCATGACCTTAAAACTGTTTGGTCTGGCATGACCCTAAACTGTTCGGTCCAACATGACCATAAAATGTTTTGGCCCTACATGACTGTAAGTTGTATAACCTCCTGCATGACGATAAACTGTTAATCATCTATCAATACATTAAAACGCACCCTTAGAACTACGTATGGCTTGATTCCCATCCGCATGGGATATGTAGGAATGCTCAAGCATTTCGTCTTGAGCCCAGCTCCTAAAATTTTCTCTTTTACTATTTCCCCCAGGGTATAGTTCTCTCAGGGGATCATTGCATGATATGGTGTATTATTCCTTAGCCCCACTCATAAAAGGATTATAATGGCCGCATCCTGTGCCCACTCCCCATTCTTCTATCCTCCCATGTCTTTGACGCATGATGTTAAACTGCATGGCCTTCCAGAACTACGTATGGCTTGATTCCCATCCTTATGGTGTACGTAGTAACGTCCAATCATTTCATCTGTTGACCCATCCCAAACACTAGATCTTCCCCTCAAGTCAAGACATATGGTAGGGTGCATACATTTTCCCCAATTCACATTGAGCTAATCTTGATCCGGCCATACGTCCTACTTCCTGGAGACATTCGCTTCTATCATAGATTGGTACAACTATGCTTCACGCACTCCTTGGATAGGGAAACCATCATATTTCCTGTCCAGAAGGGCCCCTGAATGGTATGGATGCTAGGACTAAGGGATCTCTTACCACTTTGGGCCAATTCCCTCAAGGATGTTGGGCAATAAGCTGATATAATTCCCACATTGCGAATAAGGTCAGCAGTCGATGCTCATTTGTTGTTCCCATTTTAGGTCACTATAGGGATGCTATGTTTCAGACATGGTCAACAACTATCCTGCATCATTGGAACCACACCAAGATGTCTCAAACATTGAGTGTGGTGGTTCATTCTGATCTGTTGTATCTCCCGGAGATGAACTCCCTTCGGGAAAAGCTAGCTTTTTGACACCCATATGACGGGGAGACCCGAGACCGGCTCATTGTTTCCCACATAGAGCACTACTCACGAGGGCTTATGAGCTATGATGAGGCAATAACTATACAATATGACATAGGTCCCTCCCATCCAAGGCCCAGCCTCAGGCCCCTTGGCCTTTCTAGGCCCCCAAACAAATTTCATACCCAGGGTGTATAGTGTGGTATAGGATTACGTCCTCATTCACATCGGGATACTCACTGTTCCATACACATCCCCCGAATAGATACCTTATCCTCTCTTCATCCTCACTACTAGGTATTAAACTGCAAACTGGTCAGGCCTTTCTGAATGAGGCCCAGCCTCAGGCCCCTTGTCCTTCTCGGGCCTCAACCTAAGTTCTTAATTATAAGTCTATAGTGTGGTATGGGATTATGTCCTAATACACATCGGTTTATTCCCCGTACTATACACCTCCCTTGAATGGGGTATCTTACTCTACTCTTCATCCTAACTGCAAGACGTTAAACTGTAAATTGACCAGGCCTTCCCATTTGAGGCCCAGCCATAGGCCCCTTGGCCTTTTCAAGCCCCTGGACCAGGTTCTTATTTAGGGTTGTGTAGTATGGTAGGGTATTATGTCCTCATTCACGTCGGGTTACTCACCGAGCCATACACCCCCCCCCCTCGATAGGGTGTCTTATCCATATATGTGATTCCAGAACTACGTGTGGCTTGATACACATCCTCATGGGATATGTAGGACCGCCCGAGCATGTAGACTTTGGTTCCAGCCCCATCTTGGCCCCTTGGCCCGCATTCCCACAGAGAGAGGAATGTATGGTGTGGTATGGGCTTATGTTCTCACTCACATTTGGGTGTTGTAACAACCATGACATTTACCTCATCCTGGGAGTTTTCTATCCCCATGTTCTATCCTCGTCTTTTTAAACCGGCCGTTCTCAAGATGAGCCCCTCGACCCTCTTCGGAGATTCACCAATGTGCCTAAGGGTACTTTGGTTTTGTACCTGCAATGTCAGACTCTACTCGGATATTCTTTCACCCATTTTTCAGGCATCATGTTCTTACTCCTTAGGGATTCTATCCCCTTTCACACCCGAAGGGACCCCCAAATGGCATGGATGATAATCCCAAGGGCTCTCCTACTATCACGGGCCAACGTCCTTGAGGGTTTCAAACAACAAATCGATACAAGTCCCGCATTGAGAATATGGTCCACAACCGACGCTCTTTTTTTTGTCCCCATTTCAGGCTAACACGATATAGATGTTGTGTTTTGAACATGATCAATTGTTTACCTCCATCTTTACACCAACCCCATTAAGCCCAAAATGTCAGTTACATGATTCACATCATTGTGCACCCCATCATGTCCAAGTAGAATTTTGACACTCCTGAAACTATCCCTCAGTGTGCATTTTCATGTTAAGAGGAAAAAGTCGTTGTAAAGGCATCACTCGAGGCTCCACGCTGACTTCCCTTATCCATGGTCTGAGCTCCAAGAATATAAACTATGATCTCTTCCAGAACTACGTGTGTATTGATTCCCATCCTCATGGGATACGTAAGAACACCTAGACTTATCATTTTCAGGTCCAGCTCAAATGGGAGCCAGTTTCTCCTACCCCTTACCCTCTTGCCTCTATTTTGGACCCCCTGCCCGAGGTGTCTTCCACGAAATCACATACGGTGTGGTATGGGATTGTGTCCTCATTCACAACGGGTATGCTTTATTGCACCGTGCACATTCCCCTTTTAGCCTCGACTCTACTACGTATGTGCCACATGACATTAAAATGAACGCATAGTCCTATCACATGACCCAAAACTACGACATTATCATCCTAGCCACATGACAAAAAATGGCATACATCATGATGCCCTCGCTCAAGGGGACACCATGTTTGGTATCGGTCATAGGCCATACCATTTGTCAATTCCTACATAAGACTTGATTCATGTGGTGATGCAAGGATTTGCTCTCCTAGGCCTATCGCTTCACAAAAAAATACCACTTCTTTTGGTGCAAAGTCCATGCCTGCACTACCCTTTTATCCTTGTCACTGGTACCTTATCATGCTGCCTATTAGAACTATGTCTGGCTTGATTCCCATCCATATAGGATATGTAGATACACCCATGAATTTCGCCTCGGGTCCAACCCTAGGGATCATAAATCCAATTCCTCCTCATTTTCAGCCCCCCTGGCCTAACCCCTTGTGGGGAACCAAGTAACTGCAGCTTTTACCTGAACATGTTCGGGATGCCCCACTATGACATTGGTAAGTGACACCTACCTCGCTAGAGAGGTCCTATCTAAAAGTAGGAATGATCCATGATCAGACTGATGTGCCCATGTAATGTGCTTCCACCATGGTGGCGTAGTTTCAATAGTGTTAGATTCTATTAGAATGAACCATCACTCAACATTCCACACTTTGTGTGCCCTTTATTCAGACCCTCGTCCCCTTTAATGTCTAAGGGAACCCCCTTACAGTATGGATGTTTGGCTTATTACCCACCTATTGTCTTGGGCCAATGTTCCGGAAGACTAATGGATGGCATTTTGAGTTTGGCCCCGCATTTCGAATGTGGTCAGCGGTCGGACCTCATTTTCTATCCGGATTCCAGGCAAACACAATGAGGATACTATGTTTCGATTGCAGTCAACCATTATTCTTTATTGTCATTCCAACCCCATAGTGTTCCGGATCCAGGGTATCGTGATTTACATTTTCCATTTCCCATTTTGAATTTATTTCAATGCCCCATGAATTATTCCGTTCATCCACAAGACCACATCAGGAATGCGGTAATTTGACTATTCTGAGAACTCCATTCCTTAGTCAGGTCTCCCACTTCTCTTTTTGAGAATCTGAATCGATCGTTCGAACCTCGGGTGACCGAATCATGGTTGACACTTCTATATTCAAGCGAAGTAATGGATCGTAGTTGAATGCACTAAACCAACTGAATGAGTAAACGATTCTATTAATACATGTATCCATATATGCAGTTGAGAATAAGAATCAGAAAAGACAAATGAGTTTATGAGATTGGCCAAAACATAGCCCTTAAGGTCAACTTGTTGGATGGATCACTCCAGCGCCGGTACCATTTGGATGGTGGCCTCCAGAATTGCTTTTTTCCCCTTGAGGACTCTCTCTTCATCAGCGGCCATAGAGCGCAGTCCACAGACCCTAGCCCATGCTTACTCTAGTTCAGCCAGAAGTGTAGATATTTGGTGACCCGCTTCCACTAGTTTCTCTTGGTAATGTTCCAGCTGGGCCGTCAACTACTCCACAAGTTCAATACATTTTTCAATGAATATCTCCTTTTACTTCACCCGTTCTTCATGGAGTCGGGCCCCTTGTTCTGCCTTTACGAACGCTTGGGTACTACCTAACTCCTCCCGGGACTGGGAAACATTAGAGCATTGGCTACTCTCACGCAGCTTCTCAGCCATGTAATCATGGACCGTCAAATGAAGGTGTTGAGCATCCACCCCTCCAAGGAAAAGAAAGTGTAGACAGGTTTGGGGTGATCCCATCCATTTCAACCATTCTATCTTGGGATAACCGAGAAAGTGTTTTATGCACTTCCACCCTTTGTTCTATGCCATTCGCCTGTCCTCGGCCACCTCCGAGTCAGAATCATATATCTCCTTAGGATCTACAAGCTGATAGTCTGGGAAGGCAGCTAAGAGACTAGCAGCCGGGTCTTCTCTAGGCACCCCTCCCAAAGGGTTGGGCTCTTCAATTCCTGGGTGACTGTCCCCTCTCGCCACAGTCTCGGTACCTCCCTCGCCGACTTCCGGCCCTGCCTCGACTTCGGTACCGCTGATGTCCACCGTTCTTGGCTCACCGAGTGTCAGGTCCGACTCAGTTTGAGAAGTGTGTCTTGAATGGGATGGCACATTTGAAGTTGAATCAATCGTGGAAGACCCGTTTTAGGTAGCCCGATGGGCCAACAAGGTTGTGATTACTACACATACAACGAATACACTCATCAACTGAGCTCACCAAGGTAATTAACTGACATTGAAGTAATGTAATTACAGGATCCCAAAGCATCAGCCTCCGGTGTTCTAGACACTACAGGAGCTGCCGTTATGGGGGATCCCTCAGTGCTCGTCATCTCAATAATGGGTATCATCTCCCCAACTTGTTATACCAATGCCTTCTCCCCTTCGAATGGAGACCCTTGGTCGGCGCCCATATTCTCTTGAACAAGATAAATATACGTAGTTTAGGGATATGAAAAATGATGGGGTGAAAGGCTATATAAGGGCAGAGACGTACCTCAAGTTGTTCTGTAATATCTATATCAGAGCCAATGATTTCGCCACTCTCTTGGATAATCCCTTCGTGGGATGCCCCCTAAGATCCTCCACCTTCATGCTCCTCTTCTCCTTCACCCACTCCTTCCCCTTCTCCTTTTTCCTCCTCTTCTGCCTCATCACCCTCCATCTCATCGTCATTGGCGTCATCCTCTGACAGAATCTTTTCCTAATCATTCTCCTTGATGAGCATAACTTTCACCAAGAAATATGGCTCCTCACATTGACCTCATTGGCATGCATACATGTGCATGGCCATCAGATATGAATTCCAATGATGAAGGTTCACTCTTTCAACAACCATAATGATTATGACCTCCTGTAACAAGATTTCTTCTCGCATTATCTTTTTCCAAAGAGCTTCGGTACCCATCGATTGTCGCATGGTCATCCAGGAGGACCACAGAGCTAGGAATATCACGTCACTGGAAGGTTGAACCTGATACCTTATTTGCTTCCCTAGGAGTTCCTTGGATTCCACATGAGCCTCTCTCCCCCTAGGCGATGAGGGCCTGGCCACACCGCACGACGTCCCTGCTATAAAAGTCTCAACCTGTGCAGGCCTATTTTTCTAACGTGCTTCTGACCTTCCCCCCCCCCAGTGGCACCCTACTGAATCTCCGGCTGCCAAGGTTCTACACTAGCTACCTTCAGTTTCCAAACTCACTTCCACAAAAGCCCCATAGGGTATGCTATGGACCAGTGTTTAGAATATTTAGTTGAGATGCTAGAATCAACTTCGGTGGGAGGAAACGCGATAACATCCCCAGAGCCTTGGGTCGTGAACATCATCCACATTTTTCAAAGAACACATGGGTGGATTTCCTCCCGAACATCTGTGTGCACCTTCTTCGGCATCCGCTAAAGGCATCCGAACTACCTGGTGAACCTAGATGAAACGTAGGGCTCGCAAAATATCTTCCCATCAATCTGAGTCATGATCACCCCACCACTAATGATCTGGAAGTACTCCATTTTCTCTAGTGAGCCTTTCCCATTATTTATCATTCGGCCTGTCGGGGACGGTAATGGGATGGAAGTGAAGTTGGCATGATTTCTGATTTTGATCCTTACTCCCTCCTAATTGAGTGTCAATGGCATGACCTCGGTGATGTTCAGCAGGGAAGGTCACCTGCCATTACCTGGAGGATGAATGGCATTCGAGAAGGTATATCTGCCATAATGGGTCGTGACCCTGCCATAAAAGATCTAGAAGGGGACACAAATCCTCTTCGGTGACCCTACTCTTAAGATGCATCCCAAAATGGCATATAGACGGGCCAGCATAGGGAATCCCATATTAAATATGTTATTTGAATCCATAATGTCGTCCATCACCAGGGTTGTTGGACGAACTCCCATATTTGCGTCCCTTACCGGTAAAAGACACCCACTCAAGAAGGCGGAAAAAAATCTGGCGTACCAGATTTTTGGGTCCCGACACTCATTTATACTGAATCCCCACGACTTATAGTCCCCCACCTCCAGGATCCTCTAGTTTGATCCGCTTTTACTTTTATGTGCCACGGTCGGACACCATCTCCCTCGCCCCGACATCTTGACCTACAGATCTATTTTCCGGAACAAGCTGAATCATTTCTTGTAAGATATGTCCTTCATGAAATCCTTGACACCCAGGATCTCCTTTTAAAGCTCCAACAGGTGCCATGTCGGCAGGGGGGTTCGTGATCCGTCTCCACAGGTGTTCCTCATCGTGAGGAATTCATCGTAATGGTGCACATCCAAAGGGATACCCTTGATTCAATGAATGTCCCAAAGGTTGATTCCAACATCCCCATGATGAATATGGAAGGTATTGGTATTAGGGGACCATCGGGTGAATAGATCTGGCTCGAGCTCAGGTGGCGATAGAAGTGAAACTGCGAGGTCCACACTGCCTCAAACAAACTGATGTGCTGTAGTTCGGCCCCAAACTGGTCGCATGTCTAGAGATCCTAATAATCCAAGGCCCATTCACTAGTGAAATTGCACCCTGACCACATATCACAATCCTGCAGCCAACATTTGGTCTTGTCAGCAACACTCTGACAGAAGGTGCTTGCGTAAAGGACCAGAGAATTATCCGCGACAGGGTAAGTCCCTGAGATGGTCTTGGTCCTAGGATTCAGGACGTAAACGTCCATGTGTTCGGTTTCTCTAGTAGGATGGAAATTTTAGGTGATGTTATATCAAGGTTGGTCATCCTTGCAGGTCACCCATGACTGCGTTGTGTTGACCTCAAACCTTGGTACATGTACCTCATCTAAGATACTCAAGTCCCATATCGGCCGGTTGGAAGATAGTGCATACTACTTCTACGTTGGGTTCAACATGTTGAAGAGAAGATGGTTGTTGGATACGACCCATCGAGTGAAATAAACCTCAAGGTTGGAGACCATATCAGCCCGTCAAGTAGTGGATGTGGCTTCCCTCTCAGCGTCAGCCTGATTGGCTGACATCTTCATACGGTAAGGTCTTGAGAATTGTACGTGAAAAAAAACATTATTTGGGGCTAAAAAATAGATACGGTCACAGAAAATCAGCGGCGAGCATAAAAAATCAAAATTCAGCATTCAAAATCTAGGTTTGGCGCATAAACCGACAGCTGATCTTGGAAAATTACGTTCAATTAAGGTGTTTTTTGCATAGACAGAGGAAATTTTTTCCGCACGCGAGAGCTCCTAGTTTATCGGACATGAAAAATACATACGGAATGGGGGAATTGTATTTTGTTTTTTAGGTTAAGTGATAAGCTTACTCACATGGAGAAAGGCGGATTACGTGCTCCTCATCCGTTTTTGTGTGTGGCTCTAGTTTAATGTGCTCCGCATCCGCATCCATTTTTTGTGGCCCCTCGCCGATCTCATTCCGAGGGGGGGAATTTGTAAATGCAGAATAATTCTATAATTCTGAATAAGGTTGAGGCGCGACAAAGAGAAGACATATATAGAACTGGCGATCAATTTCAAGGGGCCCAGGGGGTGTTGTGAAAAAAATTATCAGTCGCACGAACTAATGTGCCCCGTGCGAAAAACTGTGGGATTTGCGAGATTTTTCCATGCGGGTGCAGAATTATTGTGCACCACGACCCCGCATGGTAGATCTTCATGCTAACAACTCCCCGACACACAATATTTCGCGCTGGCTTGTTTTTCGCACAAACCCACAATTCCGAGCACCAATAAATAAGAGGACACCCCTTCGACATCCAACCGAAGAATTTGAACCATCTCCCCTGTTTGAAATTCCTCTCCTGTACGCCCAAAAATATGGCACTCAGGTACTGAATATTTCACGCCAGGTCACCCGGGGATCCTCCATTGCACGCGACCACTCGGGATTCATCCTCTTCTAAATCCCATTGAGCCGCTTCCCCCATGCGCAATTTTTTCCAATTATGTGCAATCTGTTATTCAGCATGTAATTCCTTTTTTGCGTCGTCCCAGACTTTTTTCACACCCCATGCTCAATTGCACGCTGTTTCGGCCTCTTTTGTGCGGTGTTTGTTCATTTATGTGCCGCACCCATTCTTTTTCATGCCCCGCTCTCCATTGTACGCCGACCCGGCCTTTTGCACGCCCGCTGCTCCCTTGCATGCGTTCATGATGTCTTTCTCCCATGCATCACTCATGCAACCTCTTAGGTTCTCACGATTTATCTTCAAAGTCCCCTGGACGATACCACCCATTGCGTTGCTTCACCTCATGCTTCTTCGTGTAGGCACACTAACGGATGTTGCTTCATCGCATAGCCATGCTAACATGGACTCCCCAATTGTTCACTCCATGACACCCCCAAACTATGGCCTTTCTTGTCCCCTCTCTTCACCAAGGAGTTGAGGGTACAAGTTACGTATGTCCTAGGGGTGCGGATAAAACCCACCTTGTTCAAGCTGCAGGATGTTAAACTGCCAAGAATCATTGTCCTCAGTACATGACATTAAACTGTGACCTCACCCCGTGCCTCACACGTGGGGTGCCCCCACCTTGGACATTCTCTTTGCCCACTAGTATCCACGAGGATGAGATCTTCCCTCGTAGAGGATGATATCCTCCTCATCGGAGTGGCGTTTGTTTACAGGGAAAGGGTGACCATCAGGGTGCATTCCCATAGATTTTCACATCAGGGTCATCATACATTCCCCTCATTTCTTCTCCAATCTCAAGGACTAGGGGGAATGGGAAATGGGCACCAGACCCCTCCTTTCTTTGATACCAAATACCTCTCCCGCTGGGCTTTGTCACCACCGGTCCTCCATCCTGGAGTAAGTCCCAACCTCTTTGGGATTTTAACCATGCATAAGCCCATGTTTCCTCTTTGGGCTGCGATCACATGTAAGTATCACTCCATTTACCACAGATGCACCTTTCGTGACCTGATCGTCAGTTCTTTGATACCCCTTGTATCTCACACCAAGCATCACTCATATGGTCTTAGAGTAATCATCTACCATGACATACATTATTAGCCTACTAGAGTGTAAGACCCACACAACTGAACTGTGAGTACTTTTATCCTTGCAAAGGTAGGGTGGGTAGGAATCCTCCATGATTTTCAAGCCCACCACGCGTGGGACCCCAGGTCATCCTTCATGTCGGTTCACCGACACCCCATCCCAAACTATGTGGACATTGATCCTTGTTGAGGCAAGGTACGTATGAATCCTCCCCGAGGTCCAATCCCAACAACCATTGGTTCTAACCATTTGGTTCCATGCCACAATCCGAACTATGTGGACTTTGATCCTTTTTAAGGCAAGGTACATAAGAAGCCTCCCTGAGGTTCAAGCCCAACACCCATTGGTTATTACTATTCGGTTCCATGATACAACATGAACTACGAGGTCTTTGTTCCTTGTCAAGGAAAGGTACATAGTAAGTCTCCCTGAGGTTCAATCCCAACACCCAGTTGTTCCAACACCCCTTCGTGTTGATTCAATAGCACCTTTACCATCATGAACTACATGTTCTTTGATCCTTACCAGAGTAAGTTATGTAGGAAGTCTCTATGAGGTTCATGCCCACCACCTATTGGTCGTTCCGACTTCATTCACATCGGTTCACCAACACCTTGGACATACTTAGAGTGTAAGACCAAAATGCCCATCTGAACTATGAGGACTTTGATCCTTGCCAAGGCAAGGTACATAGGAAGCCTCCCTGTGGTTCAAGACCAACACCCATTGGTCGTTCTGACCATCTTCATATCAGTTCGCCCCTGTATCGAAAGACGTTAAACTGTAAACCTCATTCAACAGTAAGATGTTTTCACTTCATTCAATGGTAATCCACTATCATTCCATCCACCAGTAAGCCATTGTTACCCCATCCAGTGGAAATCCATTGTGACCCCATCCAGCGGTAAGCCGTTGTGACCCCATCCAGCTGTAAGCCAGTGAAACCCCATCCAGTGGTAAGTAGTTTCCACCTTATCTAGTGGTAATCCATTGTGATCCCATCCAGTGATAAACTGTTGAAAACCCCAATTAGCGATAATACATCATCATATGAACTACGTGGACTTTGATTCTCTGCCATAGGGATACGTAGGAATCCTCTTCGAGGCTCAATCACAAAACCATCATCACCCTCATGACGGTTCCACCCCATTCACCATCTAGAACCATCCATCATCCATCCTGATTCTTACCTGGGCTACCACATCCCAGTGGGATCATGCCACCCCATTCCCTATTCCATTTAAGAGCAATCGGGAAGCCAACCATATATTTACCCCAACATTGATGTTCCCTCAAGGGGGTTTCTCTATCTGACCCACTATAGTCAGTGTTCTGATCTGCCCGATCCGTCTCTGCTGAACATTAAACTTGCGACATACCTTGTGTTAAACATGGGAAGCTAAGGAAATTCTCAAATAAATGCCCATGGCATATGATCTCATGGGTCCGATGTGGGATTCCTCGAGCTTCTATGCCCTTGAGAAACCCTATAATAAGGGACGAAAGACAGACGTGCCAGTATCCCAGCGCCCAGACACGCCAATGATGACCAACATGACTACTCCCCTGACTAAAGGTTACTGCCTTGACCAGACCCCTTGGAATGTCCTGATAGAAGTGGTGTAATTAACTGGTGTCCATGAAGATACGACACTAGGAAATGTTTCCCGAACAGCGTATTAAATCTATAAGGGAGACCCAGACTATGTAACAAGTTCCAAGGAGGAATCCACAGAAGGAAGAGCCGACATCCCATTATCCCATTTCGATCAAGGAGCAGACATCCCTAAATGTAGAGCGGATGCCACCCGCCTATGGAAAGCAGTAATGCGGGGCAACAGCCTCGCGTCCACCACAGAAGGATGCGCACGCCCCAGTGAAAGTGTCAGAAATAGTAATTTATAAATGAAACTTATAATTAAATAAAAATTTCAAGATGATAACAGGTTGTTTTAGTATGTGGAATGAGATTAATCTATATAAAAAATTATTGAATGTGTTGGGAATATATTGATCCAAATATATTTTATAAATGTTTATTATAATTTTATTCTCACCAAAACCCACATTTGTTTCACTGATGATGTTTCTTTTTAGGGATTGAATGATTATGTTTATTGAAATAATTATTTTATTCAAGAAGCACTTTATAATTAAATTTGGAAGAAGTTTGTTTTTCTTTATCATTTAGACTTCTTAAATTAGTGTGGAATCACTGTTCATAACCATATATTTTAAGTAGTAAATTCTTTTTGATAACCTAACTCTTGATAAGGATTGCTACTTTTTAACCCTATTTATAAAGAAAACGTAAATATCAAGAAGCATACTTTTGTGAATAACCCTAAGGTCTATGTACTTAACATATGGATTATCATCCAAACATTTGAAATTAATGTAAAATTGTCCTATATATTTTTAAAGATTGTCCCAGCATATTGTAACCCTATTTTTCACTTACATATCTATGATATTTTTATTGTGGATTATTTTCCATGATTTATGCAATGGTTTTTTCAGAGAAAATATGACATTAAATAATTTTTAAGACTAATTAAAATTCCATTATTAAATGGATTAAAATTTCCCAATTTCTTAGTGATGTTATGATTTTTTCTAGAAATTTAAATTCAAATATTAGAAAAAATGGTTTTTAAAATAAATGATCTAATTTTATCATGTGAAATTTATTTTTATGTTTAACCTATCAAAAATCAATCTTATTTTTAAATTCTATAATTTTATTCTTATTATGTTTTATGAAATATCTAGTTCTATAATGAACTAACCATTATAGAAATAAAAAATCTACTATGTTATTATTTGATCATTATGTTTTTGTTTCCATAAAAATATAGAATATTTTTTTCTAGTTCAACAAAGCAATTATGAGAGCTACACAATGGATACATACATATCTATTAACTATTGTGTTCTCATTATTACTTATTTAAAAATTTTATTATTATAATTATTTATTTATTGTATGTCCATTTGCAATAAAGAACACTTTGGATCTGTTCTTTGCAAATGTTTTTACTCTCTAAAAGAGAAGATCCATCATCTATCAGTTGCTATATTAACTTTGAGTTGAACTGATTTCTCAAGTAAAAAAAATATTCTTTTTTTGAAGTTTTTACTATTCATACTTAGTCATGGTGGAGTTTCACCTTCTCATACTAATCTATGTTTATCTTGGTTCATTATAAAATAACTAAAATTCCCTATAAAAGTCTTTTTGTAAGGGGTCAATCACTTTCAAAAAGTTGCAGAGGTCCCTAGAAAAAGGAAGGATCATTTAAAATCACTAAGCTCCTAGAGTATAGCATTGTTGGAGTGTACTTTGGGATTCATGTACCTCAAACCACATTGCATCACCATGTAATTATCATTCCTTTGTTTATTTTCTACTTCTTACTCATCTTTAAGAGAGAAGAAATGAATATCTTTAATTCAAGAAGGACATTTCAAAAAAGTACATATTTGAAAAGGATAAAATTCACCCCTATTATTTCTTCACTATCATCATTATGAAAAAAAATCTATTAATGTTTTAGATCTACTGAATATATTTCTTTTTTCTTCTAACAACCCATAATTATATATCTTGACAAAGAAAATTCTCTATAGATAATCTTGGAGATGGTATGTCAATGATTCATGCTCCTTATATTAATTTTGATATTTATGGATGATGTAAATAAATGCTTGATTATTTATTTGAGGAATATTGGAATAAAATTTTTCTTGAAAATTCTAAATCATTATGAGATTCTTAAAGTTTAACCTAAAAAGTGGACTGCTACTCAAGTGATTGTTTATGATCAAAATTCAAAAGATATGAATGATATTTTTTTGGATTAGGAACAAATTAATTTGATATAGTTTATCAATGATCTACAACATATGTTATTTGTAACTATATTTTTGTTTCATATTAATGAATCGATTCTGATAAAATAATTATGGAAAATACTGGTAAACATAAATATGATTAATTGGGAACTCCAATTCTGGAATTAGGTTAGTTATTAAAGTCACTTAGATATTTATCTTCTAAGTGTAATTTAATATCTATATATATTTGAAAATCTATACCAATTAAAAAATTAAATATGAGAAAATTTATCAGAACATTAATGATGTATGAAGATAAGATTCAAGTAGAAACTGAAAATCATATTTCAATAAAAAAGAAATTGTTTCACTCATTGTTTTGATGGATGAATTTTATAATTTGGATTCTATTCATTTGGTTCTAATTGAGTATCTATCATATAATGATATAAAATTTAGAAACTAATCTGTAAGTAGAAATGAGAAATTAAATAATAATAAATTGAAAGAATTCAAAATTCATATTCAAGATATAATCTATCCAAAACATATTATCCATTACATGAAAATTAAATTAAGGAACTATTAGATGAATTTGATTCTTTAAAACAAGAATCTATTATGGTATTAAAGGGATAAAACTATTTAATACAAATTATTGTTAAGAATAAAATTAATGAAGGAAAACATGTTATTAGTAGTAATGGAGAAATAGCCAAATTGTTTAGGAATAATTTCATCCCTGGTTCTATATGAAAAATCATATCTACTACTAAATGTTTTCATTCGGGTATTAAAAAAATTTATGCTAATGATTTTTATTTTATAAATCCTAAAATTATTGGTGTTATTAATATTCATTATTAAAAACCTTATCTAATTATGAAGTTGAAATATCTACTCATAATAAATAGATTTGGATACCTATGTCTTTAATTTCTAACACTACCATACCCAAAAGTGTATGGGTTAAAAAAGGTACTGGTATTTTATATTATAAATATGTCCACCAATTAACTTCATTGTTATATAAATATGTGGATATTTTAAAAATATATTATAATTTATTTTTATGAAAATTATAATTATGTTACAATGATTGGATAAATCTAGATTAGTTTGTGATCTGAAAGTAAGGATCCTTAGAGATAAAACTATTAAAATCCATGTTTCATTTCATTTAAATTTTAATTTTAATACACTAGATATTTTTTATAGGGGATAAAAACTTTAAAATGTCAGTTCATTCATTCCTCTAAATTTGATTATTCTTAGGTATGAACTTTTAAATCATTTTATTCAATCAATTATTTAAAGGTATACATTAATTACTTGAATTATTTGGTTGAAAACTTGTGTAATCTTTGAAATTTTATGTTTTTGTGTGTAAATTTATTAAATGATATTTTTTCAGCACTAATTTATTTTAATTTCTTGAGTTGAATTTATCTAGTATGTTATTTTATAAATTTGTAGATTAAATTGTTTCTGTTGTTCAGGACATTCAAAAATGTTTTAAAAATATTCAATTTTTTGGTTTTTTTCTTTTTATTTTAATTCCTTAAACAAGTTCAATATCTATTCTCAGTATTAAGGGGGATAAATTTAAAAAATTTATCATATGTTTAAATATTTTATTATTTTTCATGAATTAAATTTTTGATAGATATTATAATTCATTATAATTTTTTTTTTATTTTTTGAATAATATGTTATTTGTTTTCATAGCTCCTTAGGTATATGTATCTCAAGATATCCTTAAAAAAGGTGGAGATTATAAGGTTTCATATATTATTAATGCATATTTGTAAGGTAAGTTAGGATTATTTAATTTAATGTAAAACATATAAATTTAGTTAATAGATCTTTATATTCTTGTTACTCATTTTATTTTAAAATTTGTTTTTAATACATTATTTTCATTCGATTATTTTAATTCATTAGAAAATTTACCGAGGTAACATTTTTAAATTGTATTTTTAATTTTGAAATACAAAATTATTACAGTATATGTTTTTCTTGAGAAACCAAAAAATATATCAAGGAACCATCAAAGTAAAATCGTTACTTATTCTCACTCAAACTCACACCCTTTAAATCTATAATACTCCCCCAAACCTTTCATCTTATTTCCCCACTATGTTAAATTGAAATACAATATATAAAGCTATCATGACTGGAATAAAGAGAAATATATATATTATTATAATAGTTCCCTACCTCAAATGCTAAAATTTTAAGGTATTGAATTCTTGTTTAATAATAATTTTTTAGGGGATGTCAATTTGAAGGAGCTAAAATAAATACATAGTAAACATATTTCCTTTTCTATTATCAATCATTTTTGGGGATTTTAATTTTCTATGTTGAAGAATACATAGTTATGAATTTTAGAAAAGATACTAAAATTAACAGTTCTGAATAAACATAAGATCAATAACTTCAAATGGTTGATGATGGAATGCCTTCTTAAATGTCTCATAAAAATCCATTTGATATTGTAGTGTTATTTTATAGAGATAATTATCATTTCCTTGATATTAAAATGAAATATATTTTTAATATTTAAAAATTTTATGTAGAAAGGCTACATTAAGAACTTATAATCTCCTAGAAATATTTTTAAGAGATTAAACATTCTTCTATTTTTAAAGTATAATTTGAATAACTTCAAGCATTATTTCAAAGTATATAGAAAATTTATGTTTCAAGAATTTATTTTGTTGTGTTTAAAATTTAAATAGTTAATCAGGTTGGGTAGATCAAAAGAGAATCTATTTCTAAATCTGATTTTGAAAAACTAAAAAAATTATTAGTTTTTCAGTTAAGTTATGTAGAATAAAGTTTATATTGTGTAACATATTTTACATTGAAATTAAAAACTATAAAATGATATTATAATGATTATTGAACAATTATTAGATGTTTGAACTTAAATAATTGAAGGAGTTCAGAGTATAGAACATGAAAATGCATATCTTCTCAACTAAGTTGAGAATCAAATAGATCATGTTGTTTAGAATTTGGTTGATCAGTTAGGCCGCATAATGGACCAATTTATTCAGCCCTTTAAGACTACTTATAGTGATATGAGAATGACTTTGATCGTGGTTTTTAGGATATTGAAAAAATATAGAGATTTATTTTTGGGATGGACTGGACTAATAAATCATAATTATGAACTATTTATAGAATAGTTAAAAATTAGTGTACAAGACTATTTGTGAGTCCATGGTCTCTAACTCTCCATACTTAGAAAATCCTATGACTAATCATTTTTGTCATCATATAAGTTAATATATCCAAACAAATTCCTATGTTTGATCATGTTTATTTCCTATTTAATATTCCTTATTTTTATATATATAAATTGTTTCATTCATTAGAAAAAATTTATTCATAGATAAACATAATTCCCACTAAGAGTTTTTAATAGATTTAATGTGTTTTAATCCATTTTCATGCGTTCTTTTTTATATCAATGAATTGGGAGAGATCTAGATAAATATAACCTTTGTTTAAATATTATTTATTATTATTTTTTGAGAAATCTATATAACATCGATACTTTTATTATTATTTAATTGGGAAAAAATATAATTTTATTTAATAATTAAAGCTTGTATTTTTTTATTTATATTTCTATAAAAATTCCCATACATTTTGTGTGTGTTTTTTAATCATCAAAAATGGGGAGATTTTCGGGGATATGTTGATCCAAAAATAGTTTTTAAATTTTCATTGATATTTTGATTATCCTAAACACCCAAATTTTTGTTACTAATAAGGTTCATTTAAGTATATTTTTGGATGATTTGTTTTGAAATAACTATTTTATACTATAATCACCTTAGATTTAAAATATTTTGAAGTCTAATTTTAATAAGTATTATGTAAATTTTGATGTAGTCTATATTGCCTATTCAAAGCCCTACATTTTAAGCAGAATGCTAGGTTTGGGAACCTAAATTTTGGTAAATATCACTACTTATAAACCCTAATTCGGAAGTATAAGTATGTATCGATAACCCTACTTGTGTGTATAACCCTACGGTTTGTGTACATATCATATGGTTCATTAACCCGATGTTTGAAATAAACTGTACGTTGTTAACCATACTTTTGAATATTATCCCTACATAGTGTAACCCTATGTTGGAGTCAAACATCTATGAAATATGACTTACATATTATTTTCCATGAATTATTCAATGGTTTTGTTTTATAAAATATCTCACTGTATATTTTTAGGGATCGATTCGAAGTCCCTTTTCCAATATATTAAATCAACCCTTTTTAAAGTGGTAGTTAGAAAATTACAAGGGAATTTAAAATAAAATTTTAAACACACTATGTTTTGAAATAAATGGTCAAAATTTTTCCAGTGATATTTTTCTAAACCTATTTGGCCAAAAAATCAAGATTCTTGTCATATAAGATATGTTGATTCTTCTGATGTATAAGAAACTTTCTAGTTATTTGATGAACTAAAATTTCGATACATACATGTTTTGAATGATTATTTATTATCATTGTATTTGTACTATTATATCCATTATATATATATATTTATCTAGTTCATCAAAATAATTATCAAAGTTACACTTTGGATAAATAAATATTTAGAATTTTCTTAGTCTTCACTTCATTACTCTTAAAAAATATTATTCTTATTTTCCTTTTTTTATTTAACAATCCTCTACAAACTGTATCACCATATATTTGTTCTTCATTGAATTTTTTGTTCTCTAAATAAGAAGTTCCATCATCTTTTAGTTAGTGATGCAACTATGAGATGAACCTATTTCTCAATAAACAATTGAAATTATTTTTTTTAATCATAAAATGTTATTACTCGTTCATGGTGGAGTGTCAACTTGTCATACTAAGCTGTGGATATCTCAGTTCCTCTTAAAATTAATTGAAGTCTCTATAAAATACTAGTCATAAGGTGTCAAATGGCTGTACTTGGATGTTTGGGACCTTAAAAAAGGACTTTATAGTGAAAATAACTACACTCATGGAGAAGATAATTGGTGGAGAGACTATCATATTTTTTCCCCAAACCACTACACATTGTTTTGTCTAATTCGTTCCTTTTTTATTTTTTTCTTCTTACATCATCATTCTGACATAATAGTATATACATTATAAAGATATCCAACTCATTCCTCAATTCACATAGAATTATACTAAAATCTTGATGGCTAATGAATAACATCTCCCAAACCCTAAAAATTATTTATATGATTATCAAACCACTATGGATTTTTATTTATAAATCAATGTCAAGTAGTTGGTGAAAACATACATTCCATTAGAATCTAAAAATTATAGATTTAGGGAACACTATTAAATTCATTACTTGTATTTATATAGAAATTTCTTTATTCACATGGTTTTTAGTGGATAACTCCGTCATTTTCCCTTGTATAGGGAAATTGATTCAAATAATAACCAAATATATTCAAATTAATGAAAGAAATATTTATTGTTTCCCTATTTTCCTTATACTTGTGAGTTTTATGACCTTAGACTCCATACATAAATAATTTACCCATCAACTTTAAGAAAATTTCCCCCATGTTTCTTCCCAAATTTTATATATATCAGAAATTAAATTATTTTCCCTTAATCATATTTATCAATTAATATTTCATAAGGATCCATAATTATCTTACATGTTTTAATTGGGTCATAAAGTATGTTCACATTAATAATTTTAATTTTTTATATCTGGTTTGGATTAATTACAAGATTTCTCACTCCAGCCATTACCCCATTAGGTTGTTCACTGGGATAGTTTTAAAATTTTACATAGAATCCATTGTTAACTTTGTTCCTTCAAAATTTTGTCATTAATAAAACAAAAAGAGTTAATATGTGTAATGATAATTTTATCATAATTATCCTAAATAACAATAAAAAACTTTAACCCAATATGTCTTAATTTATAGCAGTATCTTGTTAGCCTATATTTTTTACAACTCAACTTATATAAATTTAATTTAATTTTATATAATATCTAGTTTAACATGTATCATTCTTCATTTAACATTGGTTACTTTCAGTTTTTTTATCTTATAGATAACCTAACAATTAAAATAGAACTCCCAAATTACTAAGAACCTGGTTAAAATATTCTAAATCCAATCATCATTATAATATATACCCTAAAAATGAAACTTATCATTACTCAAATGTTATTTATCATTCCTACAATAATATACCCATTTAGGTATATACGCTGATCATATAATCTCAATAGAATATGTTTCCCACAACCTATTTGAATTTCCAAGACACAAAATCAAATTGAGATAATATATTCTTCCTAAAATTAACAATTTCTTTAACCCAAAAGTTGTATAAAGAATTAGTTCTTAAGGTCACACACTAGTCACTATGTTACCTATTCCAAAAAATTCAATAAATTTTAAAAAAAAATATCATGAATCAATAATCAATCCCAAGGTCACCAATATTATCTAACATCTTCAAATATAATCACCTTTTTTATTACAAAATCAATCATATATAAAACATAATAGTTATTCGTACCCCATTAATGGGTTCTCCAATAGTTATCCTAAATATATAACCTTTTCATAAAATCACTTCTCAAGGTCAATAATATCATTTTAAATATGTTTCTAAATCATAAAAGTGGAACTACTAAAATAATATACTTAGATGTCTCACAAAATCTTCATAATTTTTAAAATATACCAGAATATCAATGACAATTATAAATCACAAATTAGAATACCTAAGAGTGTCAATATTTAATTTCTATAATAATATCAATCACACTTCACTTGGTAAGATAAGGAGACTCTCATTTTCCATCATAACAATAATATACCAAAATTTTAAACCATTTATGTATTCTCTATTGTTCAATTAAAATATATAGTAGTTTTTATAAACATACATTTCTCATCAGAATTTTTTTATCCCATTTCAATAAAAAAAATAAAACCCTAATTGGTAAAAAATAAAATATGTTTAAATGAAAATATGAATCTGGAAACCTATTGGTATTATGCATTATCCAGTGACACTATCCTTTCATCCTTTGAATCTTCCAGTTCAATTTAATTTTCTTTAAGTTAGGTTCTATTGTACTTCTTAAACTAATCCCTTGATGTAATTTGGAAACAATTTCTCCATAATGGCTCGTAATGAGAATCTGATTAATAAAATAATATACATCTATATTTTCAAACTATGTGTGCATTTACATCTTTTTTCATTCACCAGGTGATGATCGATTGAGTAACCAATTCAACCTTTTAGGGTTATTACCCCAAGGTATATATGTGCTAGAGCCATCATCCATTTACTGTATCTAGACATAGATGTAATTTTAGGAAAACCCTATACTCAGAACATTAAAAAAACTATATAATGTTATCTTATACATATACATCTTACTATGATTTTCACTTATTTTATCTTATCCTGAGACCTAAATAAAATGTTGATCATTACCCAAAAAAATAACCATGTACTCATCTTAAAGAGTTTTATATGAATATAAAATTTTGTTCAACCTAAACATATAAATCCATAAAATAATCTAACAAAAATCGCATACTACCGTGTTATCTAAACAATTCCTTTTATACCAACTTTTCTTCCCCAAACCTACACTCGAAGATCTAGTTCTATAAATACAAACTTTGCATAATTTCTTTTATATGAGGTGTAAAGGGCTATATAAAACTATCCATAATTAATAAATATATAATTATTATTTAATATCTTGAATCTCAATTATTTTTTCATGATTGTAGGATTATAGAATTATGACACATTATATAATAATAAGTTATATTTCCTTCTTATATAATTTAAATATTTTTATATTATATACAAGAATCTGCATAATTCTTGATAAGTCCTCCACATCTCGCATAAATTCTTCTACACATTCTATCCATATAAACATGTTATGTGAAATTGTTTTATTCATAACCAAGGTATTGAAAACCTAATAAATGGGGGATCTCAAAATCTAGTTAAGGGAAACATATAACTAAAGGAATCATGGAATAAAAAAGGCATAAATATGAAAACAACATGAATCCATAGTCAACATGATACTAAGAGAATTAAATATCCATGATAATAAATACAAAATGGAAATCAAAAATATTGATCTCATACTAATGGAATTTATAATTTTTTAGGTAAAAACCCTACATGATAGTCCATGTACTAATTTATTTACTAGTCATCGAGACTGTAGTCAATACAGCTTATTGTCAAAGCCTTGTGCTTGGACACTATCATATTAAGGAAAGTGAAATAAAAAAAACCCTACCATATTTTCCTCATGGGAAATGTTGATTATTTGTAGGGATTTATATAGTTGGGACACACCTATCTCTTAATTATGGATCATTCATTCACCATCAGAGTCAATAGGACTTTTACTACCATTCTCTAAAGAACATCATAATGAATAAAAACATTATTGTCCAAATGATTATGAATACATAATATAAAGACATTTCAAACTACGTTATTAGTAATTAATCATCCACAATGTCAATAGTTTCCCACATGTCAATAAAATGGATAACATGAACATATCTCATCATGAGAATAAAGTTTGATTGTAAGCAAATACTTAGTCTATTGGTCAATAATCATATATAATAGAATGAAATATATAGTATGCCAATAATTTTCTATATTTCAATAGAATAAGATTTTTATTAGTTATGATCATCCAATATGAATTATATAAATGTGATTTTTACTCTCTATATCGAATCTAGTATATGTCTAAGAGAATATTGAAATAACATGAATTTTATATATCTAGATAAAGAAGGTGGATGACTTTAAAATCGCAAAATCTAAGAAGTGAGGAATATTCATCAATGGATTTGTATGTTAGAAATTTCTATCCCCAAAAAAATTAAAGAATGCCACTTAATAAAAAAATTGTATAATTTATGCAACTTATATTAAATAAGTTCAAATAATGATCATAACATAATGAAGAAAAATTGAGTTAGTAAAAAATTTCACTTTTTTGAAATAACTAAATAAATATCCATTTGAATAAGGAGAAATTAATTGGATAGTAAATCTAATTAAATACAAGGAGTATTTTATAGATATATAATTGGGAGGTGAATACATCATTTAAGGAAACATGTTCTATTAAATTTATTTGTCTCAAAGAATCATAATTTAGAGCAAGAAAATATTTGCAGCTAGAGTAAAAATTAAATCTAAAATCCTAGAAAGAAATGTCTTTAAATTGAAAATAAAATAACATGGTTAAAATATAATTAACTGTATTATTTCTCAAATATTAATTATAAACACCACATAAATTAAATTAGGTGAATAATATAATACTTATCCAAAAAAAGGAAATTGAGATGAAAATTATTACCTTGTCCCGATCTGTTCTTCACTTGGAGAAGAAATCATACGTAATTAAATTAATTTTCTTAAATACATTACCAAAAGACTTATTCATATCCATTTTCATTCATACTCGTCATAATTAGTAATTTTTTATATTAATTCCTCTAATTTTCCAAATCAGGTGTTTATATAGTTTTCATCATTTTTATTAGTTTTATAATATCCGTGTTTATGATCATTATTATGTCCATGTTAACAATTAATAGATCATTATACATAAATAATGGGATAACTTATAATTTTTTATAATTTTTACATTACTTTCATTCGATTTTTAGTCTTTCTCTTTGAAGATGAAATCGATAATTAGCATGGTTTAGTGATTCTTAGTGGTCAATGTGTTTATTCTTAAGTAATGAATTAAATATTGATATAAAATATCCAAAAACAAAAAAAAATAGATTATATACTCTTATATATCATACTAAATTATTAAATAAGTTCTCATAATCATCCGTGAAATAAATGTATAGTATTGTTAAAGTATGTGGTTAAACTGACCCAAACATGAACATAGGAGATTGTTTAGTTATAATATATTTATACCAAAATCACAATGATCTTATTTTTTTTATTAGTGTGATATATTATAATTATAATAAATTATAAGCTGAATTAATATATATGAAAAAAGTACAAAATTTGAATAAAATATTATCCTCTTCATTATACTTATTTTAAATAATTAAATTAATAATAATAAGTTATTGGTCATATCATTAAAAGGATCTCAAATTTTTTATACTAGAATTTTAATTTTATTATAAATATTATATTTATCCTTTAATACCGTCCTTATATCTAACCATGTACGGTGGTTAAGGAAAATTAAACACATTACATTATAGAAGTGGTAGTCCGAACAATGCATGAACAACTGTTTTGTTTTTCTCAATGGATGGTGTATGTAAATAAATAATGAAAATGTAATTAATAGAGTAAAATTAATTTATATAAATTATAATAATATCATTATATTAGTTTGTATAGTGTCACACCCATGGTTCTATTTTTAGTTTATTTTTTTTGGTCTTCCATTTTATATATTGCTTTTCTATGTGAATTTCTTAAAAAATTGATGTTTTGGGGGAGGCATTGGTTGTGACCTGGATGGCACATGGTTTGAGGAAATCATGCATAAACCACTATAAAACATGTGAGCAAGGATAGTGTAATTATAGTTCCTTCATGGTAAGTTGAATGGTTTTAGAAACTGTGTGACAAAAACCATACAGAATCTTCATATGGAACTGGATGCACTTGATATGTTGTGCCTGAATTAGAAAACTATGTGGCCAAAAGAATTACCAATTTTTTTAAAAAATATAAATTCCTAAAATAACCCTCCAAAGTTTTAACCTTCTCACCCCTCATTTTCTAACACTCATGACCCCTCTATCCCCATGTGCATCAACCCTCCCCTGCCACTCCATCATGGCCTAATATTTGGGTGATTTTTGTGTATATTATTCAAAAGAAACATTAATTAAGTTTCTTATATTCCATCCCCTTTGTTTTTCCTCTCTTATTTCTTGATTTTATACCTACCTAGTGGTCAATATGAACAAGGTTTGGTCTAATATAAAATTTATTTCATGTGGTTTGATGTTTATAGATTTATCATGCTTCAGTAAGATATATGCTCCTCCTAGATGACAATTTCCAATTAATTCTTGGTGGTTTTAGGGTAAAAGGAAGGTTCTTTTATATTATTTTATTACTTGAAAACATTGCTTTTCTTTCTTATTAACCTAATTTTTCTTTAAATGGTTGTGTATGTAAATGGGTGGTTTCAAATGTGTTTTAATGACTGTGAAATGGTTGTAAAATGGATTTCCCTAATGGATAAGGTTGAAAATGTTGTTCCTTGGCATGTGGTGGTTAGCTTCTATTAAAAGAGGATTTTATAGTTTGATAAAAATATGTTATATTACAATGAAATCCTAGGTATATAGGTTGGAATACTAGTATAAGTACACATGGATTTCCCCACCATACGAAGTGGAATTAAAATACTAAACTAACTAAATAATGGATGATGATGTGGATTAGTTATGGATCAAACATGGGAATGGACCTTCACATCCATGGTTTGTCTCTATGAGTATATGGATGCTTGGTACCTAGTTACCCTAGATGCTTTGGAATGTTAAATGGTTCTTATGATATTTTTTAACAACTTATGGATTATTTCTATTTTCCACACTTCTTAGTAAAGTTTAAAGCATGTTACAAATTCAAAATTTCACATTCAATTTTAAAAAAATAATCTGTATTTGATTTATAATTAACATGTATATAAAGCATGGTGGGATCCTCTTGGGAATGTGAGATCACACCCTATATAAACCAAATGGGTGTATGAAGACCTTGTTTTGTTTGACTGAGGTAAAGTAAAGGATTTTTATGGTGGAGATAGATACTCTTTATAGTGTATTTTTGGGATAGGTGTTGGTGGTGGTATAGTGGGTGGTGGGCCCTTATTTCATAATAATACTAATGAATTTTTGTTTGGTCTCTATACCATTTTAGTTCATTATTTTTTTTACATTGTATGAAAACATTAATGTTTTGTATGTTTCTTTTTTTATAAATTTTGTTATGTATGGTTTATATATGTATTTATGTTTATATTGACGATTTTGATTGGTGAAATCAATCCAATAACAGTTATTTAAAGCCTATTAACTAGTTTCCAGCCTGTGGGTTTATGAATACCCTCTGGGAAAAGCCACATGCTTGGTTGGGTGATAGATTTAAAGGATTCGTGGTCCAGTTATAGAAAAAATGGTATCAAAATAGGTTTTATTTTTCATTAGGAATTTATATTTTGGGAAAGGAAATGATAGATATAATTTAAAAATTTTAGGGTTCGAGGTTCTCATTTTAAGTGGGGTTTCTGGATAAAAACCCTCATGAAGGGCCTTGGGTCTCTATGGGATATTGGTTATTTGGTTTGAATCATGCCTTATGGAGTAATGCATAGGCCACATATTAAGAATGGGAACTAAGTTAGGATGGATTGATTTGGGTTTTTATACACTCATATTGTTTTATAAAAATTTCTATTTACAGCATATACCTGCCACCCCGTGGTTTGATTTTTTGATTATTTCCCCCTTTTTGACTTGTGTAGTATCATTCCACCCAATAATCCTCCAATAGAACCATATGTGGAGGCCAAAGAGAATTATACCTTGAAAATACCACCAATTAATCAAAAGTTTAAATAGGTTGTGATCTGAGATATATGAGACCTAGATCTAGGAGTAGGGATAGGCCTTACTCAATCATGGTAAGCTGAACCAAGACTGAAAATGGATTGGTCTCATGTGTTTCTTGAGAATAACCCCCATACATTATAGGGAGTCGCTATCCCATATGAATTCAGAAACATAGTGGAGAAAATCCAAAGGATATTTTAGTATCTTTTTAAATTCTGAAGGTGTTAAATTTAATTATTGTGTGCCTATGATTGATGGACCTAGTCATAAGTAGTGTAAGACTATGGCTTAGGCTAGGAAGCATGAGTATATGGGATGTAATAACATTTAGGGTCTCTGTATCAATTAGTTCTTCCCCAAGACATTTCCCCTAACCAATTCATGAGATTTACTAGCCCTTCATCATGGGAAACATTTAATGTTGGAATACACTAACCACATTGAAGTCTTTTCCACTATTATCCTAAGATGATTGCTAATGAAAAGATGAAAGTCTAGCTGTTTGAAATGTGGATGTGGTTGGGTATTTCATCCCATGCATTTCTATTTAAAATGAAGACATATGATGAGGTGGTAGACTAAAATTTAATGGTGGAGATTGACTATGAAATATGTCATGTCTAATTGGGATTCTTCCAACATCAATCAAGAGTGGGATTAGATCTTGTGAGAAGAATAGAAAGTATGAGGAGCAATAAAACAAGTGTTGTATTAGCTCTAAAAATCAACCAGACCACCTTTTTAGTAAATTTAGGTGGGAGGTATATTGATTTCTATCGGTGAACAAGGTCTGGGAATAGGTGGTCTACATGTTTATTCCCTATGAGGGTGTTCTACCTTTTTGGATGCATGGGACATCTAAAAATGTTTTCAAGAATCCCCCTTATTCTCAGAGTGGTGAAAGATTTATAGCACTTCAAGGAACCTTAGCTCAGTATGATGTGATGATGGATATGGGGTCTCCTTTATGTGGATGTGTTAGTAAGGTTACACCTTCTATGAGTAGATTTGGCATACGTCAGAGCAACATGTTAGAAGTTGACCTCTATTTTAAACTAAAATGAACCATCTATATGTTATCGATCATACACCAATGGAATTATATTCAAGTATAAAAATATTCAAAGGTAATGTTTATGTTTTATCATCCATAGTAATTTTTTCCCTTTTAGGTTATTAATAAAATTTTATATTGTCTCTTCTCATGGACTTGTTTCATCTTATGAATGATCTTATGTCATATTCTATGGAACTGGTTACACTTATATGTTAAAGGAAGGAGTGGGGATTCTGATGGTTGTCATATATTGAAACCCTATCACAATTTCAGATAAAATGGGAATTATATATCTGAGATATGAACTAAATTGACAAGGTACTAGAGAGGGATTCGATGACATATTTCAAGGCCCATATCAATTGATATTATTGGTGGGTGACCTTTAAAACCACTAATGGAATAAATATGGTTTTTTGAGAGAATGAGATCCATGGTCGAGAAGATCAAGGACTCCTCTTCTTGAGTTGGTTATGATTTATTTTCAGTATCCTCTCACTTATTGGAAGAGGATAGAGAAGGCTCAAATATTAGGTTACATTCTATAGATATAGGTCTCCAAGAAGTGTTCCTGAAGGATTTATTGATCTCTCCACATAAACAAGAGATTTAGTTTATAAATGACATGATTCTAGGATTATAGTTTAAATATCTTGCTTCTTACTGAATGGACCCCATTGAGTAGTTGGATTTAAATATCCAGGTATATAATTTGGAGTCCAGAGTTTTCATTTGTTAGCACATATCTCCTTGGGAAGGTACAATACTCTTTTCTAAGAATTATGGTGGATCCATTTCATTATGTATCAAATACGTAAATATAAATATGTTCATGATCAAGGATTAATACCCATTTCCCCATATTTATGATCTTTGTAACTAGCTGAAATGGAAAATATGGTTTCCAAGAATATACCACCATTTAGGGTATCATCCTATTAGATTGAGAGAAGATAATGTTCCCAAAACCACTTTCCAATGTTTTTACAACCATTTCAAATATCTAGTATTTCCTTTCAAATTATCAAATTCTCCCAGATTTTCTATAGACACTATGAATTAGGTGTTCTATATATATATATATATATTGGATCATTCATTATGGTGTATGTATATAAAATTATAATTTAGTTGAAATTAGAAGAGAAGAAAGTAAAACATTTAAGGATCATATTAGGAACATTATGGGACCATCGTCTCTATAATAAATTATAAAAATTTAGTTTTTGGATCCAGGAAGACATGTTTTCAATTCATTTGATATAATAATTTTTTTTTCAGTTGATTTGGGGAATGTTAGGGCAATAATTACATGGGATGATTTGAAGAATGTTTTATAAATTAGTTTCATTTTAGGCCTAGTAGAATACTACATGTAGTTTATCCAATAATCCTTTTAACTAACCTCACCTATTATATCTATCACATTAAGAGTGGTATTTTTGTTCCTAAATCTAGGTGTTACAATCTCTTTTTGAAGATCTCTTGTGGTGGTTGACATATTCCACTCACTTGATCTTACCCGATGATGGATTGGGTTATGTAGTCTACTATAATGCATCTGTAATGATTTTGGGTTCTATGATTATATATACTAACCATGTTATACTATATGGTTCTATTCATCCCCATCCACATGAGAAGAATTACCCAATCAATGACTTTGAACATGAGGCTATGATGAAATCCCTAAATTTCTTGTGACACTATCTTTTTAAGGAAAGGTTTATAGTCTATTTCGACCATAAAATACTAATCCATATTTTCTCCAAAAAATATTTGAATCTAAGGAAATGAAAGAGGATATAGTATATTAAATGGGTTTTATTTGACATCATCTCCACTCCAGGTATGGGGAACAAGGTCGATGATGCCTTAATTAGTAATTTACCGACTCATGATTTAAAGGAGTCAAGTAGTTAGTATAACCTTATGAGGATTTTTTTCCAGATTCACCTGGAATATAAAGAAGATAAAGGGGTATGTTTTTAGATAGCATGAAGTTGATTAATTATCTTCTATATTTGATCCGTTAATAGAATCTAATTTATGATTTGTTCTAGTGCTCTAGTCAATTTTAAAATAGTGGGGAGGTACCCATTGAATCGAATTTCCCCCTGAGGGATTTCTTTGTTTCAAATGTCATTTTCTTGTAATGTTGTCTTTAAGGATGGTGGTGATGTAGGATTATCACCAATCATAGTGTTTCATTCATCCCAGTCCCACAAATATGTTATATGATGTGAGACTTATATTATGGTGGTCAGGTATGATGTGTGATATCACTAACAATGTATCCCAATGTTATGCTTTTCAAAAACTAAAAGTAGAACATTATAGGCCCTTATGCTTCATTCAGCCTCTCCACATTACAACATGGAAGTGGGATGAGGTATCCATGGATTTTATTACTAGGTTTCCCCATGCACACTGAGGAAGATATTTTTTTGGGAGTTCATTGATCATTTGACCAAATATTCCCATTTCATCCTAATCAAGGACTCCACAAATGTGGAGAAGCTAAAAAGGATATTTTTCTAAGAGTTCATGACATAGCGTGGTGTGGAAACATCTTTTTTTCTAAAAGAGGTCCCTATTTCACATATAATTTTTTGTAAGACCTCCAATAGTAAATGGGGATGTAGGTCAATCTTAGTAAAACATACAATCACCAAACTGATAGATGAATATAGTGGATGGACCATATTTTTCAATACATGATTCATTCATGTGTATTATATTTTTTTAGTTCATTGGATAACCATATGGGGTTGGTATAATTTACATATATTCACAATTACCAATACATAATCAGGATTAATCCATTTGAGGCTCAATATGGTCATCACTATTGGTTCCTTTTTATGGTGGATAGAAGTTGGTGAGACATTATTTGTAGGACCAAGAATTGTGCAAGAAACAACCAGAAATATTTAGATGATCATGCATAATTTGATGATGGATCAATGCCATTTCATGTCATATGTCTATCATTGATTAAGAACATTGGAATTTGTAGTGGTTAACCATGTGTTTTTAATGGTGACACCTCACTTGGGCCATCACTATCTTGGGAAGGTGGGGAAACTTACTCCAAGATATTTCATAGATTTTGATATTTCGAGGAAGATCAAAAAAAATTCATACATCTTTGAGCTTACATCTCAGTTTATATTGATTCAATATTTTTCCCATGCATATTAGTTGAAAGGGTATAATATGAATCCATCCCATGTTGTTTTATGGGAAAAACTTGAGTTGGAACCTAACATGTCAATAATAAAGCAACCATTTCGTATTGTCGACTCCAAAGTTAAGTGCTTTGAGGGAAATATATTCCACTAGTATGGGTCTTATAAAAACATAGGAATGGTAACAAAGATTCCTAGGAAAATAATTCTTATTTGGAATAGAAATGGTCACATTTTCTCTCTAATCAGACAATTTATTGACATTCTATGGGAGAAAAGATAAAATGTGGGGCGAATTTTAATATCCATAATTCCATTTTAATGTTTTTTTATTTAATTTTGTTCATTCCATCCATTTACATATTTTTTTATAATTTTATTTAAAAATTGATGTTTTTAGGAGATAGAGGATAATGTATGGTTGTAGAAATTATTAGAAGAAATTATGTTCCAATCTATGAAAACGTTGAAAGTTGGGACAGTGGAACCAAATCGAAATCATGGTTAGGTCTACGACTTATAAACCCGTGTTACCCAAACCATGAGGCCTCTTCTAATAGAACCAAAATAACCTACATGGTTGGTGCACAATTTTGAAAATCGTATGCCCAAACTATCTGGTCTACCTTGTTTTTTATAAATGTTGAAATTCCTAGTCTACCCCTCCATGATTTAACCCAACGAACCACTCATTTTCTCCCATTCATGACCCATTCATACCAAGGTATTCAACCCCACTTATATTCATCCTTATTGGCCTCATTTTTGGGTAATTTTGGCACATATTATTCAGTGAAACTTCATGTAAGTGTGTTATTTTTCATCTCTTTGGTGTTTCCTCTCTTATTTCTTGAGTTTCAATCTACCTGGGGGTTGAGATAACTTACTATTATTCTAATCAGAATCTTATGGAATGGAATTTAATGTTTATGGATCCTTCTTTGTTCCATAGGATCTCCTCTCCACTTAGCTTACGATTTCAAAGTAGTTCTTAGTGGTTTCATGGGAAAAGATAGTTCTTTTAATGTTGTGACATTATTTGAGAACCTAATTTTTCTAGCTTCTAAATATAATTTTTTTATAAATGGTATTATTATTATATATTATTGGGTCATTTCAAAGGTATTTTCTATGTGTGAAATGGTTATAAAATGTATTTCCCCTTTGGGTATGGCTGTTAATGTTTTTCTTTATCATGTGGTAGTTGTCATGTTATGAAAGAGGATTTTTATGGTTGGAAAAAAGAGTAAATGGTCATGTGAACCCTATGTATCATTGTTGGTAGACTACAAAAAGTAAACATGGAATGTATTATCCTTCCTTGTAGGATTATTCTACAATGTTAACTAAACATTGGATGATGATGTGGACTTTTTATAGCTCTCCCATAAGAACAAGAATTCACATTCATGGTTGATCACTAATAGTAATAGGATCCACGTTCCCCATAGATCATTAAATATAGATATTTATCATGGAGATTATTTTATTCATTTACATTCTTACATGTTATTTAAAATTTCATCACATCATAGTAATGTTTAAAAAATGTTTTAAAATAAAAATATTTCTTTATTAAAACTAGAATATATATTTGTTTTATATTATATATTCATTGATGACTTGGTGAAATTCTATTGGGAATGTGATCTCACACACTATATACACCCAATGGGTGTATGCAGGCCTTGTTTTTCAGAATATGGTAAAGGAAAGGCTTTGTATGGTAGTTGAGGATAGTCCTGCTAGTTTATTATTCAAACAAGTGTCAGCATTATAATATCATGTGGTTTTCCTATATTTCATAATCAGATTAGTGGATGGAAATTAGTGTCCTTTGGGGTGGTATCTCTTCCCTTTTTGGTTTATTTGAAATTTGACAGTAGATGTCAACTTTAATCTTTTGTATTGTCCTCTTGTAATAGATCTTTTATGGATGTTTGTTATCTATAATAATGATTATGTTGAGGATTATGATGGGTGAAATCATTCCAAAATGAGTTTCTTAATACTCATGCATGAGTTTCCTTATCATGGGGATATGTATTGACCTTAGGGATATATCATGGGCTAGGTTCGGTAATATATTATATTTCTACCAAGTAGAGCACAGGAACTCTAGAATAAAATAAAAAAATTAGTTAAGAGGAAAACTAAGTAGTTAATAATACTCAAAATGTGTACTTGAATATTTCATGGAAATATCAATGAATTTGAAGGGATTAAGATAACTATGAGATATCAATGGACTCTGTTAATGGGAGAGGGTCTAGAGAGAGTAAAATGGTAGAGTATCATGGAGTATTTTAAAGGTTAAGTGTATCTTTAAATGGAATAATTGGTATTTTTTTATAAGTGAATGTAATGGAACTTTTGTAAATGTAATTATATTTTTAAATAATTTTATGTCATTTTAAAGGTACCAAGCATTAAAAATGGAAACAAGTGTAGTGGAAGCATTTTTTGGCATATAAAAATTCCAACCATTCAAATCAAGGATTTTTTAAAATGTCTGATGACTTTTACACTAGGATAAACTCGATTTATCCCTTTTATATTAACTACAATATATAATTTTTCACCATGGTAATTAATTTTAATTAAAAAATAATATTATACATTTAACATATTTTGATACATATAATTTAAAATTTTGATATATTTTTATGAATTAAAATTTATAATGTAATGAAAATTTCATTTTAAAATAAATACACTTCATCACATAAAAATATTTTTTAGAGAAATAAATAATTTATCCATTAAATTTATATATAAGATAAAATTATCTTGGATAATATTCTTTAATGGAATAAATTTATTTTTTGTAAAGAAATAAATTACATGAGGCTTCCAAGGACATCCAAAACAAAATCACCCTTAAAATACACGATTACAAATAAATATATATAAAACACTTTATATATTAATGTAAGATATTAATAGGTTACACAAAATTTTGTCATAGTTTTCTTAACTACAATAGTATTTTAAAATTAATAATTTATTCGAAATATTTATATTTTATTTCATAAACTTTTTTATAATTTTGTAGTTCGTTCTTTTATAATGGTCAGGGCATTTAATTTTTTGTTTTGTGAAAATAATATTTGTAAACTAAAAATAAACATTTTTAGAAAAGCTCAAACATTCATACAAAAAAATTTGATATGAGGAATTCAAATATAAATTTCATTTTATTAATTTAGAATTAAAAAATTTATAATTTCATTTTTTTAATAAAATAATAATATATAATTGCAAAATCAATTTAATTGGAAAAAAGAATTTTTCAAATATTAACTATTATTATTCATATATCATATCATTTACCATGTAAATTGGTGTTAACCAATTATTAATATCAAACATAATTTATCATTAATCATATTTATCTTGCAATTTAATTTTGTATCGCATTAATGACTTTTTTTAAGAAATACTTTTCTGAATAATAAATGATCTTATTAGTCATTTTAGGTAAACTAATAAAAAAATTTCATACAAAATGTATCTATTATTTTTTAAATAAATATATTTTAAAAATTGATCTCTAATTCAATGTCTAGGATTTAAATAGTTTATATTTAATATTTATATTTTATCAAAATATATCATGGATTCATTTTTGTTTGATGTTGTATGCGGAGAATGAAATTAAAACATGACATATTTAAAGGTAAATATATATTATAATTTTAGTGTGTTATAGAGATTTTCAATTTACTTCTAGGTTTTATCTTACTTTGTAATAGGCTCTTGAAACCTAGTTGACCTCGAGAATGATATATCATCCTTAGATAGAATCATTGATAAAACAAAGGATTCAAACATTGTAAGATATTCTTAGAGATTGTGTAATGGACTTTGGTGGATCATGGGAAGATTATATTACTTTAATATAGTTTTCATATAATAATAGTTATTATAAAGTGATAGATCTGGATCCATTCTAGTCATTATATGGCCTTCCTTATCACCATCCACTTTGTTGGGTAAAAATGGGAGAAACATCACTAATTATACAAAATATTTTCCAAGATACTACAAAAAAGATTCATATGATTATAAATTCGATGTATATGGTCTAGATTCAAAATAAATCTTTTGAATATGATCATCATTGATCATTGTGTTTTTATGTGGGTTTCCATTTATTCTTAAAAGTTTCATTGTGACTAGGTTATCATCTTTTATTAAAGCATAGAAAATTTACTAATTATTTTGTGGATCCATTTCAGGTTTTAAAATTTGTTGAAAACATTTCATATTGATCAGATTTACCATCAATATTCAGTGATGTTTATTAGTGCTTTCCATTTCTCCTCACTAAAAAATTACCAACCATATCATATTCATATGATCATTTGGGATCATAATACTCTTGATCCATATGCTATATTAATCCATGAAATGATTCATATCTTTGACAACAATGATAAATCCAATTATTTAAGATGTATTTCTATGATTTTGGTACTATATATACATGGCCAGATTCAACAAGAGACCTGGGAAGGAGGGAATTTAATGAGAGAGAAATGTTCACAACTATTTATATACACTTCTAACCTATGAAATCCTAGGGAAATAAATCCCAGTGGTGGGGAGAATGCATTACCCCTAATTTGAGGTAATTTCCTTGTTCTTTTAATTTCTAAATTTTCTTATGGTTTTTTTTGGGGGGGGATTTAGTAGGTTTCTTGTATAGGCTGAGATCGTTTAGGAATTTATAGGTTCTCTACAGGAAGTAACACACCATGGTGGAGGGAATAGAGCACCAGAGGTGAAACTAGGCAACCTAGGTTGGCTAAAATTATCAAGAGAGGTTTTAGTCACATAGATTATTTAGGAATAGCACGTAGGGGTCTAGTTATAGAATGTGTACATAGAGACCAAACCATGTCATGGTACAGTGTGTGGTGGGTCCAAAATGGATTGAGATTTTTAACACACCTAATGGATAACCATATTGAGTACCTTGACATAGTTTGAATGAAGGAACCACAGTTTTGGTGGATATCACTAGGCCATGGTAATGCTCAAACCTATTTTTGAAATTTCTAATTTGAGCATTTTTTTGGTTGATAGTGTTTTAGTCTTTGAAATAAAATCATTTTTTAGATTATGAGGTTATTAAATTTTATATTTAATAAATTTTTTACATTGGATTAACATGAATTACATTCATCCCTATCATGGATCTTGATTCAAGGATTCTTTAAGGTGGTTCTAGATAATCATTCATTCTTTGATGAATCTTCTCCTTGCAATCTCTATTCTCGGATTAATACCATATATGATCGTTAATTTTTAATTATTTATGATAATTCTATGTTCTTGGTGGATTCACCCTTATTCCACTTTCTCTAAAATATGTGTTCTCTATTCTTCTTAAATAAAATAATTCTTGTTTGATTGAAATACTCATGATTAATCTATAATAAATATTTCTCTTATTGTTCAGCTATGAAATCTTTGGTTATGGGTGATTCCCACAATGTGTTTGATTCCCAAAATGTGGTTGGTTAAAGGATTTATTGGTTTTCTATAAAACAAAATCATATTTTGGGTTTGAGAAATTATAAAAAATCATTGATGTGTTTTATTTTAATATTTTCATTATATGTGGATTTTTTGGTAAAATCATGGTTCTTAGTGATAGACTTGAGGCATAAGAGGTTATATCAATAATTAATGCCTTTGTGAAGGATGGATCACTACTCACGAGTATAGGGATTGTCATTTGGAATGAATGGTTGTGTGTGTGAGAGAATATGAACTATTGATTCCAAGTGAGTTTAAAATTTGATTAGTGGTTATATTTAAAAACTAAATTGTTGGAAAACCACTTTTATATTTTTTCTGAAATTCTATAAACAATTTTTTTACATAAATCACTTTGATATGTTTCCAGTTATTTCATAAATAAAATTGTATTTTTGATTAACATAATTGATATGATTCCATATATTTTGAAAATTTTTGGGAAACCTAATTCCTGTTGTAGTGGAATCTATGTAGAATTATTGGGGGGTCCATACTGTGTTGTTAGAGTCACCCCATGAATATGAACATTAGTGTGGATTCAAATATTGTTTTCCATGATAAAGTGAAGGGAAAGGATTAATATTTTTCTAGTAGTGCTTCTTGAGTTCCTTTTCAGGGAATTTTCATGTTTCATATTTGGATTTGGTCATGTTTGGTAGTCTATAGAGATTCCAATTCATTGCATTTGTCATGTTTTATTTTAGAGTTTTAGTGGTTCTTTGTTTTTATTTTCTCTATAACTCTAATTTTATTTTTTTCCCAATTCTGGGTTTTATTGTTTACTTTACATACATTATTTTCTATTGGTTTGGTTTTTATAATATTATTCTTGAAAGGTTATGTATGATTAGGGGAAAATCTCTTTCACCCAAATGATTTAGTAAGACCGTGGAATTTATTAGTGGCCATTAGTGTCCATGTGATTTCAGATAAGGTTAATGGAACCTCAACTCTTTCCTAGACAATAGTTAGGGATATGATGTTACATTAATCATCTATGTAGTCCTTTTTGAAATTTCTGGTCTTGAAATTTTACCTTTTCAATCTTCATCGCATCATGTTAATGTTTTACACCTTTTTTTATTATGTGATTCATAAGGAATCATTTGAATAATGAAGTTGAAAATATTTTTATAGGTGAGTTAATTAATTGAAATATGTTGACCACAAATACATTATAAATAACATTATCTAGATCATAAAATATCTCGAAATTTTTTTAATAGTCTTCTATAAATACCCATTTATTTTGGGAAGATAGGTTACTATTAGGTTTACTTCTATATTAATATAATTTTAAAGGCTCCTATAGAATATAGATGCAAATTTTGGATCATGGTAATAAACAATTGAAAGTGTTTCTCCATAAAGTCTCACTACTTCATGAATATATAAAAGATACAAGTTATAAATTGAGAAATCCTATAGTATATTGATAAAATCGGAAAATGTTTTTAATATATCAATGAGTAACCATATAGAATTATTTCACTTGGATGTCTTGGAATGTACTTTAATTAATTCCATAGCGATGTTTTCCCACTTACATACAAGTATGGGTAGTGGTTTATGTACTCTTTTGGGAAGATGTAATTATTATTTCACTTACTAAAATATCAAAAACCTTTCTGTATTATCAAAAACCTTTCTCCACATATTATTTCAAAAAAAATAATTTCATATATGTATATACATTTGTTTGATTTTGAGATGTCTAGATATTATAGACTTTTGGTTTTCATCAATCAAATCTATATTTTTTCTAATATTGATTATATATATGGCATTATACCAAAACTATTTACTTCTTATTAATTAAGACTTAACATTTTAAACATCTCATTTTCTTAGATTCATTATTCTCTTGAAATATAATATCATATTTTTATGATTTATTGATTCTTTCTTGAAATTATGGATGGGAAATAATTTTGGATAGGAATGATTATATATCTTCCCATATGTTCTTTATGTCTATATTTACCAAATTCTTGAACAATGGATCAACTTAAGTAATCATTATTTGAAGAACACTAGGTTTATTTCTAATTAATGTATTTGGTACTTTTTCTTCTTTTCTAGGGTTATAATGAATAGAACAACTTATGTCTATAAAAAAGATCCAACCGTCTCCATTTTATCAAGTTAAAATTCTTTTATGTAAATATTTAATTAATACTTTTGTATTATATATATATATATATATATATATCAAATATATCTATTAAGATGATGTGTCAAGATCATTAATGAAAAAAATAATTACTGGTAACACAAAATCATGGGTAGGATAATGTTTCTCATGTGCCTTTATCTTTTGAGATTCATAGGCAATAAAATTTTAATTTCAAATGAGTACACATACATATAATTTTTATGATGTGTCATTATAGATAAAAAATATATGTTAGAGTATAATGTTAATATAGGATCCCTAACAAATATTTTCTTTAATTATTGGAAAAAATCTTCACCCTCTTTTGTCTAGACAAACAAAACACTCCTTGGATTTATAATTTCTAGTGGATAAAAATTATTTTATTTTTTATGAACATTTATAAAATATCCTTCCAAACATAGTAAATTATGAATCATAGACATTATTTTAGGATGATCCCATATATCTATTACCATACAAATAATTTGATCAACTGAGATTCCAACACTAGTTACAATGTATCTCAACAATTATACTTTTTATAATTATAACACACATTTAATGAATTTTGAAAAGAGAATATATATGAATAAATATTGGAATATGACTATTATCTGATCATCATATTTCTTAGAACCTTATAAATATATCTGAATTTCATTAATAAAGAAAAGAAAAAAATTATCAAGGGGGTTTCAAAATATTAAATTCATCCAATTTGTAAATATAGTAGGATTATTTGTCAAGAAAAAGTGTATAATAAAAAACCCATAATATCTATATCATTTTTAGGAATTAGTCTCTTAGATATCCTCATTATTCAACCTTAACTAATGATACATGTATCAGAGGTCATCCATATAGAAGAATTTATCACGATGAAGCTGGTGAAGAAAATCATCAATCCATGGAAAATGGCATGTTTTATTCATTGTGATCATCTTTCATTACATATATTCAATTAATATCATCCTTGAACTAACATTATTCTTTTTCAAAATTATAATAGGTTCTTCCCAAGGATTAACACGTGGTCAAATAAAAACATTCTCCAAAATTTATTGTACTTGTTTCTTCATTTCTTCTAACTCAATAAATTCTATTCTATATGAGGTATTAAATATTTTTTTGTATCCAAGTATGAGTTAAATTGAGAATTATATATCGCTTTTTGGGATGGTCTAAATAATTATTCTTGAAATATATTAATATATTCCTGAATAATAGTTACATTTCATATCTTTTTACATTCAATTTCATCCCCTACTTTACCAATCATTCCAATTAATAAGGCTATAAGAGGTAGTTCTTGAATTAATTCGAGTTCGAAAATTTCTCATTTGATAATAATTTTAGGTTATCATTTATGAAAATATAAATATTCTTACTTCAAAATTTGATCATGGTAGTATATATTGAGATCAAATATATCCCATGTATAATGTCAAATTCCACAATTGTAAGGGACACTAGTTTTGTGATGATATTATACTCACCAAAGTCAATAAGGGAATATATATATTTCTGTGATGCTTGAATAGAATTTTTGGGAGTTTTTATTAATTACTATACTTCTTCAACTCCTATATTTATTTTTTTGATCTTGGAAAACATGAGTGAAAAAAATGACTTCTTAAAACTGGAATACAAAAATGCACTTTCTAGATCCGAGTGTACAATCAGTAAACCTGCTGCTATATTGTTTAGTGCCCTGAAGTCAATCATCATTATTGAAAAAGTGTAACTTTTATCACTTGGCATTTTCGAGGGTTAATTTCAGTTTTCCTATGTTATCATTTGATAAATAAATTGTTTATAAAAGTTCACATGCTCTCCACAATTTAAGCATTGTATTGAAAGATTTACAAGAACCATCTTTCATTTTTCCTTTACAATCAAATATTTATTATTTTCATCTTAAGGACAGTCTTAATAAATATTTCCATCCCTTCCACACTTTTATCACATTCCACATCCTTACATAAAATTTCCTAAATGTTTCTTCCCACACTCATTTCATATAGGTTGTTTTAGTTTCTTCCATTCTCTTTCATTATCAAAATTATTCCCAAAATATCGCTCTATACTTGTATTATTGTCATTAATTTCAAAATACCAAAAAATATCTCCAAAATCCATTCCTAGTTTAAGAAAATTTTACAATATCTCATCATACCTCCTAATGTCTCATATTATCAAAGATTTTAGTAAATGTGGCCTTAATCTACTAAATAATCGATTTCTTTTTCTAATAAATTCAATGAAAATTCTTGAATTCAACAAAAAAATCAATTTAAATTTTATTTTCAATAATCAATTTTCTATTTTCTTAATCAATAAGAATATCATTTAGATTTTTTATTCAATTTTGTAATGATAATAATTTTAGAAATATACTTTTTTTACTCTTCCCACTTCATACCTTCAACTTCATCCTATAGTTGAATGTTTTTTTATTAGTGTTCATAGCTAATTGGATTCTCCCATGAAAGGTGTATTGTTGACGTAAATTTATATTTAATAGAATAAAGAAGAATATATAATATTTTTTCTATTCTCTTAGTGAATTTTTCATTTATCAATGTTACAAAGAATCCAATAAAAGAATTATTTCATTGACCCATTAATGAATTAACCACTAATTTTTCCGTCCTTTGAGAATTCAAATGATATACATGGTTTAAGTTATTATTTATAAATTGATAATAATGATTCAACATCATCATGATGTTTTCAGATATAGCTTCCATAATATTGGGAAGGCATTTATTTCATCATCTATCAAATTCATTATTTATATGGGTACTTCTATTTCCTACCATTTATTCTTTTAAACGAAAACTCAAATGAGAAAATGTATACTATTATAAATCATATAATAATAATTTTAAAGAGGATTTTAATACAAAAAATTTATAATTTCATTATTCTAATATTATATTATTAAATACTACCTATTATAAAAATAAGAAATAATTACTTTTGTTATATATACTTCAAAATGATTCATTAAGATTATGTGATTAACCAAATCGTATCCCCCATGAGTGTTAAAAATGGTTTTCAGTTAGGCCCATTTATTTTTCAATGAGTAAATACCCACCTAACTTTTTAAAGTGCTATTAACCCTAGGTGAATCTTAGCTAGAGCCTTCATCTACTCATTTGTATTAAAATAGGGATTTCATTATAAGGAACCCAAACTCTTTATGCTTTACCCAAATTTAGTAGTTTTTCCTATATATATATATATATCCTTAGGGTTTTCACTACTATCTTTGAGTCCTAATTTATATAAATAACTTAACATTACTCTTATGGAAGCTAAAACAAATCAAATTTTGTAGACATCCTTTTTAAATTATTCCTTAAATTAATATTTCAATAATAAATTCCATAGGATCTTTTGAGGTGTACCATCTTGGAAACTATATACAAAATGCATGAAATAAATAGCACATGAATAAATAATTTTTAATACTATTGAAAGACTCTTTTATTTTTATATCATAGGTCATATCAAGACATATAGTTTCTTAGGGACATACATTAAAAGGAATGGGTGAGAATAAATTCATGTAAGGGGATAAATGAAGGTATTGGAATGTTTGGGATCATCATGATTAAATAATGAGGCATAACCTAAAAGCATAATCAAATGTATATGAGTCATAACATAAAACTATGATACAACATAAAATGATAAATACATAATTATATTTCCAAGTTTTTTCACCATGTTTTCATAAAATATATTACAAAGTTTAATCATTATGGTATCTTGAAGCATTATCAGGGCATACTTCCAAGGTAAAACAATCTTGTTATCTCAATTGATTGCTTCCTTATCGAATGAATTACAGTGATATCTAGTTGCACCCTTAATATTAATAAAATTTATGATCTCCACATATATCATACATCATAATAAAACAATTCATCTATAACCCATGTTGAAAAATAATGGGTTTCATATTAAATCATTGAGCTTATAAGATTTTAACCCTTGTGTAGGGAATGCTGGTCTCATGCATGAAATTACCCAATAATTGATTTATAATTATATATATATATATATATATATTATTACCATTTAAAAAAATAATGTAGGATATTTAAAACAAGAAAAGTATCATAAGGAAAATTAAATAACGATTTTGGCATAAAAAGGGATATATAAAATCGATTGTGGAATGGGATTATTAAGAGGGAATTGTAGTATCTAATTAATATAACATAAAATGGACAATAATAAAATGATTATAAATACTTGGATATATAATATTTTAAAATTTTAATATCATAAAAAAATGTTAGAACCAAAATAAAAAAATAAAGAGGATGATAATCCCTTTCTTTAAGTACCACTACCTAATCTAAGAGGGGAAAATCCTTGAGAGATATGATGCTAATACAAAGGGATTAACTAGAGACTAATAGATAGATTGATTTTATAATGATATTGAGAGTGAGTGAAATAGAGTGAATATGTTGGTGTTTATAGAAAAATGATGAGATTCGTTTATTATTTAACATAAATAAACTTTGAAATTCTATATTTTGGAAAATACTTTTTTATAGGGACACCCATGGTATTGAATCACGGTTTATAAAATTCATAAAATGGTTTCTGATAATTAAAATTTCATAATTTAGTTTTCATTATGTATAACAATTCATTCACAAATGATCCGTTATTCATTAAAATTTCTTTTAAAAGACAATATCTCTTTTGGACTTTTGAATTTTTTATAGTTTTTGAAAATTTATTTAGAGATTATTAAATAAGAATGTAGTTTTTAAAAATATTTAGATCATAAAAAACATAATATATTTTTTAAAATAATTATTATATAATCATACAGTAATAAAATATATTGAAAACAAATAATTGTATTTTTACTATTCATAGAAAAATAATGTATTTTATAAAATTTTAAAAATTTCATTTGAACTACATTTTGATGCACTGATTTAAAATATAATGATTATTCCATTAAAAAAAATTCTTATGTATCAGAAATAATTTTTTAAAATAAAAACTTATATATTTGTTATGAAATACTATTTTAAAGGGATACACATAATTTATTTTTTTAAAGAATTATAAATTTTATAATATCATATATTTTGATTCTGAAAGAGAATATGGACATATGATATCATTTATAAAATATAATTATTATTTATAATAAATTTTAATTTTCTTTAAACTAGTATTTATTATTCAAATGGGTATTATTACTATTCCTACTATAATATAATGATAACATTACAATATTCAGGTAACAATTTACTAACGATCAAATAATAATGGTTACATTTCCCATTTCACCATATATATGCTCTATCATTATATACTCTATCATTCTCATAAACCATCATTCATTAATTCAATTACATTATTATTTCATGTTTATTTCCCAATAATATTCATATCTTTTATGGCCAATATGTTTTCATAATGTATAGTATTCTTATGAAATATAATAGTATTTCTATGTTCTGTTATTGTAAAACATAATCAAACATTAATTTTTTAATGTAAGTTCTTTTACTAATAGTAGAAACAAATTTTGCTCTGTTACAACTACATACCCACACCATGAGGGTTCTTTATAACACACATAATAGTTACATAGGGCGTATTTTGAAGTCTCCAATCTGGCCCAATTTGAGCCTTATCTAGTGTTTTTCATAAATTTTGTTCATAATGTCAAAATTAGATAAGAAAATAGTCAATTCTCTGTTATATTGCATGTAAAAATTGTCGGTGTGATCTTATTCTTCATAAGAACTTATTTATGATATGTTTTGTGAATATGAGTTCTTTGGAATAGTAAGGTCGGTGAATTAGATTAGGAGATATGATCAGAGTGGCTATGGTATCAATACTGCCTTGAAAATGTGATGATTGTAGGGTATTGGTCCCCTATATACTTTATAAAATTTGATACTCCCCATGGACCTAGAGAAGTATCCCTCCATACCAATCATGTGGTTAGGTACTCCCTTAACAACTACTCACATGATAAGTTGTGGGTACCCCATATGACTGATTGGGTAAGAAAATCCTCCCATGTATGGGGTGTGGGTCCTTTATCTATTGAGCTAGTGATCCCCTAATCGATATGATTTTCCATGACATGGTGTAACTCCTCTACATGGATTTGGTACGCCATCAACGACTACATATACCATTATTATGTGAGGATCCTTCATTAAATGCTTGAGATATAGAGTTATTTATGAATGGATGGGTAGTCTATATATATTTGGTTGTGTAGGGTAATGGATACTTGAAGTCACATATAAAATATTATCATCAAGGATATAGGTTGTGATATTTTAACTTGATGATTAGTTTGGTTATATCAATCCTTCAAGTATACAAGGTTTATTATTCGATTTTACGTTGTTCTTAGTTTTATGTTATCTTATCATTCATTGCACATTTTTTTCAAGTATTGTAATAGTTATGTTTATACAAACCAATATTTTTGTGTTCTTCTGATAGGTGTAATGTTAAATATAGAAAATATATTTTTTGGATTTAATCATGGGTGACTTGGAGTTAGTGGAGTGAGATATTGGTGGTTCACAATGGTGATAGTCATTGAAAATATTCATATGTGAAGCTGGTGTGATAAGGATATTATCCTGATAATTGTTCTATTAATTCCTTAACTATAGAATATTGAGATTATGTATTCACATTTATTTATAATGATTCCTTTTTTCATAATGTTATAGTCTTTGGTATTTATCACATGTATATTATTCTAAAGTTAGTTCTTATAACTTGTTTTTAATTTCTTCTTTTTTTTATAAATATATGTGGTGATATGAAGGAACAATTTTCTAAAGCATCCCATGTGAATTATATGTCTTAATGGTGGTTATCACCAGCCTATGGCCTATTAGAGTTAGGCTTGGGGTGGGACGCTCTATCTATCAATAGGCATGGGTAGCATCCCAGTAGGTCGGTTCATATGAGAGTGGTATCAAATCTTTGATGTTTCCTTGGACTAGATTTCAGTGATCATATTATTATGAGAATATTTTTTGAAATTTAAGAAAATTTAGTTAATAATTAATAATTATAGTTATCAGTATAGCCGCCCGAGAATTTTATTGGGAATTTTAAATATCCTTTCACAAAGACTCCTATAATATTTTTGTCAATTTATAATTCAATGAAATCATTTTCATGGTCTAAATGGGTTTATTCATTCATGATGTTTTGCATCAGTTGTGAAATTTTCCATTTAATTCATGAGTTAGAAAACTTAGATATGATTTAATGATTGTGGGATCATATTATTGAATTCATGGTGGAACCTCATATACATATAGCTAGGATTTCAAGGTTGGATCTTGATGAACGAATACCAATACTTGAGGAACCTCAAATCAATCAATTGATTTATGATGCTTTTATTTAGAGACCTGATCAAGAGGTATCTATAATAGGTTAGAAGAGGGAAGAGCCTCTGGCTATTCCATATTGAGATAATTATTCACTCACTATGAAGTTGGGTGATCATCCTCCTCTTGAGCAATGTATCATCTTTATTTAATAGGATATGTATACTAAATGAGTTTAAATGGTCAAGACCACCCATGATTCAAAGAATTCCTAATCTATAGGCCACTAAGGATTTATTGAAGGTGATGACTATTATTTTCTACTTAGTTCATATGGAAACCAATTAGATAATAGTTAGGGATTCTTTTATTTTTCCCGATGGGATGAGTCATTGGTAGGAACTGACTATGGAGATTCACAACGGTACAAATCAAACAAGGTTAGATTTTGATTTCCACCATTCAGAGGAGTATTAATTAATGACACAGAGGATGGATTTAGTTTAGAATATGTCTGACCTTTAGATGTGATGAATGAAGCTGTATATATATGCACTGACGATCAGAGACCTCATGAGGCACTCCATTAATATAAAGAATGATATATTTCTATAATATTTGATGTTTGAGTGTGGTCTCTAGAGGGATATCTGATCCGGGGTAATAATTTTATGTGTCCCTACTGATATCCGAGTTTTAGAAGGGAATATTATGATCGAGAGTTTTTTGAGAGAGATAAATCCAATGATCAGGGAAAGTTTCTGTTTCATTATGGAATAGTCATCATTAGAATCTAATCAGTCAATGGTATTGGGATGCCATCTGTGTAAGAAAATGTAATGATGATCATACACTTAAGGTTACATAAATGGAGAGTGTTTTAGATGATTGAACCAGTATAGTGGAAAAAATATTCTTGCTGTATAGGATGACACATGGAACGTGATTATCTAACTGGATGTGTAACTGGTGTAATCAATGGTTTTATAGTGGATTTACTTGTACACCAGAGGTAGAGATGAGATTGGGGCATTCAATTATCAAGGAATCATTTTATGATTGTAGTTTTAATATATTGGAGGGAGGTTTAGTAGGAGTATATAAATATGTTTTATGTTTTGATCCACCTTCACCGCTCCCACCGTCTGTTGGATTTCATGAGAATTAGGCAATAAGTGGATAAGGTCGTGGATAAATGTACCTTATTTAGGGATAGAATCAATAAGTGACTGGTATGGTTTAAGGTATGGTATGTTTCATCTTTATACTATTACATGTAATTTTCCAAACCAATGTGATTCACTCTTTGATTGCTATATTATTACTTTATGAGTTATAAATTCTTGTAGAGTCTCTATAATAACATATGTGTCTAGAGACTACCACTAGTCAAGTCCCCATATACACCCAAATGTTTCGATGGAACAATCTTCCACTAAGTATAGATATATTTTCATGGGACGTCACTACATTTGGGAATAATATCAATGATTTATACCTTGGTATAATGTGGTTATCTTTAGTTTATTTCTAGAATAGAGAACTTTCATCAAAGGGTGGTGTGATATCAAGCTGATAGATCAAGTATAGGGAACCTTCTTGTTCTTACATAACAATTACATCATTTTTATGATAAAAACATAAATGAATTATAAAACTAGGATAAAAAGGTTTAGTATATTTGAAAAATTAGGACCATACATCACTTATGCATAATAAATCATGAACATTTATTTAAAAATCTTATTATGTATTCTTCTAAATATCATGTTCTCTTTAGTACATGTAGTCACCCAAGGATATAAATCAAAGAAAGGGGTGAGCTAAAATCCAATTAAGAGGATAAATATAGAACCAAATCAATATAATATGGGTGATCATATACATCATCATCATCATCATCCTGATTGGAAGAGAGAGATAAAGGCATGGAATGTGGAAATTCATAAAAATGAAACATCATGTCATATTGGTCAAATACCACACATAGTTATAAATAAATCTAGAATTATGTTCACACATAAAATATGTATATATTCATAACATCATCACTTTGAAAAAAGATATAATCATGTTCATTCATAATACACATCATCTAATGAGATAACATTACCCAATTCATTAGAGTGCAATATAATTCTTAGCACACCCATCATATCATAACATTTATACAATAATGCATGATGCATAGAATGTATGTCATTAAAATAAATGAATTAACCCATGTAATGGAATGTGTTTCATAAATATTTCATAAATAATGATTAATCACGGTGTTCCCAAATGAATTATTGAAAAAACATATTTTTTATAAGATTCATTATACCTGAGCAAAGAAGAAACAACTCTAGAGGAGTCAAAATGTGTTTTGGAAAGAATATTACTTTTATAAAAAAAATTATTTGTCATAAAATAATATTGGAAACATGTATATCCCAAAAAATGTTGGGACAATGAAATTATATTTTGAGATTATTAAATTAACATTCATACTAAAATTTATCATGAATGAGGAAAAACACAAAGAAAAGGATTTGGGTTCGAGAATCCACTAACCTTATGTCTGAATGATTTATTCACGTTAATATCATAGATATTAAAATTAGATTCATTAATTACTAAATAAATAAACTGTTATACATGTATTTTATTTTCTATAATTTTAATAAGTTTTTATGGATATTTTGATATGTTATAGAGTTCAATTCTGTCATTCTAGGAGTGTTCATTTTCATTATATTCAGGACCCGTTCAATTGTATATATGTATAGAATTATTATAAAATGAGAATAATTCTCCATAATTGAAATTATAAGTTTCTAATGAACATAAGGATCTTTAAATGGTCTTATATATTATTTGGTTATATGGTAGTAGGATGATTAATCGGATAAAATTTTAATTAAAATGATTTAATTTACTTTGCCAGTTTTTACGACCATCATCAACTTATATCATTTTATTTAACTTCATGTTTATATTTTGGTTTCATGATCATTATATAACAGATCATATGTAAAATAAAATATGAATTAACTATAATAATTGTTATATGACCATCCTTGAAGGTGGTTATGTAAAATGAAAACTTTTCATCCTTGAAGGTGGTGAATCGACACATCACAAATGATGTTATGATTTTTAGAATAAAAGGTATAGGATAAGATGATTGATGATGGATATTTCATTAACATAATAAAATTAAATTTTATGAAAGATAATGTGTTTATAATTACACTTTGTGATAGGGGATATTATATTATAATAAGAAAAGAAAAAAGATAAAAAAGAATGAAAGAGGATTTTACCACTTGAATTTCTTAACCTTGAGAACCTTCTTAAGGAACTTAAGTTTGGTATTTTATTAAGAACATAAATTTATGTACCTAGGGAAGAATCTTGTGGAGTTAATTGGTTAAAATATAAAAAATATAAAAGGATTAGAATGTGGGAAGAGAGGAGGTGGTGTGGGTTGGTATTTATAGGGGTGGAGAGGGGTGTTTTTATATTATTTTATGCATTAGATTATTATTCAAGATCTAAACTGTAAATAGTGATGATTCATATAACTAAATAAAGTAAATAGAGAGTTATATTTCTATATAATGGTTCTTACATCATCCATACATCAATAATGCCTAAAAAATTCAGGTATTTATCTTATTTCATGAATTATCAAAACTAACAATTCACCAATAATTAAACTATTTTCAAAAATTCCCAATAATTCACCCTAAGCATTTTTCAACATGTAAAATTCAAAAATAGACTTTATTTTATGACAATAATTTTCTAAATATGATAAATTTCATTTTTAATTAAAATCAAAATTTAATATTAAAATACTAATTTTAATATTATAACCATTTTCATGAAACATTGAAAAATTAATTAAAATATTATAAAATTATCTTATAAACATAAGACAATAAAATATTAATTTATTAATATAATTTATGAAAATGATTTTTCTTTTATTTAGTTGTATTAATTATAAAATATTATATAAACAATTACGTTTTACAACAAATACACACACTTAATTTAGAATTTCTCTAACATTTATTTACATATACAATGATATAAATATATCATATGTTCATTTATAATATACATACATTTTGTTTTTAATAACATAGGTAAGGTTACTATTCTATTGGATGGATTACTATTCCTAATGGTCATGTTATTATTCCAATAGTCAAGTTACTATTCTATCAGAATAGGTTCCATAATTTCAATAAATACAACTTATTTCATTATTCACATATAAGAATGATGTTTTTATTAGGATATCAATAATAAGTATGTGTTTTTTACCAACCAAAATATTTATAGGAATGGAAATCAAATTGATAAAATTTTCTGTGGTAACATTCTTCCACCATTTTGAAATTTCTCGCTCAAAATTTCATTTAACATACTAAGGTGGAAACATGTGAGGGTACTTCCCCATCACTACATCCTATAGTTCCCATGTTTCTTCTTCATAATTATGATTCCTCCAAAACACTTTTACAAGGTGATTTTTTTGTTTCTTAGGAATTTTTCTCTTCAATCCAAGTTCATTACGAGTTTCTCTTCATATGAGAGGTCATTATCTAGTTTTACCACCCCTGGATTAAGTACATATGACGGTTTGGGTTTGTACTTACTCTAGAGTGATTTGTGGAACACGTCATGAAATTGATCTATATTTGGTGGAAGTGAAAGTTGATAAACCACTACTTCTATGTGATCAAGGATCTCAAAGGGTAAATGTGCATGTCACTAAGCTTCTCTTTCTTTCCAAACTTCATGACTCTAATCTATAGAGATACTGGATGTAAACAATTTTTTTCTAACATCTAACTTAAAATAACATTAATGGTTACTATTATAACTCATTTTTTGACTCTGGGAAACATTGATATGTTTCTTGATGATTTGAATATTTTCTTCTATTTCATTCACAATATCAGTTCTAGGTATCTTTTATTCCCCAGATTCAAAAGGTTGGAGTTCTACAATTATTTCTATACAAAGATTAATATGGAGCCATTTGAATACTTGATTGAAAGATGTTATTGTATAATAACTCAACCAATGGAAGATTCTGATCCCATCCACTATTGAATTCCATTCATTAGGCTCTTAGAATGTCATTGAGTGACTAAATATTCCTTTCTAATTTGCCATTATTTTGGTACTGGTAATTCATTATAAAATTTAATTCAATACTCAAATAATGTTGAATAATTCTCTAGAATTTAGAGGTAAACCTTGGATATAGATCCAAGATGATGAATGTGGTACCCCATGCGGCCTCACCACTTCATTCACATATATCTTAAAAAAACTTATATAAGAAATCATCGAAAAAGTGATAAAGTTTCTAGTCATGGTGAGTCGATCCACCACAACCCATATCGCATCATTTCCTTTGGATGTATTTGGGAAACCACTGAAAAATTACATAGTTATATTCTCCAATTTTCTAATGGTTATAGAAAATGTTGTTTCATCCCCATAACATTTATCATTCTACTTAAACTTATTGACATATTGAGAACCTTGTGATATAGTCTGCAGTCTTATTCATCTTCAAATAATTCCACTATAAGTGTTATCAAAGATCGCAGTACATATTGGTACATCCAAGTTGGATGATGAAATATGAGCTATGGTCATTATCCCATATCTCCTTATTTATCTTGGGTGATGAAGGGAGACATAGACTCATTCCAAATCGAATTACACCATCATCATTGATGTGTAACACATGTAAATTTCATTCCTTTACTACATTCACCTTCTTCTGTTACTCAAATTCATTCCTTTGTGCCTAACTATTCTTTTCTTGGATATATGGTTGGTAAATATTTTTGTAAAGGTATGATTTATTCCCTATAATTATGATTTTCAAATATATCCTTTTCATATCCCTGAAGATAAGGTCTTTCTCAATCCACATCACAAATAGAGTAGTATATTCTTTTCTATTAAGAGGATCATCTACATTGTTCATCTTTCCCTGATGGTAATGAATAGAGAAATTATAGTCCTTTATTATCTCTAACCATCTTCTTCGATTTATTTTGAGTTCCATCTGGGTGAATATATACTTTAAAACCTTTTGATTAGTATACATGTCACACTTCTCACCATATAGATAGTACAACTAAATCATTAGATAGAAGATCACAACTACTAACTAAAAATAATGCATCGGTTGTTCTTATCATGGATCTTCAACAATAGTGATGCAAAGGCTATCATTTTATCATTTTACATGAGTACACAACCCATGTCTTTCTTTGATTAATCATTGTATATCACAAAATCTTCTCCACTTGTAGGAAGTGTGAGTAGAAGTGTAGTGATTAGCCTCTTATTTATCTCCTTGAATCTTTCATCACATTATTCTTTTGAGACATAATTCAACCCTTCACTTGTTAACATAGTTAGTGGTATAGTTAAATTTTGAGAAATTTCTCCCAAAACATCGTTAATACCCTATAAATCTATGAAAAATACAGATTTTCCGGACACTAGTCAAATTGTTCCATTCCATAATTTTAATTTTTAATGGTCCATACATGTTCTATAGCTTGTGATCAGGTGTCCAAATAATGTGACTTACTATATCCAAAAGTCACACTTCTGGAATGTGGTGTACAATTTTTCCTTCCTTAATATTGCAATGAAAATCATTAGATGTTCTTCATATTCCTCCTTTCTCTTGGATTAAATGATAATATCCTCCATAAACACTACGAAAAATTTGTAAAGGTAGTGTTTAAATATTCTATTCATTAAATCCTTAAGGATTTAGGGGAATTAGTGAGTCCGAAGGGAATCACTAGAAACTCATAGTGCAAATACCTTATATGGAAAGTAGTCATATGAATACATCTATCATCACCTTTAGTCTACTATATCTATAATGACTATCCTCCTTTTAGAATAATTGAGATATTAATTATTTATCAAATAATTCATCAAACCCTGGAAGTGGATAATTCTTCTTTATAGTGATCTTATTGTGCTCTTAGATATTTTTACACAAATGCATTGATCCATCCTTTTTATTTAAAAAAATTCCTAATGAAACCCAAGGTGATGGACAATAGAGTGTGAAAAATTTATATAAATTATGTTATAGTTTCTTCATTAACTCATTTGGTTTGATCCATACCATCCTGTGGGAGAATTAAGAGATAGAAGTGGATCCAGGTATAACTTCTCTTGATAACTCTACCTCATAGACTAGGGGATTTTTGGGTAACTATTCATTAAATATATCACTCTATTCCCTCACAATGGGAATTTTCTCCATGTTGATACCTTACTTTAACTCAAACATTTGATAGAGGTATGCTTCTTTACAGGGAATCAATACTAACACTATTGATGATTTTTCAATGGCGATTTATGGTCTTTATTTCATTTTTATAGGAGAATGGGATGGTTCATAATATGAAAAAATATTTCATTTTTCTTATAGTTTACTTGTCATATATATAATAAGAGCCAATCCATGACTTTTATAGCATCAAATTCCCCAAAGAAGCATCATGAGATTACCTTTATTAATTTTCACATATACACCAATATGTGAAGATTCCAACACTTGGGTAGAAATGATCGCACATGAAGTGTACCTTGTATGAATTCAGGGATTCAATTCAATAGTTATAGAAAACTTTCAATATATAAAGGAATGTGTAGAAGCATTATAAAATAATGATTTTTTCATTCTTGGGTGAATAAGAAGTGTACCTGGTATGAATTCAGTTACTTGCTTCATTTTATAAGTAGTGATGGTGTAATATTTCTCTTTCCCCTTTGGAGTTGGTGCCTCCTAATGCTAATTAACCACAAGGAGTTTGGGTTTTGGGTACCAGATTTCATACTAAACTTTCTCCCTATATTTGAAGAATTGAACCATGGGTGGTTCTCTCATTTCCTCTACCATATTGGCCAAACTCTTTATGTCTCCCTAATATTCATGAGCTCGGTGACCTTCTATCCACACATAATGAACTTTACCATCTCTTTGAGTTCATTCCCATGAAGATTCTTCCCAAATTTTTGACATATGACTGGTCGAGTTTTAATTTCACATTTTTTATTATATCCTCCATATTTTTTTTTCATATCTCTATATTCACAGTACTATTATCCGAACTAAAAAGGCCTAGGATCATCATAATAATCATGATACGAAGTTTTAGATAAATTAATGGATTCTGCCAATGCATAAAAATGAAACATCATGTCTTAGTGGTTAAAAACAACACATAGTTTTGAAGAAATATAAATTCATTTTCATGCATAATAAAACTCATCTCATGAAATAAATTATATTACCCAATGCATTGGAGAACTATATAATTTTAGGTACACCCGTCATGTCATAACAGTTATATAGTCATGGATACCAAATTTCATATATATCAATAAAATTCATGAACTTAACTATGTAAAGGAATGTGTTTAATAGGAATTTAATTAATCATGATTAGACATTAGGTTCCAAAATTAATTAGGGAAAACATATTCATTATATTATTCATCATTTTTTAGTGGAGAAAAAACAACTCAATAGGAGTCAAAATTTGTCTTGGATAGAATATTTATTTTGGAAAATCATTGTATTTTTTATAAAATCAGTTTGAAAATAAGTATATCCCCAAATTTAAATGTTAATGAAAATTAAATTATAGTTTCATTATATTTATAGAACATCAAAACTCAAATTTGGCATGAAAGTGGAATAACATAAAGAAAATGATTTGGGTTCAAGAATCTCTTTACCTTATGTCTAAATACTTTGTTCACCTTAATATCCTAGATAATAAAATTATATTTATTAATTACTATATATAAAACATCTTATAAATTTATTTTTTTATTATAATTTCATTTAGTTAGTTTATTTCCTTTTTTATGAGTTATAGAGTTCAATTCCATCATTTTGGGAGTGTTCATTTTCATTGTATTCGCGATCAGTTCACATGTACCCAAGTATGGATGTTCCTGTAAAATGATAATAATTAGTAGAATTGAAATTGTATGTTTTTAATTAACTTAATTTAGTTTAAATGGTATAATATAAATTTTTTTTATGGTATGAGGATGATTCAATAGATAAACTATTCATGAAAATGATTTAATTTATTTTTGTGGTTTTTACAACCATAAAAAAAATTATTATTTTATTTAATATAATGTTTATCTATTAGTTATAGAATAATTATATGATAGATAATATGTATAATGAAATATTAATTAACCAAAATAATTGTTTTATGACCATCCTTTAAGGCATTAATGGAAAATGAAAACTCATCGGCCATGAAAGTGGTGAATCGGCACATCATAGATAATGTTTTTATTTTTAAAATAAAAGTAGAGGAGAGGATGTTTGATAATGTAAATTACATTAACATGATAAAATTATTGTATATATTATATAATGGATTTATCATTCCACATTTGGATGTTGTAGGTGATGATATAATAAGAGTAGAAATGAAATTTAAATAGAACTAAATAAGATTTTACCTCTATAATTTCTTCTCTATGAGAACCTCTTTCACGAACATGGGTTTGGAATTTTATTAAGATGGAATGCTCCTAGAAACTGTTAAGAGTCTTGGGAAGTAAATTGGGTATAATTATAAAATATTCATGTCTTATAAATTTTTAGTAGAAGATGTGGTGAGAGGTGGTATATATAAGGGAGCATAGGGGTGTTTTCTATTATTTTATTCATTAGTTTGTTATTTTGGATCAAGAATATAAATTGTGATTATTTAAATGATTAAATACATTAAATATAGAATTATTGATGGAAATAATTGTTCTTACATCATTCATACATAAACAATGAATAAAAAATTCTTGTATTTAGCTTATTTCGTAAATTAACATATTTCACTATTCACAAAAAATAAACTATTTCAAAAAATCCAAAATATTCACCCTAAACATTTATCAATGTGTATTATTTATAAATTGACTTCACTTTAAGAAAATAATCTTTAAAACATGGAAAATATCATTTTTAATTAAAATCATCATTTACTCAAAAAATATTGATTTTAATATTATAATCATTTTTATGACACTTTAGAAAATTAATAAGGTCTCATAAAATTTTCTTATATTCATAAGATAAAAAATATTAACTTATTAATCTATATTATGAAAATCAATTTTCTTTTAAATCATTTTATTAATTGTAAATGTTTAAGTAAACATTTATATTTTATAAAAAATACCCAAACATAATGTATCATTTCTAAAGCATTTATTTACTTATAAGATGATATAAATATATCATATTTTAATTCATAAGATATATAAATTTTATTTATGATTTCATATTGGATTATACTTTTCTATTGGATGAATTACTATTCCTAATGTTCATGTTAATATTTCAATAGTCAAGTTACTTTTTCATCAGAATAGGTTCCTTAATTTCATTAAATACCACTTATTTCATTATTCACTTATAATAATGAGATTTGTATTAGTATCTCTATGATATGTATGTCTTTTTAACATATAGAATATTTATTTTAGGTGAAATTCCAATGATAAAAGTTTGGGTCGTTACATCGAGGTTCTGTTTTTGGGTGTATAAGATCTATAGTGAAGATGGGTATGGAATATACATAGAAAGATTCATCCATTCACCAACCAAAAAGATAGTTTGGAATAATTTACAGTATAATATTAAAATTATTTCCTTCATGTATTAGTATAGGACTATAAGGATTTTTTTCTATAGGATGTTCCAAGATTTTCTCTTTACCAAGCGATTGAATTCTACGTAAATTTACACCTAGGGACCACCTCAATATGATTAATAGTGTATAGAATGTACTTTTTCAAGATAAATGTATTAAAGGAACATCTTTATTAAATTTCAAATAAGTTTTCTATCATTTCTAGAGTGTCCCCTAGGTAACCCCAATTCTACATTACAAAAATAAGATGAGAGTTTGAGGGGTTTTATTGACTATCACCACCAGGACTAGGTGACATTCATGAAGAAATACCATCTTCCAAGGATCAATTAACACATTTAATAGTTGAAGGTAGTTAAGTGTCACTTTAAAGTCATATTCTAGTTCAAATATAATTATTTTTTGGTTTTCTTGGAGGTCATATGGAAGACAATGCTATTTTATTTTCTTGGTGATATTGTGTAGTGTTATAATTTCACCAACCAAATTCATGGAGCTCATGAATTTTTTCTTCTATCTATTTGTGGACTAACACATTGTAATTTTTTAATTAATTCTTCATGTATTCAAGGTTATATGAAAATCATTTTAATCATTTAATAATGGTTTTTTTTTAATTTGAGAGAAACAGCTTGATATTAAACTCTTGAAGTGAAAATTTAAGATTCAAAAAGATCATTTTCAAGGGAACATCATGTATGAGTGTGAAGTATTATTCAAGTCCATTAATATCAAAGTAGTTCTCACTCAGGATCCCCCCATAAATTAGGTTTCATACAAAAATTACTTGGCTTTGTATGATATTATGAGTGAAACATGGAAAACTTGTCTAGGAGTTTAGCACCCCTGAACACCCTTTCCACAAAGATAAATTATTATGTATGTTTTGATCGATTTTAGAGAGATTTTTGGGGGATGAATAATAGGTTGACTAATGATCAAATTTTACTATTTTTGGTGAATATGATAAGTTCTATGAATAATACCATTGATTTTTTTGGCATTGAGGGACAACCTAGATTGTAAGCGCAAACACATTACTACTATTGGATCATTCCCCTAGTTTTATTGATATTTTAAGTGGATATTCCCTTGGGTTACATCACCTCAGACCCATGTGAGACTCATGTCCCCTTTATCATTAAGAAAATTTTATATTTTTGGTTCAGTTACTAGTGTTGTCTGGTTCCGTCATAAATAAGATTAGTTGTGTACTGATTTAGAGGTAATTGAAATTCCCCAAGAAGGGTTGGAATACTGAGAATGGTGGGATGAATTATTGGTAGTTTCTTTTGGAATTTATTGTTTCAAAATAATCCTCTATGCTCTGTTAGGATATGTTCAAATCAAATGTAACTCTCAAACTTACCTGAATATAACTATAAATAAAATAACTCCAAAATAAATAATTTATATAATCTTTTTTTCAAGTTTGATCACTGACTCATTGATATTAACGATTATTATCTCAAACCATTAATTTTCAATAATATAATATAACTATTTAAAATTTGTATCATCCTGATACCATTTTCCATCTCGGACTTAAACATCATCCTACTAGGATTCACAATATTTCATTACTAATTACATATTTATTATAATGTGAAAAGAATGATCAGAGAATAGTTTGGGTTTCTTCAACAACTAATGATGAAGCTCTTCCTTTTTGATCAATCCTGATGATAAGAATATAAAATGTTCACATGTTCAAGATATTTTATTTCTAATAATCATAGTTTTAATTTGATCTTTCAACCTTACTCACTACCTTTTGATCTTCAATAATCTACTACATAGTCTATACTCACTAAATACATAGGCATTATAAGTTTTCGTCTCTATCTTTTTAACTCCCAACTTCAATATTTGTTTTTTTTCTCTAAAAAGCCAATCTATGTTTCTTTGTATTTTTATTCTATCACTAATCTTCATCCTTTAATCAATTTTTCCTTGATATTTTATAATTAATTAAATTCTAACAAATATGATCTGTCTCATATTCTAGAGAACTCTCTTAATATAATTGTATAACATATTTTTATTTATGTTTCTTTAATTAGTTATTTGCGTGGTCATTCACCAATATGATAAAATATTCCATTATCATGTAACCATTTATCTCTTATGAAATTACACTAATACACTCCTTCAAATTTTCTATGTATTTCAACCAAAATGATCACTAAAAAATACTTCACAAATATATGAATTTTTAAATTTAAAAATGTTCAAGTGATGATCACCTTCCTAATTTTGCATAACCAGATATGGTTGGTATCTCCATCAATTCTCTATGTGTTGTGACACATCTCATAACAACACAAAATTTAAATTACTTATCTTGAATAATGATAAAGTTAATATCTCATAATTTAGGAATTGAATAACTGAAGATCATTTTCCCATTAATCATCCAGAATCATGTTTTTAAAAAATATATAATTTCTCTGTTTTTACGAACTCATTGATTTTTACATTTTCAATATACAAAAAATATCAAAATAGTCTATATTTCCATGTCTTTCCCATTTTTTTTAGATATTCATTGATGTTTGTAATACTTATTAAGTCTTATGATGTTGGAAAAAGAAATACATAGATTAGAAAATCATAGAAGATATACAAGTCTTATTCAACATTGAAATGGTATTACACATCTTAAAAAAAATCTTCCACACATAAATAATTCTTATGCCCTAAAAAAAATTCTTTTGAGTGGTGAAAATTATTATGAGGTCATCATGGATTTTCATTTCTAGTAAGTAAATCAATAGTCTTATCGAATCTTAAAATTCATGGAAAATTCTTATTCCCTCTAAATGTTTTTACAAAAACTCAAGGAAGTATTAATAAATATAAAAATTCTTATAAAATCTTTCTAGAAACTTGAAAAATATGAAAATCATAAAAAAAAACAAAAATACAATGATTTTTTTAACATTGGTGTAACATCCTAGTTTTTACTTGTAAAAAATTGGAAAATATCAAATAATATTTTTGGAGCCATGTGCTAAGATGATGTGAAAACCTTAGGTTTGGTGCACAGGATATGTAAATAATAAAAAAACTAATTATATCATATCACCCATGAACATTTTTTATAAAATAATGTAATAACATTAAAATGTTGTCTCTGAGGGGAAATATGAGACCACTATTGTGTCCCGACTATTTATTTTACCCTAGGCATGACATAATTTTTATGCGCGACAGGTGTTCGGCTTGGGTGTCATCATGGGTGGATAAATAATTAAATATATTTATATACTTATTTTTTTATTTAATTAAATCCAAATACCTAATTTTTTTATATAAATACATGGTTATTTATAATCCCCAGGGTTAGCTGCAAAACCTTGGGATTGAGAGGGGAACCATTTGAGGATATCATTGTTTGGAAACAATAGCCCAAGGGATTAGATTTATACCATGTATATTTCTTATCCAAATGGATATTGTGGATATCAACAAGAAATACATTTCAAAATATTCAATTATCAATGATTGATCTAATCTTGATTTATAGCATTTTTATTTTTTGGATTCATCCCATTTTTTTATCCTATGTGGAACATGGATTAACTCAATTAAAAAGTGTTCATTGGTGCATTGATGGTTTATTTTTGATTAATTTATTCTTTTTAGTGTTATTAATTATTCTCTCTTCATTATAATGGTAATGAATCAATGCCAAACCATGAAATTGATGAGGTTCATTTCTTAAAAATTTTATCATGATTTTCTCTTGTTTTTTTTCTCTCATTCATTGCAGGTATTTTTTTTGGTTGATGGTTCCAAAAATACTTGATAATAAATAGTTGTGAAAATGATCTTTGGGGAAACTATTTTATTTCTAAAGATCTAGGTTTGAGATCGATGATGGGATCAAGATGTGACGGTAATGACTAATGATCGAGACCGGATCGATATTTTTCATGGGTAATTCAGTGTGCAGTGATTGGATGAATTGTTATGGGTTTTTTGTGGGATTAAAATGTCCAAAGTATAGTGACTAGTGATAGTATCAGTGGAGGGAAATGGATATTGCATTGATTCACAATGACAGTAGAAGAAATGGTACATGATGACGGTAGGGGAGGCTGTTCATAGGGATAGTCAGCGGAGAGCTCCCCTTCCCCATTCAATGATAGATGAAACGCTACACCCCAATTCAAACAATTTACAGAAGATGGGGGGAGAAAAAAAATTAATTAATTAAAATATTATTATTACTAGTATTATTGTGAAATTGTAAACCCATCATATCTTTTCCATACAATGTTAGATGAATGATCCATCAGTAGCATCACAACCTTGATGTTGAGGTAGATGTTTTAAGAACAATATCATGTATTTAATTTCCACTCATGGCTCAGACCTCTGAATTGTCGCTTGTGTGGGATGTGATGAAATGTGTTTTCTTCACTAAGCATCCCTTTTGCACAAGTGAATATCCTATTAATAATATTTTTCCCTAAATATCACAACAACATGATATATTTGGTTATTTATATCCATTTTCTGTGACATATTAGTGGATTTACAAATTATATTATTGGACTAATGATAACCCCCATGCGTTCCTCATTCTATGTCCAGACTCTCATTTGGGCCCACAAATATTTTATCCTGATATGTTTTCAATGTAGAATGTGATAATGACCATTTTTGGCATCGAAGATGTGACATGTGGTGGTGTATGTAGGAAACGTCATTTTGTGATTCTTAACTAGTATCGGTTTTTTGTGTTCCATATTTCAGATTAGCATTAGTGAGTTCCCTTGTTCTAGGATGAGTTCCTCAATCAAATCCTATGAGGGTTAGTGTGGCACCTTATCCAGTCCATTGGAAATAGAGATCCCCTCTGTAGACTTGGGATGGTATCCTCCGTGAGGCCTGGATTTTATCCTTGTTATCATTGTTATCCCTAGTTATTGTTATTTGTATCTCATGACCAATATATATAGGAATGATCCTATATCTAGTAGGTTAATCATATAGGATGTTTAGTATCCCCTATAGGACTTAGGTTATATCCCCTATCTGTGTATCATGATATTTTATGTTCAATAATGGTCTTCCTAATTACATGTCCATATGATCATGACCTATTATATGAGTTTCATTGGTTTAATCTAGACATAATCAGTGAGTTCTCCCCAAATCAATCTTGACCTTAAAGCCTTGAGAGGAATTTGTAAGGAATAAGAATTTTATCCATATAATTTCTTTTATTATAATTATGTTATATAGTATAAAATACATACATCACAAAGAGAAACTAATAAAAAATTATTTTAAAAATTTAAGAATGAAAAAAGTGGTATTTATATAAATTAATGATTTTATACTAATATAATAGTAACTTTTCCATTGGAATAGTAATATGACCATTGGGAATAGTAAATTGGATAATAGAATAGTAACCTCACCTATGAATGTATAATGAAAATTTAGGTATATTATGAATGAAAATATAATATATTTATAACATGGAAAAGGTAAGTAAATATATTAAAAATAATAAATTAAGTATTATTACTTTTGTGAAACATCAATGATTATTTACAACTTTATAGTGAATATAATTATTTATTCAACAACCCAATATTTCATAGTAGGTTATTTTCTTTAAACGTAATTCGATATCTTGTGCTACAGGCAACTCAAAGTTCGAGCGCACCACTACTAACCAAACTAGCCATTCAAAAAGATGTTATGAATAGTATTAACTCAATTTTTAATTTTATATACTCCATATAATTTTTGATTCCATCTTATGTGTTTCTTAGACATAATATAAGAACAAATTCATTTTTTCCGAAAAAAAAAGAATTGTTTTTAAAAAAATGCAATTTTACCACCTTTTAATGGAAAAACATTTATTAAAATCAATATTTGACACTTTAATATATTAAATTTAATGAAATTAAATTCTTATTTAGAATCCGGACTTAAAATTTTATTTTGGATATATTTTTGGTACTTTTTTTATAATTTTCATATATTGATGAATAATGAAAATTACAAAATTTTAGTTGAAAACAACTTTTTTAATTGAAATAATCTGTAGGGTTTTATTATGAGTTTGAATGGTTTGAATGAATAATTAGATTATATTTTTTCAATTAATACAATTCAGTTCATTATAAGTAGTTTTACATTTAAATTTGACATTAACACATGTTAATCTTTGAATAGTTTTTAGTTTTTAAAAACCCTCTTTTCAATTTCGACAATGGGGATTAATTTTAAATTAATTAGTGAAAGTTATATGTTTTTAATTTGGTAAAATAGAAATCATTTTTTAATTCTTAATATCAAAATTAGATTATGGTGAATTTTTGGTATTTTTTTTAACACATTCAATTTTTTATGAATATTGAAAAACAATGCGTTATAGTTTAAAACAGACATTTTATTTAAATAATTATTTATATAATTTAAAATTATTTTAAGTCAAAATAGACATATAATTTCTATATATTTTAAATGTAATTAATTGGAGTCAATTTATAACAAAATTAGATGTATAAAATGTTATTGAACTTTTTACCGTCTCTTACCCACCTCTTAGTAGCATTTGCAAATTTGCATAAAACATAATTTCACCACTACTTTTAGTTGAATTTAAAAAATATGAGAAAACCCATTGACATAATTATGAAAAATTTGGTTCAATAAAATGAAAATAATTTTTGTTTAATAGTAACTTTGTACTTTTATTTACCACGGTTAAAAGTAAATAGGGTAATTAAGGGTAAAAATGATACTATAATTAACCTAACACATATCCTAATTCTATTGGATAAGTGTAATTAGACCAGAAACAACATTAGGAATAAAATATGATCCTATTTTTTCCACTTAGATTAGATTAGGACATTTATTATTATTTTATTTAAAGAAGAGTTAAAAGAGTTAAATTCAAAATTTATTAACTAAACCATATTTAATATATGGTTAACCTAAAATAAATTTTACTATAAATATACAATAGAAAAATAAATAAATTTCGTACATAATTATATTTTTATTTATAATTTTTAGAAATTAAATAATTTAATTTATTTATGACATAATGATGATGCAGTAATTACCTTATTAATGAAATCTTAAAATAATTGAAATTATAAATATCCAAATAAATGGAAATTGAGACTTTTGGAGAATTCCACTAATATTATACACAAAAATTACTTGTTAGGGTTGATTAAATAAATTTTATTCGAAGTGATAATGTTCTTATAGCTTTCAAAAAATCAAATACTAAATAGCGTCAAAATTGACATAATTGAGTTATTAAAACGAATACTACATTATTAATTGTTATAATTTTCCTAAAAATATATGGTTTTGAAAAAGGTCTTAGATAAGGTTATATAAATTAATAATGAACCACTTGGGGTTCTCTTGGCCTGATATAGTATGTTTATAAACCATATAATATAAAAATACAAAGAGACATGGCAAATGTCAAACTATTTAACTAAGAGTTCAATCGAAATGATAAGGTTAATATGGTGACCTAAACCTATCTAAAACTTACTGGTTGGGATTTTTTTGACCCATCCCCACATCAGACTCTAAATAAATCATTATAGAGTCATTTGAAACTGAAAATAAATTTATTATAAAATAATATTTCAAACTTTTCCTAAAGTACCCCTCACCCCTCTTATAAAAGGGAATTTCCCCTTCTCTCAAAATCACACCCCAAATCCATTGGGATCATACAAAACCTTCCGATATTTCCTTCTAACATCCCTCACATCAACCTAGTGTCCTTACTTTGACCAAAAATCCAACCTAAGGATCCCATTTGATCAACTCAAAAGGAAACACCTGAATAAGAGGTAATAATTTCACCACCCTCTTTTAAGTTCTTTTCATCTTCCACTTCCTCTTTCCTCATTGTTTCCATTACAAAATAATAACTCTAGTAACTCCTATATACTATGATTTTATTATAAATATTATTAAACCGTATTTGGTTCTTTATACATCCTATAAATGAAAAATTCACCATAAGTGTGTACGTACGGCTTACCGTCTCCACGTCATGGTGTAGTTTGTTATCCAAACACTTAATTATTTGGATGGGAATAATAATGAGTATAACTGATGTAAATAATAAATATAACATGTTAATGATTCTTTATATATGATATACCATCCAATTACATATTATTCCATCATCAATATAATGATATTGTCGCTCGTGCGTACGTACAGATTACCGTCTCCACGACGTGATGAGATTCATTCCCATGTTCACTATTCAATGATGATTATAAAAATATATATTATTAATTGGTATGAAATATATAACATAACAATTATACTATATATATATATGTATTTATGTATATATGTATGTACTTACGTATATCATATTCACTTACATCCGTTCAATACGCTGTGAAAACGGAAACAACGTTTATGCGTATGTACGACATATCGTCTCTATAAATGTTTCCTTCCATTTCATATATATATATATATATATGTTATAAATATTTATATTCTAAATATATATGATATATAAATCAATATTTATATTCTTTAACTATTTATATCATTATCTAAATTATACGATCAAGAATAACAAGTTAAAACACGTACGATAAAGAAAGCGATTATAACCCAAAATGTTAATTTAACATAGAAATCATTATTATATGGGTAGTATAAACTCATAAATGAATCATGTATGATATAATAAATATTAATATGGTTATGGTATAATTTCAAAACATACTATGGTCATTATATATGAGGTTAAACGTGCCCTCGACCAAAGGAAAGTGCTAGGTAAGGGGTTTCTTATCTCACTTTTAATTCCGTGATATTTCCTTTGTTCACCACTTATTTATTGCATGTGGTGTATTGTGTACAACCATTTGATATATATTATCATTATATTCATTATATTCATGGTATTATGTGATTAATTTTGTGTTTATTAACTTTTTTCATACGACTCGATTGATTACAACATGGTAAGGGGGTTTCAGCTCACTTTTATTTCCGTGAGATTCATTATATATGAGCCACTATTAACTTTTTTGTGGTGTATGTACTGCCCATGATTGTATTTTTGGAATAATATAATTAAATTTATGTGTATTTACATCATCATTGTATGATCCTTCTTCCATGGGTTTTATTTTTCATAAGTTACCAAATTAGTAAGGGAATGTCAAATAACAATTTCCACTCATTCAGTTCAACGCAAACATCATTGATTACTTTACTCCACGATTATGTGTGAAATCACAAATTATTTACATATGTAGTAATTTACACTCCCCTTTTTGTGGATATACTTTTTATACACATAATCACTCCATTTATAAATTATAAAGTCATCGATATAAACTTGATAAGAGTATTTTTAACTCAATTTACATTCATTGAGTTAGACATCCAAGTCATCGGTGTTGTTTTTACAAGTATATGTGTGAATGTCCCTAGATTTATTTACACTAAATATTCAATCATATTTAATTTATTTATATTTTTCACAAATAATTAGGTAATTTATTTATCCTTAACCTAACTATATGGTCTTTATAAATGAATTTATCTCAACTTACATTCTATTGATACTTCTTTGTTGTTATGTTATAATTCACATTTATTTGGTGTATATACTATATTTGGACATATTATATCCTGAATCCTTTTATTATGATGATATTATAATGTGTGGATTACCTCCATTTTTTTTATTCATGTGTCTTTCATTGGATAAGAACTCTAAATAAAATATCATTTTGAATGTTTTAAAAATTTATTCTTCTTAATCTTTCTCATTAATGTCCATGTTTTAAAAATGGTTTTAAGGATTTATATATACGGACATTGATGTTTTAAAATTAAAGTTTCTTTTAAATTTTTCAATGTTTTATGGGACACTTTGATTCAAAAACCTATTTTAAACAGCTTCTTGATAAATAGTGATACTTTTGAATGTTTTCAAGAAAAGGGGGATATTTCTCCCAAATAGTTTTGATTATTATTTTCATCTATATCAATATCCTTCATTATTATCAGTTGATGTTAATTTATTATAATACAATCTTCTATATTGTATTGAATGAGTTATGTTTGAATGTGGATGTGCTATTTTTATACCATTCATAGTATATGGTTAATGAATTGACATTCTGTATGCTATTTTTAATATGAATGTTTAGATTATGTTTCAACCTTTCATATGAGGAATTAATTGTACTTAGTAAGTGATGGTTGGAGATTGATATAGCTTCTTGATGCATCGGTAGGTCTCATGAGACAAACTAGTGTCTTGACACAAGTCCTCAACAAAATCTTATTTGTAGTCTTGACACAAGGCCTTTACTATGTGGTTATAAAGTCTGTCATTTTGCATTACATCATTATGAAATTGGCTATTGATATTACATGTGATTATTCAACTAGTAGAATATTCATTTGAATAAGTAAATGGCATTATTTGATTAATCTTTTTCATATTATGTTAAAGTTTATGTTTAAAAGGCTTGGGTTCTAGTTTTATACATAGCCTTAAATATTTATCCTAATTTATGATAGTTTCCACTATAATGTTATCCTTACTGAGAATCTGAGATCATCCCTTTCTTATGTTTTACATTTCCCAAGATGCAAGGAAGTATATTATGATTAACCTGCAGGAATGGGCTCAGAGATATAAGAGTGTTAAAAGGAGACACAATGTTGTTTTTTATTTTATGATGTAATATAAAACTTATGTATATATGTAGTACTTCCAAGGCTACTAAACTGATTGGTATTTCGGGACATGATTCCTTGTATCATGCCAATGTTTTGGAATAATGCACCAATTACGGGTAACTGGGGTCCGAGAATTATAGTTGGTATCTGAGGAAGTTTAATACAAACCTTGGAAGATGGATTTATAAAAAATGCGGATTAGGAAACAATACCCTAAGATAGACCTTGATGAGTGGTATATAAGAACATCCAAAAATTAAGGTAATGTAAATATTATGTGGGTTTTCAAGCAATACATCCTTATTTGGATACGAGTAGGTAGAGGTGCCTCTGGCACAGATATACCTAAGAGTGAAAACTCTAACAAGGAGTTTTGGGCTTGACTCGGGGTATCCTGGTACACAACAACGGTCCTTGATGCACTTTTGGTTATGACACTCCTAGGGGATATGCTTAGGATAATTCAAATTTAGATTAACAATAAATTTTATGGATTGTAATATAAGATGATAATCAATAAATTTGATTAATCATAAGGTGTTTTAGATTGAAAATAAGGTGTTATGATATTCTATAAATGATTTTACGAATCACATTATGCTTTCTTGTGTTAGTCAATGGCTAGATTCCAAGGAAGCCATAGTAACATTGAACATGATGTACATGATGGGCACAGTGGATGAAATGATCAATGAAATGGATTGTTGATATGCATAAAAGATACCATGTTCATGCTGAATTAGTTTTCCAAAAATATGATCAACAACATATATATTAACTAACTCCCAGACTCAATCAATAAAAGAAAGGTGGTGAATGATTAGAGCTCCAATAGTGGAGAACATGGTGAAAAGAAAGCTCAGTTTCTATAATGCATGAAATGTGGAAAGAGAAACCTAGGAAAGTGTTTTAATGGAACAAATAAATGATTATTGTGTGTTAAAAAAGGACATAAAGTAAATAATTGCTAGAGAAAAATGGAGGGTACAATGGAAGAAAATAAATATTATCACGAGAATATATTTACAGTAATTTGTCATAAATATAGGGGACCTGGGCATTACCCGAGTGAATTCCCTATTCATTAGGATAACCTCTTGGTCAAGGAAGAATGTATGTGGAAATAAATATATGGTTAATTGTTTAAAAGTATTAGTGCTCTTTGTTTATGGGATTACATTGGAAGACTTTTCTCTTATATGTGTAACCCTGCAATTTTTTTATGTGAAAACGCAATTTTTTAAGAATTATCTTTTCTATTATAGATATAAATAACCATTTGGGTTTATATGATACTTTATTTTGAGGAAATTACCAGTTATTAAATTTTGGGATGAAAATGTGAGGTATGAGATAACATTTGGGGTGAAATTATGTTATGGTTATTCTGAAGAATTTTTATCATTTTGGGAATGTGTAAGGAGACAGATATTCTATGTGATTTTTTTAATTATATGGGAATTCTACAAGTCTTTGAAAATTGATGGTGCATGATTATGAGGCATGGTGTGACCACAATGAATTTCTGAACTTTTTTTATGTATATTCAGTAAACATGTGAGCGGGATTTTATAACTTTCGAATCGATGCACAGAATTGAAAACTGAGGGCACCATTGAACTCACAGCGCTGATTTTTACTTAAGGAGTCCTTCACCTCGACCACAGTAGGTCATGGGTGAATGTTAGTTTTTGTGATTTTTGTGAGAGAAAATAAAATAATCTATCTTTATTTTAATTTTTAAATTTAATCCTGCCAATTGAATGTGCAGTGGTAGGGACCACCTGATCTTAAAACCTCCCATTTTGAAATTAATGGTGGGGACCAACCGACCCTTGAACTACCTCATTAATGGGGGAGGTGACTATTGGTTTTCTCTAAAATAATTATCCCAACATAAATTTAATTAATAGCCAACTCTAGTTAACATAATAAGACATAATTTAATAAGTTGGCTATTCATTTTTGGGGGAATTGGGGAAGGGTTGGAAAAGGTGAGAGTTGGGAGAAATTTGGAGAAACTTTTCCTACAAATGATGAACTCCCTTTCCAATGAAGAACATGATTCAGAATCAAGAATGAGGATGACACACGAACCCGACTTTGGAGTCGTGTTGCGGAAGCAACAATCGTAGGCATCCTCATCCCCTTCACCATCATCATCTCGCGACACTTCCAATGAACAATCAAGGTAGGGATGGTTGTTTTTGCATACCCCCTTACCCATTCATGAAGTTCTTCATGATTCAACAATAATCAAGCCACTTGCTACCATTCTAAAATGGAGGGTTCATGCCAAAGGAACACGGCCCAACCTCTCCACAACGTTTTTGAATTTTTATGATCTTGAAATGATGGTGACATCCTGAGACAAGTGCGGAAGTCTTCAGAATGAATAACGGGACATCGGGGCGTGCCTGGTGCCTGAGGAACATTGCTGGCGATCCATGTCGGTGACCAGCATCGGTGGACTCGGGAGCGATGGTCGGCACTCCGATCGGCCACGTCAATAGCTGTGGCATAACAACGTCGCTGGAGAATGTTCGCGGCCCGTTGGCAGCAGTGGAGCAAGGGCGGTGGCCAGCGCACGACCGACCGCGCGATGAGTGTGGTGGCGTGCATCCATGCCACCGGACGTACAGGAGCCATAAAAAAGGCTCTGGAGGTGACGGGAGGGTAGTCAGCTTGCTGCCAGCCACTGGTGGTGGCACAAAGCACGATAGTGCCGCGAAGAGGGCTGGCTATCCAGCCTGCTGTGGGCCGCCCAGTGGGTCGTGCACCGAAGGCCGCCCAACAGGCCACGCACCATGGGCCACCCAATAGTCCACCCACCGCTGGCTACCTAGCAGGCCACCCATCACGGGCTGGGTCAGACCCAGGGCAAGACTTCGTTCGGCCCATGCCGTATCCGGCCGGGTCGGACCGGACCCAGACCAACTTCGACCCCTTTTCACTCTTTCGTCCATAACTTGAGCTACGAGCATCTGTTTTAGGAACTATCTATGGTTCCAGAAACCTTGGATCGAGGTGGTCCTTTTGGTATACCCCACATGAGGTTTGGATAAAGATGGGATATGGCCAGGTTGGATAGAACACAAATCCAACTGGGCCCTCCGGACTAAAGGATAATAACTTACAGACTGGGCATCCGATTGACACACCATCTATTATATTGATACCCCTTTTACATGGAAGTACATTGGGATAATTCTTTGTGGGACTTCATGGTAGTTTGAGTATCAACATGTGGCTTGAAGAGCGGACCCTCCCGAAATCAAGCGAGCATAGTGCGGGAACCTTGTGGGTGGCTGTAACATGAGAAAGGGATCCTATGTGGGTCTGTGCTTTAGGATCCTATGTAGTTTTGTGTTCAAGATTCTCAGTTGTATCCTCTCTAAGAATCCATGTGGGACTACTCTAGGATCCTACGTGAGTCTGCTGTATTAGGATCCTATGTGGGTCTGATGGTTTAGGATCCTACGTGGGTATGCCTCATAATAGAGTAAGTTGATTCAGTAGTTACATATAATCATCTTGGCTACCGTACCTAAGTTATACCTGGTGTGATATGAGTCTTTACCTTTTTGGTACTTACCTTTGTGGTGATTCCTTTGTGGGATTCATCTGTGCGGCGATACCTTTGTGGTACTTACCTTCATAGTGATGCCCTTATGGTATTCTTCTGTGCGGAAATACCTTTGTGGTACTTACCTTTGTGGTGTTACCTTTGTGGTATTCCTTCCTCCATGTAATAGTTGAGCTTTTAGCCTAAAAGAGTTGAGCCTTTTGTTTCCACATGAATGAGATGGGAATATTTGATAAATTAGGTATATGTATGGGCATATACCTAAGTAGGGTTTTTAGTAGTTTTCATGCTTTGTGGTTTATTATTTGTGGATTTTTTGAGACCTTCGAGGGTTTCAGGGACCCTATTGGGTATCGTTATACTCACCCCTGCACGGGGTATGCCCGCACCTTGTTGTGTTTGGTACATACGATGGAAAACTCTGACTGACGATGTGGGTACGAGGACTGAAGATAGCTCGAAGGTGGACATTAGATGAGTCGTACAGCAAAGAAGACAGTTCGAGAGTTGTATATTCCCTATAGGTAGAATCCTTGGCAGAAGCTCACATGATTTGTTTCAGTTACTTGTACTTTTTAGTATTCCTGTACCTTATAGTTGGGCTTGTATTCTGACATCTTTTTCCAACTGTACACACTCTTTTACTATATAGTTTACTTGTGTTCATATCTTGTTGTGTGCTTGGTTGTGTGTGTTTACAGGTTATAAAGGAAATGCCTTCCTGGTTTAAGAAATATGGATTTTGGTGCTAGTCACTAGCCCCCGGTCTTTGGAAGGCTAGCCTGGGGTAGTCAGGGCAAGGGCCCCGGGGGATGGGTCCTAAAAAATTTGTCTCGGAGGGAGGTTCTACTATAGAACATTGGACTCTGATCATTTTAATGGAAATAGTGGTAATTTTTACGAGTGTGGTTATCAGTTTAGGGAATCCAGTGTTGGGGTGGTGGCCGACGTATCCAAACACCAGGACCCTGACTTCTAATTTATGACTCAGTGCATGAAAACACTAATTGTGTGTGTATTTTGAAGAGTTTTCTTTGTGATATTATTGAGTCATATCACTAGGTATAACTTATTGACTGTGGAGAACATGTTTCTATTCAGGATTCCTCCATGCAGATAGCCAGCTAGGGTTCCGAGTATAGTACGTGACGATAGGCCATTGAGCGACGTGGCCTCGGTGTAGGGCCCTTTATCAGTAGAGGCACCAGGTGAGGCACCAGAAGTACCATTACCAATTGGACCACCGATGCCACCCACCCCAGCAGAAAAGGGTACACGCCGCTTGGGCATGTTGGATGAGTTCAAGAACTAGAGGCCACCCAGGTTCATGGGTGAGATGGACCCATAGGTAGCTGAGGATTGGATGGAGGTTGTTGAGAGAGTCTTCCGAATGGTAGGGACACCAGTTGATGTCATGGTGATCCTTACTGGTAGTCTTATACAGGCAGCAGCAGGAAGATGGTGGAGTATGATTCCCCAGGTTCACAACTAGGTGACACTTCTCTAAGAAAAATTTCAGAGCCAGTTTCAGGTAGAGTTTGTCCCAACAACCCTTCATCTAGTGCGCATACATGAGCATCTTCATCTGCAGCAGGGAAACATGACAGTGGATCGGTACTCAGTGAGGTTCACTGACCTCTCACACTACTCCACTAATATGGTGTGGGACCCATTCTCCAGGTCCCGGACCATCGAGTAGGGACTCAGTCATGAGATCAGGGCTTCGATGATTTCTATCAGCATCCCAACGCAGGAGGGGGTGTTAGATCGAGCCCTCTAAGTGGAGAGTTTTCTTGTGGAGCAGTCCCTAGTAGTGAGACCCACCACCAGGTGTCACATAGAAGATACTTCTCAATATGGCAGCAGACAAATGACACAGAGGTCTAAGAGGACTAGACATACAGGAGGACGACTACATGATTCAGGTTCTGTTGTATGGGGCACCCGAGACAGATCCAGTCATGCGAGGAGAAGGTAGGGTTACGCATGTGGCAGGAAGGGTCACATGTCTCATGACTGCCCAAACCACCTTATGGATGATCAGCAGATGGTCAAAGTACCACCCAGGCAGAGACAGAGGTTCGACTAAGGAGGTTCGTAGGGAGAAGGCAGACATGGTGGAGGAGATAGTTGTGCAGCTGGCAGTGGGAGACGATTCATGGTGTTACTACCACCACCACTAGATGGTCCACCACGACCACAGGGAGGAGGTGGACAGGGGAAATCTCAGCTCCAGGAAGCTAAGTCCTATGACCATGGCGCTCCGAAGATGATATGAGGTACGATCTGTGTCTACTCTACCTTGGATCCAGTACTTATATACACAACCTAAAGTCATTATTTTATTTTCACTACCCTCGTTCGGAGCACAAAGATTTATGTTGAGCCTTTGGCTTAATAATTACGTCTAGAGACACCTACGGGAGGGTATTTGAAGATTAAACACTAGTGCAGGAAGTGTGAGATTACTCTAGGAGGTGAGAGCTTAGGCTGGGATCTCTTAGTAGTGTTGTCTAGGCCTCACGACATCATCTTGGGTATGGACTGGTTATCTACAGTCCATGCTCAGATTTACTTTTTTAGGTGCAAAGTGTGGTGTGTCTGCCTGGATGGGTCTAGGTTTACCTTCCCCAGTGAGAAGGAAGCCTTTGCAGTACATGATGGACTCACATGGAGGAGATTGTAGCCAATCACTCATTAGTTGTCTATCTTTACCCTAAGAGAAGTTGATGTGGAGAGTCCAAGATATCTTGTAGTGGTGGACCAGTACACAGATTTCTTCTCTGATGATGTTTCAGGCCTACCTCCTCACAGAGAGGTGGACTTTTACATTGACTTTTACCCCCGGGATAGCACTGATATCTACACCAGTGTATCAGATGGCTCCCACAGAGCTTCATGAGCTGTGAGTTTAGCTGGAGGACTTACAGGGGAAGGGGTTCATCTGGCCCATTATTTCTCCTTGAGAAGCTCTGATTTTTTTTGCCAAGAAGGTGGATGGGAGCTTGAGACTTTTTTTACTATCAGTGCTTGAACCAGGAGACCGTGAAGAACAAGTACCCACTCCCAAGGATTGATGACCTCTTTGATCAGCTGAAGGGTGCATTGTGGTTCTCAAAGATAGACCTCAGATCGGGCTATCACCAGCTCAAAGTAAGAGACCAGGATGTGCACAAGATGGAATTCAGATGTGGGTAAGTCCATTTTGATTTTATCATCATGTTGTTCGGTGTGACCAACTCTCCAGCAGTGTTCATGGGACTCATGAATAGGATCTTTCAGCTACACCTTGATCGCATTGTAGTAGTATTCATCGACGAAATTCAGATCTACTTGGATACTGAGGAGGAGCGTTCTTATCATTTTCAGATAATTCTTGATAGGCATCGAGAGCACTATATTCCTGGTAATCTCTCTCAGTTCCATTTCTTGATCTTAAAGGTTCGTTCCATCTCAGAGGCTAGAGTTGCGGTGGATCCAGAGAAGATTGAGGCAGTACATTCTTGGGATCCACCCAAGATTATGATAGAGGTGAGGAGTGTCCTGTGTTTGGTCGGATACTACTAGAGGTTTATAATAGATTTCTCCAGAGTTGAAGCACCTTTCTTAGTGATGATGAAGAAGGGGAAACCCTTTATATGGTTGGAGAGATTACTGTAGAGTTTTTAGGAGATGATCCAGAGACTAACTAGTGCCTCCATCTTAAGGCTTTCAGAGGATGGCATTGGGAACGTCGTCTTCTGCGACACATCATGGACTGGGGTTGGATGTTTCCTGACACAGAAGCAATTAGTGATCACGTATAGATCTCAAAATTTGAGACAGCATGTGTAGAATTACGCTACCCATGACCTGGAGCTAGCAGCAGTGGTATTTTCCTTGAATATGTGGCAACATTACGTGATGGGATAACGTTTTAAAGTCCATTCTGATTACAAGAGTCTTAGGTATATCTTCTCCTAAAACGACCTAAACCTAAGACAATAGTGTTGGCTTGAGTTCCTCCAGGACTATGACATTGAAATAGTATATACTTCTAGGAAGGGTAACTTTGTAGCAGATGAACTCAATAGAATATCTAGTATACAGATACTAGGTGAGGTGATGGAGCAACTGGACGCTTTACAGATATCCTTTGTCGATCGAGATGGAGCTACTTTTCTTGAGTATATTATAGTCACTCCCCCACTCCTACAGTGAGTCAGGGAGGCGGAGCATGGGGACACTAAATGTGAGGCTCAACGTGTTCAGATATCCATAGTATAGGCACCTGATAGATTTTTTTAATTTAGGGATCACGTCATTCTCTTCCGAGGATGTACCATGGTACCAGTGTCACTTCAGGAGGATGTTTTTACGGAGTTCAACACATCCCCTCTAGCAATATATCCAGGAGTGGATAGGATTTACTTAGGCCTCTGACGACAACACTAGTGGTCAGGAATAAAGAAATTAGAAGCAGAGAGTGTATCTCGGTGCCTCACTTGTTAGCAAGTGAATGTGAAGCATCATGTACCAATAGGTTTAGTTCATCCTTTAGAGGACCCATAGTGGAAGTGGAATGGGATATCCAAGGAATTCTTGACAGGACTTCCAATTGAATCCAAGGGCCATGATTCTATCTGGGTGATCGTCAACCGACCCACCATGTCGGCCCACTTCCTACCAATCAGATAGAAGGGTTTAGTAGAGATCTTCGGATGCCTCTATGTGTATGATATTGTGCAGCTACATGGAGTACCCTCAACAATTGTCCTTGATCATGATGAATGTTTCAATTCCCTGCTATTAAAGGGGTTGTAAGAGGTTTTCAGTATGTAACATTGTTTTAGAACCGCCTTCCATCCTCAGATGGATGCCCAGATTGAGCGGACAATTCAGACCCTCAAGGACATGTTGTGTGCTTGTGTCCTTGACTTTGGTCATAGCTAGGACGATCACTTTCCCTTGGTGGAGTTTGCATACAATAGTATCTATCACTCCAGCATTGGGATGGAACCTTTCAAGGCTTCGTATGGCTGACCTTGTAGATTGCCTTTGTGATGGAATTACCTAGAGGATTCAACACTCATGTGACCAGATATGGAACGGCCTACCACGGAGAAGGTTTAGATTATCCAGGAGCGGATGAATACTGCACAGAGAAACAATAAGTCTTATGCATATAGTAGATGGAAACCTCTGGAGTTCGAGGATAGTGACCACATATTTCTTCGGGTCTCACCCCGAAGAGGTTTGTGGAGATTTTTATAGGGTAGAAAGTTATCTCTAAGGTTCATTGGACCCTTTCAGGTCCATATTAGAGTTGGTGAGGTGGCTTACCACTTAGCACTTCCCCCTCAGTTGCACTGGGTGCATGATGTTTTCCATGTATCCCAGCTGAGGAGATATGTGCACGACCCATCTCACGTCATCGACCACGGTGAGCTGGACATCGATGATGGGGTGACGTTTACAGAGGTTCCAGTGGAGATTGTGGATCGATAGGAGAGAGTCATTACTGGGCAATCAATACATTTAGTATTTGTATGTTGGAAGCATGAGAAACTCCAGGATAGCATGTGGGTGTGAGAGGCTCAGATTTCTGCTCAGTACCCCCACTTTTTTTCCTAGATTTTTTGTTGTGGCTTTCAGGGACGCAAAGCCCTGAGGTGGGGAGAATATAAAGACCCATATTTTTCCACGTAATTTTTTTTAATTATATGGAAATTTCATTAGTCCAAAAAAAATTACGGCGTGTGATTCCAAGGTCCATTTTTCCCGGAATGAATTTCTGAACATTTTTTAGTACGTTCAGTAAACATGCAAGCGGGTTTTTATAACTTTTGAACCAGTTCTCAGAACTGAAATCTGAGGGCACCACTGAACTCGCAGCACCGATATTATCTTAAGGAGACCTTCACCTCGATCGTTGTAGGTCAAGGGTGAAAGTTAGTTTCTATGCTTTTCATGGGAGAAAATAAAAAAAACTATCATTATTTTATTTTTGAAATTTAATCCTCCCATTTGAATGTGCATTGGTGGTGACTGCCTTTGCATAAAACCTCCAATTTTGAAATTAATGGTGGGACCACCTGACCCTTGAACTCCCACTTTAATGAGGTTGGTGACTCTTGGTTTTCTCTAAATTAATTATGCGAACATCACCTTAATTAATATCCAACTCTAGCTAAATTAATAAAACGTAATTTAATAAGTTGGATATTCATATTTGGTGGAATTGGGGAAGGGTTGGAAAAGGTGAGTGTTGGGAGAACTTTGTAGAAACATTTCCTACAAATAAAGAACTTCATCTCCAATGACGATCATACTTCAGAATCAAGAACGAGAAATATGATCGAGCCAAACATCATAAGTGTGTTGCGGAAGCGACATTCATTAGCATCCTCATTGCCTTCACCAACTTCATATCGTGACACTTCAAACAAGAAATATTGGTAGGGATGGTTGTTTTTGTATACCCCCTTACCCATTCATGACTTTCTGTATGATTCAAGAATAAACAAGCTGCTTGCTACCATTCTAACGCAGAGGGTACGGGCTAAACGAACACAACCTGATCTCTCCATAACCTTTGTGAATTTTGATGGTCTTGAAACGATGGTGATATCCCAAGACTAGTGCGGAAGTATTCAGAATGAATAACGGGCCACCGAGGCACGCCTAGTAACCCAAGGAACGTCGCTGCAGTCCCATGCCAGCGACAGACATCGGTGGACTTCGGAGAGGCAGTCGGCACTCTGACCGACCACGACGGCAGTAGTGGCACAACCACGCCTCTAGAGAAGGGTCGCGACCCATCGGCTATAGTAGAGCAAGGGTGGCGGCTGGTCTATGGCTGGTCGTGTGATGGGGGCGGAGGCACACGTCCGCTCCACCAGGCATTTAGGAGCCGTTGCATAAGGCCGCGGTAGCAAAGGGAGGGCGGGTGGCTCGCTGTCGACCGCTGATAGGGGCACGACGCGTGACCACACAATGGAGGAGGGATGGTTGTTCGACCATCCGCGGTTCGGGCTGTGTCGGTAGGCCAGGTTGGACCCAGTAGGCTAGGTCAGACTAGGGGTCGGACTCGGGTCAGCCCAGGCCGGGTCGGGCCGTGTCAGACCGGACTCAGACCAACTTCAACCCCCTTTTGTTCTTTTATCCATAACTTGAGCTACGAGCGTCCGTTTGACAAACCGTTTATGGCCCTGGAAACCTTGGATCGAGATGGTCCTTTTAGTATACCCCACATTATTTTGGGATAAATTTGGGTTATGGCTGGGTTGGATCGAACAAGAATCCAACCAAGCCCTCAGGACTAAAAGGCCAATAACTTATAGACCGGGCGTCCTATTGACGCACCATCTATTGCGTTGAGACCGCTTTTACGTAGAAGTCCTTTGGGATACATCTTAATGGGACTTCATGGAATTTGTAGTATCGACATGTGGCATGAGGGTCAGACCCTTCCGGAATCAAGCGAGCTTAGTGCGGGAACCATGTGGCTGGTTGTAACAAGGGAAAGGGATTTTATGTGGGTATGTGCGTTGAGATCTTGTGTTGGTCTCTGTTAAAGAGTCTCACCTGGATATTCTCTATGAATCCGTGTGGGATTACTCTAGGATCCTATGTGGGTATGCTGTATTAGTATTTTATGTGGGTCTGATGATTTTGGATCATACGTGGGTGTGTTGTATTAGGATCCTTCGTGGGTCTAATGATTTAGGATCCTATGTGGGTCTCCCTCTTAACAGAATTAGATGATTCAGTAGTTACATATAATCATATATTCTACCGTACCTATGTTATACATGGTGTGAGCTGAGTCTTTACCTTTTTGGTACTTACCTTTGTGGTGATACCTTTGTGGTATCCTTTACTGTAGTGATACCTTTATGGTACTTACCTTCGTTGTGATACCTTTTTGGTATTCATCTATGTGGCATTACCTTTGTGGTACTTTACTTTGTGGTGTTACCTTTATGGTATTCCTTCATCCGTAGAACTATTGAGATTTTGGGCTAAAAGAGTTGAACCTTGTGTTTCCTCATGAATGATATGGGAATATTTGATAACATGGTATATATATGGGAGTATACATATGTTGGGTTTTCAGTTGTTTTCATGCTTTGTGGTTTATCATTTGTTGATCTTTTTTAGAAATTTAAGGGTCTCGGGGCCCCTATTGAGTATTGTTATACTCACTCTTGCACGGGCTATGCCCGCACCTTGTTGTGTTTGGTGCAGACAATGGACAGCGCTGACTGAGGATGAGGGTACCGGGACTAGAGATAGATCTAAGGTGTAAATTAGATGAGGCAAACCGAAAAGACAACTGTTCAAGATGTATACCTACCCCATAGGTAGGATCCTTGGCGGAAGTTCCGAGGAGCTATTTTAGTTACTTGTACTTTTCAATTTTCTTGTACCGCCTAGTGGGGCTTGTATTATGGCCCCTTTTCCCAACTGTACACACTCTATTACTATATAGTTTACTGGTGTTTCTATCTTTTTGTGTGCTTGATTGTGTGTGTTTACATGTTATAAAGGAAATGTCTTCCCAGTTTAGGAAATACGCTTTTTGGTGCAAGTCGCCAGCCCCTGGCCTATGGATGGAGGGCTTCGGGTAGTCATGGCATGGGCCCCAGCAGATGGGTCATGATAGAATGTTATAAAATATAGTTTTTTATAAAGGAAAACATGTAGATCGTGTGACAACCCATCAAGTTGGACAAAGCTATGGGATTTGAACCCACAACTAGAGTGCGATTGGGATATATAGTCCGCCACAGTACTATGTGAAGTCTCTGGTTAGTGTGACTAATTATTTTTAGTTAAATGATATTATTGATCAACAATAAGTTGATTTGGGATCTTATGTCTTATAAAATGGATATCCTTAGTATAGGAAAATTATTTGGTGATTAAGTGAAAAATGTTTTTTTGGAAGACGTTCACTCTGTTGGGAACACTATTTGCCTAAGGAAAATAGAATACTATGAGATTTCATTTGATGAGTAATGGTGGGTTTTTATCTATATTTTTATTGTGGATTTATAACGATTTGGGTTATTTATGGAAATTATTAACTTATCACAGAGAATATTTGATTAGGTTAATTACTTTAAGTATGTGACTTTATGAGTAGTCTATGTTATTTGGAGATACAATTTAATGTGGAAGACAACATAATCAAATTATTATATGTTTTGGGTGTCAATATTAGTTTAGATTATATTGAAGTATTTTAAAGATAATTGTTTATTGAATGGTATTTATTTAACATTGGGTATTGTTGGTTGAATTTTAGAAATTAAGATTATTATTTCAATCTCTAAAGGATTATCCTTTTTGGGGATCTTCTAATCTTATACAAACTATTTTGGTTTTGGTTAATCTCTGAAGACAAAGTAAATATATATTTTATCATTTTTGGATCATTCGATTCTCTGGAAGTTGATTTTAGTGCTTCAGGAGTGACCAAGTCATATTGAATTCTCATCATTTGAAAAAAAGACGAGTTAGGGATAGAATTTTATTAAAGGATGAAACTTGACTTAAAATTAAGTATATCTCTTTCTGTTCATAATCAATGTCATAAATAAATTCCTCAAATTTATGAAATGGAACATAAAATAAAAAAACGTTCTCCATTTAATTTTCTTACTGGGATACTAATGAATGTTTATCACATCACAAGTTTGTGGTTTTGTGGTTGTTAACATTCTTCTGATCATGTTTTCTATCACTCTCCATCAGAACTTGACATTTAGTTTATCTTTTATATCAATGTTTTCAAACATAGAATCCTAGTTTGGGTCATCTCGGGTAACCTTTGTATTTCTCTTTATTCCTTTTAAAGTGATAGTTTTATTGACTCTTTTTACGATGTGGGTCTTTCAATGAAGTTCCCAAGACCAATTTTAAAATTATCAGGAATCAATTTCCAAAATGGGGGAATAATGTAAACCACAATATTTCATAGTAAGTTATTTTCTTTAAAGTAATTTAATAGCTTGCGCTACATGGAACACCGTGTTCAAGTGCACCACGACTTACCAAACTAGATGTTCAAAAAGCGGTTATGAATAGTATTAACCGAATTTTGAATTTTATATACTCCATATAATTTTAGAACCATATTATGTGTTTCTTAGACATAATGTAAAAACTAATTCATTTTTTAGATAAAATAAGTATTTTTTAAAAAATGCAATTTTACCACCATTTAATGGAAAACCCCTTTTAAAAACAATACTTGATACTTTTATATATTTTATTTAATGAAATAAAATTATTCTTTAGAATCAGGACATAAAAATTTGTTTTGGATAAATTTGTGGTACTTTTCTGATAAATTTCATATGTTTATGAATACTGAAAAATACTAAATTTTAATTGAAAACAACTTTTTTAGTTGAAATAATTCATAGTGTTATATTATGCATTTGAATGGGTTGTAAGTATAATTAGATTATATTTTTATAATTTAATACAATGTCGGTCATTATAAGTAATTTTACATTTAAATTTGACATAAACACATGTAAATCTTTTGTTATTTTTTACTTTTTAAAAACCCGCTTTTCGATTTTGACAACAGGAATTAATTTTAAATTAATTAATGAAACTTCTATGTTTTGAATTTATAAAATCATAATGAATTTTTAAATTTGGAATATCAAAATTATCTTAGGTAAAATTTTCATTATTTTTCTGAAAACATTCAATTTTTGATGAATAGTAAAAAAACATTGCGTTATATTTTAAAACCGACGTTTGATTTAAATAATAATTTATTTTATTTAAATTTATTTTAATTCAAAAGAGATATATAATACCAATATAATTTCAATGTAATTCATTGGAGTCATTTTATATGATAATTAAATGTACAAAAGTTTATTGAACTTTTTACGGTCTTTTACCCACCTTTTAGGTGCATATGCAAATTTGTATAAAACACAATTTTACCGCTACTGTGAGTGGTATTTAAAAAATCCAAGAGCCATGGATGACATAAATAAGTAAAATTTGGTTCAATAAGATGAAAATAATTTTTCATGAATAGAATCTTTTGACTTTTATTTTCCATGGTTAAAAGTAAATATGATAAATAAGGGAAAAATGATATTATAATTAACCTAACAAATGTCCTAATTCTATTAGATAAGTGTAATTAGACCAAACAACCTTAGGAATAAAATATGATACTTTTTGGTACACTTGGATTAGATTTGGAAATTTATTATTATTTTATTTAAAGAAGAGTTAAAAGAGTTAAATTCAAGGTTTAATAGTCAAACCATTTTTAATATAGGGTTACACATAAGATAAATTCAACTATAAATATTCATTATAAATAAAAAAATATTTCCAACATAAATTTATTTTATTTATAATTTTTTACATTAAATATTTTAATTTCTTTATGACACAATGATGATGCAGTAATTACCATATTAATAAAATATTAAAATAATTGATATTATAAATATCCAAATAAATGTAAATTGAGACGTATAATGAATTAAACTAATTTTATAGGATAATATGACATGTTGGGGTCGATTAAATAAATTTTATTCAGAGTGATAAAGTCTTTATAGCTTTCAAAAAAAATCAAACACTAAATTTTGTCATAATAGACATAATTGAGTTTTTAAAACAAATAATATATTATTAATTGATATAATATTCCTAAAAATTTAATGATCATCCAAAGAACTTAGATAAGGTTATATATATTAATAATCGACCACATGGGTTTCGGTTGGCTTGTTATTGTATGTTTATTAACCATATAATATAAAAATACAAAGATACATGGTAATGTCAAACTATTTAACTAACACTTCGATCTAAATGATACAGTTAATATGGTGACCTAAACCTATCTAAAACCTATTGGTTTAGTGTTTTTGGACCCATCACCACCTTTTACTCTAAATAAATAATTTTTGAGCCATTAGAAACAGAAAATTATTTTATTATAAAATAATATTTCAAACTTTTCCTAAAATGCCCCTCAACCCTCTTATAAAAGGGCACTTCCCCTTCTCTCAAAATCACTCCTCCAAATCCATTTGGATCAGCCAAACCCTACAAAAATACCCTACAATCATCTCTTAAATAAAACTAGAGTCCTTAATTGGATCATAAATCTAGCCTAAGGATCCCTTTTGATCAACTCAAAAGGAAACACCCGAATAAGAGGTAATAATTTCCCCACCCACTTTCCAGTTCATTTCTTCATCCAATTCCTCTTTATTTTTTGTTTCCATAAAATAATAACAAATATATTACCTTATACATAATTTTTTTTTATTATAAAAATGGTTCAAATATATTCTTTATTTTAACCATCCTATAAATGACAAAGTCACTATATGTGCGTATGTACGGCTTACCGTCTCCACGTCGTGGTGTAGTTTGTTATTCAAACACATTATTATTTGGATGGATATAATAATGAGTATAACTAAGGTAAATAATAAATATAACATTTTAATGATTATTTATATATGATATACCATATAATTACATATGATTCCACCATCAATATAATGATATTGTCGCTCGTATGTACGTACAGATTACTGTCTCCACGATGCGAAGAGATTCATTCCCATGTTCACCATTCAATGATGATTATAAAAATATATATTATTAATAAGTATGTAAAATATGAAATAATAATTCTACTGTATATATATATATATGTATGTATGTACTTACATATATCTTATTCAATTACATCTGTTCAATACGTTATGAAAATGGAAACAACATTTATGCGTACGTACGACATACCGTCTCCATAAACGGTTCCTTCCATTTCATATATTTATCTATTATAAATATTTATATTCTAAATATATATGGTATAAAAATAAATATTTATATTCTTAAGTATTTAAATCATGATCTAAATGATATGATCACGAATAACAAGTTAAAACACGTCCGATAAAGAAAGCGATTATTACCCAAAATGTTAATTTGAAATGAAAATCATTATTAAATGGGTAGTATAAAGACATAAATGAATCATGTATGATATAAAAAATATATAAATGGTTCTGGTATAATTTAATAATATACTATGGTCATTATACAAAAGTTTTAACGTACCCTCTACCAAAGGAAAGTGCAAGGTAAGGGGTTTCTTATCTCACTTTTAATACTATGTGATTTCCATTGTTCACCACTTATTTATTGCATGTGGTGTATTTTTTTACTGAAATTTGAAATATATTATCATTATTATTTTAATATTAATGTTATTCTATTATTTATTAGGTGGTTATTAACTTTTGGTCATACAACTCTATTGATTACAACATGGTAAGGGGTTTTTATCTCACTTTTATTCCTGTGAGATTCATTCTATATTTGCCACTATTACATTTTGTGTGGTGTATGTATGGCCCATGATTGTATTTTTGGAATTATATAATTTAATTTATTTTTATTTACATCATCATTGGATCATCCTTCTTTAATGGGGTTACTGTTTTTTAATTTACCAAATCGGTAAGGGAATTTCAAATTTCAATTTCCACTCACTCGATTCTATGAAAAATTCATTGATTAATTTAATCTAAGATTATGTGTGAAATAAATAATTATTTAATTATGTATTAATTAACAATACCTTTTTTTGTGGATATACTTTTTATATACATAATCATTTATATAAACTTGATAAGAGTAATTTTAACTCAATTTACATTCATTGAGTTAAACATTCATGTCATTGGTGTTGTTTTTACAAGAATATCTGTGAATGTATCCTGATTTATTTACACTAAATATCCAATAATATTGAGTGTATTTATATTTTTCACACATAATTATGTCATTCATTTATCATTAACCTAGAGATACGGTCTTTATAAAGGAATTCATCTCAACTTATATTCCATTGATACTTCTTTGTTGTTACGTGCAAAATCAATTTTATTTGGTGTATATACTATATTTTGACATATTATATCATGAATACTTTTCTTATCCAGATATTATAATGTTATAATTAACTCAGTTATTTGTATTCAAGCGTCTCTCATTGCTTAGGAACTCTAACTAAAATATTATTTTGAATGTTTTAAAATTTTATTCTACAAAATCTTTCTCATTAATTTCCATGTTTTAAAAATGGTTTTAATGATTTATATATATGGACATTAATTTTTTAAAAGTAAAATTCATTTTAAATGTTTCAAAGTGGTATGGGACACTTTGATTCAAAAATCTATTTTAAACAGCATCCTAATAAATATTAATACTTTTAAATGTTTTCAAGAAAAGGGGGATATTTCTCTCAAATAGTTTTGATGATTATTTCCATCTACGTCAATATCCTTAATTATTCTCAATTGAGGTTAATTTATTATAATTCAATATTCCATATTGTATTGAATGAGTTATGTTTCACTGTGGATGTGCTATTTTTATACCATTCATGGTTTATGGTTAAGGTATTTAATTTTTGTTTTCTTGTTTTAGTAAGAATGTTTAGATTATGTTTCACCCTTTCATATGAGGAATGCATTGAAATTAGTAAGTGACAGGTGGAGCCTGCTATATCTCCTTGATGCATCGGTAAGTATCATGAGACAAACTAGTGTCTTGGTACAAGGCCTTGAAAAAATATTATTTGAAGTCTTGGCACAAACCCTTGAATATGTGGTTATGAAGTCTAGCATTATGAATTCCATCATTATGAAATTGGATATTGATATTACATGTGATTATTCGACTAATAGAATATCCATGGGAATAATTAAATGGAATTATTTGATTATTATTTGCAATATTATGCTGAATTTTAATTTTTGAAGGCTTGTGTTCTAGTCTTATACATTGTCATTTGTTATTATTTATGAAAGTTTCTGCTTTAATGTTATCCTTACTAAGAATCTGCGCTCACCCTTTTCTTATGTTTTATTTTTTCCAAGATGCAATGAAGTATATTTTGATTAACCTTTGGGAATAGGCAAAAGGATATAAGAGTGTTCAAAGGGGACACAATGTTGTTTTTTATTTTATGATGTAATGTAAAACATATGTATGTATCTAGTTCCTCTAAGGATACTAAACTAATCGGTCTTTCAGGACATGATTCCTTGTATCATTCCAATGTTATGTAATAATGCACTGATTCTTGGTAACTGGGGTCAGGGAGTTAAAATTTAAAATTAATATTACCTTCATAAAAAATATTCATAAATTAAGATTTTATTTTCTAATGATTATATGATAATTTTATGAGACCTTAATTAGATTTTCAAAATTTTATAAAACCAGTTATTATTTTAAAATATGTATTTTTTAAATAAATATTGATTTTATTTAGGAATTAAATATTTCCTATTTATAAAATTATTTTCATAAAATGGATTCTATTTTTGAAATCTAAATGTCAAAAAATGACCAGGGTGATTTTTCATATTTTTTTAAAAATAATTGAGTTTTTGGTGAATAGTGAAAAATCTAATATACAGTATTTAATATTATATGTAAATAAACGAATTTTTTATTCATGTTTGAGTCATGGATGATTTAAGTACCCATTATCCCAAACTGAAATTATCTACTTACTTTACATAGTCTAAATAATCAACACCATTTATAGTCCTTTTCCAAAATAAAAAATAAATGAAAAAAATAATCAAAAACACCCATCTAATCCCACTATAAATACAACCCCTTACTAAATCTTCTCATCACACCTTCTTAGCCTTGTATATTTATTATATTCTACCAAGATCCCCTCCTAATCTTCTTCACCACGTTATGGTCTTGCTGGTCCGACCAAAAGACCATTTTTTAGTAGACCAAATTAATAATTTTTATTTAAAAATAACATTTAATGAAAAAGTTGTTGACCAGCAATGTTTAGAATACATAGAAAATAAAACATCTTAAGAAATTATCAATCCATCCCCGAGAAATTTAAATTTATTTCAATTTTTAACCTCAATTAGTCACCATTCAATTGAGGTGACCTCAATTCTAGATTTTCTCCATTGAGTTCCTAGAAGCGAAAATCCTTCCTATCTCATGTCTATACAAGATCCTCTAGGATTGTTTTACCCTTTGATGAAACTGCATCTCATGATTCTATTTTTTTTATCAATCCAAGATGAATATTCTTCATTTAAATCAATGTGCAATGGTCTTTCAAAAATTCTATGATCCTCCTTATCAGAAACCATTATCAAGAAATACTCTTCAACCATTTCATCATTCGAGTGCATAATAAGCTTTGGGGTGTTGTTTGAGACAACGACCTTCTTTTCTGCTTTCACCAAATCAGAGGTAGTTTGTTCCTCTGCTAGTGTATCAGTCACCACATCAGATCCTTGCTCCACATTCTTAATAGGACATTTTCACTTACTCCTTAGGTTTTCAGCAAAACCATATGATCTTTGGGGGGGGTTACCTTTGCTTTAAGACCTTGTAACTATAGTAATATGAAAATTATAGTAGTCCTTCCATCTCTACGGCTTTCACATATACTGAATAAAACCATCTAAATCCAAAATATTGTTTTCCATTCTTTGAAAAGGATATAATATACTCATTCATGAGTTTTCATTCCTTGGCCTATGGGGACTACTATTTTGAGGCATAATAATTATCCACACCTTTTTCATCCATACTACAACATATGGGATTATTGTAAACATATCCTTCATCTAAAGGAATCATTTCTTCATAAGGGGGTGAGTCACCATCACTGAGAACTGCAAGTAAGTTCTACAAAACATTACCAAAAACTCTAGCTTTACCAAAGCTATCAGGAGATGGAGGCTTTGAGGCCTCACCATTTCCATGTTCCTTAAGTTGGTTCTCAAGGAGATATTATTCAAGTGAAAAAATCCTCCACCATTCCATTTTAAATTATTTATTTATTCTAACACTTCTTTTCCACAAATATCCAAATAAAAATGATTACTCAAGTGTCATACATATAATATAAATGTATTGTATTAATGGGATATCCCTCATTAAATCTCTTCTCTTTTTTTATCTTAAAAATGAAAACATCATCTGTGATGTTCTGATTCACCACTTGTGTGGATGATGAGTTTTTGTTTTACATTATCACCTTCAAGGCTAGTCATAAAAATATATTTAGAGTTAAAACATATTATAATATGTGTATTAAAACTTGTTTAATGTTCAATAACCAGTATATAAATATATTTTTAAACAAAATGATACTAATTCATGATGGTCCTAAAAACCACCAAAAATAAACTAATCATCTTTTTCATCAGTCTTTTATCGAATTAATCATCCTCAAGTCAAAAAAGAGAATGATATATGGGACCAATTATATTTATATTAACCAATTAATACCATCTCATTATATTTTTATAGTTTTTCATCCATTGTACATGAACATTAATTATTAAACACAAGCAAGCTGACCATGAAACCATGAAATGATCACTCACAAAATGATGAACTTAAACTCCATATGTCAGGTAAATGGCTATAAATAAACATAAAAATTTATAATAGATTAAATATATGAAGAATAGGTTCTTAATTAATTAATTAATGGATTTATTTTTATTATCTTGTAAATTAAGTATAATGTCAAAACATTTTTGTACATAAGGTAAGGGATTCTCTCTAAACCTCCCAATAAGCTTTGGGTTATGTTTTCTCTATAATTAAACCAATGTAATAATTAATTACTATTATATAAATCTTCCAAATTTTTTAAATGTTACAATATTATGTATCCATTTCCATTCCTCTTTCTTTTAATTGGAAATACAAATTTTATAATGATCCTTTCTTGATTCTTCATGGTAATAAAGCCTGATTAAAGGGAACCTCTTTATTTCTTACCCATTTTCATGTACACTCCATATTCAATTTTAATCCACCACTATTTTTATAAAATCAATAATTTTGTCATGGAAAAAATAAATTAGTTCATTTTTTGGTTTAAAGAAAATATTATTCACATTTTCTCTTTCATGTTTCGTTAATATGATTCCTTAAGCTGCTCTAAAGTAGCTTATTTCTAATGATTCTTAAACACACTTATTACATGTATAAATTTTAGTTGTACATAAATTTTCATGATTTGTGCCTATTTACATTTATAAATGTCTATGTATGATTTACAACCATCCTTTCATGGACACCATTATGTTACACACATTATTTGTGCCTTATGAAATGATTATGATACCAATTTCATTCCATAGTAAACCCTTATATTTATTTTTTATTCATAATTTAGAACACATATTCATGAACATATTGAAATGGGTTAACCTAGATAGTTACCCATGTAATTGGGTAATGATTATTCTCATGAGATGACATGTTGGGACATACAGTAAACAAGATTCTTTTTGGGGACTTTTTCCACCAGGTGATATAGTCTTTTTAGTTAGCCTTAAATCATGTTTATGTCAGGCTATATATTGATTCCAAATGCCTATTTTTTCATGATTACATGATCACATGTAATATATGTTATTATTTTATATGATTATTAATGTTCTATTCAATTTTATGTCATCATGTTATGTTTTCTAACCTGTGGGATATGCTTTATTTCAATTTTTATTCCCTTACTAGGATTTTTAGCTCATCCCTTTTGTCTAAGTATTCTCCAGGTTATCCTATGTATATGTAAGAGATAAATGTAAGTTAGGAGATCATTATGGATGTTTAATATAATGTTTTTTAATTCTATTTCTATGTTTTTAGTTTTGTGTACCTATAATTCCAAGGAAACTAGACTTTATGATCCTTGGTTTGTATTTTATGGTTAATTATGATAAAAATCATGTAACAATATGTGTAAAAGGCTAGGGGAATTATAGTTGGTATCAAAGAATGAACTTGTTATTTTATGGAGAATTTGACTATAAAAAATTAGTAAGAATTCTATGGATAATTCTATCACCATGAAAAAATGAAAATGAAACTTAGGGAATCACAAGATAGGATATACTTTCAATTTAAAATTTTATCCTTATATGTACAATGTTTAATCTTAATATTCTTATTTTCTAAGTATTAAATCCCCCAAAACTATACATTATTTTGTATTTAATGGATCGAAATAGGAGAACATGTTTCATTAGTCAATGTGATGATATTTGTAATGAAATGAAAAATATGATGGGAATTGGAGCACAAAACTTCATGAAAGTACTTTCTCAAATCACTCAATTTAGGAATAATAATTTAAATTATTTTCAACCCCCTAATTCTCATATGAAAGATAAATTTTCCATTGAATAATTTATAGAAAAAAGCCTCTTTATTTAGAGGGTCTATTTATCCCTTCATCAAATAAAAATGGATTAACTCCATTGAGAAGTAATTCTATTTCCATCAATACTTAGAAGAAGATAATGTTGTGCATGTAGTCTATCATTTTGGTGGGGGTGATCAATGGTGGAAATTGATCAAGAACATAAATTCTGAGGAGGAGATTCATTACATGGAATGGGAATCATTAAATAAAATATTTTTCAATAAATTTTTTCACCAAACTCTCCATATTAATATGGAATGGAAGTTTATTGAACTGAAGAAAAAGGAAGATGATTCTATTAGAGCTAATGAGGAAACATTTACATGGAATTCATGATACACACCTTTATTTTTCACGAACATTAAAAAAATTTGGGTCTCTTTTTTAGTGGACTAAATAAAAATATGTGAAAAGTGTTGGTGATTCCATACTTATATAGATATGAGGAGATTTTTTGTTGTTCCCTTAAATTTGAAAATGTTATTTTTGACCCTCAGTGGTCTTGTGGGACCAGATATAAAAATTATAGAATGAATTTTAATATTATAGGATCAATATATAAATCTGCTGATGGAATAAAAAACCAACATCACGAGTGTCACAAGTGTAGGGAAAATGATCATAGGAAATACCTAAAGGGAACTATAAGATTATTCAAATGTAGAAAATAATGGAATCGAGATAATAACTATCGAAGTGATAAGAAGAATCCATCTAATGTGGAAGAATAATGGAAGGATCAGATCAACACTTAGCCTATAGTGTAGTGTTTCAACAAAAATGAACATGGGAATTATTTGAGCCAATACCCAAAGCTAAGGAATGTCATAGGAAATCAACAACAACCTCCAAGGTATCAAGGATGGGAATATGCTATCACTACTACTAAGGTAAATCCTAACAATTATGTGGTGATATGTACTCTAGTTAATCACGAATGAATATAAAACTTAATATTTTGTTCTAGTACTATGAATTCTTTTATATATTTCATGTTTAGTAGAACTATTCAAATACACCCTTAAAATATGGTGTTTGAGTTATCTGTGAGAATAGAAAATGGGTAAATTATTGCATACAATGTATATAACTCCTCCTTAGTTAATATTAATGGACTCAACCTCCAAAAAAATATTTTCATACTTACTTTTGTGGAGTTTTATGCAATATGAGTCATGGATTGGAATCTTTATATAAATCCAACATCAACTATCAGGAATGGTAGATCACTCTTCACATTCAAATCCATCCTCCAATTCTATACAAGTGTAAGGAAGCGGATGAATATCATCCAAGGTTATCATCTCCGTTGTTGAAATTATTTCCTTATAAACAATCATATCTAGCTCAAATTATTGAGACTAGAGACAGAACATGCTTGGAGACATTTCCATTAGGAGAAACTACAGTATTTTTTTCCTTCAAGAATTATCTAGTCTTCCACCTAACTAAGTGGTTGAGTACTCAATTGAACTTATTCAGAGATCTCTTATAATTTCAATTAATCATTATAGAATGGACACCATTGAGTTATAGGACCTTAAAAAAGTAGTTATAAGAGAATCTAGAAAAGGTTTTTATAAACCTGATGGCTTCACCATGGAGTGTATCAATCATCTTCATCAAGATAATGGGTAGATCAATGCACATATGCATTGATTATAAAGATCACAAAAAGCCATGATAATTAACATGTATTCTCTTACATGGATTGGGGACTTGTTTGATTAACTATGTGGGGTAAATATTTCTCTATGTTGGACCTTTAGTCAGGATATAACTAATTAAATGTGAATAATAAAGATTTTATTAAGGCAACCTTTCAAACAAATTATATATACTATGATTTCATAATGATTACCTTTGGACTCACCAATTCTCAAGAAATTTTCTAGGAATTAATGAATATAGTCTTAGATGTTACCTTGAAAATTTTATAGTAGTCATTATTGATGTTAATCTAATATAATTCGAGAGCAATAAGGAACATTAGGGGAATTCGAATACTCTGATAAAGACTTTATAAAGGTAGAAAAAATATGAAAATTAAAGTAAATGTGAGTTTTTTATTGAGTAAGTTTCATTCCTGGGGAATTTATCGCCATAAAATGAAAACATGTTGTCCCTTCTAGAATAAAGGTAATTATAGAGTGGACCAAGAAAATATATGTAATAGAAAGTCATAGATTCTTTATTCTAGCTAGGTGTTACATATAATTTGTGATGAAATTATCATTATTTTAAAACCCACTAACCAATATGACATTGAATGGAGTAATGTTTACCTATAATAGTAAATGTTAATACTGTTTCAAAGAGTTGAAAAAGAGGCTTATCACTGCACAATTTCTCACACTTCCAACAAGTGGGGAACTCTTTGTGGTATAAAGAAATTATTTAAAAATGGTTCTAGTTTGTGTAGTGATGAAAAATGATGAATTCATAGCCTATTTATTTAGGGAGTTAAAAATTCATGACAAAAAATATCATATGCATGTTCTGTAGTTGGTGGTTGTGATAATTATATTGAAAATCTAGATTCATTATCTATATGGGGCGAATTGTTATATATATACTAATCAAAAGATCCTAATATATATATTTACATAGGAGGAGATTAATATTTTCCAGAAAAGGTGGTTATATCTCATCAATGATTATGAACTCTTAATCAACTACCATCCTAGTGATGGAAATAAAGTGTTCGATACTCTAAGTAGAAAATATCCTACAACTTTATCAATGATGAGAACTGAGAAGGATATAATCTTCCTAGACCTATAGAGGATGGACATGTGAAACATTAAATAAGGAACAACATCAATCCTTTCTCAAATTATTGATCAACCATCCCTTACATAAAAAATAATGTATAATTAATTAAATGATGATGGAAATTTAGACAAAGGTGAAAGCTATCAGAAATGTGAAATCCTATGATTTCAGAATTGATGAGGAAGGACCCATAATATTTATTTCACCACTATCTATACCATCCAATTAATTGATAAAGAAGAATATTCAGAATGATTCACATAGATAAACTTTATTTATTCACTCAATAAGCACAAAGATGTATCTAGATCTCCAAGAGAACTATCAGTGGGACAATATGATGAAGAATATCGATGAATATAAATTTATGTGCTTATTATTTCATAAAATTTAGGCTAAATGGAAAAAATTATAAGGGGATAATGCAACCATTATCCATACCAAAAAGGAAATGGAGAACATCACCATGGACATTGACACTATAATTCCAAATACATCAAGAGGAAATAATTATATATGGGTTATTTTGGATCGTTTTACAAAGGAATTTCACTTTATCTCAATTAGAGAGGTCTTATCACTAGGTCAAATTATATGGATAGACATTTGAAAAGTGGTGAGGCTGCATGGAGTACCATTATTGATTATTTCTGATAAAGATCTGAGATTAACCCCAATATTTTGGAAACGTGTCCAACATGATCTAAACACTATGTTGAATTTCAATATGGATTATCTTCCTCAAATTTATGTCCAATCAGAAAAGACTATTTAGAAACTATAAGACATGCTTAAATCATATTCTATGGACATCAAGGGAGGATGGGACCAACACCTACCTCTGGTTGAGTTATCTTACAAAAATTGTTTCAACTCAATCATCTCAATGGATCCCTATAAATACATTTTACGAGAAAATATTAAAACACTAGAATGATGGGATGAATTCAATGAACGAATTAGTCTAGGACCTGAAATGGTTGAATAAATTGTAAAAAAGGTGAAAATCATTCAGCAGCACATCAAGTCATCCCAAAGTAGATAGAAGACCTATGAATACAATTGTAGTTGGGTCCTGGATCATAATGATTGATACATGGTATTCCCCCTCATATCTCCATGTGAGAGTATCATGAGATTTGGGAGGAAAAGACAGAGGATTCCAAGGAACATTGGCCCCTTCATGATTCTTGGTCATGTCATAGATGTGGACTATCAACTAGCACTTCAACCAACTATGTCTAAAGTATATGATGTTTTACAATTATACCTCTTGAGGAAGTACAAACTAGATTCATCACATGTACTGAATTCAGAGGTGGTATAGTTGGAAAATGATCTCTATTATGAGGAGTGGTCGGTGAAGATCTTAGACCATTGAGATAAAGGTATACACAACAAGAATACTAACCTGGTAAAATTACTACTATAGTACCATATGTATGAAAAGGTGACATGGGAACCTAAGAAAGAACTAAAAGAGAATTACCACCCCCTAGTTTTCAACTTAGAATGTAAAACGCAATTTCAAAAGTGAGATTTCATAAGGGGGAAGAATGTAATGACATAGAATTGTATAAATCAAATTTCCCTTCTTCTAATTATGTTACATAGTATAAAACACAAAAATCACATAGACAAACTAATAGAATAAGTATTTTTCTAAATTAATAATGAAATAAGTGGTATTTATAGAAATTAAAGAACCTAATCTAATATAATAATAACTTCACCCTTAGAATAGTAATGTGACCATTTGGAATTGTAAACCAACCAATAGAATAGTAAGATCACCTAGGAATGTATAAATAATATATAGGCATCTAATGAATGAAAATATAATATATTTATATTAAGGAATATGTAAATAAATTATTTAAAATTGATAGATTATGTATTGGTATTTTTGTGAAACATAAATGATTGTATATAAATTTATAGTTAATATAATGATTAAATGAAATATAATATTCATAAAAAATATTCATAAATTAATATTATCTTGTCTTATGTTTATTTCATAATTTTAAGAGAACTTAATTAATTTTTTAAAGTGTCATAAAATTAAATATAATTTTAAAAATCGGTATTTCTCAAATAAATGGTTATTTTAATTATAAATTAAATTTCTCAAATTTAGATAACTATTTTCATAAAATTTATTCAAATTGTTTCTTTCTATGTGTCAAAAAATGGTCAGGGTGAATTTTTCAAAATTTTCTAAATAGATGAATTTTTATGAATAGTGAAATATGGTAATTTATAGTATTTATCATTATAAATAAATAAATGAATTTTTGAGTCATGATTGAGTCATGGATGATTTAAGTGGACATTATCTCAAAGTAAAAATCTCTATTTACTCTAATTAGTCATAATAATAAACACTATTGATAATCTTGATCCAAAATAAAAAACAAATGTATAAAATAATCCAAAATGCCCCTCTCCTCCCATTATAAATACCACCCATCACAAAATCATATCCTTACTCCTATTCCTTGGATATTGGTTATATTCTACCAAATTCCTATCCCAAACCTATTCTCCACGTTTTGGTCTTCTTGGCCTCACCAAAAGAACATTTCGAACTGTCTTAAGGAGGTTCTCAAGGAGGCATTATTCAAGGGGTAATGTCGTCCACCTTTCTCTTTTAAATTATTTATTTCTTCTACCTCATCCCTTAATCCACTAGACAGTGATACATGATAACTCTTGTATCATTAATATAATATAATTTTATTAGTTTAATGGGATATCCATCATCCAATAAATTATATTCTCTTTTTATTTTAAAAAAGTAAATATCATCTATGATGTGTCAATTCTCCACCTTTGTTGACGACAAGTTTTCATTTTTCATTACCACCTTCAATGTTGTTCATAGAAAATTATATGGTTAAAATATATTATAAAATTTGTATTTAAAATTATTTAATATTCAAGAACTAGTATATAAAAATATTATTAAATAATATGATACTAATTTTTTTATGGTTGTAAAAACTGCCCAAATAAATAATTATTTTTTTCATCAAATTTTTTTCTAATGAATTTTTCTCATGTAAAAAAAATAAAATTATATATGAGATCAATTAAATTTCTAAAAATATATTAATACCATCTCGTTCGAGTTATAGAGTTTTTCTTCCAATTTAAAATTAATTTCTTAATTATAACCAAGTGAACTGACCATGAAACCAGGAAATGATAACTTCAAAAACAATGAAATTAATCTCAATAAGTCAACAAAATGGCCATAAATGAACATAATAAAATTACAATAAATTAAATACATGTAGAAGATTCTCTAAACTAATTAATTATTAGATTAAATTTTATTATCTAGTAAATTAATTAAAAGTGAACAACACTTTCATACCGAAGGTAAGGGATTCTCTTTAAAACATCTAATTACCTTTGGGTTATGTTTTCTCTATATTTATACTAATGAAATTATTAATTATTATTATATAATTCATATATATAATGTGTATATGTTTGAAAAATAAGTATCCAAATCCATTCATCCTTCCTTAATGGTGAAATACATGTTTTATAAGGTTCCCTAATCGATTCTTCCTGACATGTGAGCCCGACTAAAAGAAAAATCTCTATTTCATACCCATTTTCAACTGCACTCCATATTATATTTAAAGCCAAAAATGTTTTTCTAAAATAAAAAATTTCATAAGGAAAATATATTTTCTATGCATTTATAGTTTTTTATAAAAAAAGTATTTATTTTCCCTCTTTAAAGACAATTTAATTTGTTCCCTTAAATTGCTCTAAACTAGGTTATTTCTAAAGATTCTAAAACACTCTTTTTACACTCTTCAGTTGTAAATCCTTTATCATGATCTATGAATACTTTACCTCATTAATTTATATATATGTTTTAAATCTATTATTTCATAGAAACCATTGTATTTCACTTATTGGTTATTTATTTAGAAATCATTATGATACCCATTTCTTTCCATGGGTAACCCTTATTTTATGTTTTATTCTTCAGGTGACACACATATTCATGAACATTATATGATGTGTGAACCCAAATGTCACTCCAAGTAATGGGGTAATGTTTAGTCTCATGATATGTGATGTTAGAATATGTAGTAAACCAGATTCCTTTATGCTATATTGTCCACAATGTGATATAGTGTTGATAGTTGGCATTGAAACATGTTTATGTCATGTTATATGCTGCTTACTCATTCTTTTGTTTTTATTATTACATAATCGAATGTTCTATATGTTATTATTCCATATTTTTATTAATGTTACATTCCTTTTTATATCATCATGTTCTTCCTTTCAACCTATGTGCTTTGGTTTATTTCTATGTTTATTCAATTACTATGGATTTTAGCTCATCCCTTTTGTCAATGTATTCCCAAGATTATCCTATAAATATGTAAGTGATTAAAGGATGTTAGGATCTCATTATTTAAAATTAATATAATATAGATTTATTATATTTTTATGTTTCTTACTTTATGTACCTAATCTTCCAAATATAGAATAATTTATGATCCTTGGTTTGTATTTCTGTGTTAATTACGCTTACAATAATGTAATAAAATGTGTAAAGGTATAGGTCCATTATAGAATTTATCATATCATTGGTTAGTTGTTTTTAGTTATTAAGACAGGAAAACATTAGTAAGAACCCTAATGATTATTCTATCACTATGGATAACCTAGATTGAAACCTAGGGAATCACAAAATAGGATATATTATCCATTTACAAGGTTATCCTTCTATATTAAATGATTAATTTTTATATGCTTATTATATAAGATTTAAATCCACCCCCCCCCCCCATAATTCTACTTTATTTTTTAGTCAATCTATAGAAATAATAAAACTAATGCCAAAAGTCAATTTGATATTCAATGTGAACATTTCCTAAACGAAATACCAAATCTGATGGAAAAGAGTGCTCAAAACATCATGAAAGTTCTTTATAAACTAGCTCAAATTAAGAATAATTATATAAATCATGTGGAACTCCCACTTTCTCCTAATAAATATAAATTTGTGGGTGAATAATTTATGCAATAAGGGCCTCTCATATTTAGTGGATATTTTGATCCCATCATCATGAAACAATTTATTAACTACATTAAAAAGATATTATCTATCCTTCAATTATCAAAAGAAAAAACATTCATACTGTTAGTCTATCGTTCTGATGGGTAAGCTGATCATTGGTGGACACAGATCAAAAAAACAACGTATAAAGAGGAAATTTATTCCATGGAAGGAAAATATTTCAATAAAATATTTTTCAACAAATAGTTTCCCCAAACTCTTCATATTAAGATGGAAAGGGAGTTCCTTAGACTAAAGGAAAGGGAAGAAGAGTCTATAAGGTAATACAAGTAACCTTTTACAAGGATTTAATGATAATCCCCATGTTTTTTCATGAACACTAAAAGAATGGTAGATCACTTATTTATAAGAATAAATATAATTCTTTGAAAAGTGTTGGTGATTTGATAATTTGACAACTATGATGAAATTTTCCATTGTGCCCTTATAGTTCAAATGAGGATTATAGAATCTCAGTGGTCACATGGTCATAGAGATAAAAATTAGAAAATGAAGTTTAAAAATGGAGGATCAATAGATAAATCCCATGGTTAAAAGAAAATACAACATCCAAATTGTAAAAAAAGTGTGGGAAGAATCATCCTGGGAACTGCCTAAGTATAACCATAAGATTCTGAAAATGTAGAAAATAGAGGAATCTAGCTAGTAATTGCCATAGGGATATGAATAATCTCACTAATTTAATAAAATAGTGGAATTTTTGGATCAACACTCATCCTGTAGTGCAGTGTTTCAACTATAAGAATATGTTCATTATGCATGAGAATTCCCTAAGCCAAGGGATATCATAGGAAATCAACAACAACCTCCCACACAACAATTAAGGGCATATGTTGTCACTACTACTGAGGTAGGGACCGCAAATTATGTGGTGATTTTTATGATGGTTATTCATGAAAAATATAAAAATTATTATTTGATTCTAGTTCTATGAATTATTTCACATCTTGAAACATTAATACAACTATTCAAATACCACCTCAAAATATGGAGGTTGAGTTATCTATGAGAACATAAAATGGGGAAATTATTACAACCAAATTATATAACTCCTCCTTGGATAATGTTTCTGGACTGAACCTCCTAGCAAATCTTATCAAACATTGTTTGATGATGTTTGATTTCATGTTGGGCATGAATTAGAAATATTTAATAAATCCAACATTAACTATTGGGAATGGTATATCACTCTTCACATTCAGAGGCATCCTTTAATTATTTACATGTTTAAGGAGGAGGATGAATCTACTTATGAATCATTGCCTCAATTTTTAATATTCTTGTTGTATGAGCAAGAATATCTAGCTCAAATAATTGATACAAATGATAGAATCAAGCTCGAAGTCATGCATGTTATGAGGAAATAAACTAATGTGTTCCCTGAATAATTATCTAGTCTTTATCATGACCAATAGGTTGAGTTCTCAATTAAACTTATTCTTATATCTCTTCCTATATCAAATAAACCATGTCGAATGGACACAATTGAGTTAGTGTAACTGAATAAGTAGTTAAAAGAGAATCTGGACAACGGTTTTATATGACCATGTGCTTCACCATGGGGTGTGTTGGTTCTCTACATTAGGAATAAGGATTGATCAATTCACCTATGCATTGCTTATCATGATTTAAAAAAATCCAGATAAGGAACAAGTATCCCCTTCCACTAATATATGACTTGTTTGATCATCTATATGGGGTAAATTATTTCTCTTTGGTGGATCTTTGGTCAGGATATCCCCAATTAAAGGTAAAAATGTAGATATTACCACGGCCTCCTTTTGAACAAGATATGGAGACTATGAGTCCATAGTTATTCCCTTCGGACTCACTGATGCTCCATCAATTTTCATGGACATAATGAATATAGTCTTTAGAAATTACCTTGTAATATTTGTGGTATTTTTTATTGATGATATTCTAATATACTCAAAGATCGAGGAGGAACACAAGATGAATTTTAACACTATGATAATGAATTTTGGAAGGGAGAAACACACTATAATGTATAGTTAATGTGTGTTCTTTATAGAAGAAGTATCATTTTTCGGGCATGTTATCACCAGTAAAAGAATATATGTGGACCCTTATAAAATAAAATAATTCGATGAGTGTCCCTGGACAACATCTGTAATAGGTATTCCTAGTTTATATTGTCTATTTTAGAATTACCGATGATTTGAAAAGAACTTATCATGATTTTAAAACCCAGTTACCAATCTAACTCATAAGGGAGTAAAGTTTATCTGGACTAGTAAATGTGAAGACTGATTTAATGTTTTGAAAAAGAGGCTTATCACTACCCAAATTATTACACTACCGACAAGTTGGGACCAATTTTTGGTATTCATAAATGATGAAAATAAGGTATTAGTCTATGTAATAATGAAATATGATAAATTTATATCCTACATCTCAAGTAAATTTAAATTCATGAGAAAAACAATGTCGTGTATGATCTGGAATTGGCTGTTATGATCTCTGTGTTGAAAATCTAGAGGCATTGTCTCTATAGGGAGAAGTGTGTGATATATATTTATCATAAGAGCCTAAAATATATATTAAAATAGGAGGATAATGATATTATCCATTTAATATGGTTAGTTTTAATCCTTAAAAAACAGAAGTTAGAACCTTATATTTAACAGTGTGTATGACATGCGACACCTAGCGCATAAGGTAATATCAAGATACATAATAATATATTTACTATTTAAAAGAGATTATATATATATTTAAATGAACAAATCAATGTTTTTTCTTGAATTACATGCAACAGCCACCTTACTCTATATATTGTGATACACACAAGAGTGACCTTCCTCAATAGTTTACATTAAACGTAGTAAAAAGTTTCACCAAAAAAATTATTATTAAAATATTATTATTTAATATAATATGATAAATACTACCCAATAAATTAGATATTATGAATATTATTAACTATATTATGAAATTATATGGTTTATATAAATATAAAATGAATTCATGGGTTACTAATTAATGGGAAATAAAAATAATAACCAATTAAATATAAAAAGTAAATATTATTATTTTTATGTATCTAGTGGATTTTTATCTCAATAAACATAATTTTTTATAATTATTGAATTATTTTAATGAGATATATATGTTCTATATTCAATAAAATATTTTTTATATTCATCCCTTGGATTTTATATGCATAATATATGAACAAACGTTATTTTCCACATAAAAACCAATGTTTTTATACAGGCAATTTTACTGCTTTTTTATGGAGAACCCATTTTAAATTTGAATTTTGAAACTTTAATTTATTTAAAATATCAAAATAAACTTATCATTTAAAATATAAACATAATTATTAGGTTAGGGTTAATTTTTTATATTTTTCTAATGCATTTCATTTTTTATTGAATAATTTAAAAAACTCGCTATTAGTTCAAAACTACTTTTAAATCTAAATAATTAATAGAGTTAAGTTATGTTTTTGATTTTTTTAAGGTTTAATATGATAATATATTTATAAATTAATACAATTTGTGTTATTAGTAAAAAATTTAACATTTAAATTGATTATGAAAACATAGAATACTTTCATATATTTTTTGTTTAATAACCCGCATTATCGTCTCGTCCGTGGGATTAATTTGAAATTAATTTCTACCACTTATATTATTGGAATTTGGAAAAATAGATTCCATATTTTTAATAAGAATAATTTATAATTTCTAATAACACTAAATATTTTTTTACCAAAAATTCTAGTGAATGTGATTACAATTAATTACAATTATTAAGGTCAAATTGAGCTTAATAAATGACTAAAACCTTCGATTAAGGGACAAAATGACCTATCCAATTGGACAAAACCCATTGTTTGTCCATAATTCATCCATGGACCTTACATTATTGAGTTATTTTGGGTTTTTGTTTGACTTTTTTTAATAACATGTGCACATATAACTTATTTCCTAAAATTCCAAGTGAGTCCTTATCCTTTCCTATAAAAGGCCACCACCTCCCCCACTTTTTCACAAATCACAGAACTCTTAGGTTCTGCCACTACCTGCTCGAATAGTCTACCAACATAACTCCCTTAGACCTATAAGCCTCACTTTTGGAAAAATCAATCCAAGGAAGCATTTGGTTCAAATCAAAATCATTTACCCGATTAAGAGATAATGTCTTCTCCCAAGATTTTTAGTTTCATTTCCATTATCCACCCTCTAAAATCAATTTTTTATATTCTTTTACAAAATAAATATTATCATAATGATACTGAGTTTTTTATATTCTATGGTTTTTACCTACACTTACACACATGTCAATCTATTGTAATAGAACATATTGTTTCTCTCTATAGCGAATTACTTCTTCACGAAATGATGATTGTACAATTTTCCCTTACCACCTCTCATGGTGGCCATTATGATGGAAAATTTGTTTATATATGTTCTATTTGATATTTATTATTTATTTATACTTCTTTAAACCTATAATAATTCATAAATTTAATATTTTACATTTTATGTTAATACGATAAAATCGTTTGAGGAAGTGTAGACTACTGGACTCTCAAAACGATGTGATTTGTTCACATGATTCACGGAATGTATAAATGAATGGTTATAATTAAACATAAGTGACATGAAAAATACCAATAATATATTTATGAAATAATTATAATTTTGTATATAATATATATATATATATCATATACTTTATTACCCTTTCACACACTTTAAAAGATATAATGTCATTCGTGGACGTATGGACTACCACCTCCTTGAAAAGATGTGATTCATTTTTTATTATAGAATTATGTATATAAGTATATATTATTAAATAATATGGTATTAATTATATAATTATCATTCTATAAAGTTTTTATTTACTTACCTTCATTCCATAATGACCATTTTAAAATAAGAATGTTACTCATGCATACGTATGGCCAAATGTCTCTGTGATTATAACATTGGATCATTTTAATAACCATATTTAATGATTGATTTTAAAAGTATAATTTTTTATAAATATGATAATTATTCAATGGCTATTATTCTATAGGTGTCATATAATGACCCTTTAACTATATATGACAATCAATAGTAATTTTGAGACTGAAACATAATTTGGTCAAAAACACCCTACATAAATTTAATTGTTTATGTAGTTGTACAAAACATGGTAATAAGTAAAATAAAAGTAATAATAAACATTAAAAATGTTATGAACAAATTATAAAATTAAAATATGTTTTTTATACATCATTTTAAAGGAAAAATATAGCAGAAGAAATAATTAATCAATGAGAATGTCCAATATGGAAAGGTAAATAACTAGAAATACATTCCATTAAAATAACTAGATAAGGGAAAATAAATATAGAATGGTGTGAAACTAAAAAACTTTCTATCATTTAATGAAATAAAATGAAATGTATCCATAGATATGTTGACAAAAAATATCATGGATGGATAATAATTGAAAATTCTATGAGGGAAATTATTTCATAATTGATATCATGTCTACGTCACATGAGGACCTATTACCATCAATACTATTCACAAAAAAGTTTAAAACTAAAGGTAGAATCCCATTTTAGCAATTATTCATCTCATAGAAAACTGTCAATGCATCGAGGAGATATATAATGTTCAGGATATTCCCATCATTTCTGGCCAAAATTATTCCACATATTGAATAATAAAAATAACTAATATTCCTTATCAAATAACTGTATTGAATGAGAAATAGATATTTATCAATAATTCCCCAATTAATCAATTAATTATCAAAGTAACCACAGAATGAATAATGGTATATAGTTAAGGAAATAATTCCCCAATTTATGGGGTAACATGGTATTTGAGAAAGGGCCATAATGCGCACCTGGTTTGACACTCCTGGTAGATATACTTAAGATAATTTATTTTTTCTTTAAAAGCCACTAAGAATAATTTAAAAGAATGTTGACAATGAATAATAATGGTTAAAATTGATGCTTTTTAGATTGAAAATCAGGTTTCATGATTAGGAATCATGAAAATTATATTATGGATATTCCATAGACCAATGAAGGGAACCTGTCAAAATAAAATCTATGGAGTATTGAGGTTGTATTGAAAAACTTAGTTAAAAGATTATTTATTGTTTAACCTTATTTCAAGGATGCCCATCGTATATATTTTGGAAATTATATTGATTGGTTTTAGAAAATGACAACCTGTATGGTGGGTGACAACCAATCAAATCCATAAAGGCCGAGGGTCTTGAACCCATTACTGAATGAAAATATGGTTTTCATTCCAACCATTGTCCTACACAATGCCCTTGGTAATTTTCAATATTTTAGTTAAAAAATTAATGAGTAAATACTAACGATAAACCAGTACTGACACTTTTGAGTTTTATAAATTAATCTATTAACCAAATTTATTTTAGGAGATAATTAAATACAAATAATTAGACTTCTAACTCTTTTATAATCCTTAAAATCCTTTAAAAGATCATTATAGTCCATCATGAATAAGAAAAATTCATTGTTGGTAATTAATTTTTTTGGGAGTAAAGGGATGAATTATAATTTAATCAATGCACAACCAAAATTTAATATCATTCATATGAGATTGAAAAATAACATGTAAGAGTATTTCGTTATATTCATGGTCAGTAAAATAATTAACCAAAATTAATAAAATGACTTAGAAATAAAATTTTTCCCTAATACCTAAATTTCTATTGAACCAATGGCCATCTGAATCATCAAAGATTTATGGCTTTGAGTCCCTCAACATTCTATTGATCATTAACTTTTTTTTATTGATGACCTCATTCACTCCATATAATTTTCTACGTTTTTTCTCCAAGAATATATCTCTCATTTCCTCTAATGTTCTTCTACTTAGAAACCTTGTTACATGGTGGTCCATGTGACCTCTTCTACTTCACATTATATCTTTTCAAGAAGATTATTTACGAACCCTTCTCACAATGTGGGACATCAACATAAGAAAGTTAAAACAATATATCACCAAGATTGAGTTTAAATTACAAGGACACAGTTTAAATATGGTGGGGAGAATGTGATAACCCAAAAACCATAAGTAAGAACCTTGTATTTTATAGAATTTATGACATGTGACACTAATCGTGTAAGGTAATATCATGATACATTATAATGTATTTACAATTTAAAATAGATTTTCTATATATTTTAATGCATGAAACTCTCAATTGGCTTGCATTACATGAAATACTGACCATCCTCGATAGCTTGAATTACATGCATGAGTGACCTTCCTCGATAGCTTGTGATATATTCAATTGTGACCCTCCTCTATAGTTTTCATTACACGTAAGACCAAGTTTCACCAAATAATAATATATTATCAAAATATTATTATTTAATGCAATATTATATAACCTATAAATTATATTAGAATTTATGAATATTATTAACTAACTTATGAAATTATATGATTTATATAAAAAAAAATTTATTCATGAGTTGATAATTTATTAAAAATTTAAATAAGAACCAATTGGATATAAAAAGAAATATTATTATTTTTGTACCTCTAAGGGAGTTTAATCTTAATAAACATTATTAATTAAAATTAGTTAATGATTTTAATGATATATGTAAGTTATATATTCAGTGTAATGTTTTTTATATCCATCTGTTTAATTTTATATTCCTAAGATAATAACAAAGACTATTTTACACATAAAACCCTATATTTTTATAAGGGAAATTTGACCACATTCTAATGGATAACCAATTTTAAATCTAAAAATTAAAAATTTAAGTGTTTTAATATGTCAAATTGAATTTCATATTTGAAATATAAATATAATAATTAGGTTAGGGTAAATTTTTTATATTTTTCTAAGACATTTCATTTTTAATGATTAGTTCAAAATGCCAAATTTTACTTCAAAACTACTTTTAGTCTAATTAATTTTTAAGGTAATGTTGTGTTTTTTAGTTGTTTAAATTATTAATTAGATGATAAATTTATTAATTGATGGAATTCAGGTTATTGGGGTCAATTTCTCTTTGAAATTTTTATTAAATCAGAGCAAAATTTCGAACATTGTTACTTTAAAAACCAGCATTGTCGTCCCATAAGTGGGATTAGTTTTAATTTAATTTCAACAATTCAATGATTGGAATTTAAAAAAATGGATTACATATTTGTAATAATAATAGTTTATAATGTATAATAAGACCATACTTGTTTTTGACTAGAAATATTAGTGAAATTGTTTAAAATTAATTGCAATTATTAAGTTTAAATTGAGCTTAATAATAGACTAAACCTTTATATTAAGGTCCCAAATGACCTATCCACTTTACCAACACCCATTTTATTTCCATAATTTGTCCATGAAACTTAAATTATTTTTTTCTTTTTCTTTTTGGAATTTTTAATGTAATAATATTTGCACACATATCTTGTTTCCAAAAATTCCAAGTTGGTTCTTTTCCTTCTAAATAAAAGGCCACCACTTCTCCCAATTATTCACACCTCTCAATCCTCATAGGTTAGGCCATTATATGCCCAAATAGTCTCCAAAAATAACTCTCATAGATCTAGAATCGTCCCTTTTGGAATAAATAAATTCATGGAAGCTTTTTGTTCAAACTAAAAGTAGTTACCAGATTAATATGTAACATCTTCTCTCAAGGTTTTTAGTTTCATTTCAAATATCCACCCCCTAAAATACCTTTTTTCAATTCTTTACAAAAAAACTCCCCAATATACTATGATGTTTTTATTCTATTTTTTATACCTAAAATTACACCCACCTCCATCTAATGGATATGAACATAATGTTTCTGTGTACGGTGAACTACTACGTCACAAAATGATGATTGTTTAATTTTCCATTACCGCCTCTCATGGTGGCCATAATGATATAAAATTTGATTATATATTCTATGTATGATATTTATTATTTCATTAAAATTCTTTAAAACTTTTATAATACATATATTTAATACTTTCCATTTTATGTTAATATGATAACATCCTTTGAGGAAGTGTGGACTACCGCATCCCCAATGCAATGTGATTCGTTTACATGATACATGCAATAAATAAATGAATTGTTATAATTAAACCTAAGTTAAATTCTCAACATCAATAAGATATTCATGAAATAATTATATTTCTGGAAATATAATATATATATATATATGTGTGTGTGTGTGTGTGTGTCTATATATATCATATTTTTTATTACCCTTTCTCACACTTTAAAAGTGATAATGTTGTCCGTGGACATGTGAACTATTGGATCCTCAACACGATGTGATTACTTTTACATAACATAATACTATATATAAGTATATTTTATTAAATAATATTTTATTTTTTATATAATTATAACTTTGGATGTATTTTATTTTCTTACCTTCTTTCCACAACGATCATTTAAAAATGGGAATGTTACTCATGCGTACGTACGGCATACCGTCTCCATGATTGTAACATTAGAACATTTTCATAACCATAATTAATTATTGATTTTAAGAGTATAATTTATGTCTAAATTTTACAATTATGTAATTTTTATTATTCTATATATTTTATATAATGACTATGTTGACCATATATGACAAACTATATTAGTTGTGACACATAAACCAAATTTTGTCAAAAACATCCGATTAAAACATAATTGTTTAAGTAGTTGTAAAAAAACATGGTAATAAGTGAAATAAATTTAATTATAAACATGAAAAAGGTTCTTAATAATTTAGAATATTAAAATATTTTTATTACACAACATGTTAATGGATGTTCAGCTGAAAGGAAATGCAAGGTAACAATTTTCATCTCATTTTTTAAATCTATGAGATTAATGTCATATTCAGTACTTAACTTTTGTGTGTGTCATACGTACTAAAAATTTTGAAATATTTTTTCATGAATTCTACTATTATCATGATATTAAAATATTAATTTAATTCCATAACATTCTAGTGATTGTGATTTGAATGTTTCAATGTGGAATGAGACACTTTTGAATGTTTAAAGATTATCCTCCTTAAGAATGTTCTGAATCTCATTTCCTTTTGTGATTGTTAACATTATATTGAAACAATCACATTATAGTAATAATTTTTAATTGTAAATTTAACTAAATAACCATAATACCATAAAATGGATATTATTATTTCCTAAACTGTATACCATTATTCAATCGATGGTTGCTTTGACAGTTATTTGATTAATTTGGAAATTATTGATCAATCAGTATTTCTCTTTCAATACAATTATTTAATAAATAATATTTGTGGTTTTTATTATTTAATATGAGTAATTACATGAATTGGAAAATATAGGTGGATCATGAACACTATATAGCTCCTTGATGCATCGACAGGTTCTCATGAGATGAATAATTGTGGAAATGGGTTTCTACCCTTGGTTTTAAACATTCTTGTTAAAGGCCTTGATAGTAATAAGTCCTGATGTTCCATAGACATAATTAATAATTTTTTCCATCATATTAGTTTCATTTTTTATTCATCCATGACATTTTTGTCGATTTATCTATGGATACATTTCATTTCAGTTCACTGATTGTTGTCATGTGTTTTAGTTTTATTCCTTTCTATATTTATTTCCCCTTATCTAGTTATTTGAATGGAATGTGTTTCAAGTTATTTACCTTTGTATATTGACTATTCTCATTTATTCATTATTTCTTATACTATATTTTCCCTTACTTAGGATTTGAGCTCACCCTTAATATGTTTAATTCCGGAAGAATCCAATAAGCGTACTATGAAAGATATGTAGGAATATAATTGATGGATTAGAGTTATCCTCAAAGTTTTTTATTTGTTGAGAAAAAAATGTTATAATTATTGTATCCATTTAGAATACAATTATAATTTATTTATCTAGTTCTTGAATACTACTAAAATGATCAGTTCTTCAGGGATTGTTTCTTTGTGATCGTGTCAATGTAATTAATAGAAGACACAAGCTCTAAGCTATATGGGGTTGGGTTGCTACTGTTAGATCTCGTCAATGATTGTGACTACTCAATAAACTACCATTTTGGTATAGAGAATAATGTGGACAATTATCTAAGAAGAAAGGATCCTAGAACATTATCAATGATGGAAATTTAAAAGTATCTAATCTTCTTAGATCTACAAAGCATTGACATTGGAATCATTTAGAATGGAAAATCATCAATCATATCTCAAATGGTTACTCACCCATCCCTTATAGAGAAAATAAAGGATGCTCAATGAAATGATGATGAAATTAAGAAAATGGTGGAAGATATCAGAAATGGGATGTCCTCAGAGGTTAAAATTGAGGAGGAATGATTTTTAAGATTTAGGTCATGACTATGTGTACCATCCAATCCATAGATAAAGAAGGAGATTCTGAATGACACACATAGATTAACTTTTTCTATTCACCCAGGAATCACAAATATGTATCAAGATATCTATGATCACTATTTATAGGATAATATGAAGAAATAGATTGAGGATTATACATCAAATTGTAGGATATATCCAAAAGTGAAGTCTGAAATGAAAAATTCTAAGGGGATGTTGCAACCATTACTCATACCAACATGGAAATGGGAAAACTTCCCAATGTAAATTTTCATTGTACATTAAAATAAATATAGAAAAATTAATTCTATATGGGTCATTTTCAATCACCATACAAAGACATCTCACATTATCGCATTTTTATAGGACTTCTCACTCGATCAACTTGCATGGATATACATTAGATAAGTGGTGTGGATGAATGGAGTACCATTATCTATTGTCTCTGATTAAGATATGATATTTAACTCTATGTTTTGGAAAATTATCCAACATTCTCTAAACACTAATTTGAACTTCAATATGGATTATCATCCTCAAACTGATGTCAAATCTGAGTATACTATTCATGCATTTGAATGTATGTTGAGATAATGTTCTATGTAATTCAATGGAGGCTGGGACCAACATCTTCCTCTGGTAGAGTTCTGTTACAAAACTAGTTTCTAACTGAGCATCCCAATGGCTCTATTTACATACTTTTATAGGAAAAGATATAGAACTGTAGTATTTTGGGATGAATTCTATAAATGTAAGATTTTGGGACCTTAAATGCTTGATGAAATGGTACGAAAGGATAAAACCATTCAGCAGCACATCAAGGTAGCCCAAAGTCGACAAAATATATAAACAAACAATCATTGATAGGACCTGGATTTTAAGGATGGAGGGAGTTATTCCAATATATATCTCTATGGAAGAGGATCATGAGATTTGGGAAGAAAGGAATGTTGAGTCCCAGGTACATCGGCCCCTTCAAGCTTCGTGATTGTGTCAGAGCTGTGGAATATCGACTAGAACTTCCAAAAACCATATCTCACATACATGATGTGTTTCACATAAACCTCTTGAGAAAGTAAATACCATATATGTCACTTGTGCTGAATTCGAAGGTGGTACAGTTGGAAAATGATCTCTCTTATGAGGAAAAGTTGGTTAAGATCTTGGACTATATATATAAAGTTCAATGCAACAAGACTACTCACCTAGTCAAAGTACTATAGAGGATCTATAAATATGAATAGGTGACTTGGAATTTGGAGGAAGTAATGAAGGATAATTACCTCAACCTATTTTCAACATGGAATTTACAATGAAATTTTAAGGGAAAAATATCATAAGGGGGGATAATTTAACGAGGTATAATTTTATGAATCAATTTTTTATTCATATAATTATATTATATATTATAGAACATATACATCACATATAATACCTAATAAAACATTATTTTCATAAATTAATTACAAAATAAGTGGTATTTATAGAAATTATGAAACTGATACCAGTGGAATTGTAACGTGATTGTTTGAATTGTAATGTGACCATTAGGAATAGTAAATCGTGCAATAGAATTGTAACATCACTTATTAATGTAGAAATAAAATTTTGGTATCTTAGGAATGAGTGTATAGTATATTTATATCATGGAATAAGTAAATAAATGTTTTAAAATGATAAATTAAATATTTGTATTTTGTGACAAGTAAATGTTTATTTTAAATTTCATAATTAATATAATGATTTAAAATAATGTTTAGTATAATAAAATAGATTTATATAATTAATTTTTTTGTCTTATTATTAAAATAAAATTTTATGAGTACTTACGTAATTTTTTAAAATTTTATAATATTAGTTATATTTTTAAATTGTTATTTTTCAAATAAATGATGATTTTTAATTAAAAATTAAATTTATCGTATTTAAAAAAATATTTCCATAAAATGGTGACTGTTTTTAAAATCTACACATAAAAAAATTGGGGTTAATTTTTTATATTTTTCTAAAATAGTTGAGATTTTGGTGAATAATGAAAAATGGTAATTTGTGGAATTTAACATTATAAGTAACCAAATGATTTTTTGATTCATGGTTGAGTCGTGGATGATTTATGTTAACATTATATCAAACTCACATGATCTATTTATAGTAATTAGTCAAGATATTTAACAGCAACTACAGTTTTACTCTAAAATTATAAAAAAATTAATAAAATTGTATAAAAAACCCTGTCCTCCGACATTAAATACCACCCATCACCACATATTCTCTATACCCCATATAATACATGGATATTTCTTATAATAATCCCAATTCCACTACCAAACATCTTCCCTACATTTAGGTATTTTTTTCCCACCAAAATACCATTTCCAATTTCCATAAGAAGGTTCTCAAGGAGACGTTATTCAATAGGTAATAACCTCCACCTTTCCCCTATAAATTATTTTTTTGTTCTACCTCATCATTTCCTACACTATTTAAACATACATCATAACTATATTACCATATATATACTATAATTTTATTATGTTGATGGTATCTCCATTATCAAATCTTTTCTCTTCTCTTTTTATCTTAGAAATGAAATCATTGTCCATGATGTGTCGATTCACTACCTTCGTGTAACGCCCCGACCCCAGTTACCCAGAGTCGGTGCATTATTACATAACATTGGCATGATCAGAAGAAAGATCAAATCTCGAAAGACCGATTGGTTTAGTAGCCTTGAAAGCACTCGATATATTAATAAAGTTTTACACTACATCATGAAGTGAAAAACTACTACTACAACATATTGTCTCCATAATCCACACTCATATCCCCACATAATATTCCTGGAGGTCATTCATAAATTACTTCTTCACATCCTGGGAAAAATAAAACATAGAAAAGGGGTGAGCTCAAATTCCCAGTAAGGATAACAATATAGCGGAAACTTTCATAATTAAGAATAAACATTTAAGGAAATGTATAACTAAAACAAAATCCTTTTAAACATGAACTTCAACATAGTATGGAAAAAGTAAAATGAAATAATTCCATTTACTTATTCACATGGATATTCTACTAATCGAATAATCACATGCAATATCAATAACCACTTTCATAATGATGGAATGCATAATGCCAGACTATCATAACCACATAACCAAGGCCTCATGCTAAGACTACAAATAAGATTTTTCCAAGGCCTTGTGCCAAAACACTAGTTTGTCTCATGAGACCTACCGATGTATCGAGGAGCTATAGTGGGCTCCACTTGTCACATATTAAGTCCAATGCATTCCCATAAGAAAAGGTTTAAACATAACATAAACATTCTTATTTAGAATAGCATACGAAATGTCAATAATTTCACCATAAACTATGAACGGTATAAAAATATCACATCCACAGTCAAACATATCACAAAACCTTCAATACAATATAGAAGTTTTGTATCATAATAAATCAACTTCAAATAAGCATAAAATCCATCAAAGGATGTTGACATAGATGAAATCAAAACTCTTTTTAGAGAAATATCACTTTCTATTTTGAAATCATTTAAGAGTCACATATTTATGAAATAAAACATTTTCTTTGAAAATATTCTTATAATCTTGTAAGGGAAGCTTCGACAATTTTATAACGGCGGAAAATAGCCGCACCCGCCGTATAAGTTAAAAAACATTCTTACCTTAATTTTGTCGAAAAGGTTAAAAAGAACCTTGTCTAGAAAACGACAGAAAGATTCCTTTATAAACCTCTTATAAAAAGTCAAACATGGGTATAAATGACATTAACCCATATTCTAGTAAATAGTAAAAATGTTTTGAAATTCATTTTTAAGAAACATGGATGTGGATGATAAAGAGATCCCAGTAGATTATTACGTATAAACAACCTCAGATAATGAAGAGATTTTGAAATAACCCTTACCTTGTACTTTTCCTTGGTTGGGTTAGGGTAACCTCCTGTATAATGTTGAAATAATTGTTATTAAATTATTCAGTAATCATATACATTAATATGATATCATATATGATCTTTTAACATTGCTTTGTTAATAATATCTTTGAATTATCGTCGTTTCGGGTGTTAACTTACTCGTTTTGTTTTAGATGTTTTGTTATGTAAGCCATGCTTGTAATGGATAGTTTGTATCTTAATCATAACCATATTGATATCAAGTTATTAGATACTATTATTAATTATCAAATGAGAATTATACTTGAATGGATACGATGGAGAATGAATCTCATCGCGTTCGTGGAGACGGTAGTCCGTACGTATGCACGAGTGATAATATCATTCTTTTGATATTAAAATAAAATATAATTGGATGGTATATCATATATAAAGAATCATTATCATGTTATATTTATTATTTACATGAGTTTATTATACCAATCCAAATAATAATTTATTGAATAACAATTACACCACGACGTGGAGACGGTAAGCCGTACGTACGCACGTATGGTGACGTGTTATTGAAAGGATGGATAGAATAGTGAATATGGCTGTACCATATTTATAATAACATCACAGTATATATATGATACTGGAGTTATTATTTTAGAATGGTAACAACAAAGGAAGAAGAAGTGGAAGAAGAAAGAAACTTCAAAAAGGGTGGTGAAATCATTACCTCTTCTTTGGGTTCTTCCTTTTGATTTGATCAAAAGGGCTCCATATGATGGATTTATGATCAAAATATGGCCTCTAGATTGTAGTGAGGGAAGTCGGGAGAGTATTTGGGCAGAGTTTGGCCGAACCAAAAGGCTTTGAAGGTGTGAAGAAATGAGAAGGAGGAGTGCCCTTTTATAAGAGGGGTGAGGGGCACCTTTGGAAAAGCTAGAAATATTAGTTTATAATAAATTCATATTCGGTTTCTAATGGCTCCAAAGTTTATTATTTAAATTTTAAGGTGGGGATGGGTCGAAAACCACTAAACCAATAGAAGTTAGACAGGTTTGGGTACTTATATTAACCTTATCTTTAAGTATTAACTCTAAGTTAATTAGTTTCACTTTTACAATGTCTCTTTGTATTTTTATATTATATGGTTAATAAACATACTATATACTTCCAAGAGACCCCCAAGTGGTCCATTAATGATATAAATATCATGATATAAGTCTCGTGGCAGAACCTTAGATTTTTAGGAATTTAATATCAATTAATAATATAATATTTGTTTTAAAAACTCTTTTATGTCAATTTTGACACTATTCAATAGTTGATTTTTGTGAAACTCATAACAAAATGATTACTTCGAAAAAATATCAATTAAATCAATCCTAATATGTAATATTATCCTATAAAAATATTTTAATTCATTAAAAGTATCAAATTATATTTATTTTGTTATTTATAGTATCAATTAGTTTAATTTTTCACTATTATGGTAATTACTGCATCATCATTGTGTCATAAATAAATTAACTTATTTAATGTCTAAAAATTATAAATAAAATATTATTATGTAGAAAAGCTTTTTATCTTTATAATGAATATTTATAGTCGAAAATAAAACATTTATAACCCTATTTAAAAATTGTTTTTCTAAAAGATATATGCTTGTGTCATTTTTGTATTCATTTTAACTTAATTAAAATAGTGTCCCTATCACCTACAAGTGGCTCCATGGGGTCCCAAAATCGACCCGAAGATGCCCATGGTCAGCCATGTATCATCCAATAAGGTTAGGACATGTTTTAGGGTAATTTTTTATTATTATAATATTATTTTTTAACCCTTATTTACCGGATTTACCCTTTAACCATGGTAAATAAAATATTTACCGAAGTAATTGTTCAAAATGTCTAAAAATAAAAGTTACCTATTTAAACAATTTGGACATCCTGATTCCAAATACGGAATCCATTTTTTAAAATTCAAAACACAGAAGTAGCAGAAATTAATTTAAAATTAATTCCCGTTGTTAAAACAAAAAGCGTGTTTTTAAGAGATAATAACTATCAAAAGATTGGCACTTGTTTATGTCTGGTTTAATTGTGAAATTATTTCCAATGAAAAACATTGAATTAAATGGTAAAAATATATTCTAAATATACTTTAAAACCACTCAAATTCATAATTTATCAATATTAATTATTTTGATTAAAAAGTTGATTTTAATTAAAATTTAGTAATTTTCACTATTCATCAAAATATTAAAGTTATCCGAAAAGTTCCAAAATTTCACCCTAGGCTAAATTATATATTCCGAATCCAAAAATGAATTCCATTTTTAAATATAAAATATATATAATTTCAAAAATTATGTATTACTATTCATAACAGCATGTTTGATTGGTTGTGGTGTGTGTTAGAACTCGAAGTTGCGTACAGCACACGCTACTGTATTATTCGAAGGAAAGCGTACCGTGGAAGATTTGGATGTTTCATTTTAAATTTTTGATGTCCCCATTTAGTCAAAAAGTTTAAAATATTTTATTTAAAAACGGTTCACTATGAAAAGTTGATAAAAGTGCAATACTGAAAATGAATTTGTTCTTACATTATGTCTAAGAAACTCATAATATGGATTCTAAAATTATAAGGATTATATAAAGTTTAAAATTTAGTTAATACTATTCATAACCTCTTTTGAACAGCTTGTTTGGTAAGTCAGGGTGCGATTGAACTCGGTGTTGCGTGTAGTGCATGTTATTGAATTATTTTGATGAAATAACACACTATGAAATATTGGGGTGTTACATTATCCTCTCCTTCAATAAATTGCGTCCTCGCAATTTGAAGTTCTTCGAAAATAAAAGGTTGAAAATATAAAATATCTTTGTGGGAAAACCCACATCGGAAATTAGGTTACTAAAATTTACTCTTAATAAGAGGAAAACAGAAATGAAAGTGTCACCGCCAAATTATGATCTCTATTAGGAGAACATTGGTGGCAAATAAAGACATATAATTGGAGGAAAAACATAAATATTTATAGGTATAGATTGAGGTCATCAATCACAAACAAGTGTAAAATTGAGGTCCTTAAATTCATCAATCTATGATGATTTGAAATACCATCGGTTCAACAAAACATAGGGTATTAGGATAACACATTTTTGGTTTTAGGATTCCTTAAATAAAGTATAAGAATTAATTTCTTCATAGAATAAGAGAAGAAGAAAAAAAATATTCTTGACAAGTAGAGTTCCATCCTTTAACTAATTTCTACCACAAACTCATCTTTCACACTAAAAGATAGTAGAACGAAAAAAATATATTCTATTCATCCTATTTGTATAGGGTTCGAAAAAAAAAAGAATTTATAATTCATCTACCAGATCTTTTAAAAAAACTACATTATTTAATCCCGGACATCACGTGGGTTAGTGGTAGGTGGTACACCCTTGTCACCCTTAGGTTGTGGGTTTAAGTCTCACGGACATGCCGGACGCGACGGGTTGCTGCCCGACCTCCGGGTTGTTCTTTTATGGAAATCCAAAATAATCCAAACTAGAACTATCCAAAATACTTCAGTCCAAAATTTATAAGGAAGGTAAAGACAATGAAGATCCTTTTTTTCTGCGTAATAACATGTGAACACCTTCATCATCTATTCTTTTAAAAAACTATAACATCCTGAATTACCATAAAACCTTATTGATTACATTCATGATCCATTATTCCTTAAAGAATAATAGATATACTCCTTCAATACAAAAAAGTTTTAAACCCCAATAATGATGGAATATACAAATCATTAATCAGTTTCAAGGTAGTCAAGAATATCCAATATAATTTATCCAAAACAATCATGTATTATTCTAAAATCAATACCTCAGTATCAGAACCATATTATGGTTTATCTTTCTCTCAACCAAATATTTTCCAAAAATTCATCCTGCTATTGAGTCACTTTTCTTTGTTCCACACAATCTCAATCACATAATGAAATAGTACTGCAGTACCATCCTTATATACTCCATAATTATTATAACAAGTACATTGTTGATACAACACTCAAATGACATAATCAACATAAGAACTCTAATCATTCCTCTTCATCTGTGGTAGTATAATAACTTGATTATTATCTAATAGCATCATTTGCGGCATAGTCTGATGACTAAGACATAGGTTCACGTAGTGTCCAAACTCCTTGCAAATGAAGCATTGTACATTTGAAACCATTTTCCTACCCTTGCAGTCACGTAATTTGTGCCCTTTTCCTCCACACTTATAACAAACTCCCGATCCTTTCAGGAAAGTTCTAGGGTGTTTCTTCCCACAGTTATCACATATGAGAAAATTCTTCTTTTCCCTCTTCCATGTATCCATCATTCCCTCTTCCATCCTTTTCTTCTCTTGCTTCCCTTCAAATCCATAAGACTCAGTAAACTATTTACTTATCTTATCAACACATGATATTATTTCTTCATATGATCATAATACATGGGAGACTATTTCTCTTATAAATTCTAGCTTAAGACGATGAAATATATAATCCTTCCTTCTCTTTGGATCATGTGCATTGCTGGAGTTCTCATTCCTTCTACTGGGTGCCATTTCTAAACAATGGCATACACTATATTAGTTTATGAATAACAATACCTAATCCCAAACTTGTAAAACACATAACATAAATTAAATAGTTTATGGATATAATCCATAATCATAAAAATGTCTCCTTTGAGGAATTATATACTCATAAACCCTTCATAATGGTTTGTAAAGAAAATGAGAATTATCCTAAGCATATCCCCCGGGAGTGTCGTAACCAAGAGTGCAGCAAGACCCGTTGTCGTGCACCAGTTCCCGTTTGAGTCTAGCTCAAAGCGGTGTTTTCGGGTTTTACCCCTCGGTACATCTATTCCAGAGCCACCTCTACCTGATCATATCCAGACAGGGATGTATTGCTCAGAAAACACACAAAATCTCTACAATACCAAAATTCTAGGAAGTTTTTCTATACAAATCCTCAAAATCCATCTTAGGTCTATGTGCTCTAATCAACGTTTATCTAAATCTAGCTTCCAAGGTTTGTACTAAACTTCCTCTGATACCAACTGTAACGCCCTGACCCCAGTTACCTAGAGTCGGTGCATTATTACCTAACATTGGCATGATCACAAGAAAGATCAAATCTCGAATGACCGATTGGTTTAGAAGACTTGGAAGCACTAGAAATATTCATAAAGTTTTAAATTACATCATGAAGTGAAAATCTACTACAACAACATATTGTCTCCATAATACACACTCATATCCTCACATACTATCCATTCAGGTCATTCATAAATTACTTCTTCACATCCTGGGAAAAATAAAACATAGAAAAGGGGTGAGCTCAAATGCCCAGTAAGGATAACAATATAGCAGAAACATTCATAATTAAGAATAAACATTTAAGGCAATGTATAACTAAAAAAGCCTTTTAAACATGAACTTCAACATAGTATGGAAAAAGTAAAATGAAATAATTCCATTTACTTATTCACATAGATATTCTACTAATCAAATAATCACGTGCAATATCAATAACCACTTTCATAATGATGGAATGAAAATGCCAGACTATCATAACCACATAGCCAAGGCCTCGTGCCAAGACTACAAATAAGATTTTTCCAAGGCCTTGTTCCAAGACACTAGTTTCTCTCATAAGACCAACCGATCCATCAAGGATCTATAGCGGGCTCCACCCGTCACATTTTAAGTCCAATGCATTACCATATGAAAAGGTTTAAACATAACATAAACATTCGTATTAAAACTAGCATACAAAATGTCAATACATTCACCATAAACTATGAATGGTATAAAAATATCACATCCATAGTCAAACATATCACAAAACCTTCAATACAATATAGAAGTTTTGTATCATAATAAATAAACTTTAAATAAGCGTAAAATCCATCAAAATATGTTGACATAGATGAAATCAAAACACTTTTTAGAGAAATATATCTTTCTATTTTGAAATCATTTAAGATTCATATATTTATGAAATAAAACATTTTCTTTGAAAATATTCTTATAAGCTTGTAAGGGAAGCTTTGACGATTTTATAACGGCGGAAAATAGCCGCACTCGCCGTATAAGTTAAAAAACATTCTTACCTTAATTTTGTCGAAAAGGTTAAAAAGCACCTTGTTTGGAAAATGACGGAAAGATTCCTTTTTAAACCTCTTATAAGAAGTAAAACAAGGGTATAAATGACTTTAACCCATATTCTAGTAAATAGTAAAAAAAATTTGAAATTCATTTTTAAGAAACATGGATGTGGATGATAAAGAGATCCCAGTATATTATTATGTATAAACAACCACGGATAATGAAGAGATTGTGAAATAACCCTTACCTTGTACTTTTCCTTCGTTGGGGTAGGTTAACCTCCTGTATAATGGTGAAATAATTGTTATTAAATTATTCAATAATCATATACATTAATATTATATCATATATGATCTTTTAACATTTCTTTGTTAATAATATCTTAGAATTATCGTTGTGTCGGGTGTTAAATTACTCGTTTTCTTTTATATGTTTTTTTTTACGTAAGACATGTTTGTAATGGATAGGTTGTATATTAATCATATCCATAATGATATCAAGTCCTTATATACTATTATTAATCATCAAATGAGAATTATACTTGAATGGATACGATGGAGAATGAATCTCATCGCGTTCGTGGAGACGGTAGTCCGTACGTACGCACGAGCGATAATATCATTATTTTGATATTAAAATAAAATATAATTGGATGGTATATCATATATACAGAATATTTATCATGTTATATTTTTTATTTACATGAGTTTATTATACCCATCGAAAAAATAATTTATTGAATAACAATTACACCACGATGTGGAGACGGTAAGTTGTACGTACGCATGTATGGTGACATGTTATTCAAAGGATGGATAGAATAGTGAATATGGTTGTACCATATTTATAATAACATCACAGTATATATATGATACTGGATTTATTATTTTAGAATGTTAACAACAAAGGAAGAAGAAGTGGAATAAGAAAGGAACTTGAAAAAGGGTGGTGAAATCATTACCTCTTCATTGTGTTCTTCCTTTTGATTTGATAAAAAGGGCTCCTTAGGTTGTATTTCTGATCAAACTAAGGCCTCTAGGTTGTAGTGAGGGAATTTGTAAGAGTATTTGGGAATAGTTTGGATGAACCAAAAGGCTTTTAAGGTGTGAAGAAGTGAGAAGGAGGAGTGCCCTTTTATAAGAGGGGTGAGGGTCAGCTTTGGAAAAGCTAGAAATATTAGTTTATAATAAATTCATATTCGGTTTCTAATGGCTCAAAAGTTGATTATTTAATGGTTAAGGAGGGGATGGGTCTCAAACCACTCATCTAATAGAATTTAGACAGGTTTGGGTACTTATATTAACCTTATCTTTAAGTATTAACTCTAAGTTAATTAGTTTCACTTTTACAATGTCTCTTTGTATTTTTATATTATATGGTTAATAAACATACTATATACATCAAAGAGATGCCCAAGTGGTCAATTAATTATATAAATATCATGATATAAGTCTCTTGGCCGAACCTTAGATTTTTAGGAATTTAATATCAATTAATAATATAATATTTTTTTAAAAAACTCTTTTATGTCAATTTTGACACTATTCAATAGTTGATTTTTGTAAAACTTATAACAGAATGATTACTTCGAAAAAAAGTCAATTAAATCATTCCTGAAATTTCAAATTATCCATGAAAATTAGTGTAATGCATTAAAAGTCACAAATTATATTTATTTGGGTATTTATAATATCACTTATTTTAATTTTTCACTATTATGGTAATTACTGCATCGTCATTGTGTCATAAATAAATTAACTTATTTAATGTCCAAAAGTTATAAATAAACTATCATTAAGTATGAAATATTTTTATCTTTTTAATGAATATTTATAGTCGAAAATCCAACATATATAACCCTATGTAAAAATTGTTTTTCTAAAAGATATATGCTTGTGTCATTTTTGTATTCATTTTAACTTAATTAAAATAATGTGTCCCTATCACCTACAAGTAGCTCCATGGGGTCCCAAAATCGACCCAAAGATGCCCATGTACGGCCATGTATCAACCAATAAGGTTAGGACACATTTTAGGGTAATTGTTTATTATTATAATGTTATTTTTTAACCCTTATTTACCGGATTTACCCTTTAACCATGGTAAATAAAATCTTTACCGAAGTAATTATTCAAAATGTCTAAAAACAAAAGTTACCCATTTACACAATTTGAACATCCTGATTCTAAATATGGAATCAATTTTTACAAATTCAAAACACATAAGTGGCAGAAATTAATTGAAAATTAATTCCCGTTGTTAAAACAAAAAGCGTGTTTTTAAGAGATAATAACTATCAAAAGATTGGCACTTGTTTATGTCTGGTTTAATTGTGAAATTATGTCCAATGACAAACATTGAATTAAATGGAAAAAATATATTCTAAATATACTTTCAAACCACTAAAATTCATAATTTATCAATATTAATTATTTTGATTAAAAAAGTTGTTTTTAATTAAAATTTAGTAATTTTCACTATTCATCAAAATATTAAAGTTATCCGAAAAGTTCCAAAATTTCACCCTAGGCTAAATTCTATATTCCGAATCCAAAAATGAAGTCCATTTTGAAATATAAAATATATATAATTTCAAAAAGAATGTATTACTATTCATAACGGCTAGTTTTATTGGTTGTGGTGTGTGTTAGAACTCAATGTTGCGTACAACACACGCTACTGAATTATTCAACAGAAATCATACCGTAGATGCTTGGGATGTTTCATTTTAATTTTTTGACATCCCCATTTAGTCAAAAAGTTTAAAATATTGTATTTAAAAAGGGTTCACTATTAAAAGTTGATAAAATTGCAATACTGAAAATGAATTTGTTCTTACATTATGTCTACGAAACTCATAATATGGATTCTAAAATTATAAGGATTATATAAAGTTTAAAATTTAGATAATCCTATTCATAACCTCTTTTGAACGGCTTGTTTGGTAAGTCATAGTGCGATTGAACTCGGTGTTGCGTGTAGTGCATGTTATTGAATTATTTTGAAGAAAATAACACACTATGAAATCATGGGGTGTTACATTCTCCCCTCCTTCAATAAATTGCATCCTCACAATTTGAAATTGTTCTTCGAAAATAAAAGGTTGAAAATAGAAATTATCTTTGTGGGAAAACCCACATCAGAAATTAGTTTACTAAAATTTGGTCTTAATATGAGGAAAAGAGAAATGAAAGGGTCACCACCAAATTATGATCTCTATTAAGAGAACATTGGTGGCAATTAGAGACATATAATTGGAGGAAAACGTAAATATTTATATGTAGTGATTTAGTTCATCAATCACAAACAAGTGTAAAATTGAGGTCCTTAAATTCATCAATCTATGATGATTTGAAATACCATCAGTTCAATAAAACATAGGGTATTAGGATAACACATTTTTGGTTTTAGGATTCCTTAAATAAAGTATAAGAATTAATTTCTTCATAGAATAAGAGAAGAAGAAAAATATATTCTTGACAAGTAGAGTTCCATCCTTTAACTAATTTCTACCACAAACTCATATTTCACTCTAAAAGATAATAGAAGGAAAAAAATTTATTCTATTCATCCTATTTGTATAGGGATCCAAAAAATAGAATTTATAATTCATCTACCAGATCTTTTAAAAAACCTACATTATTTAATCCTAGAAATAATGTGGGTTAGTGGTAGGTGATACACCCTTGTCGCCCTTCGGTTTGGGTTCAAGTCTCGCGGCCTTGCCGGACGCGACGGGTTTCCGCCCGACCTCCGGGTTGTTCATTTATGGAAATCCAAAATAATCCAAACTACAACTATCCAAAATACTTCAGTCCAAAATTTATAAGGAAGGTAAACACAATGAAGATCCTTTTTTTCCGCGTAATAACATGTGTAAACCTTCATCATGTATTCTTTTAAAACACTAAAATATCCTGAATTACCATAAAACCTTATTGATTGCATTCATGATCCCTTATTCCTTAAAGAATAATAGATATACTCCTTCAATCCAAAAATGTTTTAAACCCCAACAATGATGGAATATACAAATCATTAATCAGTTTCAAGGTAGTCAAGAATATCCAATATAATTTATCCAAAACAATCATGTATTATTCTAAAATCACTACCTCAGTATCAGAACCATATTATGGTTTATCTTTCTCTCAACCATATATTTTCCAAAACTTTATCCTGCTATTGAGTCACTTTTCTTTGTTCCACACAATCTCAAGTCCATAATGAAATAGTACTGCAGTACAATCCTTATATACTCCATAGTTATTATAACAAGTATACTGTTGATACAACACTCAAATGACATAATCAACATAAGAACTCTAATAATACCTCTTCATCTGTGGTAGTATCTTAACTTGATTATTATCTAATAGCATCATTTGCGGCATAGTCTTATGACTGAGACATAGGTTCGGGTAGTGTCCAAACTCCTTGAAAATGAAGCATTGCACATTTGAAACCATTTTCTTACCCTTGCAGTCACGTAATTTGTGCCCTTTTCTTCCACACTTATAAAAAACTCACATTCCTTTCAGGCAAGTTCCAGGGTGTTTATTCCCACAATTATCACATATGAGAAAATTATTCTTTTCCCTCTTCCCTCTTTCTTTCTTTCCCTCGTCCATCCTTTTCTTCTCTTGCTTCCCTTCAAAGCCAGAAGGCTCAGTAAACTCTTTACTTATCTTATCAACGCATGATATTATTTCTTCATATGATGATAATACATGCGAGACTATTTCTCTTATAAATTATAGCTTATGACCATGAAAGATATGATACTTCCTTCTCTTTGGATCATGTGCATTACTGGAGTTCTCATTCCTTCTACTGGGTGCCATTTCTAAACAATGGCATACACTAGATTAGATTATGAATAACAATACCTAATCCCAAACTTGTAAAACACATAACATAAATTAAATAGTTTATGGATATAATCCATAATCATAAAAATGTCTCCTTTGAGGAAGTATATACTCATAAACCCTTCATAATGGTTTGTAAAGAAAATGAGAATTATCCTAAGCATATCCCCCTGGAGTGTCGTAACCAAGAGTGCAGCAAGGTCCATTGTCGTGCACCAGTTCCTGTTTGAGTCTAGCTCAAAGCGGTGTTTTCGGGTTTTACCCCTAGGTACATCTGTTCCAGAGCCGCCTCTACCTGATCATATCCATACAGGGATGTATTTCTCAGAAAACTCACAAAATCTATACAATACCAAAATTCTAGGAAGTTCTTCTATACAAATCCTCAAAATCCATTTAAGGTCTATGTGCTCTAATCAGAGTTTATCTAAATCTAGATTCTAAGGTTTGTACTAAACTTCCTCTGATACCAACTGTAACGCCCCGACCCTAGTTACCCAGAGTCGGTGCATTATTACATAACATTGGCATGATCACAAGAAAGATCAAATCTCGAAAGACCGATTGGTTTAGTAGTTTTGGAAGCATTATCTATATTCATAAAGTTTTACATTACATCATGAAGTGAAAAACTACTACAAAAACATATTGTCTCCATAATCCACACTCATATCCCCACATATTATCCCTGCCGGTCATTCATAAATTACTTCTTCACATCCTTGGAAAAATAAAACATAGAAAAGGGGAGAGCTCAAATTCATAGTAAGGATAACAATATAGCGGAAACATTCATAGTTAAGAATAAACATTTAAGGCAATATATAACTAAAAAAATAATTTTAAACATGTACTTCAACATAGTATGGAAATAGTAAAATGAAATAATGCCATTTACTTATTCACATGAATATTCTACTAATCGAATAATCACATGAAATATCAATAACCACTTTCATAATGATGGAATGCATAATTCCAGACTATCATAACCACATAGACAAGGCCTCGTGCCAGGACTACAAATAATATTTTTCCAAGGCCTTGTTCCAAGACACTAGTTTGTCTAATGAGACCTACCGATGCATCGAGGAGCTATAGAGGGCTCCACCCATTACATATTAAGTCCAATTCATTCCCATATGAAAAGGTTTAAACATAACATAAACATTCGTATTAAAACTAGCATACGAAATGTCAATACTTTCACCATAAACTATGAATGGTATAAAAATAGAACATCCACAGTCAAAGATATCACAAAACCTTCAATAAAATATAGAAGTTTTGTATCATAATAAATCATCTTCAAATAAGCGTAAAATCCATCAAAGGATGTTGACATATATGAAATCAAAACAAATTTTAGAGAAATATCTCTTTCAAATTTGAAATAATTTAAGAGTCATATATTTATGAAATAAAACATTTTCTTTGAAAATAATCTTATAAGCTTGTAAGGGAATCTTCGGTGATTTTATAACGGCGGAAAATAGCTGCACCCACTGTATAAGTTAAAAAACATTCTTACCTTAATTTTGTCGAAAAGGTTAAAAAGCACCTTGTTTGGAAAACGATGGAAAGATTCCTTTATAAGGCTCTTATAAAAAGTCAAACAATGGTATAAATGACTTTAACCCATATTCTAGTAAATAGTAAAAATGTTTTGAAATTAATTTTTAAGAAACATGGATGTGGATGATAAAGAGACCCAAGTATATTATTACGTATAAACAACCTCAAATAATGAAGAGATTGTGAAATAACCCTTACCTTGTACTTTTCCTTGGTTGGGGTAGGTTAACCTCCTGTATAATTGTGAAATAATTGTTATTAAATTATTCAATAATCATATAAATTAATATGATATCATATATGATCTTTTAACATTGCTTTGTTAATAATATCTTAGAATTATCGTCGTTTCGGGTGTTAACTTACTCGTTTTCTTTTATATGTTTTGTTACGTAAGCCATGTTTGGAATGGATAGGTTGTAACTCAATAATATCCAGAATGATATCAAGTCCGTAGATACAATTATTAATAATTAAATGAGAATTATACTTGAATGGATACGATGGAGAATGAATCTCATCGCGTTCGTGGAGACGGTAGTCTGTACGTACGCATGAGCGACAATATCATTCTTTTGATATTAAAATAAAATATAATTGGATGGTATATCATATATACATAATCATTATCATGTTATATTTATTATTTATACGAGTTTATTATACCCATCCAAATAATAATTTTTTGAATAACAATTACACCACGACGTGGAGACGGTAAGCCATACGTACGCACGTATGGTGACATGTTATTCAAAGGATGGATAGAATAGTGAATATGGTTGTACCATATTTATAATAACATCACAGTATATATATGATACAGGAGTTATTATTTTATAATGGTAACAATAAAGGAAGAAGAAGTGGAAGAAGAAAGGAACTTCAAAATGGGTGGTGAAATCATAACCTCTTCTCTGGGTTCTTCCTTTTGATTTGATCAAAAGGGATCCTTAGGTTGGCTTTCTGATCAAACTAAGGCCTCTAGGTTGTATTGAGGGAAGTTGGGAGAGTATTTTGGTGGATTTTGGCCGAACCAAATGGCTTTTTAGGTGTGAAGAAAAGAGAAGTAGGAGTGCCCTTTTATAAGAGGGGTGAGGGGCACCTTTGGAAAAGCTAGAAATATTAGTTTATAATAAATTCATATTCAGTTTCTAATGGCTCCAAAGATGATTATTTAATGGTTAGGGTGGTGATGGGTCTCAAAAAACTCATCCAATAGAATTTAGATAGGTTTTGGTACTTATATTAACCTTATCTTTAAGTATTAACTCTAAGTTAATTAGTTTCACTTTTACAATGTCTCTTTGTATTTTTATATTATATGGTTAATAACCATACTATATACATCCAAGAGACCCCCAAGTGGTATATTAATGATATAACTATCATTATATCAGTCTCTTGGCCGAGCCTTAGATTTTAAGGAATTTAATATCAATTAATAATATAAAATTTGTTTTAAAAACTCTTTTATGTCAATTTTGACACTATTCAATAGTTGATTTTTGTGAAACTCATAACAGAATAATTACTTCGATAAAAGTAACTTAAATCAATCCTATATTATCCTAGAAAGTTAGTTTAATGCATTAAAAGGCTCAAATTATATTTATTTGTGTATTTATAATATCAATTATTTTAATTTTTCACTATTATGGTAATTACTGCATCATCATTGTGTCATAAATCAATTAAATTATTTAATGTATAAAAATTATAAATAAAATATAATTCTGTAGGAAATATTTTTCTCTTTCTAATTAATATTTATAGTCGAAAATCCAACATATATAACCCTATGTAAAAATTGTTTTTCTAAAAGATATATGTTTGTGTCATTTTTGTATTCATTTTAACTTAATTAAAATAAAGTGTCCCTATCACCTACAAGTGGCTCCATGGGGTCACAAAATCGACCCAAATATGCCCATGGTCGGCCATGTATCAACCAATAAGGTTAGAACATGTTTCAGGGTAATTTTTTATTATTATAATATTATTTGTTAACCCTTATTTACCGGATTTACCCTTTAACCATGATAAATAAAATATTTACCGAAGTAATTATTCAAAATGTCTAAAAATAAAAGTTACCTATTTACACAATTTGAAAATCCTAATTCCAAATATGGAATCCATTTTTCCAAATTCAAAACACAGAAGTGGCAGAAATTAATTTAAAATTAATTCCTGTTGTTAAAAAAAAGCATGTTTTTAAGAGATAATAACTATCAAAATATTGGCACTTGTTTATGTCTGGTTTAATTGTGAAATTATGTCCAATGAAAAACATTGAATTAAATGGTAAAAATATATTATAAATTTACTTTCAAACCACTCAAATTCATAATTTATCAATATTAAATATTTTGATTAAAAAATTTGTTTTTAATTAAAATTTAGTAATTTCCACTATTCATCAAAATATTAAAGTTATCCGAAAAGTTCCAAAATTTCACCCTAGGACAAATTCTATATTCAGAATCCAAAAATGAAGTCTATTTTGAAATGAAAAATATATATAATTTCAAAAAGTAGGTATTACTATTCATAATGGCTAGTTTGATTGGTTGTGGTGTGTGTTAGAACTCGATGTTGCGTACAACACACGCTACTATATTATTCAATGGAAAGCGTATCGTGGAAGCTTGGGATGTTTCATTTTAAATTTTTGATGTCCCCATTTAGTCAAAAAGTTTAGAATATTGTATTTAAAAAGGGTTCACTATTAAAAGTTGATAAAAGTGCAATACTGAAAATGAATTTGTTCTTACATTATGTCTAGGAAACTCATAATATGGATTCTAAAATTATTAGGATTATATAAAGTTTAAAATTTAGTTAATACTATTCATAACCTCTTTTTAATGGCTTGTTTGGTAAGTTATGGTGCGATTGAACTCGGTGTTGCGTGAAGTGCATGTTATTGAATTATTTTGAAGAAATAACCCAATATGAAATCTTGGGGTGTTACACTTCGTGTACGATGAGTTTTTGTTTTTCATTACAACCTTCATGGATAGACATAAAACATTTTAAATGGTTAAAACAGATTATAATATTTCCAATTATAACTTATTTAATGTTTTAGAATAAGTATATAAACATATTATTATATAAAATGATACTAATTCGTGATGGTCGTAATAATCACCAAAATAAACTAATCATTTTTTCAGCAATATTTTATATAATTAATATTCCTTATGTAAAAAAAGAAAAATGATATATGGGACCAATTAAATTGTTTAAAATAAATTAATATCATATCATTCCATTTCTTTAGTTTTTCTTCTATTAGAAAATAACTTTCATAATTATACACAGGAAAACTGACCCTAAAACCATGAAGTGAACACTCCCAAAATGATGAAATAAAACACTCTAAGTCAAAGAAATGACCATAAATAAACCTAATAACATTATAATAAAATAAATACATGTACTATAAGTTCTATATTAATTAATTTATTTTATTTTATTTTATTTTCTTGGAAATTAAGTACAAGTTTGGAACACATACAAACATAATCTATAAGCTAAGGGGTTCTCTCTGAACCTCCCAGTAACCATTGGGTTATGTTTTCTCTCTCTTTAAAAAAAATTTAATCCTTAAATTTTATTATATACCTCATACATATAATGATTAAGTTTTCCAAAATTATATATCAATATCCATTCATCATTCTTTGATATGGAAATACATTTTTTATAGGGCTCCCTTCTCGATTCTTCCCAACAAGAATGCCCGATTAATGGGAAATTCCCTATTTCTTACCTATATTTATGTACAATGCATATTCTATTTTAATCCACCACTATTGTTATAAAATCATTCATTTCATCAGGAAAAACTATCCTATTTAATTCTTGGTTTTATATGAATAATATTCATTTTATCTCTTTAAAGTCTCTTTAATATTTCCCCTTAAACCACAATAAAAGTGGCTTATTTATAAGGATTATTAAACACTCTTGTTACATGTTTACACTTCAATATGAAATAATATATCATTATATATGAATATTTTACTGGAGAAATTTACATTTATGATTTAAATCCATTCTTTCATGGGCATTATTATTTTATGCCCATTGGTTATGACTTATGAAATGATTACGATGTCCATTTCATTCCATGGGTATTCCTTATGTTTTTGTTTGATGTTCACTATGGCACACATATGAATGAACATGTTATTATGGATGTTCCTAGATATCGCCCTAATGTATTGGGTAATGTTGAGTCACATGAGACATCCGGTTGGGATATGGAGTAAACCTAATTCCTTTATGGGAATTTTTCCATCATGTGATATAGTCTTAGAAGTTAGTCTCGACTCATGTTTATGTCATATTATATATTTATTCCACCTTCTAATGTTTCCAAGATTACATGATCTTGTTGTCAATATTTCATTCTTCCATATGTTTATTCAGCTTCCATGCATTTCTATTTCATCATGTTATTCCTTCTAACCAATATTCTATACTTTATTTCATTGTCTATTACCTAATATGGATTTTTAGCTCATCCATGTTGTCTATGTATTCCTCAGGTTGTCCTATATAGAGGTATGTTATCAAAATATGTTAGTATCTTATTGTGTATGATTAATAAATATATTTTTTTTCATAATTCCATGTTTTCAATTTTATGTACCTTATCATTCAAATACACTAGACTTTACAGTCCTTGGTATGTATTTTATGATTAATTATGATTAAAAACATGTAATAATATGTGTTAAAGGCTAGTGAATTTATAGAATACTTGGTTGATACAAGGTTTGGTTGAGACCTTTAATACTGGTTGCATACATTGATCATATCTATATTTGGGTGTATCTTATCTATGTATAACATATCCTTCTTTATATATATTTTTTGGTTATTATATTACCCATATTTTGAGATTTTTTTTTGGTGATTTTGGGGTGTCCTACTACATATGTTTTAATCACTCTTGCATGGGATATTCTTGATTTTAACATGTGTTATGAAGATGATATAAAGTTTTGCAGTGTCCTATAAGGATTGGGAGTAGGCAGACCATAGTGGTCTTGAGAAGATTTTAAGTTATAGGAGTCTATTTACCATAATTCCCCTCATTTCTTTTAGTAGGTCAGACTTATTTTAAGTTTTTTTTTCTTGTATTTATCCCTTTGTATTTTTTACTTTTATCATACTCTATTATATGGTAGATGTTATACATGCATTATTACATAGTTTTTTTCTTTTCTATATTACTAATGTTTGGATATGTGTAAATGTGTATATGTACTTAGTCTAATGCCTCACTTATGTCTAATATTCTTAAATGGAGTATTCCTCAGACCCTGGACTATTGGCGGTATCCTTACGATGGCCATGGACTGGATCCTGTGTGTAGTTACATGAAAGAGTGGTATCAGAGGTTTCTATTATACATTAGGACCAAGGTATGTGATGTTAGTTTGGGTACTAGTGAAATAGTGTTAATGTGTTTCAAGTTTGGAGCTCAGGACAGGGTGTCCAGTGTTGTTGTGGCAGCCGATGTATCCATTCACAAAGATTTTGATATCCTTCTTAATGTATTAGTGCAAAAAGGAACTATTTTCAAGGAAAACCTTGGTACAAGTATCATATTAGAATATGTTATTATTTCCATTTTATTTTGGATTCAACTCCCCATATATTATCATTGACCATGGTACTTCTTAATTCTGTTTTGGATGCCTACATGCTGAATACTATCTAGGATTCCATAGTGTGATCATGAGGATGATCTACCCGATGATGAGGCTTTGATACTAAGTTTGGTGCATGGTATAGCACCTCTAGTTTTTTTCTATAACTTTATCCTACTTTTGAGAAATAATATATCCCAACATTACAAGTAGAGGATGTGTGCATGTTGAGTGAACTCCATGAGTTTCAATGGATTTGACCCCTCATGTTTTGGGGTGATCAAGATCCCCGAGAAGCCAAGGACTGGATCAAGGTAGTGATCCCAGTTTTCCACCATGTAAGGACACCTATAAGAAAAATGGTCATTCTAGCAATGATGATTTTTAATATATTTGTAGGATGATGGTCAGTCCTTAGGATATAGACACATGATAAATCAATGATTATTTGGATAGATTTTGATAACCTCTTCAAATAGAATGTTTATGTTGTGATGTTATGGGTGTGGCATATAAAGGAGATTTTATAGTTGATAATGGGTACTATGATAGTCCCAGATTATGAAGAAGGGTCCATAAACATTATGTGGTACTCTATGGATATGGTTCATGATGATTTCATCAACCAATGGAATTTTGAGTTAATCCTTCATAGAGATATCAGATTTTTTTTAAACCTCTTTTCATTCCCACATATACTATAGTGACATAGGGAGCTCTGTTGATAGAGAGATTCTTAGCAATGTAAACACTAACAGTGAATACAATAATTGGAAACCCATGGGCTAAGATATTTGAAATTTCCAATTGATAGTAGACATAGAGATCTAGGCATGGAATATGCTTCAAGATACAGTTAAAATATAGGGTATCCATGGTGTAAGGTTCATGGGACACATCTACTCAGCCTAGGGAGATGAGATGTTACTCTTGTGATGCTCATAGTAATATCTTATGTGATTTATTGACTCATCGAGCTATAGATAGAGGGATAGTGTAGGGACTAAATAGGAATAATAAGTGGATAGAGAATGGAAGTATGTTGGGTGATAGACATGGTAGAGGAGTTGGGAGAGCAGTATGAGGTGGAATGAACATTGATCTATTGCCACCACCATCCACAGGTGACCCATGATTGGCATTGGTAGATGGTTGTTAGGGGAGGGGTAGCTGTAGGCATTGGATCCCTATGACACAATGTACCTAAAGATGATTTTAGGTATAATATATATCATTTCAACCTTAGCCTATATATTTATATACACATGTTTGAGTCATTACTTTCCTACTACATATTTGGTTTGAGACCTATAGCCACCTATTGACTTTTTGTCCTAGCCTTATAAGTTACACACTTCTACTAGAGGGGATTCAGTTATCATACATTTATTCCTGTAGCATGACATAACTCATGAAGTATAATGTTTCATGGGACGTTTTCATATCCATGATGAGAACTTACAACATAATAGTTGGTATAGAATAGCTCTCTACAGTACATGTAGAGATTTATTTCTTTTTTTTTGAGGATGTGGTGCATCCAAGGTGATGGGATAATATTTTACTTCATCATAGAGAAGGAAGTACGTGCATAGAATGATATTGTTGTGTGCTTGAGGATACAAGTTATTACTCACCAGTTGGTTTGTATTAACATTTGTGATGTGGATTTTATGATCTTTCAGTTCTTTATAGTGGTGGAGGATTATGAGGAGAACTTTCCTAAGGATATTACAATCTTACCTCTCTATAGAGTGATAAATTTATACATTGACATGCACACAAGGATGAACCGAATATTTTTTCTATAACATAGGTTGTATCTTGATGAGATTCGTGAGATGTAGTTGAATATTGATGTTTTTAGAGGAATTTATTTATGAGAAACAGTGTGTCACCATGGGAAGATCTAATGTTGTTATCCCAAAAGTTGGATGGGAGATTGATTCTATGTGTCCGTTTTCATCGCCTGAACCAAGTGATCATAATGAAGAAGTATCAACTTCAAAGGATTGATGATCTCTTTGACCATCTCAAAGGAGATAGGTGGTTTTCAAAGATTGAACGCATATCTGGTTGTCACCAGCTCCAACTATGGGATGAGGATATATCAATGATGGAATTATTATGTCAATATGGTTTCTTTGAGTACTTAGTGATTTATTTTAGCATGAAAAATACCCCAATAGAGTTTATCGTACTCATGAACGAGATCTTTCAGCCCTTCTTAGACTGGCTCATATTAGTCTTCATTTATGATATCCTAGTGTACATGGTGGATGAGGAGGTGCATGAAAGGTATTTTAGGATGGTTCTAGGAATACTATGTGAGAACCAACATTATGGTAAGCTCTCAATGTTCAATTTCTAAATTCAAGAGGTCTAAATTCTGTGACCTGTTATATATGGATACGAAATGGACCCGAAAAATTTTTAGGAGGTTCTATCATGAAATTCACCCAAGAGTGTGGCTGACTTGTAGAGTGTCCTTGGGTTGGAAGGCTATTATTTAAGGTTTTTACCCAAAGCCTATAGATTTGGATCAATCTTGATAGCTTTGACCCGAAATGGGAATCCTTTCATGTGGAAAGAAATGCTACAAAAATATTTTCAGGAGTTACAGCCAGTAGTGGAGTTTCATCTATTTGTTATGGGCTATTTACTACGGGATCTCGTCGCAACAACTCTTTTGTGATGGGACCCCATCGCAAATAGCCCATTGCAGAAAGCGGCATTGCAGCAGGTTTTTTTTTTGCGACAATCCCATCACAAAAAAAAATTATTTTCAATGGGAAGCGGTCCCATCACAAATCAATATCCAATTAAATACATTATATATACAAGAACCTGTTGCGACAAGCCAATCACAAATAGATTTGTGTTATAAACCTATTGTGATGGGCCTATCTCAAAAACATTTGTTGCGATGGTAAAGTCACCTGTAGAAAAACTTATATATATATATATATATATATATATTCTATTTTCAACGGGGACCCCTCATAATAGACCCCGTAGAAAATACTTAATAAAATAAAAAAATTATATAATTATGATTAACGAAAAAAATAATAATAATATTATTAAAATAGTAAAATATTTTAACAAATATTAAAATTATCAATATTAACAAAAAAACTATTGAAAATTTATAAATTATTATTATTATTATTATTAAAATAAACAAACATTAAAAAATATAATACTAATAATAAATAAATAAATATTAAAATATGAAATATAAAAAAATTATGCAATATTCTCACCAATAGAAAGGAAAAAAACTTTAAATAGTTCATATTATAATAAAACATTAATTCAAATGTTTTTAACGGAATAAAAAATTCCTTTGGGCAGATAGTCTTCTGGAGGAGCTGGAGGAGATGGTGGAGGAAACTCCATCTGTAATCTATGAGTCAGACGGTGCATGTGCTCCATCTGCTAGTAATATTGCTGCTGCCATTGACGCATGTCCTTCTTGTGCTGCTGACGCATTTCTTCCTACTTCTTCTACAAACTCTCTATAAGCTTTGTTTGACCTTAAAACTGCTCTTGATATTGTAAGGAAGAAGATGATGCCTCTCCACGAGCTCCTCTCGAGCTAGATGATGACATCACAACAGTACCATAATAAGTCCCAAGAGTCAAATGCAAGCTGATACCAACTACTCAGCCCCTCTTGAAGGCATACTGGGCCACCTACATCCATGCTGACTCATTGAAATGGTGGGCACTAATCTAATCATCCATATCGGATTGACACTCAGCCCATGTCTGAAAGTCCGCATCCTTATATGACTCATTCAGTTTCAATTTAAAATTAAAATACTGAAAATATTATATGCAGTTAATTTTCAATCATAATAAAAAAATAATACTGACCACAATATGACGATGGCGATCATCTCTAATCTCTCCAGTGGCTGGATACCTATACATCATCCGACAAACATCATACTCCATAATATTGGGATTCTTGACAACCTATATGAATATAAAATAATCTATTTTTATTTAATGATGTATAAAATATTTAAAAAAGATACTTACCTGATGCTCTATATTCGTACTGAATGTATGACTACCAACTCGATGTGTCACCTCCTATCTCCCTTGGTTCTTCCTGCCCAATGAAGATCTCCCCTAAAATCCACCACTCAACTAGTGTGAACATAATCCATCCTAAAAGTGAGATTATATATACTGTGGTCGGTGGGATCTACAATACTCATCAAATACTATCACTCCTGCTTTCTTATGAAATGTCCTTCTAAAATTTTACAGAAACTAATGGAAACCCTCATGCATAGACACCTCACATTCCTCATGGATAGTGTCGCGCATGCTATCATCGATGGGATACCATAAACCCTACAAATAATTTATAAAATAAAGTTATCAATGAAATAAATTTCTAAATAAATATTATTTAATTACTTACTATCCAATGATTGAACATTTCAAACCGCACATACATGGGAATCTATTCCCATGTGATCCATGGTTGAGAAAAATAATTGCGCAAGATAGCGCTCCCCTGTCCAACAGCTACATGTGAAAAACAGTGAAAAAGAAAAAATATTCAAACAATTAGTATATAAATTAATTAATGAATGATAACTAAAATATGTTACCATACCTCCACGTGCATGGATCAAAACAAAATGCAGATGCTACTCGAGAATAGGGTTAGGAAACATTAGTCGTGCAAGACCGCGCCCCCTCCGTGTACCCCCAATACCCCCAGTAGGTTAAGGAACAGATGGTCCAAAATCCTCCTCATCCAAAGGTAGCTTAGCCTCCTCCAACTCATGCAATGGATCAGGGTCCATCTGAAACACAAAATTATTTTTGTTAGCAGATAGTGGAAAATAACTATTACATATAGATAAATATTAGTTATGATTATAACCAGCATTTAGCTGTGTCAATGTTCGCCTTCTTCAAATCTTACAATGTTAATGTATTCATATTCATCATCGTCGTTATAAATATCCATTTAACTTTATGTTTCATCATCTCATGCCATTTCAAATTCATTTGTGACGTCATTAACATCATTTTCACCATCGACCATTAATTGTGGGTTGTCATCATCAATATTCATGTCTCTTTGTGAAAAATATGCATTTTGAGTATTCTCTTGAAAAAATTAAATTCCTTGTAATTCATCAGAACCACATTCAGTTTGAGTAAACTGATTTTTCTGAGATTTCATTTTTATTATACTCTAATAATAACTCAGGTCTCTTGAAGTAGCACAGTACTTTGTGTAATATATTTTATATTCTTTTTGAGATAATAAAAATGGTTCATTTACTGCAAGAGGAATTTTATATGTAATATCGATGATTACATAAATCAGATGAACATGCAAGATTCTCTTAGTATCCATCCACTGATATTTAAACATTATTATGTAATTTTTCCTTAGATAAAACAATTCAATAATTTCATCCAGTATGCCGTAAAATCAACTTCAGTTTCTCTATAATGCGATCCTATCAAGAAAAATCTACTGTTTATTGTTTTTTTATTCCCCATATGCACGTGTATGAAATCAAAAACCATTCATCACATATTCATTAGAATATATAACCATTTTGGATGGTGGGTTACTCAATATAAAAGTCGCTTATCAATTTATCAACATGTTGAGACACCCAATAAAATTTTAAAACAATTATCAATATAATAAATAATAAATGGAATTGATATATTAAACAATCAATAATTTATGTTACAAATATTTGAAACCAATGAGAATATTTTTTCTATCGACGTTCTTCAAGAGCAACTGTTGTAATTTTTGGAAGCTATTTCTTGATATGATTATCATATAACCTACAAATAAAATAATTTTACTTACTGTAACATAAATTCTTGAATAAGTGATAGAATCACTCACAGTAAAAATGATGTCATTTCTTCACAGTTGATAAGAACTTATGTATGAGCTATGTGATGTTCATCATATATAATCCATCGTTCATGAACTCCACCAAATCTATGCTCTGTATAATTAAAAGATAATAATTGATTGTCAATTTCATCATCATCAATCCCCTAATTCCATCCCATTCAATTGTGGTTTGAGGGATATTCATATTCAAAGTAATGAGAGAAGAAAAAAGCAATTGTCTCTTGAAAATAAGCTTTAGCAATTGAGCCTTCAACTAATGCTTCATTATGTACTTTTTTATTCAATTTCTGTATGAATCTCTTGAATGCATACATCCATAAAAACTGTACCAAACCTCCATATATTGCTTCATGTAAAACATTTAATATCAGATGTTCCACTGAGTCAAAGAAATCCTAAGGGAAGATTTTTTCCAGTTTATATATAATGACAACAATATCTACTTCTAGTTTACTTAGTGCATTATAGTTTGTTTTCGCTATACAAGTGTCTCAAAAAATATGATATGTCTGTTATCAAATCCCAAATCAGAGAATTCAAAAAACCTCTAAAACTAATTGGCATAATTCTTTCCATTATAACAAGGAAAACATGAATTTTTAATCCAGTAATATGACCATTCTTAACACATCTTCCCAAATTGGAAACATAGCCATTTGGAAGTCTCAAATCTACTATCCACTAACAAAGTAATAAGAAAATATCTTTGGACAATGTATAAGATGATTTTGGCTCTATGATCTGACATTTTGTAACAGTTTAAGTTCTGGTCGTCTGCAAATTTGGGAAAGATCTAATTGTGCCTTTACATTATCTTTGGTCTTACCTAGTGTATCCAAAATTATACGAAATAAATTATCAAAATAGATCATCTCAATATTCATGATAGACAACATGTGGCAAAATAACAAATCAAACTAATATGGAAGATCCCAAAAAATGCTCCATTTTATCCATTTATTCTATTTCCCAAAGCCAAGAATTCTTTGTTGGTTTACTATTGGTCCAAATGTGGTGGGAGGTAATGAAAATATAACTAATTTATCTTTGTACCTGAGATCAATTTTGGTGGTTCATTCCTTTTAATTGTGCATTTTTTGAAATAAAATTTGTTCCTCTAAAAAAGATGATTGGTTGGAATAAATCTGCGATGATAGTCAAAATATCATGGTTTTTTTCCATTGATGATCATAGAGGCATTTTTTTCATTCATACAGTAAATACATGATTTCAGACCATGTGTACTCTAGCCAGATAACATGACATATGTCGGGATGTCACTAATAATCCACAACAATGCATGTTTTAATATGAAATTTTGTTTCATAGTAACATCTATGTACTAGCACCATTACTCCCCAATGAATTTAACTCATCAATAAATGGTTTCCAATAAACATATATATTATTTTTTGGATGTCTTCGGATTATTATGGTAAAAAAGATATAAGGATCGTTCATCAACATCCATATAGGTAAATTGTATGGAGTAATAAATAAAGGCCAACATGAATACTGACTACTGTAAGAACCAAATGGCCAGAAATCATCAGTAGAAAGACCCAATCTCACATTTCAAGCTTTTAAAGAAAAATAATGATGTAGTCAGTCAAAATGTTTCTAGGAATCACCATCAGATAGATGATTCAATCATTTATCAGTTGAAATCTTGCTTTGTTCCATGACATCACTGATGTTGTGTTCTAAGACATAAACAAATGTTTCAACTTGGGTGTGAGGGGGAAATATCTCATCAGTTTCATAGGAATCGATCCAAACTTCTTCAGTTGAGCTTCTTTATACCTCAATTTTCTACATGTGGGACAACTATCTAATAACTCATTTTCACCATAATATTAGATGCGATCATTTTCACATGCATGAATCTTCTGATAACTATGGCCCAGATTACGAACCATCCTCTTGCTCTCATAGTAGTTTGCAGCAAACACATTTCCTTTAGGTAACAGGGTTTTAACCAAAGAAAATATCTGATCAAAACTGTTTTTTGACATTACATTATCTGATTTAATATACATAAATTTTGCTACCACTACTAATTTTCATATCTTGCAACAAATATATAACACATCCTCGGCAGACCTCAATAACTCACAAAATTCAGCTGGTGCTGACTCTGGAGTTAAATCAATAGCATCCTGAGTTTCAGTTTGTTGAACAGTTGGACCTGCAACATCATGTACTAAATTTTGAAATCGTGTTGGATCTGGAATCAAGTTATTAGTATTTATTCATATTTATTACTTTTTATTACTATTTATTACTATTTATTACTATTTATTACTATTTATTACTATTTATTACTATTTATTACTATTTGATACTATTTATTAGTATTTATTACTATTTATTAGTATTTATTACTATTGATTAGAATTTATTACTATTTATTAGTATTTATTACAAATTATTTGCTAATTTATACTATTTATTACCAATTATTAATATTTATTACTAATTTTTCCTAATTATTACAATTTATTTTTATTTATTACAAATTATTGTTAATTAATATTAATTACTAAAAAATACTACTAATAATTACTAATTACCACTAATTATTTATATACATTACTAATTATCATTAATAATTATTCCTTATTATTAATTACTAAGAATTAGTACTAATAATTTAAATTTATTATTAAAAATAATTATTGATGACAAAACAATTTAAATCTAACTTAATTACAACTAATAAAAAATAATTAAAATTAATATAAAGAAATTAAATAAATACTAAATTAAATAAAACATAAATACCTTTAATCTTTATATCTTATAATTGTAGGTGGCTTCACAACTTCTTCGTAAAAAACAAACTCCCAAAAAATTTCACTCCAAAATTAGAGTTTACAAAAGCAGGTGAAGAAGGAATAAAATAAGGGAGAATGAAAAATGGGGGGGGGGTATATATAAGTTAGATTAGTTGTGATAGTACTATTTGTGACAAGATTACTATCGCAAATTGTACTTTTACTAATGGGGCCCATCACAAATGACTTCGGCCACATTAATTATGATTGGCGGTTAATTTATTATTTGCAACAGGGCCCATTGCTAAAGGTAACATGCCAACACACTATTTGTGACGACAAAACGTCCTATCAGAAATAGGTTTTTACCACCGCCAGTTATTTGTGATGGGCCCCGTCACAAATACCCTCCAGGGGTTAAAGTAGTTGCGATGGGAAATCCCTTGTCACAACAAGTTCTTATCATCTTCCAATATTTGAGATGGGTGGGCCCTACCCATCATAAATACCCTTTCGCACGGTTTGGCACACAAACCGTGTGTAACTTTTTGTGAAGGGGTGCCATTCCTGTCAGAAATAACCTCTTATTAAGACTATTTGCAACGAGATTTTTGCCCATCTCAAATAACCCGTCACAAAAAAATGATTTTTATCATAGTGAAAAGATGTTGAAAAGTACCCCATCATAAATCTACCAGAGGAGGGTATTGAGTATGTATATTTTTCAATGCACGAGGGATCGGGTTGGGATGTGTCCTGATGTAAATACATGTGGTGATTATCTATGGTTCTAGGTAGTTAAGACCCCATAAGTTGAACAATGTGACCCATCAATAGGAGTTAGTATTAGTATTCTTCACATTGAAGATGTGGTGACACTATCTTATGGGATATCAGGCTATCTTCTACTCATATCATAAGAGTCTCAAGTATATATTCTCATACAATGGTCTTTAATTGAGATTAATGTGGTGGGTTTAGCTTCTTCGGGACTATGACTTTTAGATTGTCTATACTTATAGGAAGAGGAACATTGTGATAGATACCGTCATTAGGAGATCATGTTTCATACTTCTGAAGTAGGTGTTATAGCATTTAGCCTCTTTATATCCCTCTTTTATAGATGAGGATAATGAATCTTACCTCTAATCGATGGTTGTTACCCCTACACTTCATAGTGAGTTATGGAGGTATGGCTTGGAGATAATAATTGTGAGACCCTTTGTACTCAGATATCCATCGTGCATGCTCTTAATGGATTTTATAATATGGGGAGAATGTCATTATTTTCAATGGATGGGTGATGGTAATAGTAGTGATGAGTGAGGAGGTGCTGATGGAGTTCCATAATAAACCCTTAGCGATGAATCTTGGTTTGGAAAAGATGTAAATAGACCTTATATGGTCATTTGTGAGGTTATGGATGAAGATATGTGTTGAATAGTTTTTATATCGATACCTCACTTGTTAGTAACTGAAGTTTGAGAAATATGTTATCGTGGGTTTAGCTCAAACCATTGAACTACCTAGCTGGAATTGAGATGTTAACTCTATATAATTCATGATGGGGATTACACCATAATCTAGAAGACAAGATCCCATCTGTGTGATCATTGATCGACACACCAAATCAGCCCTTATTTAGCTATTTGAGGACAATGTTTAGTAGGGAGATTGTGAAACCTTTATATGCACGATATATTCTCACTTCAAGGTGTTACATTAATGATCCTTTCAGAATGTGATGCTCATTTCACATTATGATTATGGAGAGGTTTGTAGGAGGACTTCGGGAGTAAGTTTTGTTTAAGCATAGTGTTTCACCCCCGGTTTGATGGCCATATAGAGCAGAACATTCAGGTTATGGAGGAAATGATCTAGGATTGTGTGATAGACTTTGGATGTAGATGGGAGGATCATCTAACCATGGGGGAGTTTTCATGCAACAAAAGATACCATTCCAAAATAGGTTATAAACCTTCCAAGTCCTTTTATATATGACCCCACTGGTCACCAATATGTTGTATTGATCCATGAGAGTTATCAGTCATGGGGCCAGAGTTGGTTCCATAAATTAAAAAGATGGTGTGGATCATCTAGGTGTAGATAAAGACTCTAAAAATCCATAATAAATCTAATAATAATTAATGATGGAGGCCTTTATAATTTTAGGAGGGATACAATGTGTTTTAAGGGTCTCTCCTCAATGTGGGTTGTAGACTTCTAGTCTAGGATTAAAGTTACCTCTAAGATTCATTTACCCTTTCTAGATAATGTTTGTATTTGGTGAGGTGGCATACTACTTACCTTTACTACTATAGTTAGACAGGGTACACTGTATCTTCCACATGTTGCATCTGAAGAGATATGTGCACACCCCATCACATGTTATTGACTAGGGAAAGATAGAAATCAAGGATGGAGATACCTTTGGTGAGTACCCAATATAGATTAATTATCAACATGAGAATATCCTTAAAATAGAGTTATTCCCTTGTTTTGTGTCCTATTGAAGCATGATAACCTTTAAGAGATCACCTAAGAGTGGGAGACCTAGATGCGATGTAACGACCCGAGAAACCGTGTTTTGAGTTTTGACAAGTTTGTTTTACAATGCCACCTGTTAAGTGAACAAACAATCAACTTATAAGATAATAATAATAAAATAGAAAAAAACGTATCAAATGAATGAAATCTCCTTTTATTCAAAAGATTAACATCACGGTCGCTACAACTCAAACTGATCGAACAAGAGGATAAGCTAACCAAAAATACCAACTAAAAACACGATTACAATAATTGGGAGACCGCTTAAAACCACAACGACACCAAGAAGGTGGTAAGGGTTTCTGGCATCTATCAGAATGAACATGAGGATGTCCGAAGCCACTGCAACCATGCTGAGCACCAAGGTAATAACATGAACCATCTCTTCCTTTCTCCTTCAGTCACCTGGAGTGAGGGACACCCCGAGACCAGAATCTTTATAAGCACGCTAATCCGACTGTTGAACCCAAATAGCTATAAATATGGCCGTTGGTTTCTCCTATCCTCTATGTTTTATTTTTGACAATTGGAGATAAGAGTGGTTTACCCCGGAAAGATTCGAAAAGTTAATTTGGTAATTTTCCTTAATATTTAAATAATAACATCAATGATAACATAATTAAATTATTTTATTGTTTTCCCAAAATGAGAATTATATTTTTATGTTTCAAAATGACGAAAAATAATATTATTTCCACTATTTACAATACATGTTTTTAACTTGAGCAGTTAAACTTTTATCTTCTAATTATATTAAATCTGATGGATTTTACTTTATGAGTTATATATTTTCATATTACATCAAACGTTAAATTAAATGAATTATTTTTATCTCTAAATTAAATATAACTAATAAAAAATGTAAATATTTTAAATTTGAAATTTTAATAACTGTTTTAAAACTTTTTCAAATTATGGTTTTATTTACATTACAAATTTTGCGTCTTTATGTTAATGCTTACCTGAATACTCTTATTACTTTAAAACAATGAAGATAATAGAATGATGGTAAAAATTTAAAATAATTAGTAATGTTATATGACTTTGTGTTTTTGAAAATATGTTAAATATGGAATTAAGCAACCAAATATTTATAACAAATGTATTCAAATCTTTCCATGTAATTATAAAATTAAGATAATTGTTTTAATTCTTTAAAATAAAACAATAATATATTTTTATGACTTAAATAGGGGTTTAATAGTTTAATATATTGGTGTATTTATAACCCTTGACTTAGGATAGTAATAGTTTAGTAATAAGGTTATATTAATAATAATAATGATTTTATAACAGGTTTAATAAAACAATAAAATAACAGTTTTTATAAGATAAAAACGTTGAAATAAAATAAATAAATATATTGTGTTAATGAGTTAAAAAAACGAAGCCGCGTGTTTTAAAACACCGCAGCAATCTGGAGCCGTCCGATCTGGTGCTCTGAATCACGGTCGTCCGTGATTTTAATGTCACTCTGCATCTGAGCCATCTGATCGTTTTCCATCTAATCTTGGCCGTCCGTTTTTTTTTTCGCGTCCCTCTCTCCTGTGGTTTTTCTTCTTCCTCGCGCCCGCAGTACCAGTATAGGCGGCGTTTTCTTCTTCTTAGGCTGACAAGTGGACCTGTTTTCTCTCCTCTTTTCCACGAGTTTGGCACTGTCTATTAAATACCCGGCCTCGGTTCCATCGACGCCTCTCCATGCTTGTTTTTTTTAAAACTAGGAGTTACACCGAAGCAGGGGTTGTTCCTTCGGGTTTCTCTCCAAGCACCTCCTACGGAAACCTCCGAGACCTCGTCGCCGCCTCTTGCTCTCCTCCTCCCCAAGCTGGTAAGGGACAAGCCATGTTGTGTTTATTTTTTTTAGCTTCGGTGTTTATATTTATATATATTTTTATATATAAACTTATACGTATATACACTTTTTTCATACACATATGCTTTATTTTGAGGAATGTTCTAGTCCGCTTCAGTTTGGAGTCCAAAAATCGGGGTCTTTACAGTGAAGGGAAATCCCTTCGCTTCGTTTCCCTTCACTTCGATGGTTATATGTATGTATATACGTTTTTTATATATAAATATGTATAATTCTATAAACCATATCTTTCTATAATCTATTTTTTTCTCTTATAAGGAATATTCTGAAATTGATAACCGGTTCTTTTCTTCATATAAGTAAAAGGATATTAACGTTTTACTTGTTTTAGTTTCAGGTAGACTATATATATATATTTATATTTATATTTTCTTTTTGGTATGTATATGTGTACCTAAATGTATATAAATACCTTTGAATGCATACACCTTTTTTCAGAATACATGATGAATGGGTATGATTATTATGTTTTAGTACATTTTGGTATAACCTGATGAGTTACTAAAATTATATATATCCTTTAAAACAATTACTCCAAGAACAATACCAAGACTATTTATATACGTGGTTATATATATATGATGAAGTTTAAGGATTGGTTTAATGTCAAAATGACTTTTCCAATTGAAAATTTTCATTTATCAGCATTTTGACAATTCTTGCACTTTTTGTAAAAATGTGTGGCGTGAACCCCCCCCCCCCCCCCCCCCCTTAAGCATTTACATGTGTCCAGGTGAATGTGTTTTCAAAAGTTCAGTTTCAAAAACCATTTTTTCAATTAATTATTATCAGGACTTGGTTATATATATATATATATATTTATATTTATAGACAGATAAGTTTTTAATAATTTTAATAGATGCTAAGCCAACATGTATGTTCCACCGGTGGATCGGATTAACCTGAAAATTTATGTACCCTCAATGAAATTTATACTTGTAAAAAATGAGTTTTGAATGTTTAAAGAGATGAACTATGAATTTATGGTTTTATTTAATGAACATGAGGAAATTTTACATGACAATCCATTTTGTTCAGTGTTCTAGTTATTTTTGCATGTACAAGAGTAAGTTGAATTAGTTTATTTACATCACTGCTTATTCTGAAGTCGAAATCCTAGTTCTCTTTTTTTTACATTTATGATATGATCCATATCATTTTATGAGTATGTATGAAAAAAGGGGGTTTTGATTAAGAATATATGAATGAAACCCTATGAAAGAAAGACCATGTCAAGATCTGTGAGGGATGTTTTGAACTTAAATGTTTAGAGAGGGTGCACCCGGAATTATATAGCGCTCCAATGCATTGGGTAAAGTAAGATTCTCATGAGACGTTATGTGCGACGGTCTTGGAAAATAGCCTTCGCATGTGCTTCCATGTGCGACGGTCATGGCGAATAGCCTTGGCTTGTGTTTTCATGTGTGACGGTCTTGGCGAATAGCCTTGGCTTGGGCTTTCTTGTGCAACGGTCTTGGCGAATATCCTTGGCTTGTGCTTTCTTGTGCGACAGTCTTGGAGGTTAGCCTTGGCTTGTGCTTTCATGTGCGACGGTCTTGGCAGTTGGCCTTGGCTTGTGGTACTATGGGAAACAGGATTGGCAGTGTGCCTTGACCCGTACTAAGTTATGTTTTTAAGATCATGACACAAGGTCTTGACAAAAGTCCGACATTATACAATCCCCCTACATGTAATGATAAATGGTTAACCAAGGGTTAGTCCAACTAACAAGACATCCCCTAGTTGAAATTTTCCCTTGACTATGAGAATGAAATCATGAGATAAGAATTGTAATTCATATGGTAAGTTTTTATAAGACCTTTATGCACCCAAGAATCATGTTATGAACATTTTCCCTGCTTACTCGCAGGTTTTTAGAACTAAAGAAATCTTGGTTGTAAATTATGAATCATTTATTCTTCACATGCTTGCGCTCTCTGATTTATGTCTTCTTTAATGCTTCTTTTATGTATGTACTTCTTCACCATGCATGTGATTTTAAAAAATGTAGGATTTACATGTTTTAAGAAAAGATAATGCTTTGTTTTAGTAAATTGTTTTGTTTCATTCAAAATGACTTCTTTGAGAAAGAGTTTTCTTAAAATGTTTTTAAAACCCTGTACTGGGAATTTTTTCTCACCCTACGTTTTTGTTTAAAATTTTTCAGGCATAGTATATACTGATAAAGTTTATCAGGGCAGCTGGTTTCCCAGAATCCTGAGCCTCGTGATCTTCTGTATTAATGGGACATGATATATTATTTATAAATTTTGTAATTAAATGTTAGTATATCATGTCTCATGAGGCACCCGGGGAATCGGGGTCTCTACAGTTGGTATCAGAGGATAGGTCCAAGCAACTCTCGAAAACCAGGTGGTATGAATGTATTACTATGATTGACTAAGTAAAAATTTTATAACTTTCAGATGGCTGATGAAAATGTACCTACCGACCTACTGTCACTTCCCACTGAGGCTCTAGAGGACATTGTATCTCTAGATATCCATGAGAACTTTCTAAATTATGACTGAATTCGCATGACGTGTAATCACCTGTATGACGTGTCAAACTCGCCTAGGGTGCTTAGTCATCACCGGGGATTGTGGATGGATTATCTCCTAATGATGATGACCCAATTTCCCTCTTACGCATGTCGGGGAAAGTATCATGAGGTACTCTTCCGAGTGTTCACGACTGGCGAGGAATTTGGCATGATGCTTGATAACCCCTTTCAAGAAGCTCCTGCTGCCGGAGACCTCCGAGTGGCTTACCTGTGCCAAATTTTGCACTACAGCTTCTGGGGCCAGTTAATGGACTTTGGGGTGTTGGAAGATGAGTCCACCTGATTGTCTCTTAGGCAAGAGGTGTATACTGATGTTTCTCAACTCTTTACCCCTCACGCTAAACTCAGGAGGCATCATAGATGTTTCCATGAGTTTAGTCCTATCTGTTCAGCCTGTGTGTGGTTTGAAGAGTTAGGGAGTTTTTCCACTCTTTGTGGTGTACGTTTAGTAAACTCAGGCTTTGTCATGTAAAACTTTGCATAAATGGAAGTTTCATGTTTCTACCTTATCAATGTTGTTAAGAGTTTCCTTTCGAATGTTTTTTTCAGATGGCTGGTCGAACGAACTTCTAATCACTACCTGATGAGTTAGTAGAAGTTATCTTGATCAGGGCATGCACGGTGGATTATCCATCCTTTCTCCACCTGTGAGGGTCCTTCCAACATCTGCTTGATCTAGAAAACGGTCCTGAGATTCTTTGGTTGTGTCCAGAGGATGATCGTGTTTTTAACCTCATCGCCACTGCCCAACTTCCCTGCTATAGGCGAAGGGGAAGATACTTTGAGGGGCTCTATCAGTGTTTTACTCTGGCGCAGAACTTCTCTACCAGAGCATACTCCCTCGTAGCTGCCCAGGATGGCCAGCTTAGTGCAGCCTATATGTTCCAAGTCTTGAATCTCAGTCTCCTTAATTGCATCATTCCTCTCGACTACCTCGAGCATGATGTGGCCCGAAGAGTTATGAGAGAGTTTATCTACTCGGTCATTTCCAAGCTTTTCACCGCACGAGCCTCCCTTTGGAAGCTCGTGTACAATATGCATGAGCAAGAGTTAAATACGTACTGTTCAAGGTGCATATGGGCTAGGGAAACGAATGAACTATGTGCCAACTTTGGTATTCCGTTAACCGAGCCAAATCCACTGTTTCAGTAATGTTGTACGTGTAGGGTTTCAGTTTTTCCTTTTTATGATAGAATTGCGAGGCCGCAATTATTTGAAGGGGGAAGTAATGTAACGACCCGAGAAACCGTGTTTTGAGTTTTGACAAGTTTGTATTACAATTCCACCTGTTATGTGAACAAACAATCAACTTATAAGATAATAATAATAAAAAAAACGTATCAAATGAATGAAAGCTCCTTTTATTCAAAAGTGTAACAGCACGGTGGCTACAACTCACACTGATCGAACAAGAGGATAAGCAAACCTAAAATCCCAACTAAAACCCCGATTAAAATAATCGGGAGACCGCTTAAAACCACCAGGACACCAAGAAGGATGTAAGGTTTTCTGGCATCCATCAGAATGAACATGAGGATGGCCAAAGCCACTACAACCGTGCTGAGCACCAAAGGAATCACACGAACCATCTCTTCCTTTCTCCTTTAGTCACCTGTAGTGAGGGACACCCCGAGACCAGAATCTTTATAAGCACGCTAATCCGATGGTTGAACCCAAATGGCTATAAATATGACCGTTGGTTTCTCCTATCCTCTATGTTTTATTTTTGACCGTTGGAGATAAGAGTGGTTTACCCCCGAAAGATTCGAAAAGTTAATTTGTTAATTTGCCTTAATATTTAAATAATAACATCAATGATAATATAATTAAATTATTTCTTGTTTTCCCAAAATGCGAATTATATTTTTATGTTTCAAAATGATGAAAAATAATATTATTTCCACTATTTACTATACATGTTTTTAACTTGAGCAGTTAAACTTTTATCTTCTAATTATATTAAATATGATGGATTTTAATTTATGAGTCATATATATTTATATTACATCAAACTTTAAATTAAATGAATTATTTTTATCTCTAAATTAAATATAAGTAATAAAAATAATGTAAATATTTATAATTTGAACTTTTAAAAACTATTTTAAAACTTTGTCAAATTATGGTTTATTTACATTACAAATTTTGCGTCTTTATGTTAATGCTTACCTGAATACTCTTATTACTTTAAAAATAATGAACATAATAGAATGATGGTAAAAATTAAAAATAATTAGTAATGTTATATGAGTTTTTGTTTTTGAAATTATGTTAAATATGGAATTAAGCAACCAAATATTTATAACAAATGTATTCAAATCATTCCATGTAATTATAAAATTAAGATAATTGTTTTATTTTTTTAAAATAAAACAATACTATATATTTATGACTTAAATAGGGGTTTAATAGTTTAATATATTGGTGTATTTATAACCCCTGACTTAAGATAATAATAGTTTAGTAATAAGGTTATATTAATAATTATTATTATTTTAAAATAGGTTTAATAAAAAAATAAAATAACAGTTTTTATAAGATTAAAACGTTGAAAATAAATAAATAAATATATTATGTTAATGCATTAAAAAACGAAGCCGCGTGTTTTAAAACACCGCGGAAATCTGGAGTCGTCTGATCCGGTGCTCTCGATCATGGCCGTCCATGATTTTAATGTCACTCTGCATCCGAGCCGTCTGATCGTTTTCCATCTAATCCTGGTCGTCCGTTTTTTTTCGTATCTGTCTCTCATGCAGTTCTTCTTCTTCCTCGCACCCGCAGTACCAGTATAGGCGGCATTTTTTTCTTCTTAGGCCGGCGAGTGGACTCGTTTTCTCTCCTCTTTTCCACGAGTTTGGCACCATCTATTAAATACTCGGCCTCGGTTCCATCGACGCCTCTCCACGCTTGTTTTTTTTAAAACCGGGAGTTGCACCGAAGCAAGTGTTGTTCCTTCGGGTTTCTCTCCAAGCACCTCCTACGGAAACCTCCGAGACCTCGTCGCCGCCTCTTGCTCTCCTCCTCCCCAAGCTGGTAAGGGAAAAGCCATATTGTGTTTTTTTTAGCTTCGGTATTTATATTTATATAGATGTTTATATATAAACATATACGTATATACACTTTTTTCATACACATATTCTTGATTTTGAGGAATGTTCTAGTCCGCTTCAGTTTGGAATCCCAAAACAGGGGTCTTTATAGTGAAGGGAAATCCCATCGCTTCATTTCCCTTCACATCGAGGGTTATATGTTCGTATATACATTTTTTATATATAAATATGAATAATTCCATAAACCATATCGTTCTATAATCCATTTTTTTTCTCTTATAAGGAATATCTTGAAATTGATAACCGGTTATTTTCTTTATATAAGTAAAAGGATATTAACGTTTTACTTGTTTTAGTTTCAGGTAGATTATATATATATATATATTTTTTCTTTTTGGTATGTATATGTGTACCTAAATGTATATAAATACCTTTGAATGCATTCACCTTTTTTTCAGAATACATGATGAATGGGTATGATTATTATGTTTTAGTACATTTTGGTATAATGTGATGAGTTACTAAAATTATATATACCCTTTAAAACAATTACTCCAAGAAAGATACCAAGACTATTTATATACATGGTTATATATATATGATGAATTTTAAGGATTGTTTTAATGTCAAAATGACTTTTCCAAATGAAAATTTTCATTTATCAGCGTTTTGACAATTCTTGCACTTTTGTAAAAATGTGTGGCGTGAACCCCCCCCCCCCCCCCTTAAGCATTTATATGTGTCCAGGTGAATGTGTTTTCAAAAGTTCAGTTTCCAAAACCATTTTTTTTCTATTAATTATTATCAAGGTTTGGTTATATATATATATATATTTCTATTTATAGACTTATAAGTTTCTAATAATTTTAATGGATTCTAAGCCAACATGTATGTTGCACCGATGGACCAGCTTAACCTGAAAATTTATGTACCCTTAATGAAATTTATACTTTTAAAAAATGAGTTTTTCATGTTTAAAGAGATGAACTATGAATTTATGGTTTTATTTAATGAACATGACGAAATTTTACCTGACAAACCATTTTGTTCAGTGTTCTAGTTATTTTTTCATGTACAAGAGTAAGTTGATTTAGATTATTTACATCACTGCTTATTCTAAAGCCAAAATCCTCGTTCTCTTTTTTTTACATTTACGATCTAATCCATATCATGTTATGAGTATGTATGCAAAAGGGGGTTTTGATTAAGAATGTATGAATGAAACCCTATGAGAAAAGAACATGTCAATATCTGTGAGGGATGTTTTGAACTTAAATGTTTATGGACGGGTGCGCCCAGAATTATATAGCGCTCCAATGCTTTCAGTAAAGTAAGAGTCTCATGAGACGTTATGTGCAACGGTCTTGGGGAATATCCTTGGATTATTCTTCCATGTGCGACAGTCTTGGAGAATAGCCTTGGCTTGTGCTTTCATGTGCGACGGTCTTGGCGAATAGTTGTGGCTTGTGCTTTCATGTGCGACGGTCTTGGCGAATATACTTGGCTTGTGCTTTTATGTGCGACGGTCTTGGCAGTTAGCCTTGGCTTGTGCTTTCATGTGTGACATTCTTGGAAGTTGGCCTTGGCTTGTGCTACTATGGGAAACGGGATTGGAAGTGTGCCTTGACCCATACTAAGTTATGTTTTTAAGATCATGACACAAGGTCTTGACAAAAGCCCAACATTATATATTCCCCCTACATGTAATGATAAATGGTCAAGCAGGGGTTAGTCCAACTAACAAGACATCCCCTAGTTGAAATTTTCCCTTGACTATGAGAATGAAATCATCATATAAGAATTTTAATTCATATGGTATGTTTTTATAAGACCTTTATGCGCCCAAGAATCATGTTATGAACAATTTCCCTGCTTACTCACCGATTTTTAGAACTGATGTAATCTTGGTTGTAAATTATGCAACATTTATTCTTCACATGCTTGCGCTCTCTGATTTATGTCTTCTTTAAATATTCTTTTAAGTATGTACTTCTTCACCGTGCATGTGATTTTCAAAAGGTAGAATTTACATGTTTTAAGAAAAGATAATGCTTTGTTTTAGTAAAGTGTTTTGTTTCAATCAAAATGACTGCTTTGAGAAAGAGTTTTCTTAAAATGTTTTTAAAACCCCTTACTGGGCATTTTTGCTCACCCTACGTTTTTGTTTAAATTTTTTCAAAAATAGTATGTACTGATGAACTTTATCAGAGCAGCTGGTTTCCCAGAATCCTGAGCCTCGTGATCTTCTGTATTAATGTGACATGATATATTATTTGTAAATGCTGTAATGAAATGTTAGTATATCATGTCTCATGAGGCTCCTGGGGAATCGGGGTCTCTACATGCGAGCCCAATACCCACACCTTTTTTAGTAGGATTTTCCATTTTTTGAGATGAAAATACCTAAGGTGGTGAGAATGTAATGTCTTTGTTTTTTTCATGTAATGCTCTAGAATATATATATAATAATATTTTTTGGAGCCAAGCACTGGGATAAAATAATATTTTGAACTCAGTGAGCTTAGTATGGATATAACTAAAATGTTAAATATATTTTATCACAAGCATGTTGTTTTTTTAAATAATTAAATAATTCCAAAATGGAGAATCAGTATGGGAAATATGATACCTCAAATGATTCCATATTGTGGGTTTTACCCTAGGAACTATAATTTTTTTTTTGTTCATTGAATTTAGGCTTGGGTGCCATCATGGGAGGATAAATAGTTAAATAAATTAATATATTTATTTAATTATTTAATTAAATCATAAAATCAAATTTTATTTATAAATATATGGTTATTCCTAATCCCTAGGGTTAACCACATAACCGTAGGATTGAGAGTTGAACCATGGGAGGAGATCATTTGCGGACGATAATAAATTGGGAGATCAGAATGACAAAACGTAGACATCATACACTAGTAGAGATTGTGAATCTCACTAATGACTATAATAAATGATCATTATTTATTTGTGATTAATCCAATATTGAGAAAGGTTTTTTTATTACAACATGAGATTTTGTGAATTATTTTTTTTCAAAATAATTTAGTCAATTTTTATTTTTTTTCATTACATACAACAGTTAATATAGCTTTTTTTATATGAAAGCACTAAGTTTGGATTGCATTAAACACAACACCATGTTATGATTTCACTACATGAAACACGTAGATTAACTTTTGGTACCAGAAAAACCATGTTTTTCCAGTGTTACACATAATAATGAGTTCCTTTGATAACTCTTGTAACATGTAAGGCAGAGTTTTATCGAACTACAATATACTATTAATATTATTATTAAAATATTATTGTAGCTACCACCTAGCCTTTAGAATAAATGTTATGAATAATATTAACTAATGTTTTAGAGTATTATTTACATGTGTATATAAAATTAATCATTTGGTTATAAATTTGTATAAGAGAATAAAATAACTATTTAAAAATAAATAAAATTACTTTTATGTGAAATCTATTTTCTATGTATAAACACACTTTTATCTCAACAAATTTTACAAAACACTTCTGAATAATTTTTTCAATAAAAGTAATATATTATATATTCAATAAATATATTTTTTACTCATACAAAAGAATTTATATGCATAAGATAAGAATAAATCCATCTTTATGTATAAATATATGTATTTTTCTAAAATGTAATTTCCCTGCCTTTAAATGGAAACCCATTTTTAATATAAGTTTTTAAAATTTTATGGTTTTTATTTGAAATAATAAAAATTATTTTTGAAATAATAATATCAAAATTTATTTTTGGTGAATTTTAGGTAGTTTTCTTTGAAGTTTAATTTTTTATGAATAGTGAAAATATATTGAATTTTAATACAAAAAATCTTTTCTTATAAATAATTTATGGGGTTAAATTTTATTTTTAAATGGTTATAAGTTTAATTTCGTCATTTTTACATCAATTATTCCAAGAAATATCATTTTTATCGATTCCACATTGAAATTTCATATAAAAACATTTCAATCTTCTGAATATTTTTACTTTAAATACTCACTTTTTCATCCCATCAGTGGGACTAAATTTAAATTAATTTCTTCCAATTATGTATATTAATTTTGAAAAATGGATTCCATATTTTTAATCATCATAATTTATAATTTCAAATAAAGTTGACTTAATTTTATAACAAAATTATCAGTGAACATGATTAAAATTAATTACAACGATTAAGAGAAAAATTAGTTTTACAAAGTGATAAACCTTAAACTTAACACCCCAAATGACCTATAAACTTGTCCAAAATCCATTATATGTTCATATTTAGACCCTATACACTCTTTTATATAATTATCAATGTTATTTTATCCACATGACATGGTAGAAATATGGGTGGAATACCCTTTTCAAAAATTTACATGAATGCCACTTCTCCCCCACTATAAAAAGGGACTCACCCCTTCCACTTATTCATATCTCTAAAGAACATTAAATAACCCAAAAACTAATAAATTAAGCTTCTAAAATTTATTCCTTTATCCTATAATCTTATCTTTTTGAATAAAACCATCCATGGAATCTCTTTGGTGCGAAACAAATAGAGTTACCCAGAGATGAGGAAACATCCTTCCTCAAGCTCTTTTGTTTTATTTACATTCTCCACCCCCTAAAATATTATTATTCCAAGAATATTTAATAACATATTTTTAATAACTATACTAAGATTTTTTTATTTAATTTTTTGACCAACACTTACAAACATTTCCATCTAATGGGTATCAAACATACCATTCTTGTGTACGGTGAACTACCACCTCCCAAAATGATGTTGTTCATTTTTTTCCTTTATAACTGGTCATGGATGGGAATTATAATGTAAAATCTGTTTTTATATGATATTTATGGTATTTATTATGTATTTATTCTTTTTTAATTATTATGTAACACATACCTGTTGGACCCATGGTTTTTCATTGAAAATAGGGGATTCCGGTTTGTGTTTGTTGTCAATCTACACATGGATGACCAGAGAGTTTGCAAGGAATGCGGTCTTATGATTGAGGCTGAAATAAGTATTGAAGGTGGTGCTATATCATAGAGTTTTCCAGATTTTTAGGCCTCAAAATTTATTTTTTTCAAAGGAATGAATGGAATTAAGAATAGTGAAATAAACCGGCAAAGGAAGAGAACCATATTGCCTACGACATTGACCACGTACCATGTTCGGGAATAGTTTTTCAAACCATGTATGAGGTAGAAGAAATAGTATGCTAAGTAGTTCTCAAAACCAAAAATGGCTCATGGAAAACGGTTTGCGGTGGTGGCAGACAATTAGCGAACGGAAATCGCATGCGGGAGCAGTTTGTGGTGAAGGTGTTTAGTATGCAGAAGATGAATGGTTTGCAACAAGGAATGCAGTTCACGAGAGATGCATGGTATGCAGTGGGGGAGGTTCCACATTGATGATTTATAAAATATTGTATTAGAGTATTTTGGATCCATTTTTCTAATATAATGATAAGTAATCCCCTGCATTAAGCGTCGACACAAAGATTAAAATTTTGGGAAGAAATCAAGTGGAGTTCGAAGTGGTTCACTGGAAGACTATCCAGCGAAGGAAGTATAGGTTCATTGAGGGGGGAAATGGTACGCATATTAGATAATAATTGAAGTAAAAATCAATCTGGGTAAGTGAAGTAGTTTGCAAGGAGAGTATAGGAAGTACACGGAGTGGGGCATTATGCAGAGCAAAATAAGTGCGCGGAGCAGGAGCTGTTTTTGTACATGATATACATAGGCAGTCTGTGAAGGTGAAACACAGAGATAGATTGCGAAGAGGTGATTTGTGAACTATACCAGATACTCAGTATGTATAGAAGGTGTGGTGGGATGTGGTACCCTAAAGGAAAACTATAAAGTGACAAAATCAGTTTGAGAAATTAATTTCAATAATTTTTTAGTGTGAGGAAAATTGATACACATCCATGAATGAAAAAAAAGACATCGATAAAGCATCCATTTACAGTTGAAGATGTGTGATCCAATGATAAACCATTGAAGATAACTTGAAATAGATAAACTGAGTGAATATTATTCTAATGTAATGAGCATGGTGGAGTCAATGTATGTGATCTAAGGGATGTAGTGTGTTATCCCTAAAACCATGTAAAGAAAGTGTTCCTGGAAAATAGTGAGTGTGATAAACTTTTATACTTTACAACTAGTGAAGATTATGTATTTTTTTATGACCAACATACTATTAGTGTATTCTCCTTGTACTTATCCCTTTGTGGTTAACCAAGTAAATTTTTTTCACTTTGCATATGATTGTTTGTTTACTACATTTTCTCATCAGACAAGTATTACAAGTTCTTACTGACATGAAAATAAGATCCATCATATTAAAAGAAACATTTGACACCCAGATTCACCCCTCCCCTCTTAGGGTGTTTCAAGGTCCTTTAATACATTCATTCTTTCCATTTTTTTAAATATGATAACATCGTTTGTGGATGTGTGTACTACTACCTCCTCAAAGTGATGTCATTTGTTCACACATTACATGAAATGTATTAATTACGGGTATAGTGAACCTATATGATATATATTATATAATAATTATAATCTAATGATATTATATATTTACGTATATTTCATTTAATTTTATTTCAATATTATAATCAAACAGAAATAGTGTTCATGTATACGTATGGTCTACCGTCTCTATGAACAATGTATTCCATTTCATATATCTATATTTTATAGATTATTATATAAATGTATACACTAAATATATTATATATATTTATATATATAATGTTTTAAATTATTTAAATAATTAAACCATGATCTAATTAAGAGGATCAATAATAAAAAGTCAAAACACGTATGATAAACAAATTAGTTATTACTCAAAACATTGTTTTAACATGGAATTGTTAATAAATTGGTAATTTAAAGTCATAAGTGAATAATGTTTGGTATTATATATTTGAATATGGATCTTTATTAGATTTATAATAAAATTATATTTATTATATAGGATTTTTTAACATGTACAATGAAATTCAAGACTTAAGGTAAGGGTTTCTCATCTCACTTTTTATATCTGTGAGATACATGCCTTATTAACCACTCGTTTTTCTTGTGTGGTATGTATACTACCCATGAATGTATTATATTATTATGATACTTAAATTTATGGGTAATTACATATCCATTTCGTTATCTTTATTTAATTCTTTTTATAGTTCAAATGTTTCCAAATTGATAAAGTAATTTTTTATCTCAAGTTTCCTTCCTTGAGATGTATGCCATGTTATGCACCAATATTTTTCTTTTTTGGGTGTATATACTACCCTTTTACAAGTTATATGATTAATATCCTTATTTCATGATATTTTAAGTTTTATTTAATGTTCTTATATCATGTATATTATTATTAAATGACACCAAATTAGTAATGGTTTATTGCAATAATGTCATCATTTATCGGGATTATTTATGATTAGGCCTCCATTGATAAACTCTTATGATCAAACTCTCATGAAAAATCATGAATTATATTATCCTATGATTATTAATGATATCATCATGTGTTGTTACCATTTATATACAATTTAGTACTTTTGATAATTAAGAAGGCATTTTTAATAATATATAAGATTATCTCTCTCTTGGGTAAGAAATTTGTCTCCATTAAAAACCATATTTTCTAAAAATAGGTTTTTATAAAGTTTTTATGTTTAAAATGTTTTTTAAAAAATTTCCAGACCATTTTATATGATTTCATGTAAAATGGTTTTCAAAATGTTTTCAATCATCTTTTATTAGTTTTCAAACATTTTTTCAATAAAAAAAATTTTAAAATGTTTCCAAGCTTCCTTTATGAGTTTTCAAAGTTATTTTCAAAGAAAAATGTTTTCCAAATGCATTATTTTTGAAAGAGATATTTTCAAAGAAGAAAATATAATTTCCTCAAGAAATGTTTTAAATGACATTAAATATTACTTTCTAGGTTTTCAATGTGACATTTAAAAAAATATTTTGAATATGTCCTGTGTTTTAAAAAGATAATTTCACATAAAGGTAATTTTCCAGACAAAATTATCCAAGGGATATTTCAAAATCCTTCTCTATATAATATGGAATCATTAGATATAGTTTATGGTTTATTGGGTAAATAATCTAATAATACCATTTACATTCTTTCCTTAATGGTTTATGTTTTGATGGAATGATGTTCACGCCACCCATTTTCTTCAACAATTATGCTTTAGTGAAATGGTTAGTAAACCAATCTATTTTCCATACATTATTGTGTTATGATATTTTTATGAAACCCATTTCATTTCATGGGTTATAATTGAATGTTTATAAACCCAATATATTTTCATGGGGCATGATAAGATGAATGTTTTATTATCTTGTGTCACATGAATATATGATTTCATTATGTAACGGGTGGGACATATATCTCCCTCCAATGAATTAGGTAATGATAAATGTTTTATGAGCTCAAAGGGTACCTGGGATGGAATCCCAAGCTTGAAAAAAAGAGGTCATCCTAATACCAAAACATAAGGATTGTAGTAGGGCATCCCAAGACTAAAACAAGAGGGTACATGGGAGGGAATCTCAATCCTGAAATAAGAGGGTATCCCCAACCCAAGAAAAGAGGGTATATGAGAGGAAATCCCCAACCGGAAACAAGAGGGTTCATAGAGGGAATCCCAATCCTTAAATAAGAGGGTACTTAAGAGGACATCCAAAAGTCAAAACAAGAGGGTTCAGAAGAGGGAATCTTAATCCCGAAGTAGTTACAAGGTTTATTATCCCAATCCTACCATGTTATGAAGGTCTTGGTAGGTATCCTTGAAATATGAATTTTTATTCTTATGTGTATTCCTCAAAATTTATGTCTTATACCTTTGTTATGATCTCATTGATTATTCTATTGATTTCCTTATGTGACATGTCTTATAAATTTCCATTATTTATTCCATGAATAATGATTATGATCTTTTATATGTAGGGTATGATCATATAATGTTAATATCATGTTCTATTAACCTTTTTCTCATGTTATGCTTACATATCTACCTTGTTTTCCTTTACTGGGCATCTGAGCTCGCCCCTTTCTTATGTTTCCTTTACACATGTCATAAAGAAAATGTTTTAAGTAAGAGTAATAAAGGAGGAGATCATTAAGGGAGATGTTTAATATCTTTCACGAAGTTATAAGATTATTTTTCCATGTTTAAAAATACACAAAACTATTATCATCCCCTGTAATGTATTTTTGAAATGTATAGAATATTTGTCTAAAATGATTTAATATCCATATATGTTAATCCTTACTCTCTACAGTTTTTTTTAGATTCATCCCATTTTTTAATCACATGTTTAACATTTAATAATTAAATTAACAAGAGTTATTTTGAACACTGAAAATTTATTTAAAAATGATTTACTCATTTCTTGTTTATTAATTCTTCGATCATTATTCTAATGGAAATGAATCTAGGAAAGCGTGAAAAATGGATGATTCTCATTACTAAATTTGTTTATGATGTTTTTCTCCAATTGTTCTTTGATCATTCATTAATGGATAATATTTGTTTGAGTGGCTTGAAAAATATGTAGTATGATATTTCATGAAATAGTTTAATTTCTATAGATCTGGGTTTGAGATAAACAATGTGATTGAGATCAGATGGGAATGACAAAAAATTGGGACCAGATCAGTGTTGTTAATGGGTGGCTTAACATGTAGTGATGAAATGAATTGGTGAGGGTTTTCTATGTGATTTTAATTGTTAGAATTTGGTGACCAGTGAAGACATTGATGGAGGGAGACGATGATGGTGGTATTGCACAGAGATGGGTATGGAGATGGTGTATGGGGACGGTCAGAAGTGATCTCCCCCTCACCCTTCAATGGTGAATGGCATGATACCCCCTTCCCTGTGCACATATTTTGGGGATGATGGGGGGAGGTTGAATAATAAATAATATAAGATAGTTATTATTATTATTTTTGTTGTTGTTTTTGTTTTTTTTGTTTTTGTGAAATTTTGAATATCATCATATAATTTTCATATGATGTGAAATTGAAAAGAGGTCTATGACATCATTCCCCTAATATTGAGGTAGTTGTTTTAAGACAAATACATTTTATTAAATTTGGACATGTCTCCAGGTCCCATGATGCATCGTTTATGAATTATTGAGCGAAATTGTTTTATCTCTGAGTGTCCACTTTTGAAAAGTAAATAGACTATCATAATTATTTTTTATTGAGGATCGACAATGCATGATAATTTTGTCCATTCAAGTATTTTTAGTGAAATATTGATGGATTTACATTTTATCCCTTCAGACCAGTGGCGAACCCCATACATTCATCAAACTTTTGGTCAGACTCAAATTTGGGACATTAAATTGTATATCCAAGGCATTTTTTCATGTATAATTCAATTATTGCCTTAGTTTTGGAGTCATAGAGATGATTTGAGGTTATTTTAGCAGTAAACATCATTCAAAAATGCTTTACCAATATCAGTTGGTTGTGTTCAATCTCTCAGATCAACATTGGTGAGTTCCCTTGCACTGGGATGAATTCCTCAGTCCACTCCTATGGGGGTTAGTACAACATATGTTCTAATAAATTAGACGTTGAGATCCCCCTGGAGGACTATATCTTGTATCCTTTATGAGAATGGGTGTTTATCATCATACTTGTTGTTATAAAAATTTCGGGTTCTTGGTATTTCATCACCAATGTAAACAAGTGTGATCCCCTATCCAACTGAATAAATCTAGTATGGTGTGTGGTATACCTTGGAGTTCCTAGGTGGGATTCCTTATCTATGTATCAAGGACATTATAGTTTCATACTATTCTTGCTAATGGATATGACCAATGAGAATTATCTCTAGTATGAGTTCCATTAGTATCATCTATACCCAAGGAGTGAGTTCTCTTAGAATCGGGCCTGACCATAAATATTTGAGTGGAATCCTAGGATGATGCTTGGATTCATTGAGACCTTTGTTATTGATTTTATAGCTTGAGTATATATATAAATATAGGTTTCTGTTATTTATGTATCACTTTTCTTGAATTTCATATCTTAGTGGTTATGAGATGAACTATATTTGATTCTTTATGTTTGGTGATATCGGGGGGTCCTACTGAGTATGTTATACTCACCCCTACATGGGATATTCCCACATGTGTCATGTCTTTTATAGATAACATATAGTTCGATGGAGTCCTAAGAGGAATAGGAGTAGGTAGATCATGGTGGGATTGATGAGATGGTTAGTTCCAAGAATTCATTTTTCAATAATCATATCTTTACTTTTAATAGGTTGGACTTCATTTAATTTTTTGTGGGAATGTTTTTAGAACATTGTACTTTCAACATTTTTCATACTCTATTATGGGATAGACAGTATGCGTGCATTGTTTTATTTTTTTTCCTTTATACATTACTAATTTATGGATATGCGTGTGGATAGGTAATTAGGCTAATGCCTCCCATATGTGTGATATGACCACATGGAATTGTTATCTAGCCCCAGGCCTATTGGAGTTGGTCTTGGGGTGGTCATAGCCTTGGACACAGTGATTCCAATCATGAAATCAAGAGATAAGGTCTTAGAAAATATAATGAGGCTTGAGGACATTTTCATTTCAATAACCTCAAACATAAAATTCCAAAATTCTTTAAATAATTACATAACCCCTTGAATTGATCTAAGTTATTCTCAAATAATCTAAAAAAAATTCTAAATATCCTCCAATATTTCTAAAACATTGTTCAAAAAAAAGATAACCCTCCCAAAATTACATGGGATTATTTGATCTCCTCTTTTGGATTTTTTTCAAATCAATTCAAATTGTTCAACTTAACTCACCTCTTTCGAATAACTAAACATATAAAACCATAAAATCACTTCTTTTCTCAAATTTTGAAGGGTATTTACACCAAAATATCATATAATGGAATGTTTTTTAAATAATTATATCTCTTTGTGATAATAAATTTGTGTCCATGTAACTTAGATGTTGTCTCTCTCAATTTACACTATCATTCCCCCCCCCATTTAGAAATAAACACAATTTCAAATTTATAAAATATAAGGAAGTAGTAGTACAACACTTGCCCCTTAAAAATAGGTGTACTACTAACTCTCCACATTTTAAAATATAATCCAAATAATTCTTGGGAAAATTACCACAAACATTCATGTGAGTGGAGAAGGATGAAAATGTAGTTGTATCCTTAATTTAGAAAATTTATCTCTTTGAATTAATTTTTAAAATATATCTACAATTTGATCATTGGTTGAAATTAATTATATTTTTATATCTCCATATTTTACTCCTTAATATTTGAAATTATACATGAAGTAAATGTGTATAGATCTAGAGTGATGAAAAAAAATTATATAGGTCAATAGTGTTATAATATTGATAAGAAATCTACAGTGGCTTCTCAACTTTTACATTTAGATTTCCCATATTCAATTTCATAAATAACATCTGCATACAAGCATACATTGATGCATAATATTCTAACTCATATTTTGTCAATGAAACAGAATATTCTTTTTAACTATAAAAACCCAAAAATTTTCCATTAATACTAAATGTGCCACCCAATTTAGATTTTCTATTGGTGATGACATCATGCTAATAATAATCTCTGAATCCCAAAAAAATCAATTTTGTACTTATTTTCTACATAATTTTAGGAATCAAATTTCATTTTACATATATTTGAATTATTTTTGTTTCCATCATGTGAGATTATTTAGGTTCCAAACCCTCTACTTTAGTAGTCATATTTATTTATGATTTTTTTATATTTTTGGTTTCTAGTGGTTTATTTTAATTTATAAAGGGTGTTTAGGGGTCCCAAAAGGCCTTAGTGTAGGATATAGCAGTTTCCCATGTGAAAGGGGATTTAAGGTGTCAACTTATCATGGAAGAGGCAATTGAATCTTGATAGGAATGATTCATAGTGTGAAATATTCTATCACATCCGGATTTGTATATTTTATACTTTAAAAAATATATTTTTTTTTACTTTTTTACTCCTATATGAATTTAACCACATTAAGATTATTTTCAATTTCATTCAGCTCCCACAACTCCCAACAGATCAACCCTTTTGAAATCAATCCTCTTTTGGGTGGTTTTTTGTAATTTATTAAAACTTTATGCACAGTTATTCAAGATAAATCCATCCAAACCTCTTCCTCTCTTACTTTTATCCCTTATCCTTCTCGTTCGTTCCATAATATTGTCTTAAAGTCATTTGGATTAATTTATCTTGATTTTTATTTAGTGGTTTAATTATTCTAAGGTTCATATTTAGTTATTTGAGGTTTTTTTTCCTTGAAATAGATAATTAGAACCTCTCTTAATGTAAATGACATGCTTCTATCAATCTGAGATTGGATTCCCCATTTATTAAACTTTAAATTCTAGAACCCTTATTTATTGCACTTTTAAATTTCTATTTTGGTTATCGTATCATAATATTAATTAATATTGTTAGGTTTTTTAGAATAATGTGATGATTTATTTTGTTTTTCATTGAAAATGAAGGTGTTTCTATTTTTTAAAAGATGAAAAGTCTTTTTTACTTGTCCTCTGACACCAAATGTTTGAGAAATTATTGGAAAGGCCATTATAAATAAATTCTATAATATTAAATGGTTTTATAGTTTTCTAATACATTTATAAATGTTATATTGTGTTTTTAGGAGCTGTTTTTTTGTTCATTAGAGAAAGGTGTTGATTTTATATAATGATTATAAGGCTTAGTTTTCACTTTTCAAGAGTTCATTATTGATCAAAATTCCCTTGAAATATATCACCAGTATAGTTATTTTTGAAATAGATGAGGGTGTACCTGGTATATGAAACATTTATTATAGTAATGATTTTGAATGTAGGGAGTTATTTCTAAGAGAGTTCTCAAGAGTAAGGTTTGCATATGATTTTTTCATAATGCATATATCTTTATATTGTTTTTAATACTGGTTATTAGATCACCGCTATTTTATAAATATCCTAGGAACCAAGAGTGGATAGTGGAACTTCTGTGAACAAATACTACACTATATTAGGATCACGCATTGGCTAGTGAATACTAGATGTGCATTCACTACATGGTAATTTTCCTCCCAGTTCGTTTAGGTCGGATATGATTGAGTATTAGAGATGTTATATTGCATTAGGTGCACTGATATGGTGAATCATATTTAGTATGTTCTAGACTATCCCTCTTCTCCTAAGTATTATGATGATCAAATGTACTTGGTTTTATATATTGGTAACTTTATTTTAATTATATTTATAGTAAAATGGTTATTATTTATTATTAACCTTGATTTATTACAGTAGATGTTATTATTATCATATCTAATCCTTATTTCATTTGAATGGAAATATCTAATGGTTTAATATATTTTTGAAATAGGTTTTAAAACTCTCTCACTACATATTATTTTATAAACACCTTTCAAAAGATGTTATCTAGAAATGGAACTTTTCACATTTAAGTTAGAATGAAGCCATTTTTTAATTAATTGTACCTCATGTTTAAATGGAACTAGTTCTAAAGAAAATTGAAAAAAACTATTATTTGTTCCTACAACTAAAATAGAAAAATCTATTCCATGTAAATTTTATTTTCGAACTACCATGAGTTATAAATTTTATTTAATTTTAATAAATGGGGTTTGGTTTTTTGGTATAACTACTAATATTTGTTCTCACACCTATCTATATTTTCATTTCAAAATTGTGGTTCATTTTTAGTCCCTCATCAAACATTTGAGATTTGAGGTTTTTTGGTGACTCATGGAGTCATCCAATTTTTTTCTAGGTACTTCATTTATTTTTATCATAGTTTTATAAACATATTCTTCCCATTTGTGGTGAATTATTCCATTATTTTACATTATTCTTTTTGTTGGTAATTTAATTTTTTGTTATTTATCATTTGGTTAATCCTATTTAAAAAAATTCTATTTCATAGAAATTTCATGTTAAAAGTGGTCATGATATAATTTTGGTAAATATTGCATTGGGTTTTATTTATATTTAATAGTAAAATCATTTCTCACGGTATACTCTTTTATTCCCTAGTACATGTTTCCTGCCTAGGGAAATTAGGAACATGCCCCGACTATGTTGCAGACTGACTCGGGTACACGGTATAAAGGTGGAATAGATTTCGTTTTTAAAAAAATGGTATTATAGCTTATGTTCTTTAAGGGGGTATGTTTTAGAGATTTTTTTATTTTAGGAGAAATGGTAGATTGGATATAGGATTTTCAGAACTCAAGAGGTATGTATCTGACGAATCTAGCTAACTCTTTTTAATTTAGAGCCTTGAGTTACTATTGGATGTCTACTTGTATGTCTAGAATTTTTATTCATCTTTAATTATTTCTAGTGTATTTGTTTCTGTTGAAGGTTTTCAAAATATTATTGATTATAAGTTGAACATTAAAGGGATTTGAAAAAAATTGGGATGGAAATTAGAGTGGAGTCGGTGAAACATTGTGAGATCACATGGTATGGAAAACCATGTGGATCTTTAGTTAAAGGTTCAGTATAGCTCATAGTAATAGTTACATGAGTAACTCATGGTCTACCAAACCTTGAAGTCATGTTATCCATAACCACTAGTCCCAACCAAGTACATTTTAAATTGTGTAGTTTTTTTACCTATATTAATATCTTTTAATGATATTTTTAAAGACTTTTTTGGATTTTTAAAAGGAGATAATCCATTTTAAAATTACTAAAGAAACCATTGAAATTGGGAGAAATGGATTTGGTATTTTAAAAAGTGAGGGATGGTTTTAAAATGAAAATTCTTATGTTTTTTAATATATAAAAATGTTCTTTCACGGTAATTGATGTTTGTTGGTTTTAAAAAATATGGGAGTTATTTTTTTGATTTTTATTCCTAAATAAATGGTGAAATTATTCTGAATGGTTAAAATATACGTTAAAAACAAATAATTTGGGTTTTAGTAACATTTTGATATGTTTTGATGGGATTTTTTGGGATATTTTAAATGTAAACATAGTATTAAGGGTAAATTATAATTTTTTAAATTTATCAATAGTATTTAAAATTGTGTTGAATGAAATGTGATGTTTTTTATGTCAAAAAAAATATTATATATAGGATTTAAGAAATGAAACTTTTATTTTGAATATTGTTTTTTTGTTAATAAATAGGTATATGATATCAAATTACAAGGGGTATATTGTTTTGAGAACTCATGAGTGTTTAAATAATGAATTTTCTAATTTTATGATGATTATTTTAATATAACATTATGGTTTGAAACTAGGGTGTGCTATTTTAGATTTATTTGAAGAGAAATTTTGTTTTCTCATTATATTGATCTATTAATTGACATTTTAATTTGAACTATGATTTAAATTTGGTTGAAATTTATTAAAGAATAAAATATTTTTTGGTTCTTGTTCTTCTATTATGATTTTATTCACACCTTGAGAATAGTCTTAAGGTGTCATGGAGAGTCATTTTCTTCTAAATTCCTTCAGAATTATATCTTGTAGGAATCAAGTGTGGCCTTCAAAGATATTGATCATATCTATCTATTGATACCAATATGTGTTTATATGTTTTTTTTAGAATTTGGGGAAAGTTATTTGAGTGGATATGATACTTTTTGTTTTATTTTTTATCAATACATAAATCATATACAAACTAAAATTTTTTGTGAGGATATGATTCATTGATACCAATTAAAATAATTATTAATCTAGTAAATTTTTCTTAATATATCTTGTAATAAATTTATGATTCTAGTACATTAAATGTTAAGAAGAAAAGTTACATGACCAAACATTGATTATTGTGCTGGAGAAGTTGATTAGAGAAGTTTTCATGTGCTATAACGAATTTCCACACCGCATTCAATTGACATCAAGTTTTTCTATGTTTTAGTAGAGGTATTCATGCCATTAGGATACTAAAATTGGTAGTGGTTATAAATATGGTCTATATTACCTCAATATATAGATTAAGTGGTAATTCAATAGAGAATATTAATTTAGTGTTCTTCATGTTATAATAGGTTGAAAACGTTGCAGAGAAGGTCGAGTTTGTTTCAATTCTTCTAGAAAATTGGATACCACCATACCATAATGAAGGTCCATGCCACAATTCATTTAAAGTTTGAATTTAGTGGCTATGGATAAATTTATTCCACCATGTCACATTACTTATTCAACATTTTAGTAATGTGAAAATATGAAGGACTAAACTATAGTGTATGGATTACATCAATGAAAAATATGGAATAATTTTTGTAAACTCTAGAAAAATTGAGACCTCCATGATGCAAATCTTTTTCCACATTGAAAACATGAATATAAGTTTAGTGAAAACCAATAAAAACAAACTATTTATCTTGAAATTCTATTACCAATACCGTGAATGTTATTTTTACTTGTCTAATCTGGACAGTTCGATCTAAAATGTTGAATTGGATTTATATTCAAAATTTAGTGGTTTTACAACCTATGTTAACTAAAAATTAACATTTAATGGTAAATATTATGATAAGAGATGATCCTAGGGTTGTGACTCAATCAGGATATTTGAATTTAAAATTCTAATTCAAATCCCAATTTATTAAAGATTTAACCGATTTTCCTATATGGAAGGTGTGTTTTTTTTAAAGAGTAAGTGTGTATAGAAAATGAAGAAGATGAAATTGAGGATATGTGAAATATATTGTTGATCCTATTATTATCTGATGTATATGAATGGTAGAATAAGAATAATAATATAAAATTAATTGTGTTCATGTTCTGTGAATACAAAGTGGGGAAGAATCTTTTTCCTATGAAAATTTTAAGAGTAATTTATACATATTAATTTAAGTGAAATAATAGTAGATGTGGAATATTTTATCATACTCAATAACATAAATGAATTTTATTTAGGTGAAAATATTTTTATTATTTCCAAAACCTTTAACATTGTAAAGTGAGGGATGCACATCAGTGTGATATTCACCAAAGCTTAGTTGGGATATGAAAAAACATGAGTTTCAGAGTTATGAAATGCACATTGTACATGCATGATTATTCAAGTGGGTAGTGTGATACTTGTGGAATCCATATCACTCCAAGGAAAATACTTCTCACATTGAGAGGTAAATTTGTTATGTTCTCTTATGTTGGTTTTTTTGGGTGTGTTATAGTAATCATGACTATATTGTAATAGGCAGTGATAATTATTTCATAAGAAATATTATAATAGTATTGATAAGTAATTCATCCCCTCTAATTTATTGTTCCTTGATATTAAAGTGGTTCTAGAAGTGGTATATATGCCATAGGTCTCCTTTATTTTTGACTGGATATTTGGAGAAGAAGTAACTAATTTTTATTATCTACTAAGGGTAATAAAAATTTCGTGAATTACAAGGAGATTCCTATATTTTATGGGAAATACCATCATATATGGAAGGACATGATAATTCCATATATTCATTCTATCAGTTATAATGTTTTTGTATGTCACAACTAATGGGTTTATTTCATGAGATGAAGGTATTTGTATAACAGTAATACATTAAAGGAATTTTTAAAAATATATCCATGAAAATATTTTTATTATACCATATCTCTATGAAAGTGGTTTTTTGATATTAAATGGACTCAAAACCTCTATTGTCATGTTGAATAAAATTCAGAATATAAATAAAGGAAAGAACAAAGTAATTTGAGTTAAGTTATAGTTTTAGATACTTATGTAAGAATATATCCAGGTTAATTATGTGTAAACTATTTATAGTTTCTTTACAAGGGTGAGTAGATACGTGATCATTATCAAAGACCATGGTGATAAGTTAGAATATGGTGATATTATTGAAAATATGTTTCATATCTTACCAGATAAGTTTGATTCTAAAGTCTCTACTTTGGAAAAAATATATTTTAAGTGGTATTTATCCTGATGATTTTCAATATATATTACTATCTTCTGAAATGAGGAAATATAATTCTATTAATAAAAAGGAGAAGACAGAAAAATAAATCTATTTTAAATTTAAAAATCAAATATGTTGAGGAAGAAATTTATTGTTAAAGAAGCATCTTGTTGTTTAAATTGTGATAATGATTTGGATGAGAAGTTTTATTAAATTTTGTCTCCAATATCAATAAGATTGAGAATAGAGGAAGTAAATTATAAGGGAAATAATACCTTAAATTTTTCTAGGTGTAAAGATTTTGAACATTATAATATAGGTTTTCAAAATTTTAAAAACAAAATCAAGATATTAAAGAGGAATATGATATGACTAGAATGTTCTCAAAGAAAAACAATCATAGGATAAATTTATTTACATATAGAAGGGAAACATTTTTTCTGGATTTCATAGCGTAAGTTGATTCTCTAAAAATGGTATGGATAATGAAAATAAAGATAAATATGAATTTTCCTCTGGTGTTAAGGCTACTGAAAAACTACCCATTTCTAAAGTAAATTGTTTAAATATTTCATGTGATGAAAGAAGTTATAGAGTATAAAATAATAATATTTCAAGTGATGTTATGGTTGGTGGTCTCCTTTTAATTTATTTACTTTATAAAAATAAAAATATCCTTGTTGATGATGATAATATATTTATATGGAGTTCATGTTTAGGATTTAATTAATATAATTACCCCCAATTATTTTTAAATAAAAGAAGGAGATAAAAAAATTTAAGATTATTTATAAATACTTTAGCAATAATGAATTTTCCATTATAAAACAATGATCTAAGTTACATGATGGATTTAAAGAGTTGAATAAATTTTTTTATGATGGAAGGAATCATAAAATTAATTTGGCATAAATATTGAAGGATAAATGAAAATAGTTTGATCATTTACATCAAAAATTTATTAGAATAAAAGAGGATTTAAAAAAGTCTAGATCCAATGTATAAATTTATATTTCAAAAGTTTTAGAACGTTTGTAGAAGTTTGATGTTAGAAAAGTTCCAAATAAATCTTTCTATAATAATGATAATGATGTTAAAAATTTGGTAAAAAATCAATAAAGAAGAAACTATTTGTAAAGGGAATTAATTTGGCTATATAAAGTGATCTTCAAAAATCTAGAAATTTTGGGAGCACCAACATGACAAAAAAAATTATAAAAATATTTTATATGAAAGATATGAAAAATGGATTCATATTAAAAAATTAATTTCCAATTTCTAAAAAATGAAACTTCGAAAAAATAATTTAAAATAGGTGACTCTAAGAAGGATTAAATAAAGTCAACAAAATTTGGGTAGTATGTACTTAAAAAAGTAAAAAAGTTTTATACAATTATTTTTGGTATTTTGGGGGATTTCGGAATATAGAAAATATATTTTTTATTTGATATCCAATATCAGAATTAGTATATATGTAATTATAGAAAATTATTGTGGGTTAGTCCTATCAAAAGAAGGAATTTTAAAAACTAGTTAAGAACTCTTGACTAAAATCACAGAAAAGTTTGATATACATTAAGAAGTATCTAGAAGGTTTGATCAATATGATAATCATATGTAATATTTTCATATTATTTTTTCAACCACAAAAAAAATTAGTTTTATACTCAAATCCTCATAAGAAGAAGAATAAAGGAAAATATAAGGCCTTAATTATGAAAGTTACACATAAAGCATATAAAGGAGAAATTCCAATGTTTTTTAATTGTGGGTTTTCATCTCAATTAAAAAATAGATATAAAAATATCAAAATATATTAAAAAATGTAAATATAGCTCTGTAACCTTTTTAATGATTGATCTCTCATGATTAAAGGAGTTAGCTCAACAGTTACAGGAAAAAAAAATTGATATCCAAAAACACATTTTTTATTGATGGATTTAAATATAATATATTAAGTGTTTCATATCTCTATGATGAAGGAGATTAAGTTTTATTCAAAAGGGATTTATTTTTTCCCAAGAATATTTAGTATTGATAAATTATTATAAATGGAAAATGGACTAAAGGAAAAAAAATCAACTGGGTTTAACCAAAAACTCATGCTATCTAAGAATGAAATAAGAAAATGAATAGTGGAGTTGATGGTTTTTATATCTTAGCCAAAAGAAAATGAACTTGATCACACATTGAGACAATGTTTTTTATTTTACTTTTCTTAAAATAGAAAAATATTTAATGTGATTGATATTTCAAAAGGTTATGATCATTAAATCATTAAATAATATGGTGGACATTTAATCTACCCAACCATAGCATATTATTTATTATGATTTGTGCAGGACCCTAATGAAGAAATTTTCAAATATAGATAAGTATTTTATTAATTTTGATGATAACTTATCTCATATTACTTGTGTTATGTTTATGAAACACTAATCAAAGGGCTTACAAAAATTTTAAAGTTATCAAATATGTTCAAAGAAATAGTGTGCTTATTATTTCAATAAGATCCATAATTATATTAGAACTGAGTACAAAGTTGGGATGTTTGAAGTATATATTTTGAAGAATGGAATTTGACACAAAATCAGTTCACCATACACACCACAACAACATGGTGTGTTTGAATGGAAGAATAGGTGTTTAGTGAAGATAGCTCTGAAAATTATGGTCAATCATAATACATATAGTTTTTTTTGGAGACAAGCTATTAGTAAATTACTTCATATCTAAAACAGGTGTTTTTATAGAACAAAATCATATATGTCCCCTTATGAGATATCTTATAAAAAATCTTCAAGTTTGAAGTACCATTTATGTTTTGTAACCCTTTTTCTATCATATTAAAATGCTATAATATAGGAATTTTTGAGAATCGAGGAGTTTATGGGATTTTTCTTAAATATATTCCAAATAGAAGAGGTTATCATTATTTCAAAAAATAAATTAAAAATATCATTTATGATACTACTATTATTGTGATGGAATAATAGAATAAATAAATTTCGTAGGATAAACCGGGTTCTAAAAGAAACGTTGATACTATTTCTATTGATTAGTTTGAAGAAATTCCAAACAATGATAAACGTGTAGAATATGTATAAGTTATAGAAGAATATTTGGACATTTTAAATAATTATGAAAAAATTAATTGAACCCATAAAAGGGTAAAATGGCATGTTCATGTTTAAAATATCATTGGGGTTCATGGAAAAAATGTTCAAACAAGGGTTACTATGAGGAAAACAACTCATAAAACTTTTTATTCTCAGGTTGAACCTCGAGATATTGAATAAGATAAGAATAATCAAGAATGTATTTATTATATAATTAAATAAATTTATTAGATTGGAAAAATGATGTCTTAATGATGGTACCCAATACTAAATAATAGAATATCATTAGGAAATAGTGGGTTTTCCTGAACAAATTAAATTATAAAGGTGACGTGGTAGAAAATAAAGTAAGATTGGTTTGAAAAGGTTATTTATAGTTTTAAGGAGTGGATTTTGATGAGTATTATTCATGGGGTTTAAGTCTTGAAACTATAAAAATTATTATTTATATTGAAAAAAATAGGCAATACAATTTTTTATGTAGATTTCAAGTCACCCTTATTCAATGGTGAATTGGAATATGATATTTATATTAAGAATCCTTATTTTTTGTTTCTCGTAAGTGATAAGAATAATGTTTAAACGTTGAAGAAATAATTTATATTTGTTGAGACATGCCCCAAGAGCATGATATTCTATACTGGAAAACGTCTTGAAGAGTTTTACTTTCAGAAAATAAAGACAGAAAAGAAATCACAGCTTCAAGAATTCCAAAGACACATCTCTTGTTGTTATTTTTTTGTAGATGAAATAGTATTTAATAGGAAAGATAAGTTAATTTGTGAGAAGTTTACTAAAGATATGGCATGCTTATTTAAGGTGTCTATGCTTAGAAAAATGAGTTATTTATTGGATTACAGTTTTCTAAAAAAATTATTTTATTTTTCTTTCTTAAAAAAAATATGTTAATAAAATTTTAAAAAGGTAAAATCTAAAAGATCAAGGATGATTTATTCACAAATTTTAGTAGTGAATAAATTTTCAAATTTTGAAAAAAGAAAGGGTGTGGATACAATAGAATTTCATAGTGTTATTGATATTATACTATAATTGATAGCTTTGAGACTTGATATTATATATGATGTTACACTTTTTTCTCAATATAAAATTACACCAAAAGAAACACAATTAGTATTTGTAAAAGGATTCTTATGTATGTAAATGGAAAAAAAAAGATTTTGGTTGTAAATATTAAGAAAACAGAAATCTTGATCTCTTAAGTTACACTGATACATATTGGGAAAGTTGTGTTAATGACAAGAGTTAAACTTCTAGTGAAATTTTCTACCATAGATATAGGTGTGTTTTTTCTCTTAATAGAAATGTTCTTTGAATTTATGAAAGACAAAAGAAGAATGAGTGGTTGTAACTTATTCCACAACTCAATTAATGTGGATGAAGATATAGTTGTAAGATTTAAAATTTCAAGTGAATTTTTCACTTCTCATGGGATGTGATAATAAAAATGATATTAATTTATTAAATAATCTAGTTTTGTGTTCATGATGAAATCACTGTGATATTAAATATCATTTCATCAAGGAAATTGTAGATAGAAATAGTTACATGTTGAATTTGTTACATACATGAAAAATTGCTTATGTGTTCACCAAACAATTGCTAAAGGAATTATTTCATAATTTGAGGTTGATGTTTGGAATTCAACCTCATCACTCTCAAGGATAAGGTATGGTTTAAATATCACCTCACTTATCTTGTCTGTGGATATTATTTTTGGTGGCTGATAAAAATGACAATCTAAATATTTCATTAAATTTATCCCCTAAAAAGTTTGTAAAAATGGGGAGAATATTTATAATGGGAGTATCCATTTCTATGTGTTTCTTTTAAAAGGGAAATCATATAATTTAAAAGAATTATTAAAAAGATGAAGATGGGATTTGATCATGTTTTCATGTGTTTGAATCATTTTAATTATTTATTGAATTATAATAAGGTTGTGATAATGAAGTACATGAATCTGGTATCATTTTATAATCATTTGAATTTATCAGTATTGAATTAAGCTGATTCTTGTTCACTGATATGTTATGGAAAATATGGTATTATTTGTTAAATTTTTTTCCATACACCCAGTTCACTAAAATATGCTTATAAGTATTTAATTTTGATACATTGCTAAGTATTTCGTGTTTTTTAGAAATTTATGTTCCTTTCATGTCAATAAAATCCAACGGGAGATAATTTTTAGACCAAGAGGTGTTAAGATGTTTTTGTGAGAAGTTGATGAAAGAGTATATAGTGGATATGATACTCTTTGTTAAATGTTTTTTTAAATGCATAAATCATATTCAAAATCACAATTATTTTTAGGTGAATATTCATGTAGACTTATTCAAATGATGCTTAAGTCAGTTCAAAGTTTTTAAGATATCATACAAGGAGTTCATGATGTAATCAGAATAAAGGAGAAGAAGAATGAGTTTCATGCTTTAGGATATGTTATTTCACTATATTTATTGATTATAGAAATATATGAGAACCATAATTTATGTCCATGCTGTGGAAAGTGGATAATAACTGGGGTTATTCCAAAAAATAGGTGTTCATTCTTTAGATATGATGAAATTATTAGTTGGTAGAAATATTGTCTATAAGCCCCAATTCTTAAAATTAAGTGAATATGCCACTATGGAGACTCAATTCGAGTTATCCACACCATAGAAAAAGTACTACACCGTTTTGAAATATGGGTCAATTTTAGTGGTATTGGAAAATCTAGGAACTCTACATCATAGTGAAGGTACACACTATAATGTAGAACAATATAGAATTATTTTGATATGGATTTATTTGTATCTCTATGTCACAACACATATTCATCAAAATATATAACAGGAAATATTGGGGGACTATGTTTCAATGTATGTATCACACTTTAAATGAATATGGATCAATTTTTGGTGGCTTTGAAAAACTAAAGACCTAAATATTGTTACTCTTTTTTTATACCACAGACTATTGTTGAATATGAGTTAAAACTACTTAAAACCAACTAGTTAACCCATAACAACCTTAAACACATTGTAGATGTTTTGTTATTGGTTTAATATAGGATATTCAAGCTATCATTCTAACTTATCATTATATTCTAAATTTGGTGATTATTCCAACTAATTTTATCTACCAATTTGAATTTAATGGCCATGAGTCATATGGGATATTATACAAGTGTTTTTAATTCAATAATGGGAATTTAATTTGAAATTAAAATTCAAATAAATATTTCTTAATCATGGTATCACTGTGAATGTTTTAAATTTGTGAATTTTTTGAAAAGTAAAATTGTTTAGAGAAATATGAAAAAACTTATGGATATTTTCAATATAGTGAAAATCCTAATATTATCTAATGTATAATAAAGGAAGAATGCAGAGAATATTTAAGTATTTTTGTTCATGTTTTGTGCATACTAATTGAATTAGTATCTTGTTCCTAGGAATGTTTGAGTAATAATTACTTCTTGTTCATTGTAGTTAAAGTAGAGTGGAAGTGGAAGTTTAGAGCATGCTCAACAGCTTAAAAAAAGACAACTTAATTTAAAAAAAATCTATTATTACCGAAAACAATTATCATTTTATGGTGTGAGAAACACATCTATGTGGGATGCACTGAAGAATTTTTAGGATATGTTTAAACATGATTTTCAAGGTTATACCATGATTGTTATATGAATATAATGATTCTACTAGGTAGTGTGGTCCTAAAATAGTCCATATCACACCAAGGAATTGACTTCTCACATTGAGAGTTAAATATTTTAAATCTGTTGAGTTCCCTTTTATACGTGTGTGTTTGGGGGTGCTTCAATAATAATCACTACATCCAAACATGTGGATAAGGTTATTTGGAAAGAAATATAAAAATAATATTAATCAATGATTCACCCCCATATCATTGATCCTTACTTGACCCTAATGTGGTTTTACACTTCTCGTAGAGTGATGTTATGGATCTAACCCTCCTTGTTCCTTTCCCAGGTCAGCAGTTAAGAACACATTGGATGTTGGATTCTTTAAAAAGGCCTTCATATAGTCCTTAGTTTGGGATTATTTTTATCATATGTGGATCTATTTGATTATGCAATCATTGGGTTATGGTAGTGAGTTTTATTTTTAGGGGCCATTCAAGGATTAATGTTGAACCTGCCATTTATAATTCTTGGTGAACGTTATCTACCCTAAAGGGGAGAAAATATTTTGTGATCTCTTGACATATAATTTTAAAAGTCCAATACCATGTTATTTTAGAGAATGAATCTTTTACCCTTGAGAGAATGAATATTTATTTATTAAATATTCTATTTGATGGATTTTCATTTTAATGATGGGTTTTGTTCTATAATTATTATATGAGGATGATCTTATTGTTCCTTGTTTTAATTTCTAAACCATAGCCTCAGATTCCTGTGATTTTTTTCATGTGTTGTTTTTATTTGGGACTTAGTAATATCCTCGTATTTGGAGGCATGTCCAAATATATCTAGTTTCATTTTAGTTATATTTTTAAGTATATATCCTCACATTCTAAATCATGTTTTTTTATATTGGACCTCGATTGTGAGGGATGAATAAGTTGTGTTTTGGATGGTTTTCTTTATTGATATTCTTAATCTTTAAGGGTATATCAAGGATTTATTAACCTTTTTGAATATATCCCACTTAGGGAAGTTTGAGGACCTAATTGGTGATGTTCATGTTATGTCACATTCATATTCTAAGTATTTAGTTCATTATTGATATTTTGGGAGAAATTTATTGAGCATGGATAGTTCATGTTTTATAGGAATAATAAATATGATTGGGATACCACCATAATTTATCCTTTCCTTTCCAGGTTTACCTTTGTTCCTTTTATAGGTTGGTATTTTTTCCCCTAGCCCATCCCTTCACCTATTCAGGTTTTAGATTTATAGGCTCTTGATTTTTTTGTTTATCAAGTTTGGATCCTTTCATGGTTTCCCCTTTTTTATTACTTCCTTGATTTCAAAATTATCGATGTTTATGATAGTAGTACAATGCCTAATATATGGTTATAGTTTTTTCTTCTTTGATATAGTATTAAATTTGTTTGAATTCATGAATCTTCCTTTGTCTCTCATCATGTTGATCCATTTTTTTTAAAAACTATGTTATATTGAGAGGTTTGTTGGCTTAGTCCATCAATTTATTATTTTACTAATGAAAAATTGTGTTTATGTTATTTATAGTCCATTTAACGTTTTATGACTGTATATTCATTTTTCAATAAAATTATAAATATTTCTCTAAGTTTGGTATTTTCCACACAGAATATGAAATCAAGTACATGATATATGTGATTGACTACATTTCCACCTGATTTAAGACGTTGAATTAATTAATATTCGTAAGAATTGAACTACTGCACAAACAATCATGAGACCACAATATAAAAGTAAAGACCAAATACTGACTGTATGAACTAGTGAATCAACCTTGGTCAATAATAAAATTGGAATTATTAGATATTATAATTACATTGTGATCTATAAAAAGTTTTGGTGGATCAACCATACAGAAAAGTGCCCAGACGCATGTGTAAGAGGATCGATCGTGGGACCAAACGCTCAACCCTATGAACAAGCTACAGATGGTATAACATATATTAAAATTTAAAAACTATGAAATTGATCTTATATGATGATGTGGAAACTTTAAATTGATCATTTATAAACTTATGTATTATATTATTTTGTCATTAAATATATCATTTTAACCAATTCTCTATGATGAATCAAATTCTAGTCCGAAGAATTTAATGAACTCAGATTTTCTTCAACAGTATAAGGATCTTCATAATGATTTATCAATAGTTATTTCTTGAGTGTGAATTATTTTTAAATTTTAATACTAAAGACAAAAACAATAATTGGGACACATTCAATAAATTAGACACAAGTGACAAAAAAATCCGAGTTTATCTCTAAAAAACAATGAAAATATGCTATAATAATAATTCCAATAACACTATGTTATCATAAAAATATAATGAATCTTTTAATAAAATTTGAACATCTTCAATCATTATCCCAAAAAAATGATTTCAATGATGAGAGAAAAACTACTTTCATTTCAAAAGAATATATTTTCCTGCCCAAAACTCTTTTCCTTCTCTTACTTTATTTTTATTTACTTTTGATATGTGTGTTTGTGTAAAACATTGTTTATATTTTGTAACCATATCTTGTGATAAACTGGAGAGTGTTAGACACACACACACTATTTATCATTTATTTATTTCTTCTCCCACATAGAACAACGGAAGATTTTTTTTATCTTGGACTACCAATGCATAGTTTTTATTATTTATTTCCCCCACGTTGAATTGTGTAAGAATCATTCTAAAGCCCAAAATACCATATGTGTTTTTTTGAAACTCAATCCAATTTTTGGATCAGTTTTTTTATAGTAAACAAAATATAAGTAGGGTATTTACAAGTGTATGGTGTAGGGTCTTGGCTTAATACTAAACCCGTTTTTTATTCTACTACGCGTTTTTATCAAAAAAAATTACTATATTTTAAAAAAATATAATATATTTTCAAAAATATATAACAAAACATTAATTTTCATATTTTTTTTAATTTTTGTTTTATATATTCTGTTTTATTTAATTAAATTTTTTTCAAAATTTAGAAATTGTTTTAATCGTATTTTTAATTGAGTTTTGATCAAGTTGTTGAGAAAATTTTTAAATGATCAGATATATAATTATATATTTTTAGTTATCAAAATATATTTTATTAATTATAGGATTTAATATTTAATCCATTTTAAAAAGAAATTTTATTTGGAGACTCAATCCCCCATCATGAGTAATCCACTCGCACCAATAGTTGGTATAAGTGGTATTTTTTCAAAATATGTTTTACTATGATATTTTTTTACCTCAAGATCTCAAAATTTCTATTAGTTATAAATTTTAATGTATATGTATAATAATAAAAAATAAGGATTTTAAACTAATAATACTCCATATTTTAATTGAAACAATTATGCTCAATGGAATATCAAGATGAAACTTCATTTATAGAACATGAGCTTTAATATTTTTATCATTATCAAGGATAAACCTGAAAGAACCAAAAAATTTAGAGCTAATTGGAGAAAAGACACTAAGTCTACATATGACTTTAATAATAAAGAAATGAATGCATTATATTGTGCATTAAGGGAAGATGAATTTAACAAAATTAATTCTTGTTCTATTACCTTGGAAATTTTGGATACACTTTCTATAAATCAGGAGGGAACCTAAACTGTTAAAAAAACATGCTTAAATACATATATAATTAATTATGATACATTCAAAATGAATCTTGATGTAACCATTTATGATATTTATCCCTTGTTCAAGGAGTTTTTTAACACAATTCATGAACTTGGGAAACAAATTTTAGATAAATAATAAGTTATGTGACTTCTAAGATATTTCATTAATAGTTAAAGAAGAACATCATTTCCCATCAGAGATTCATATGCCATCCTTACACTACCATGGATGAAACTCTTTGGAAAGATTATGAAATTTAAGGAATATCTAAAATTAAATAAACAATAGGAATATAAATCATAGAGGAAATTATTTTCCTTCAAAACATCTGACTCAAAAATGAAAGAGAATATCAGAGTTGAAAGTTTGAGTAATGATGAATCACCCTCATAAAGTGATGAGGAAGTGATTTATCTAGCTAGAAATTTCAAAAAGATCTATATGAATAATAAATTATTCTATATGTAAAATTAAATAGGTGTGTATGAAAATATTGGAAATTGGGGGAAAGAGTGGGGAAAGGTTTATTCCACTAGTGATGTGACCTGTTATGAGTGTAATTGAAAATGACACCTCAAGGAATATTTTCCTAAATTAAAATATAATAAAAAGTATGAGGAAAAAAGTAAAAAGTAAAAACAGGTTATGAAATATACATGGAGAACCTTTTAATATAGTTCATGTGACTCTCACTTGGGTAAAGAAGAATAAAATGACAAATCTACCATTTGTATCATGAAAAGAACATCTAATGTATTAAATATTATTATTGAATCTCCTTGACATATTATAAATCATTCAATGAAAGAAAAAAATGATGAAAACATTACAATTGAAGATCTATTTTATTATTGTAACATGTTATAAGAAACATTTAATGAGCTAAAAGATAAATATAAAATTTGAAATAAATTGTATGCTCTAAAAATTCATTTTAAATCTATGTTTTCAATAGAAAATGACTAAAATAATTAATCATTAATTTAAAATAATTAAAATAAAATGTATAATGATTAATTGAAAAAGTGATCTAGAAATATTAACAAATGGTAGAGAAACCCTTATTATGATTCTTGGAAAACAAACCACACCCAAGTATATAACTTTAATTTGTTACTATTGTAGAAAAAGAAAGATTTATAAAAATAAATTTTTTCATAATTCTGGTTTTTCCAAGTCTATAAATAAAAATTATAACTTTATATATAATAAATTTTTATTTCTAAAATTTTAAGTTCTGTTTACGGGAAACCAATTAAAAAAATTTTGATTCCTAAATATTTTAACCCAAACATCTCTAAAGATAAGAAAATATTTATACCAAATAATTTATTGTTTAAAATTGATTTTTAATCCTATTTCAAGAGAACCAATAGTATGTTATGGTATATTTATATTTTTTGTTATTCACATGAGTATGAGTAAAACTCAACCTTTAAGAAACTTATCAAACTATATGATGGTTATGTCGACTTTGGTGATGATGTTAAAGGAAGAATAATTAGACTCGGACAAATCAGTAACTATAGTACTATTTTGATTTATAATGTGTTTTTTATAGATGGATTAACATATAATCCACTTATTATGTCATAGTTATGTTATGATTTTTATCATTTTATGTTTTAAATTAATTATTGTAAAATTATTTATTCAAATCATTATTTGGTTTTTACCTCCCTACGTAATGAAAATGTTTATGTTGTTCACTATTATCAAAAAATATTTCTTGTTGAAGTGAATTTCATATTGAATAATGGATTTGGAAAAAGATATCAGGACATTGAAACTTTTACTCACATATAAATCTAACTAGGAAAGGAATACTAAACAATGTCCCTGAACTATAATTCACAACAGATAGATAATGTATCATATGTCAAAAAAGGAAACAACATAAGTTATGTTTCAAACCATAGAATGATGTTTCAACTTCTCAACCCTTATAGTTGGTTTACATGGATATTCTTAGACCCTATGGTGTTTTTATCCTAAATATAAAGTATTATGTTAATGTTCTTATATATAACTTTTCCTGATACACCTGGGTATTCTTTATTTCTCACAAAAGTGAATATTATTCTTATTCCAGAGTGTTTTCAAAATATATAGAAAATATTTATAGACAAAAAATTATTACCTCAATATTTTTAATATTTACTCTCACAACATGGCTATAATCATAACTTTTCTACTCCTAGTACCCCACAAAAGAATGGTTTAATAAATAGAAGAAATAGAACTTTTCAGAAAATTTCTTGAACCATGCTCGAAGAGTATGATCTACCTATTTATTTTTTAAAAGTTTCTATGAAAAAAAACATCTTATATAATTAATTGAGTTATTATTATACATATTTTAAAGAAAATATCATTTTATTTACAAATGGGATGAAAAATATATGCAAATTACATTATATTTTTTGGTTGTAAATTATTTATACTCAATACAAATTATAATTTAGACAACATTACATCCAAAGGTGATGATGGAATTTTTATTGGTTATTGAAAATCTAAAAAATCATAATGGCTTTTTTCAATAAAATTACCAAAATTATGGAAGAATATGTACATTTAAAATTTTATGGAATAGATCTATATGAGCATATGTCCTCATAAGAAAACCCTAAGGACTACCATTATAATTTAGACACCAATTCCAATCCTAATTATGATTATTGGAAACTAATAGAAAAATATCCTAGTATAGAACATCTTGAACTAGAACCTATAAAAGATAATGAAGTATCGTATATGATGTACATGGATTTTACATGTATTTTTATAATTTTCTAACTTAGTTTTCATTAATTAGTTTAACCAATTTTATATTTTTAGTTTATTTTCGTAGTTTTGTATTAGTTTAGATATTTCGATATTTTTTAGTTAATTTATTACTTATATTAGTAATTTAGTATTTTTATTATTTATATTAATTTTATATATTATATTTAACAGTATATTATTATTATTAGTTTCACTAATTTTAGTTTATTTTATTTTATTAATTCTTATTAATATGTATATATTTTATTTTAGTTCATTATTTTTTATAGTATTAATAAAATAGTTTTTTTATTAGTTATTATTATATTTAATAGTAGTGTTATATTTAATTTGCATAAATAAATAAATAAATATATGTATGCATGTATATGTATATGTATTTTAATTCTTATTACTTTTTATTATTATTATTATTATTACTATTATTATTATTATTGTTTAACTTTTAAATAATAAGATTTAATTTGAAAATTTGAATTTGAATTTAACTTCTTTTTATTTTTTTCCCTCTCCACTATCCAATCACACCCCTTCTCCCCTTTTTCTCCCCCTGAACCCGTAGCCCCCCCATTCCTACCCAGCAACCCTGCCCCCCGGGACCCTCCGGACTCCCCTTTCTTTCCCCCGGCTGGAACCGCGGCCTCCCCTTCCATTCCCAGCGCCCGGCCTCCTCTCTCCATTCCGAACCCGCCGGCCCCGCCCTCTCCACTCGCCGCCACCCCCTGACCCCTCTCCACGGACCCGCTACCATATTTAGCCAACCTCCACAATCCGCAACCCCTGCCTAACCCGCACCCCCTTCCCTTCTCGGCCACTTGAGGGTGCAACAGGTACACCAAGAAGCCGGGAGCTCTCATCGAAGTGCGCGGCGGTTTGTCTAAGCCTCCGGAGATTCACGTCGCACGGCGAGAGCGAGCGCAGATCAAAACATATTTTTCAGCGACACGGTGGTTTGATCCGGGTGCGGCGTCAGCGACTGCACAGAGCGGAGCGATGATTATTATTTTGCGATCGTTGACGGCGTCCTGCGGTGACAATTACGACGACATGAGCACGGTGATTTCTGTTTATTATTTTATGTGCTGCTTTGTCGTCGCGATGGCAGGCTAACTTTCTTTGTGTCGGAGTTGTGACGAAAGTAATGGTGAATGCATGTCTTTAATTTATTTCTACATTTGATTGCCTTTTAAATTAATTTTAATTGGTTGTTTATTTAATTAATTATATCTGCGTTGAAATTTATTTTTATTGGGCTCTGTACACATGCTTTGGTGCCCGTTCGTGTGATACCTAATAAGTAATCACGAACGGGAGTTCATCAGAGAATTTATTTATCTGGAATTCGATCAATCGCGCGATCGAATTTTGAATAAATAAATATATTAATTGAAAAATTAATATTTTGTGTGCGCTCTCCTTCAAACTTGCATGAGTTATACCTAATAAGTAATCTCATGTGAGCGAACCCAACGCAGGTAGATACTTCGACTTTGTGAGAAACGGGTCATTGTATTTCACCAAGTGATTCAGCACTATAAGGACGCGCAAATTATTTGTCAGGATAGAGAACGAAATGATAAATAATTTGTGTGAAAATTAGAATGTTTTCTAACATCAGAGAACAAGACCAGATGACATTTTGATTAAATTTGGAATCGGTGATAATTGAATAAATAAATATTCAAATGTGGGAATTAAATAATTGACATTGCATGCACTTGAACGGACATCACGACTCTGACACTTCCATCTCTGCCAGTTTCTTTCATAGCATAATTCACTTAGATAGTTTAGTTAATTTAATTAGTCATTTTTAAAATAGTCATTTAGTTTTTAGAACTTAGTTTTTAATCACACAATTAAAGCCCATCCGCCTGAACATTCCTCCAAAAGGACATTTCTAGTGTCTACTCACATTCTCTCTGTGGTTCGACCCTGCTCGCCACTTCTACAGTAGTTAGTAGGTAAATAAATATTGCAAATTTGCACGCGTTGCGACGCGCGTGTCAAATTTCTGGCGCCGTTGCCGGGGAGAATAGTAGCATTAGGAGTTCTTTAAAAGAGTAATTTAGTTCAAAAATTAAAAAAAATATTTATTAAAAAAAACCAACAAAAAAACAACAGTTTACTACTCTGGGAATTTTTCATTGAAGGAATTTTCAAGACACCCAGAAGCTCGGAATGACGTGGGCCGCACCACACAATTACAACCAGTACCCGCCCTATGCAGCCCCAACTCAAGGTATGACGTATAACGATTCACCGCACATGATCTATCCAGGTAATCCCGTTTATTTCAATGATCTTTATTCAAGTCCATGCTATGATCCATATGAGAACATTTCACCATGCTATGAAACAAGTCCTTATACATCTGTTAATCATTTTCAAAGTCAATGCATTCCTGAAATTTTAGAACTTGACAATTCATGTCAAAAAAATGATTCAATAATTGAACACATGTTGCATTGTGCTATCACTGAGACCAATCGGAGGTTTGAACTTCAAGATGAATGCAATGCAAAGTTGCTTTCCTCAACAAAAGATCTAGAAAATCAATTGAATAATTTAGTATATCAAATGAATAATATTTCTGAACTAGCTGCTTCATTACCCCTTGATGATCTAATTCAAAACAATTCTTTTAAGGAGAGTGCAATAGAGGGTCCATTTGAACAACATCTATGTCCTGAGTCTGATAATGGGATTGATCTGCCTTCTTATCATACAATTGATTACTCCCCTCCATCACAAAATAATTCTTCCAATCTAATCACATTTCAAGAATATGAGAGCTTGGTCTTCCGCCCTGTTGAACATAATGGTCCCTCAGAAAATGTGATTTCATGTCCTTTTGTGAATTCACAACCTAGTCATCCCAAAGTGAAAAAGGACACATTCAATTTATATCAAACTGCACCTTTTGAGGATGAAGAGGACATTGAACTAGGATCATTATTTACCATGATAGATTTAGAATTGAACCAAGAGACATTGGATTGCCACACTCAAGAGGACATCACTTCAAATGACATCGAATCACCTCTTTATGAAAATCTTTGTGAGTCCGAAACTTTTTCTAAAATGGAGACATCTGAAACATTTCTGGAGTCGAAGAATCAATCAGCATTGGTGGAAGAGAACACTCATAATTTTCTAGAAACAATGGAAGAATGGGATTGCTTGGAGGATCCTGATTTCGTGGTGACACATGCACCAACAGAGAAAAATGATGAGGGTGGTATAGAAGAAAATTTTGAAAAAGATTTCATTCTTGACACAATGGAGTCATCTTCTCCAATTGATCCTGCGCCGCTTTCTCTATGCGTCGAGGTTAAAAACACTTCACTTGAAATACCCACATATTCTAACAATATTTTTGACCTTGGCACAATCAATGAAACCATCAAGCATGAATTGAGTTGGAAACCAGTGTATTTTTCTATGCTATAAGTTGGGTGTGAAAACGAATTGGGATACATCATCAACCCAGATACTGCATTCAAGAATGTGATGGATATAAGCGAACCACTGAAGGATTCTAGTAATGGCACTTTTTCACCTGTGTATGTTCAAGGAGGTAATCTTCTTGATCTTTCCATTGACAACCTTTTCCCAAAATTCAACAATTCGATGAGTCTTTCTTCAGGTGAGGTATACTCATTCCCTTGTGAGTTGGCATATTTTCATTTCATTCCACACATCCACTATTCTAACAAGATTCCGTTGAGATTTTGTGCAGCTTTCAGGATAAACTCATCTTCAATGAATGGATTCCGCGCTCCTACTGAAAAAGAATCAGATGCATGGTTTAGATTTCCATTCGATCCTGGTGGAGTTTCAATAACGTCTGGCTGAAGACGAAGTAAACTTAGCGCTCAATGGGAGGCAACCCATCATTTGTTTGTTTTCTTTTCACTGCATTTCATTTCATTTCATTTAGTTTTATTTTAAAATAAAAAGGCATGCATTTACCACAATCTCTTTTCTCCTGAAACTGCAGTGGATTTAAATTCATCATAAATATTTTTATCATCTACATGATTTTGATTATGGTGTGACTTCTTTGATATGATGTGAGTATGTGTTGTCAATGTGTAGGTTTTACAGGTATACCATTTCTGGAGCTTCATCGGATACAAACAACCTCTCCGCGTCAATCTGCACTTACACAGGGAAGTGTTCTATTTTTTTTCCATATTTTATGCTTCCAAAAACACCATGTAAAAAAAACACAAAAAAAACAGAGAAAATTTTTGAAAAATGAAAAAAAAACTAACATTCCTTTCATTGATGAACCCACATAAAAGCTATTGTATTCTTGTCGCAACACAGTTGGGAACATACCACTTGTGTCCCTAGGAAATTTGAGCACCTGATTCTTGTTTTGGAATTCTCGGATCCTTTCTCTCATGACTTAGATGATTGCTGATATTATTTCATGCTTCGAAAATGTTTTTCAAAAACTTGTATATTTTTTACACTTATTCGCACTCATGATCATCTGTGCTGTCCAAAATTATATTTCCATACCCGTGAGGACTCTGAGCCATTTTACAATCATCTCTTATTTCTCTTATTTCTTGAGGGAGTCTCAACCATGTTTTGTCTTCTAGAACTTGCCATGTTTTTCCATCAAAGCGATAGGAATTTTTGAAAGTTGTACTAAAATGATCGAGGCATCTGTTTGATATTTTAGCCCCGTTGACCCACTGAGCCACCCAAACATTTTCTCCTTCGTATAGCCCTTAGAAGCCATGCAGGAGCCTTTTTAGGATGATCCCAAGCCGATACCCTTCCCTACCAATTTCTTGAATTTTTTCATGGTGATTTCAATCTAAGTGTGGGGGAGAGAGACTTACTCATGGAGAGGGTTCTTCGAGGGGCAGTGAGTCCTTTGATGTACATGGATTGACATTATCCCATCCTGATCATATGAGTTCTTTTTCACAGTAGCCACATTCATTTCATGTTATTTTGATATAGGAATATAGAATCCTTCTCAGTTCCAACAATGAGTACATTGGTGGTCATTACGCGGTAACCCTCGACTTTGGGGATACCTATTAAAGTGATGATCCATTACTCCAGGAACTAGAAAGTTTTCTATATGACCTACCTTCATTGAGATGTTACATCGTATACGCTACTTGTGTACCTTTCTTTGGGATTATTGTCTGACATTTATTTCATGAGGTTTTGGAACTGATACTCACTTGTTTTTCCTACCCATCTTATTTGAGTGAGTTGTGTAAAAAAAAAGAGCGAAACATTGGATTATCAAATGCTTGGGGAAAAGCAGTGTTTTAAGTGTGGGGGAGCAAGAGTTTTAGGGATACATTTAGATTGACTTATCATGCATTTATTTCAAGATTCAACCCTCCTTTTTACCAAAAAGATGTCAATATTTGTTTTTTAACCCACCGTCCCACAGCTTCAGAAACATTTGAACCTCATGTAAAGTCCTTGAGATTGGTACATTCTTTTGATTTCCACTAGTGGAGATGTGAAATTCATGGCAAGCCTATGGTAAGCCTGCATGTGTATGAGAACTGAGAAAAACTTTGATCAAATGTTTTTGAGAGATGAGAGTGATGTGAGGTAGGTCACATGATACATGAGTGCACATACTTGTTTTGAAAAAATGCATGTGAAAGAAAAATTGTTTTTGAAACTAAAGTTTTAAATGAATCATGATATATTATGAGGAAAGAGATTGGAAAATTTTGAACTTGTAACTTGGATGTTTTGGATTTGTCTACGGGTCCACTTGTGTTTTATTTCAGATTGTTTTGCCCAGGAGTGCAAAAGTTTAAGTGTGGGGGATTTGATGTACATGGATTTTACATGTATTTTTATAATTTTCTAACTTAGTTTTCATTAATTAGTTTAACCAATTTTATATTTTTAGTTTATTTTCTTAGTTTTGTATTAGTTTAGATATTTCGATATTTTTTAGTTAATTTATTACTTATATTAGTAATTTAGTATTTTTATTATTTATATTAATTTTATATATTATATTTAACAGTATATTATTATTATTAGTTTCACTAATTTTAGTTTATTTTATTTTATTAATTCTTATTAATATGTATATATTTTATTTTAGTTCATTATTTTTTATAGTATTAATAAAATAGTTTTTTTTATTAGTTATTATTATATTTAATAGTAGTGTTATATTTAATTTGCATAAATAAATAAATAAATATATGTATGCATGTATATGTATATGTATTTTAATTCTTATTACTTTTTATTATTATTATTATTATTACTATTATTATTATTGTTGTTTAACTTTTAAATAATAAGATTTAATTTGAAAATTTGAATTTGAATTTAACTTCTTTTTATTTTTTTCCCTCTCCACTATCCAATCACACCCCTTCTCCCCTTTTTCTCCCCCTGATCCCGTAGCCCCCCCATTCCTACCCAGCAACCCTGCCCCCCGGGACCCGCCGGACTCCCCTTTCTTTCCCCCGGCTGGAACCGCGGCCTCCCCTTCCATTCCCAGCGCCCGGCCTCCTCTCTCCATTCCGAACCCGCCAGCCCCGCCCTCTCCACTCGCAGCCACCCCCTGACCCCTCTCCACGGACCCGCTACCATCTTTAGCCGACCTCCACAATCCGCAACCCCTGCCTAACCCGCACCCCCTTCCCTTCTCGGCCACTTGAGGGTGCAACAGGTACACCAAGATGCCGGGAGCTCTCATCGAAGTGCGCGGCGGTTCGTCTAAGCCTCCGGAGATTCACGTCGCACGGCGAGAGCGAGCGCAGATCAAAACATATTTTTCAGCGACACGGTGGTTTGATTCGGGTGCGGCGTCAGCGACTGCACAGAGCGGAGCGATGATTATTATTTTGCGATCGTTGACGGCGTCCTGTGGTGACAATTACGACGACATGAGCACGGTGATTTCTGTTTATTATTTTATGTGCTGCTTTGTTGTCGCGATGGCAGGCTAACATTCTTTGTGTCGGAGTTGTGACGAAAGTAATGGTGAATGCATGTCTTTAATTTATTTCTACATTTGATTGCCTTTTAAATTAATTTTAATTGGTTGTTTATTTAATTAATTATATCTGCGTTGAAATTTATTTTTATTGGGCTCTGCACACATGCTTTGGTGCCCGTTCGTGTGATACCTAATAAGTAATCACGAACGGGAGTTCATCAGAGAATTTATTTATCTGGAATTCGATCAATCGCGCGATCGAATTTTGAATAAATAAATATATTAATTGAAAAATTAATATTTTGTGTGCGCTCTCCTTCAAACGTGCATGAGTGATACCTAATAAATAATCTCATGTGAGCGAACCCAACGTAGGTAGATACTTCGACTTTGTGAGAAACGGGTCATTGTATTTCACCAAGTGATTCAGCACTATAAGGACGCGCAAATTATTTGTCAGGACAGAGAACGAAATGATAAATAATTTGTGTGAAAATTAGAATGTTTTCTAACATCAGAGAACGAGACCAGATGACATTTTGATTAAATTTGGAATCGGTGATAATTGAATAAATAAATATTCAAATGTGGGAATTAAATAATTGACATTGCATGCACTTGAACGGACATCACGACTCTGACACTTCCATCTCTGCCAGTTTCTTTCATAGCTTAATTCACTTAGATAGTTTAGTTAATTTAATTAGTCATTTTTAAAATAGTCATTTAGTTTTTAGAACTTAGTTGTTAATCACACAATTAAAGCCCATCCGCCTGAACATTCCTCCAAAAGGACATTTCTAGTGTCTACTCACATTCTCTCTGTGGTTCGACCCTGCTCGCCACTTCTACAGTAGTTAGTAGGTAAATAAATATTGCAAATTTGCACGCGTTGCGACGCGCGTGTCAGTATACTTCTATACCTAGAACCATTAGGACTCATAGAGACCTTCTCATGGATGTAATTATTAGAGATATAGATATGGGAACACAAACTTGAGATTTTATTAGATATCAATTTGAAAACAAATATTTCTCATCATATTTTGAAATGAAAACATGATAGAAGAAATTGATGAATTTTTAGTATTTTTATTGCAAGAATAATTGAATCAGTTTGAGAGAAACTAAGTATGGGAACTACTACAAAGACATAAAGACTTATTAACCATTAGAACCAAGCAGGTGTTTAGAAATAAATTTAATGAATATAGTACTATAATTATAAAAAAATTAAATACTATTTTCATTAGGATATATTGAATATGAATGTATTGAATACTAAGAAACATTTACACCATAAGCTATACTTGAATCCATCATAATTTTTCATTCTTAAGAAGCATATTTTAATTTTATATTATATCAAATTTATGTCATGATTGAATTCATAAATGTCAATATAAGTGAGGATGTTTTTTTGGAAGAATCCTCTAGATTTAAAAACCCAAATTTTATAAATCATTTATTTAAAGTAAAAAAATTAGTTATGTGGTTTAATACAACCTCCTACATTTTGGTATGATAGGATCAACTCATTTTTTATTTCAAAATGTTTTTCAAATGCAATAGATGGTCCTAATTTGTTTATTAAAATAACTTAAAAATATGTTTTATTAGTGAAAATATATGTTGATGATATTATTTTTGGATCATTAAAAAACAATTTGTGTACTAAATTTTCATATATGATGCAAGATGAGTTAGAAATGAGTTTGATGGGTGAGTTTTATTTCTTCTATGGATTTCAATTTTTTAAAACCAAGGTGGAATCATTTTAAATAAAATAATGTACAAAAAGTATTTTTAAAAAGATTTTGGTTTGTATAAAACTAAACGAAATGATACTTTAATGAGTATAAGTTGAGAAAATATTATTGATGATATTGGGAAACCAGTTGATCAATCCACTTATAAAGGTATGAATAGAATTTTATTATACATAACTACTTGATGACTGGATATTATGTTTAGAGTGTGTATGAGAAATCATTTTCAATCAACTCCAAAAGTATCATATTTTCTTTAGGTGAAAATAATTTTTAATTTCATCCAAAATACAATCAACATAATATTATTTGACCATAAAGGTAATGAATTTGATTTATCAAGTTATTCAAGTACATATTTTTGGGGTTTTTCTAAGATATAAATAGAAACTTTAGAAATTTTCATGTTTGGGGAAAGCCTTTAGTTTCATGGTGTAGTAAAAAAATTGATGTTTCATTATCCACTTCTAAAGATAATTATATAGATGAAGTTAGCAGTTGACCATTGATTTGGTGGATGAAACACACATTAATACATGATGGATATGAATTCAGACATCTCCCTATAAACTATGATAATAAAATTACAATAAACATTTCTAGGAATCATGTATCACATTCTATAAAAAAACATATTGATGTGAACCATAAATTTTTGATTAATCATTATCAAAATCGACATATCACTCTTGAATTTATTTAAAAAAATCATAAGCATGTTTACATTTTCACAAAGTAATTAAATGATGATAGAATGTATTATATCTCCCATGAATTATATATGATTAATTGTTTAAAAATAATTTTAAAAATATCTTAATATTTTTTCAATAATTTTGTTAATATATTTAAATTATTATTTTATCAAGTATTATACATATATTTTTCTAAAATATATCATACATTTTTTATAAATAAATTAAATGTATATTATTATTTCTTATAAGTTACTGTATTAATAAAATCACTAAATTATTAATTTTTAAAATCAGAATTGAATCATCATGCCTTTTTTAATACAAACCAAACCCTCATTTTGAACCATCTTCCTCAAACCTCTTAATCGATTACCAAGCTCCATTATCAAATTTTTCAGTCTTCTTAGTCTTTATAAAGAGATATTATAGAGATAATTCTCCCAAATCCTCGAAGAAATCAAATTATAGCCCGGGAAAGTTTAAGAGTATATGGATGTTGTATTTTCTTTCTCAGGAATTCATGGGTGAAAGATAAGTTTATGTTGACTACTTTAGGACCACTTGATCTTTTCTAGGAAGATCTACTTTGTTTCAAAAATGGATAAGTTGGTTTTTAGATGAAAATCAACCATTCTATTTGTTCCTTATAAAGGAGTTATATTTGAATATAGTGTTTTAATATTGAGAGAATAATGATGTGCTTCAAATAGTTATCAATAGTAATGAGTGTGATTTTATCTCAACAGTCTAGGATTACTATCTAAGAGTCCTTCATATTATATAATATGAGTACTACGATATCTCTTACCCTATTAATAATCCTCATTTAAGAATTTTTAATGCACTATAGAAACTAATTGGTGAAATAATCTATATAATGTTAGTTGTGAATGAGGTAAGTGAAAAATGTATACTTTTATTGAAATTCATTCAGAACAAAATTTTCATGAGGAAGGGATATTTTAGTTTTATAAGGTATCAATATTTATTATTTATATATATTATGGTGCATGACATATAGATTAGTGTGCCTCATTTCTTATTGATCCATATGGAGAAGTTGACTGAATATTATTTATGTTTTAACTCACTACCTTATCTAATGTTTATTTTTGTGTGTGCTGAAATTGAAAAATATAGTACCATTAGGTGTTAAAAGCAGTATTTTTCTAAGTGGTGTCTATATAAATTTGGCTAACTATAATATAGTTAGAATTAGATATAATCCTTGGAAAATGGTTTCAATATCTAATGGGGATAATTTTTATGATATTTTCAATCCATTATAACATCCCTTTAATCTAAAAGATATAATTGAACATTTCTTCAAAGAAGATGAAATTGTTGATGATGATTATTCCTATTATGAGGATGAATCCCAAAATTTGTATTTGGATAAGGAAATAAGAAAATATTTTGATAAAATAATATAAAAGAACCATATCCTTTGTATTATAGTTGAAGGAGAAATTTTTATAAAATATCTATCTTTTGATCATAGAGTTCAAAAGATTCCTAAATTTTCAATAAAAGCACTAAGGGAACCTGAGTTTCCCTTGATAGATAAATGGGTAAGAGAGGATATGCTTATCTGAGGGGAAAGAGATTCTAGGTCTATTATTTTTTGTAATAACTCTTAAATTTTATAAAAGTGATAAGAACATGGATCCTAATATATTGGAGAGTTTTTCTATGTTTCAAATAGTGGGAGCTCCCATTTTTATTCCTTTCAATCTCATAAAAAACCCTATAGATTACACTTTCTCTGATTTGGATGTATATTCTCATGGAGATGATGATAATAAGGATGGAATGGAGAATAAAGAATATAAAAAGGATTATGAGGCTGATGGAAATGATGGAAATGAGGATGATGATGATGATGATTTTGATGATGATCTAGAAGAAAATCCTGAAGTAATTGTCGCCGCATTGCCTCAAGAAATGATGAATTAGTTGACCCAAAGCTTCCTCATACTCATATTTCATAGAAATATATTGAGGCCTAACTCTACTAAATATAAGTTAGAGATCTTAGATGCCCCTCCTTCTCCTACATATGTTCATGAAAACCTATATCGTGAAGCCCATATGAATGAATCTTCTCCTATAACTAATGTTGTGGCCATGGGATATTATAAATATGAATATAATGCCTCTTTAAAAGAAATTTGGAGACTACTTGGGGTTTTATCGAATAAATAATAATCATGGGGATAGAAATCCTAAGGTGACTGGTCATTATTCTAATCTTGTTGGTGATTTCTTTTCTAATGTTGATTATGTGCAAGCTAGAGCTACTACACATCCAAAATCTGGAACCACTTCCCCACAAAACTATTTAATATCATTGAATAAATTCATTAAATTCAAAAATGACATCTTGGATGTCTCAAATGATATTTATTTGTATCAAATGGGCTCATATTCATGATTGAGATGATGAAATTTCATATACAATCCTATCTTCTATTTCAAACCTTCATCCAAGAGAGTTTATGAAAATGGATCATTTTTACCAAGAAATTCAACCTTTTAGAAGAGAAATGGAGAATTTTATAAGTTAAATTGGATCCTTTCAAGATGGTTTGTACAAAATTACGGAAAACATGGCAGATAGGTATCATTCAGTGATAACCAGTCCTTCTAGACCATAACACCTACATCAGAACCTCCTTCTATTTTAGTTTCTATTGATGAGAACATAATTATAAGGATAATCCATGAAGAGATTGAGAGTATTTTTTTATAGTGTAAAGGATGTTAAAAATAAATTTAAAATGGTCATTGATACTCATGGAAAAAAAGAAATTTTATTTAATTAACGCTGAATCTACTAAGTATGACGGTGACAAAAATATAATCAAGGGTTCCATAAAGTATTATCTAAAAATGATTTACACTAAATTAGACCTTAATACTCAGTTCCTATCTCTAGACAAAGATTTAAAAATTCCACCTATGACAACTTCTTTCAAACACGTAGTATAGAATTTAATTTTAATGACTCATATGCTTGATTAATTCACGTTAAAAGAAATATTAGTTTCTTCAAGAGATAAAATGTGGAATAAGAGTTTTGGAAAATATTAAAAAGATCTTAGATTTTTACATGTATATTTATAATGCATCTATTCTAGAACCTCATACGCTACCTTTAACTTAGTTTTACACCTCTCACTACCATGTTTTAACTACTACAACATCTATATCAAGCTATGAATCACCTATACCTACAACAGAATTTTTTAGTATCACTCTTTCCCAATCCCTTGGCCATATAATTCCTATTTTAATAAAGGAATCTCCATTCCATGTCCTCATTTTACTCCTCAGCCTCCTACTCTTAATCCTAATATTGAAAAATGGGAAGATCAAAATGACCCTTCATCCTATCTAGAGCATGAGTATAGTGATTATGTTTAGTCCTGGATAAGGATAATGTATATATTTTTGAAAAGTTAATGAAATCTTGTTTTCACTATTATTTCTCTATTTTTTGTTTTTTGTTTTTTATCTACTTTCATTGTTATTTATTACCTTTTCACTATATTACCCATTATGATTTATTTCTAATAATTCCAATGGCATTGTAAAATATATGGAATAAACATTTTATGAATAAAAATTTGGAGTGTAATTAATTATTTTGAAATGAAATAATGAAAAAAAATTCAATAATTATTCATTATTTCCAAATTCTACACCAGATGTTAATATTTAATGTCTACACATTAATTCTTAGGATAATGAATTTGTTCATGTTTTGTGATTATCAAAAAGGGAATGATTATTGTTTTAGTTAAGAAATTCTTTGTTTGAATAGTCAAAGATCCGGTTTATTTTATATCTAGTCCATTTTATGTTATGTAAATGTATATTAATTTTCTATAAATGTAAGATTATTTTTCAATGTCTAGAATCAATAACACGGTACATGAAATCGACTGAATGACATATGTGATCAATCACATGGACACTTGATCGACCGTGATGAGTTTTTGAGTGACCATAAAAACATAATGGCTATAATAACAATAATGAAATCATATTATCAAATGTAACGAAAAGTATTGAATATAAGATCAATTTATCAGGTCCTGGTTAGTAGTCAAAATTGGATGTATTTGAGACTACAAGTAAAGGGTGATCGACTATAGTAGTAGTTGGATTTACCCTAAAGAAATGAGAATAGCTTCATGTGTAAGATGATCAACCATTGGAAGAAATTATTCACCATAGGAAAAAATAATCAATCGTATGAAAAAGTGACTGACTGTATAATATATCATAGAATTAAAAAATTAAGGAAATGATCAATGATGTTGATAAGGAAACATTAAATAAAAATTTTATAATGTTAGTTATAATATTATTATACATTTAAATATATTTATTTAACCACTTTTTTATGAATAATTAAATTTTTGTCATAAGTATTTAATGAAATCATATTTTCTACCAAAGTATGAGGATCTTAAGGATGATTTCTTACTAATTATGTCTAGAGAGAACTATATTTTTAAATTTGAAGAAAAAATATAAATAAGAAGTGGGATACATTAGAAAAAAATTGCATACATGACACATAGATCCAGGTTTTTCTCAGAATAAAAATAAATAACATGTAATCTATTTTGAACAAATGTGATTCCCTATTTTCATTAGAACTTTTATAAATATTTTGATAACATTTGAACATCTTCACAAATTATCTCAAAATAAAAAACATGAGTACAAGAAGATAGTAACTACCTATAGACCAACATAATATATTTGGCTACACAAAACTCTTCTCCTTATCTTATTCTATTTTTATTTACTTTCAAGTTATGTGAGGGTTGTATGTTGTGAATATTTTAGTACCAACTCTTTTGATGAACAAGAGAGATCATGAAATCATCTCGCTCAAATTTTATTATCCACTCTACATTTAATAACTATTGAAGAGGTTGTTTATCTTGGAGTGCCTATGTTAAGTTATTATTAGTTATTTATCCCATGTAGAACTGTGAAAGAGGGTTTGTAAATCCTGAAAATCCACGTGTTCTATTATAAAACAATATCTAGGTTAAATATCAGATTAATTTATAATAAAATACTTAGAATTATGTGATTACCAAGTTTAGGGGATAATGTATCATCTTGAGACTTAACCCCTTGTGTATCCTACTAGTTGTTTTAATTAGAATTTATTACTCTGTTTTCATTAAAACTTATTTATTTTTTCAAGACTATTTTAAAAACTTTCATTTATAGATTGATTTGATTTTTGATTTATATACTATGTTGGATTTAATTAAAACTGTTCCAATCATTTGAAATACTTTTTAACATATTTTTAAGAGCTATTTTATCAAACTATTTAGAACCTTTTTAAAGGATAAAATTATATAATTAAAAAAATTTAGTTAACTGGGAATATTTTATAAATGGGGGGATTTAATATTAAATCCATTTTAACAAAACAAATTATTGGAAACTCAATTAATCACCTCTTGAGTGTTCTACTCTTACCAAAAAGGTTGATCCTCATCTATTTCTTAATTAACCAATTCAGTTATGACTTTTTAGGTTAAGTAATTTGTATGGTGGGGAGAATTTCCACACCCTCAAGCTACAATTTTCATATTTATTGATGAATTTAGGCTATTTTAGGTTCTTAGGGGTATCTCTAAAGTTATATGGTGTCTTCAGAGGGTCTCGAGAAGTCATTAGTGTGAGATTCTGTAGTTTTTATTATAAAAGTGGTAATTAGTGTGTGAAATACTTTACGAAGAGGGCCTCCTTGACCTAGAAGAAGTATTCATGGAATGAAATCATCTTTCATTCCATGAATGGTGTCTTCCATTTTAAAAAAAAAATTATTTTTTATATTATTTCCCCTTTCATGATTTATCCCATTTTGGGGTCATTTCCCTTTTCATTCAACCCCATGAATCCCAAAAACTCATCCCCTTTAACTCATATCCTATTTTGGGTGTCTTATTGGAATTTATTTATGTTTTATGTCTGATTATTGAGGTTAAATCACCTCAGATATACTCATATCTTCATTTTATCACTTTTTCTTCTCATTCTTACCCTAATATGGTCCCGGTTACCTAGGGATTCATGTGGATCGAATTTAACTTTAGGGATTCATTGTTTTAGGGTTCTATCAGTTTGATTAGAGGTTTTTATTTCCTTATGGTGGAATATTAACCCCATAAGTTATGAAGGTGACTTCATTACATCGATTTGATATAGGATTCCACTTATATTGATGTTTAAATTCTAGAACCATGATTTATTGCTATTTTAAATTTCTATTTTGGTTAATGGAAGATATTATTAAAATGTACTTTTTTATAATAAATTAAGGATTTACTTTTATTTACATTAAAATAGAAGGGTTTTCCCTTTTTATAACCCGTGAAGTCTGTTTTATAGGGCCACACACACAACATGTTTAAGAAATTCCTTAAATAGAATTTATTTTTTCGTAGGTTTCAAAACGCATTTTTAAATATTTACTAGAGTTTTTAATAGGTTTGATTTTTTCTTTTAAGACATTTTTTAATTCTAAACAATGGTTATTGGGTTTGGTTACCATTATAAAAGAGAACATTAGTGATAAAAATGACCTTGGAATATACCACTAGTCTAGTTTGATTATAAATGGATAAGGGTTTCTGTGGTATAGGAAACAATTATTATAGTGATGTATTTAAAATTAAAGGGTCATTACTAGGAGTGGTTATCATTTTTAAGTCCTGATTATGATTTATACTCAGTGTATGAATCTTTATAATTTTGTTTGATATTACTTATTGGATAACCTCTGTTTTATAAACATTATAGGAATTAAGAGTTCCTGGTGGAACATCCATGATCAAATATAGAATTTTCTCAAGATTATGATCTAGATAGTGGCACCAAATAGGAAATTATCTTATTGGGTAGTTCCCCCCAATTAGGCTAGGTAGGGTATAACCATGTCTCTGGGATGTTAGAATTCATTAGGTGTGGTTATATATTGGATTATATATAATATGTTCTAGACATTCCCATCAACTCCAAACTATTCCCATGATTACATTCACTTTTTTGGTTTTAATTGATTAATTTACATTTATTACTATGATAGTAAATTGTATATAGTTTCCCATTTCCCTTGATTTATTACTGACATTGTTGTTATTATTATACATTCTCCGTATTTCTTTTGAACACTTTTTTAAATGAAAAACTATTTGTTTAATGTATTATAAAATTTTATTTTGGAACTTCCTCGTGTGATTTTATTTTTCAAATAAATTTCAAATTGTTTTTTTTTAAATATAACATTACATAGTTAAATATTAATAATAATTACTTAAAATTCTTTAGGCCTCATGTTTAAATGGAACTAATTTTAATGGGAAAACGTAATCATGACGTTAGTAGTTTTTAAAACTAAAAGTGAAAAACCTATTCCTTGTAAACTATATTTTCAAACCGGAATGAGTTGGATTTTTTATTTAATGGTATTAAAAGGGGTTCATATTTCATTGGAATGCCTACTAAGATTTATTCTCATACCTATGTATTTTTTACTTTTATGTTCCAGTTTTATATTAATGTTTTTTAGGGATCACTTGTGGTGTGAGGTTGGATAGTGGCTCATAGAGTAACATAGATATTGGTTTGGGTACCTATTTTATTTTTTATTTTAGTCATATAATCCCAAGAGGACAATTTATATAATGAACTTTTGTTTTTATATGTTACATTTTGTGTTTGATTTTTATATTTTTTCCTCTAATTTAATTCTACCTATTTATGAAACTGTTTATTTTTTCTCATATATAGACATCCAATGTATGGATTGGTCATGAAAGAATTTAGATAATGATTAGACTATGTTTTAATAATATTTATTGGATGAAATCAATCCCATTAAATACTCCTTGATGCCCTGATACTTGTTTTTATCCTAGGGTGATCAGAAACACACCCCATGTATTTCACAGGCTAGCTTCAGTTCGTGGATAATGGGTGGACCAAATTTGGTTCATAAAATTATTATCACTCAAATATCCATAACAAAGAGTCACTAAAAAGATAAAAACTACATTAGATAATGTTATATAAGAAAAATCCCAATAATTGTTTATATATATTTTTGATTGAAAATATATTCAGGCTTTTCTTTACATAGATTAGTACCAAATTCTATAGACATTAATTTTTCCTTATAGTCCTCTATTCCATATTTCTTGAATAATTATTTAGAATATTTTTATTATTATAAGAAGATATAAATTTATTTCATTATAATATTTAACCAGAGAATTTAGTTCATCACAACAAGCATGGAAATCTAAAAATGCATCTCATTTTCTCTATAAATTATACCCAATCCTACACTTTTCAGCTCTAAAGATCCATTGTGATGTTTTCATAAAAAAAATTGTATTTTTTGACATATGTGTTCATTAATAATTGTATTATTAAACTTGTGAGATGGAAGTTTCTATATTTTTTTAAGAATACTTTGATATGAAGTTGATGAAGGAGGTTTAGAAGATTCCTTATCTTTGTTAAGAAACTTTCCTACAGTTAGATGATGCTAAATCTTCAAAAAGTTTATAACATCATAAAATTTTCATGATCCATGTCATATTACCAAGGTAGATAACAACATTGTTACGGGATATAGTTTACTAAAAAAGGCTATTAGGAACATTCCACCAGACATTGATTAATCATTGTAAGATACCAAATGTAATCCACTACAAAAATATCAGCATTACAAAGGTGATTTGATGAACACGTTTCTAAATGGGAGAGTAGTATAACTTTGTTACTAGAGATCTTTATTATAAAAGTTCTCCAGTTGTGAAAAAATGTACATATATAACCGAAATGAAAAGTAGTGGTATATTAATTCCATTAGCATAAATATATAAATAATTTCCAAATGGAGAATTTCATGAACTCCTTGCTACTGATGTTTGTCTAAAATGTGAGGAGGTTTTTGTATGAAGTCCATGTTTTTTCCAACCAATGCAGATAACTGGATTGATATTCTAAAAAATTATTTTCAATAAAATCATATGTTATGTATTATAAGTGAATTTACAAAAGTAGAAAATTTTTAACAAGGATAAATAAAGTGAAAATTGGGAGAATTCTAAAAATGAGAGATCATATTTCATTTTATTATCTTTTAAAAAAATAGAAAGAAATAAAGTTCAAAGTTGGTATAAAATGATTGAGGAAATATGAGAAAGGAACTCGATAGAGACGTTACGTGTAATTTGATCCATTACATGTTTCAAAAATATAGTCAACAATATTTAAAGGATTATTCTAACCTAAAAAGGTAGAGGGTTTATTCTAGAATAATAATTTTTATGAATTTTTAATGGGAAAATAGTTTTTATCGATAAATATATAAATTTTGAGGTATAAAAGTTCTAATATGTGCCGCTGAAGGATGTGAAACTAGTAGATAGTTTTCCATATTATATATGAGAATCATATTCTCATTATCGGTTTTATCAGATGAATGATTCAGAGATAATTCACTCAAATAAGATTTGGGAATCTAAGCAACATACAATGTCTATGATAAGGTAGGATGTTTGGACATAGTCAACTAGATGAATTAGAATGGAAAGAATTATTTGTGAGGAATGTCATATGGAATGTTCTTGTGAACTCTATAGACAAAACTTTCGTGAAGGAGTTCTAAAAAACATTGAATAACTTTTTAATGTCCCTTTTTACAATGGTGATACAATTCTAAGTTATTTTTCAATTGGTTTGTTTTCTAGCTATGTTTATGGAAGCATGAATGAGTTCCTTAATTTATACAATTAAGGATGATTGAGTAAGGATAATGATGTTATGTTTTCATAAAGATTATTAAAGATTCTATAAGAATTTATAATTCTTTAAAAGATTCCATTGAATATTAGTTTTTTAGGAAAAAAATAAAATGAATTCCTAATTTTTTTACTTCAGGAGAACCTATATAAAAGGAATTCAAAGTGAAACTATACTCAACATTATTCACAAGTAGAAAAAGATGAAATGAGGAAGATTTTATGTAAGAGTTATTTTATTAATTGAGTTTAATTTTAGGTCAAAGAAAAGTAATCAGACAAAGAATATAAATAAAGATACTAGAAAAATTCTTAGTGATGTTGAATAAGATAGAGAAGTTGTTCAGAGAAACCAAATAGAGAGTAATACACGTAGCTTCTAAGAAGGGTGTAGCAATTTTTTTTGTTGATAAAAATTAGGTTAAGAAAAAGTGGGTAGTTTAATTGAGCCATAATAGAAATAGAATTATAGATGAAGGATAGGAACACTATATGAACACTTAATGGATAGAGAAAAAATGTGGAGATTTTCAGATGAACCTTTGGGATTTGTTTTCACAAAGTCTCACATATTTTTGGTGGCTCGGTTTTGTAATAAAAACATTTTTAACTAAAGTGATTTAGTATAATAAATTTTATTTGGAGATAGAATGAGTGTAATAGGAGTTTTATAATTTTATATTGACTTCTTTATTGTAGTTAATTTTCATGGATCAATAGGACTCACCCTAGAAATGATGTTGGTTATCACATTGAGGTCAAAACTAAAAAAACTGTGTTCCTTGTTTACTTTATTATATTTTTATATTTCGGAGATTTTTATAAAACATGATAATGAAAATAACTCTATAAATCTTCATGGGTTAATTTATAATAATTGAAATTTGAAAAATGATCACCACTGATTCACCCCCACCCCCCCTCACGGTGGTTCTAGTGATCCTAAGAAACATTAATTATTATCAAACAAAAGGCTCCCCTATTTGATCCTTATCAAGGAAAATATCAATTAATTAAATAATATATGTATTCTCACCTATTAGGGAAAAAATATAATGGTTTGAAAAATATAATATTACCATATCTTCTATCACATTTCCTGGAGGTTATTTACTCTACAATAGTTGTTTCCCCCCATTATGAAATATGATCCTATGAAATTTTTCAAAAAAATAAATAATTTGGTTGATTGAAAATATATAAATATATTTCTAATTTCTTTTTCAAATAAATCATGAAGTTATTGGGTCTCAAAAAAGATAAATAAACTTATGAAGAAATTAAAAGTACCTCTGAGGGAAAAACCAAATTGAAGGAGGAAAATATTCAAAAATAGAGTATAAAGTTTGAAGATATCAGAATGGAATATGAAGAAACCATTTATAAGATTTTTTATGATCTTTATATAACAAGGACTATAAAACCCTATAAATTTCTTTAATCTAGGATTTATATTTTTCCATGTTTAATATGTTTTCGTATTTATCTTAGGTGTTAATAAAAATAGAATATGAAGAAACTATTTATGAGAATGTTTTTTGAATATTTATATAACACAGACTATAAAACCCTTTAAATTAATTTACTCATAGATGTATATTGTACTATGTATAATTTTTTGTCATATTTATCTATGTTAATAACAATAATATGTTATATATGTTCATAATAGTACACACTAGTTCACTCTATAATAATTTTGAAATATTTTGTTCAAATAGAAATGGTTTTACCAACTCCACTATATTTGTATTCATTCTTTCTATTGCATTATTTTTTTAGTGAGTGAAAGGTGGAATATATTGATTTTTGATACCATGATTTTCAAGATAATTTTCAAATTAATTACAAGAACATTCCCTACCATAATTAATATCTTATATTTTTTTGTGAGAACTTGCATATCATTTTCCACTTTCCTTCTAAAAAATTTAAACATATTAATTACTTTAGACCGGTAAATAATAAACTTCAAATTTGTAATATATTTGAAATAATTAATTAATATAATAAAATATAGATCATATATGGTTGAATTTTAACTCAAGTTCCACAGGTTAGTATTAATTAACTCAGGTGGTCTAGTAGACTGAATCTCCACTATTTTTTGAGTTTTCAGAACCATTTTCCCATTACGACACGCTATACATATATCATGAATCTATATTTTATGATGGGTTATGACTCCCACCACATGATAATTTAATATTTTAATCATGTTTAATTTATCAATATGACTAATCCCTTTAGGCCTCAACATTTTTTCATCTTAGATACTAAATTAAAATAAATTAGTAGTATCGCCAATTTTATATAGATTACTACTTTTTCTTTTTCCATTATGTAGAAATCATTAAATAATTTATGAACTTTATGAAACATGAATATTTCATTAAAATAAACTAATTTTTATCATCAATAATTTTTATCACTCTTAAAATATTGTTTTTAAGCAGTTCACCATGTGAGACATCTTTGTATTTTTTGTTTTTGGACATCAATAACAGCAGTACCAACTCCTTTTTTTAGAATATAAATTTCCAAAATACAATAACCCTAAATCATGACATTCAATATTATTTAGTATTTTTTTACCAAAAAAATGTGGGGACGAACAACTGTCAACAATCCATGACTTATTTCTCCTTAATTATTTCAATTAAACTTCAACATGTGTGACTTGTATTATTATTCAACATTAGTAACTTCACTACCTTATTACTAATAGTAAATATATTTAGGAATATTGGCCATTAATTTTTTAGAATAATGAACATGTTGTTCACATATTCAATACATATCTTCCAATCAGGAAAACTTTTTCTTAGTGGTTACATTTGATGGCCTCTTTTCACATGTTTCTCATTCTTAGAACGATTTTTCATCTTCCAAGAATTAATTAATTTATATTGAGTAAAACATCCTATTAATTTATGTGTACTTATAGGTAGTGACATGTTATACCAGATTTTATAGGATTTGTGCCCAAAAAACCACATTAATAATAGTAACCATTTAAATTGTATCTTTTATGTAGATAACAATTCAATTCATCATATTGTTTATGTTGACTTATCCTAGAATTTTCCAGTTTTTATCTTTGTATATTAGATCCTTTTGAGACTTTTTTCTCTTATTCTAATGTATAGGAGAATATTTCATCACTATTATTATCCCATACTCATCAAGAATTGAAATTTGAACCTGTACTATTAAAAATAGTAGTTTGGATTTTAATTTTAATAGTTTCATGTTTTACCTATTCTTTTGAATAATATATCATAGAAGATTAAGATCATTCATCATTAACATCCACTATATTTTGAAAGTATTAATTCATTTAATTTATGAATTTCATAGCATAAATATTCCTTTATTATTTTTTATTTAGATCTACTTCCATTATAGTTAATATTCTATCTAGATCCTTCACCATTTTGTCTTTATTAGGAACTATCTAGTTATGTTTTTTGATATCATCAATGTGATATGCTTCCCTTTAGAGGATAAATTCCTTTACATCATTCATATTAACTTTTAGTTTGTTAAAAAATATAATTTACACATTGATTTTTTTATTCTAATCATGATAGATATTGATTTTATATTTCAACATGTGCTTCAAATATGGTCATGCACATTCTTCTTTTTCACCTCTTGAAGATTATACATATTTTTTAACATGATCCATGATTTTTGTGAATTTTTCAAGAGATTATTATTCTAATTGGATTATTTATTACAAAATCCAAAGATTTATTCTTTATTTTTATTTAAATTAATTTTATTTCTTTAATATAATGGTTTACATGCAACAATGAGTTTAAACAAACTATGAAATACTCTTAAATTATTATTATTTAAAGTAATAATTATCGCTTGGCCATTGGATTGGTGGGTATAAATTGGAATAAATAAAGTATAAAATGGTATTTTTATACATTTTTTAAATGAATTCATTAGTTTTTAATTGTTTATAAATTAAAATAAAATAATTTAAATGTACAAAGTAATGTCTTTGTAAAAAATTGTTTTTATGTGAACAATGTGCTTTTATCTTAATAAATTAAAGTAATATCTATTAATAAATAATTTTAATTAATTTTTTAGAAAATATATTAAATAAAATACTTTATTAATAATCCAAAAGTTTTTTCATTTTATTGAATTAATGTAAACTCGATTTTATGCTTAAAAATGCATTTTTCAAACAAAACAATTTTTTTCTATTTGTGCATTTTTTGAAAAATTATTTTCTATAACTTATAGAAATTGAATAATGGAAAAAATATTCACATTTTCAATAAATATAATTAATATTATTTAATAATTTCATATTAATTTTTTTATGTAATGAAAAGTAAACAATGTTTACCACTGTTAAGGTTAAAACGGGTTTACTAAGCTGTTAACCTAAGAGATAATGTTCAAAATATTAAACACAAAACTTGGTTTAATATTATTGGTTGATGGTATTTATACCATTTAATTATTATAATTGAAAATTTTTACATTTATGATTCACTTTAATTGATTAATAGATTAATATATTTTAATATTTTGAACAATCCCATGTGTGTCCACTCCCTCTTTTATAATATCAAACCACCTCTCTCTCTTCCTCATATATCATAAGCCTTATATCCAGTCCAATATGTTGGGAAAAAATTCCTTAAGGTAATGTAGCAGCATTTTTGGGATGATTGTGTTTATTGAAAAAGTAGGTTTTCATGGGGAATTTTTTAGTTGTAGAGATTTTATTGATAATACATGTTGACAAAGAATATGAAAAAGGAATGGAAGATGTAGAGGTGGTAAACAAGAATTTATAAAAAGTGGTTCTTTCTTCCAGTGTTTGCCAAATTTTTGGGGTCCAAAATTTGGAGTTTGGTGAGCATCACAAAAAGTGTATTTCCTTGAAGATATCATCAAAATATGGAAAAGGTATGAGTTTCATGAAGATGGGATTCTTTAAGTTTATATCGTGAAGACATAAAGAATGTTGATTGTGTGAATTCATGAATGTCAGAGGTAAATAGCTTTGAAAGTGAGCATTGTGGTGGAAAAGAAAATTGCGAGTGGAACATTGCGGTGGCACAAATGAAAGAAATAGAATCATGGAAGTGCAAAGGATTTGATAGATCTCTTCGTGATTATGACGAGCTTTGGGAATAAATAAAATATCCATGGTGATTTGCAAAATAGAGTGAATTCTAGTGGACATTTAGGATCTCAGCAATTTGGTGCTGAGGTCGATGGAAGGTTTTGGTGTCGGTGCGAAAAACCTATCAATAGACCACGACCCCCTCAAAAGAAGTAGATAGATAAAATGAAAAACCTTAAGCTCTCGAACTACAAAAGAGATTCCTGGAGCAGGGTGATTCATGAAAGAAAGCAGAATTTGCTAAGGAATTTGAGATTTGCAAAGGGATGGAGCGCTGTGAAGGCCAGTTTGGATTTGCAGAGGATGTGCACTTTGTGAAGGCTTGTTTAGATTTACAAAATCACAAAAAATACAGTGAGATTTATCATGTAGTGAGATTAAAAATATAGAGAGATTTGTGATCTAGTGATAATTGTGGACCTATGAGCTCTGCAAACCTGTGATCTTTTTTAGGAATTTGGGTAATTGTAAAGGCTTGTTTAGGCTTTGTGAAATTGGAAGCTTCACGGAGTAGGGAGGTTTTCATGGGTTTTTTCAAAGGTTTTTTCTCAGTAATTTTGTGAGAATGGGTATTCATCAGTGGATGAAATATGGAGTTAAATATATCATCTATCTATAACTATGGATGTATTCATTATTGATAACGAATAGACCTACAAGTACATAAATTGTGGGTGTATCCCTTCCAATATCAGTGAGTGATGGAAGATGAAGTAGGTTATCCTTTCTATTGGCAGTGACCTAGTGAGAGAGAAATAGGGATTGACCCCTGAGAAAGAAAGGATCTGACCCTAAACATTATAAATTTAGTGAGAAAGGGAATAGAATTGATCTAGCACGATCATTATTGGCAATGAGATTTATTGTATTTGGAAAAGTGGCACATTTTCGTTGTATGTTCCTTGGACGTAGCCCAGTGAGGGTGAACAAAGTAAAAATCTCCCTGTTTACCTTCTTTCATCCCTTCATTGCATGAAAAGCATAATCATCAGATAAATAAGGAAAGAAAAAGATCAAAATTAACACGTAAGTGCAAATAAAGTGACCCATATAATATTGTGGTCAAGACCTAGTGGGGTAGAAAAAAATTTAAACTAGAATATCCATACCCTGATTCACCCCCCCCCCCCCCCTCAGGGTATCTAGGCCCCTTTTGGTCTTAAAAAATACCTACCAAAATCATTTCCTAACATCTCTAAGCCTGTACTAGAGGTCCTGATTTGATCATAATACCATCCTTTCAAGGCTTAATGTGTAATCCCATTAATGTTTCTCAACGAAGAGGTGTAACTCTTAACAGAGTACATTTAATTTTATTTCCTATTCCAAATTCTTTAAAACTATTTTATCCATAATAAAATGATTAATAAATTTTAATAAATATACCAATATTTTATTATGATGATTTAATCACTATTTTCCTCCTCAATTAAATCATATGGAAATTGAAATTATCACTCCTGCTTATGTGGGGACTACTGCCTCAACATAGAGATTTGATTCATTTTATATAACCAACATTGATGGTTCATTAGTATGATGGATTTAATATTTATGTATGATATTTAATAAATAATTTTAATTCTATAATTATAGTGTCGTCTCTACATTCTTACATTTCCATCTGTTGGAAAATGAATATTTTTCTCTAGCCTACATGTGGACGACAACCTTCATGAAGCGATGTGATTAATTGTCCATTTTTTATTTATACAGATTATAATATGGATAGATTAAATGAATATATATCATATATGTGATATAATAATGATTCTGTAAAGGTTATTTATTATTTATGTTATTTGTATTTGAACCATAAAAACATGGAAACATCAGTCATGCATACGTACGGACTATCATCTTCATAGAGTGTTGTAATTAATTTTTTTCACCATTTTATATGAGTAATTATAATAGTGTATATGATGAAAAAATATGATAATTATTTCATGATTATAACAACACATATAATTAAACCATTACTAAAGAGAAGTTACTAAAACCATCGAACCATACCATGCATGGAAAACAGACATGTTTTCACTAGAAAGTTCATTCTAATGATGAAAGTGTAAATAAAATGAAAATTAGAAATTATAAAGGAATAATAAAAAATAATTTATGCATGAATATAGTTATATCATATATTTTAAAAAAAATTATATGTATTATATAGGTTTTTTTAACAGATACAAAGAAAGAAAAAACATGGGGTAAGGGGTTTATGTTAAAATCCTTTTTCTTTTCAGGATTTTCTATGATAAATTTATATTGAAATAAATTATATGGATATTTATATTTAATGACATATATATTATTATAATCTAGTTAATCCTGTATTTTTATTGTATTAGAACTATTTCCCTCTCTTTTTTACTTAAAATGGTCAAGAACTTGTTTTTTAATCAAAGCCTGTAGAGACCCGTATCCTGACGTACATGGACATTACATTACATTTGCGGAATACTTAGTACATAACAAAAACACACACTAATGGATCGTAATAGTTTAGTGTCTTTGGAAACTCGGAACGTAATCTTCTAAACGTGGTGAAAGATCTTCAATATCTCCCATAAAGATCTTCCCCTTTTTTTTACCTAAAACCTTTCTTTATATCCTGTGGAAAGAAAAACAAAAAAGGGTGAGCTCAAATTCTCAGTAAGGGTAAACAAAAGAAATATCAATCACATCATATACATAAGAACGTAGCTTTTGGAAATCTTGACCTGCAAAAAAGCTCATAATATCATAACATGGGATAAATCATAGAATTGAAAATGAGATCCCCATAATCACAACATAAAACTTGAAACTTTGTGGCATGCACACATAATCATGGAAAATCATTTCTTGTTAGTCATGACTCATTGCCAAGACTATCTTAGTGGACAAAGTCCCTTTCTGAACCGAGTTCACTCCTCGTTTCAGTCCTGTTTCACTGAACCGGTATAACCTACCATTCCAACCATGTCTATCTCATGAGATATAAAATCTTTACCCAATGCATTGGAGGGAGATGTAGGTCCCACCCATCTCTTAATGAATCCTTTCTTATGTGTGCCACAAAATCATAAATCATACATCATTGCATAACCCATGTAATAAAAATGGGATTCTTAAACAACATGACATCATAAAACCATTCATATAAGATAAAGGAATTCATAAACATAATTTCATCACAACATAGTCAAATCAATGTAAAAATATGGATAGAAACAGAACCCTTTATTATCTTATATGGAAAATAGTTTTGATAAAACACTTGAATTGAATTCTTGAGGAAAATATCCTTTCTTCTTCAAAATCAATTTCTTTTCACAAAACATCATGCAATTTTAAAAGAAAGAGATTTTATTGAAAATAGTCATGAAATCTTTTAGAGGAAGCTTCATGAAAATAAGGCTTTATAAAACAGTATAAATCCGTTCGTGCCGTATAAGTTAAAAAAACATTCTTCGTACTTTTGTCGGAAAAGTCAAAAAGTACCTCGTACGAAAAACGAAAAAAGATTCCTTTCATATCCTTTACTAAAAACTCATAGAAGGGTAAAATTGGATTTAAACAATTGTAGGTGGATGGAAATAAAATTACATATTGAGGGAACATGGATGTGGATGATAAAATACACCCCAGTAAATACTTACGAATAAACAATCTCGGATAAAAATGAGATTGTGATATTTCCCTTACCTTAGGTCTGATTAGCTTTGTACGTGTCCGAAGCTCCTGTATAATGGTTTAAATAATGTTATTGACTTATTCCAGAATCATACATATTGATATGATATCATATATGGTCATATTATTAGCTTCTTGTTAGTAATATTTCATTGTTACTTGTTACTCGGGTCTTTATAACTTTTTGTTCTTATGCGTGTTTTGTCGAATAAATTCTTATTCTTATCTTTAGGTTATAGATAATTCATTTCCATAATGGTATTAGTGTAGTATATACCATATTCATTCATTCAATTCATTTATATAATCATTATGAAATGAAGATCATGTAGAACGAGTCGCATCACATCGTGGAGACGGTATTCCGTACGTACGCACGAGTGATGATATCGTTCCTATGATCGTGGAATTGTATTGGAGTATATATATATTATTTCAGTATCAATATTACTTCATAATAATCATATGTAGTTACTCATTACACCATTATACCCATCCTTGTAAGGTGATGGTGGAAAATAGATTACACCACGGCATGGAGACGGTATTCCGTACGTACGCACGCGCGGTGATTTCATTTTTCCGTAGGATGGATAGAAGGTGAATTAGGGTTGTTTCATATTTATAATAACATATCAGTATTTAAGTAATACTGATGTTATTACTTTATCATGAAACAACTAAAGAAGAAGAAGTTGAAGAAGAAAGAAATTGAAAAGATCGGTAATGGATATTACCTCTTCTTTGGAACGCCTCTTTGAATCCTCCACTTAAGGAACTAAGATTGGTCTTTGGAGAAGACCAGAACCTCTAGGATTATTCTAGGAAAGTGTAGAGGAGAAAATGGCAGGGGTTGGCCGAGCTTGAGTGCTCAAAATTGGTGTGAGGAGGAGGGGGAGGAGGTGCCCTTTTATAAGGGAGGAGAGGGGCACCTTAGGAATTCTTAAAAATATTAATTTATATTAAATCTAGCCCCACTTAAAAACCTCCAAAAATGACTCATATTCGAAGATTAGATGATATAGGGTTGTAATCTCATCAACCAATCAAATTTATACATGTTTGGATATTATTTTAAACCTTATCAATTAGATTTAACTCTAAGTTAAATAATTTAACTTTTACCGTGTCTTTTTGTTTTCTTTCACTATATGGTTAATAAACTTACTATAACATGCCAAACGAACCAAAAATTGTTTATTATTAATATATATATCCTTATCTAAGTCATTTGTCCGAACCTTAGATTTTTAGGAATAAAATAACAATTAATAATATAATATTTGATTTAAAAACTATTTTGTGTCAATTTTGACACTATTTGATATATGATTTTTGTGAAAGTCATAACAGAATTATATGTTCGAACCAAGTTGCTTAAATCAACATTAATATATAATAGTAACCTAGAAAATTAGTGTAATTCATAAAAAATCTCAAATTACATTTATTTTGGTGTTTATAACATCAATTATGTCAATATTTCATTAATAAGGTAATTACTGCATCATCGTTGTGTCATAAATAAATTACATTATTTGATGTCTAAAAATTACAAATAAAATACCATCATGTAGGAAATCTTTTTAGCTTTCTAATGAATATTTACAATCGAATTTATCTTATGTATAACCCCATATTAAAAATGATTTACTTATTAAACTTTGATTTTAACTATTTTAACCCTTCTTTAAATAAATTAATAATAAATGTCCTAATCTAATCCAAGTGGGCCTAAATGGTCATATTTTATTCCTAAGTTTGTTTTTGGTCGAATTACACTTGTCCAATAGAATTAGGACATGTGTTAGGGTAATAGTAATATCATATTTACCCTTAGTTACCCTATTTACTATTAACCGCGGTAAAAAAAAAAGTAAAAAGTTACTATTCACCAAAAATTATTTTCATCTCATTGAACCACATTTTAATCCTTGATATTAACCGTGTCTCTCGGATTTTCGAAATTCCATTCACAGAAGTGGTAAAATTAAGTTTTATGCAAAATTCAGTTTTTAACCCACCACTTAGTGGTTTCACTATTCATCAAAAATTGAAAGTTTTCAGAAAAATGCCAAAATTTCATCCTAAGCTATATTTCATATTCCGAATTCAAAAATTAATTCTATTTTACCAAATTCATAACATAGAAGTTTAATTAATTAATTTTATAATTAAATCCCGCTATTAAAACAAATAGCGTGTTTTTACGAAACAATATCTATCAAAAGATTGACACTTGTTTATGTCTGGTTTAAATGTGAAATTACGTCCAATGACCAAAATTGTATTAAATTGTAAAAATATATTCTAAATATACTTTAAAACCACTCAAATTAATAATTTATCACTATTAATTATTTCGATTAAAAAAGTTGTTTTTAATTATAATTTAGTAATTTTCACTATTCATCAGAATATGAAAGTTATCCGAAATGTACCAAAATTTCACCTTAGGCTAAATTCGATACTCCGAATCCAAAAATGAAATCCATTTTGAAAAATAAAATTTACAAAATTTCAAAAAGTGGTTATTACTATTCATAACGGCTAGTTTTAATAGCATATCGTTGTTTAGTGAAACTCGTTATTGCGTACTACACACACTATCGAGGAAGGTTGCGATTGCGTGTAATGCAAGGTAAGTCAAGGATGCATGTTGTGCAAGCTCCTTTTGGTGTAGCGTACAACACAAGACATTAATAAAATTAAAAAGAATATTTTTCATAAAATCTTGGGCTGTTACATTCTACCCCCCTTAAAATGAATTTCGCCCTCGAAATTCGTCGGGGTTATAAATGGTTTTCTATTCGAAAGTTTCCCACATCGTAAAAAGGAATACCAAAACTTGGCTTTAAAAACTAAAGTATGAAATGTAATGATTACCCAAATAAACTAATTGTTGGGTTTCCACATAGGTAAAAATATGGATATGGAAGAAAAATCTAACCATCATGTTCTGATGGAGAGTGGTAGAGAACATGGCTATGGAAAAGCCAAAAATCACAAATCCATAAATTTGTGATGATATAAGGTACCATCTGATTCCTCAGGTATAAGATCACTAGGACAACATTTTTGGTTTTCAAGATCATTTCCCTAAAGTTGAAAATTTGAATTAGAATAAATACTTACTTTATTTTGGTACAATCTCACTGTTGTTCGTGCCTTGAACAATTTCCACTTCATCTCTTAAATAAATGAAGTTGAATTTGTTATTCGTGAAGTGTTAGCAGATAATGTGATAGAATGACGGGTCATTCCATCTGTCTCAAACAAAAGGTTAGCAAAAATTATATGCATAAATCGATCTATAGTGAGATTAATCATATATGGTTCCTAAAATGGACTTATACTTCATATATCATACTGCTTAATATAATAAAACTAGTTTCTACTAAACAGGGACTTCTTGTAGGCTAGTGGTAGGCGATAAAGGCCAGTCGCACTTCGGTTGTGGGTTCGATTCCTACAGCCTTGTCCGAAGCGATGGGCTGTCGCCCGTCCTGTAGGTTGTCCCTTTTTCTACGTTACTATAACATCCCATCAATAATATCAAAAATCTTCTATCCTTAAACAATACTAACTTATGTCCAACATAATCCAGTCTAATCTTTAGGCTTATACATAATACTGCAGTCCACTCTCATAATATAGTGACAACGATTACCAGAGATTTAATACTGTCGTTGATCCCCACATATCATAAGATATGTTTTGTTGGTCACATTCTAAACATTCAAAGTCCTTAATCGTGTATTCTCTTGAATACCTTAGTGAAAATATGAGTGCAGTTAAAAGTTAACACTTTCCACATACCAAAATCCTCAAAATTCTATATACTCAAACCATGATATCACTTAGTCCTTATATCAATCATGAGCTCATGAATACTGTCAAACATTTCATTTTCTCCTTATCCCTTCATTATGCGCATATCATCTGCTTTCCAAAATATTTGAATCACTTTTCATGGTTACCGGTACCCTAAAATTATTGAAAACCACAATAATACAAAAAATATTCTAATACACAATAAAAGTACCTCAACAACATTATTCTTGAATACCAATACATAAACACTTCAATCCATCCTCTTAAATTATTTTCCTGGAATAAGTCCTTCCTTGATTTAGAAGTAACCTTTTAGGTCAGGGCATTGAGTTGGGTAATGCCCATGTTCTCCACAAATAATACATTGAACTCCATAACAGTCTGTCACTCTATGACCCTTTTCTCCACACAAATAACATCGGTCCCTCCATTTGAGGTATTCCTCAAGGTTCTTCTTCCCTTCTTTAGAAATCTCAATCTTCCTTTCTTTATGCTCCTCAACATGCGAACATGCATAATAGTCTATCTTCCTCTTCTTTGATGAATTAGGCATACCACTAAATTTCACCTTGTTAATCATATATCGCGATGATTGATTCGGCATAATCACAACATCTTTCTCTCTAGGCATTACACAATTTTGTTGCTCATAGTCACCAATTTGTCCATTGGATTCAATGTTAACTGAATTACTTTTGGTTCCCTCCATTAACTAAAACACAAAAATAATTTTGTGAGAATCAAAAATCATGCTAGAGAAAACAACATAGTAAAGGGAAAGTATCCTCAATACCTAACTTCTTAGGTTTATTCTAATATTGTTACCATAGTTCTAGGAATATATCCTATATGTATACTTATCCTTAGGGACATCCCTAGACATACCTTAGAAATAACTCTAGGGATCTCACTAACGTTTTCGCATCCTAGTTTCCAAAGGTTGACTAAACCTTTCCTCTGATACCAACTGTAGAGACCCGTATCCTGACGTACATGGACATTACATTACATTTGCGGAATACTTAGTACATAACAAAAACACACACTAAAGGATCGTAATAGTTTAGCGTCTTTGGAAACTCGGAACATAATCTTCTAAACGTGGTGAAAGATCTTCAATATCTCCCATAAAGATCTTCCCCTTTTTTTACCTAAAACCTTTCTTTATATCCTGGGGAAAGAAAAACAAAAAAGGGTGAGCTCAAATGCTCAGTAAGGGTAAACAAAAGAAATATCAATCACATCATATACATAAGAACGTAGCTTTTGGAAATCTTGACCTGTAAAAGAGCTCATAATATCATAACATGGGATAAATCATAGAATTGAAAATGAGATCCCCATAATCACAACATAAAACTTGAAACTTTGTGGCATGCACACATAATCATGGAAAATCATTTCTTGTTAGTCATGACTCATTGCCAAGACTATCTTAGTGGACAAAGTCCCTTTCTGAACCGAGTTCACTCCTCGTTTCAGTCCTGTTTCACTGAACCGGTATAACCTACCATTCCAGCCATGTCTATCTCATGAGATATAAAATCTTTACCCAATGCATTGGAGGGAGATGTAGGTCCCACCCATCTCTTAATGAATCCTTTCTTATGTGTGCCACAAAATCATAAATCATACATCATTGCATAACCCATGTAATAAAAATGGGATTCTTAAACAACATGACATCATAAAACCATTCATATAAGATAAAGGAATTCATAAACATAATTTCATCACAACATAGTCAAATCAATGTAAAAATATGGATAGAAACAGAACCCTTTATTATCTTATATGGAAAATAGTTTTGATAAAACACTTGAATTGAATTCTTGAGGAAAATATCCTTTCTTCTTCAAAATCAATTTCTTTTCACAAAACATCATGCAATTTTAAAAGAAAGAGATTTTATTGAAAATAGTCATGAAATCTTTTAGAGGAAGCATCATGAAAATAAGGCTTTATAAAACAGTATAAATCCGTTCGTGCCGTATAAGTTAAAAAAACATTCTTCGTACTTTTGTCGGAAAAGTCAAAAAGTACCTCGTACGAAAAACGAAAAAAGATTCCTTTCATATCCTTTACTAAAAACTCATAGAAGGGTAAAATTGGATTTAAACAATTGTAGGTGGATGGAAATAAAATTACATATTGAGGGAACATGGATGTGGATGATAAAATACACCCCAGTAAATACTTACGAATAAACAATCTCAGATAAAAATGAGATTGTGATATTTCCCTTACCTTAGGTCCGATTAGCTTTGTACGTGTCCGAAGCTCCTGTATAATGGTTTAAATAATGTTATTGACTTATTCCAGAATCATACATATTGATATGATATCATATATGGTCATATTATTAGCTTCTTGTTAGTAATATTTCATTGTTACTTGTTACTCGGGTCTTTATAACTTTTTGTTCTTATGCGTGTTTTGTCGAATAAATTCTTATTCTTTTCTTTAGGTTATAGATAATTCATTTCCATAATGGTATTAGTGTAGTATATACCATATTCATTCATTCAATTCATTTATATAATCATTATGAAATGAAGATCATGTAGAACGAGTCGCATCACATCGTGGAGACGGTATTCCGTACGTACGCACGAGTGATGATATCGTTCCTATGATCGTGGAATTGTATTGGAGTATATATATATTATTTCAGTATCAATATTACTTCATAATAATCATATGTAGTTACTCATTACACCATTATACCCATCCTTGTAAGGTGATGGTGGAAAATAGATTACACCACGGCGTGGAGACGGTATTCCGTACGTACGCACGCGCGGTGATTTCATTTTTCCGTAGGATGGATAGAAGGTGAATTAGGGTTGTTTCATATTTATAATAACATATCAGTATGTAAGTAATACTGATGTTATTACTTTATCATGAAACAACTAAAGAAGAAGAAGTTGAAGAAGAAAGAAATTGAAAATATCGGTAATGGATATTACCTCTTCTTTGGAACGCCTCTTTGAATCCTCCACTTAAGGAACTAAGATTGGTCTTTGGAGAAGACCAGAACCTCTAGGATTATTCTAGGAAAGTGTAGAGGAGAAAATGGCAGGGGTTGGCCGAGCTTGAGTGCTCAAAATTGGTGTGAGGAGGAGGGGGAGGAGGTGCCCTTTTATAAGGGAGGAGAGGGGCACCTTAGGAATTCTTAAAAATATTAATTTATAATAAATCTAACCCCACTTAAAAACCTCCAAAAATGACTCATATTCGAAGATTAGATGAGATAGGGTTGTAATCTCATCAACCAATCAAATTTATACATGTTTGGATATTATTTTAAACCTTATCAATTAGATTTAACTCTAAGTTAAATAATTTAACTTTTACCGTGTCTTTTTGTTTTCTTTCACTATATGGTTAATAAACTTACTATAACATGCCAAACGAACCGAAAATTGTTTATTATTAATATATATATCCTTATCTAAGTCATTTGTCCGAACCTTAGATTTTTATGAATAAAATAACAATTAATAATATAATATTTGATTTAAAAACTATTTTGTGTCAATTTTGACACTATTTGATATATGATTTTTGTGAAAGTCATAACAGAATTATATGTTCGAACCAAGTTGCTTAAATCAACATTAATATATCATAGTAACCTAGAAAATTAGTTTAATTCATAAAAAATCTCAAATTACATTTAATTTGGTGTTTATAACATCAATTATGTCAATATTTCATTAATAAGGTAATTACTGCATCATCGTTGTGTCATAAATAAATTAAATTATTTGATGTCTAAAAATTACAAATAAAATACCATCATGTAGGAAATCTTTTTAGCTTTCTAATGAATATTTACAATCGAATTTATCTTATGTATAACCCCATATTAAAAATGATTTACTTATTAAACTTTGATTTTAACTATTTTAACCCTTCTTTAAATAAATTAATAATAAATGTCCTAATCTAATCCAAGTGGGCCTAAATGGTCATATTTTATTCCTAAGTTTGTTTTTGGTCGAATTACACTTGTCCAATAGAATTAGGACATGTGTTAGGGTAATAGTAATATCATATTTACCCTTAGTTACCCTATTTACTATTAACCGCGGTAAAAAAAAAGTAAAAAGTTACTATTCACCAAAAATTATTTTCATCTCATTGAACCACATTTTAATCCTTGATATTAACCGTGTCTCTCGGATTTTCGAAATTCCATTCACAGAAGTGGTAAAATTAAGTTTTATGCAAAATTCAGTTTTTAACCCACCACTTAGTGGTTTCACTATTCATCAAAAATTGAAAGTTTTCAGAAAAATGCCAAAATTTCATCCTAAGCTATATTTCATATTCCGAATTCAAAAATGAATTATATTTTACCAAATTCATAACATAGAAGTTGAATTAATTAATTTTATAATTAAATCCCGCTATTAAAACAAATAGCGTGTTTTTACGAAACAATATCTATCAAAAGATTGACACTTGTTTATGTCTGGTTTAAATGTGAAATTACGTCCAATGACCAAAATTTTATTAAATTGTAAAAATATATTCTAAATATACTTTAAAACCACTCAAATTAATAATTTATCACTATTAATTATTTCGATTAAAAAAGTTGTTTTTAATTATAATTTAGTAATTTTCACTATTCATCAGAATATGAAAGTTATCCGAAATGTACCAAAATTTCACCTTAGGCTAAATTCGATACTCCGAATCCAAAAATGAAATCCATTTTGAAAAATAAAATTTACAAAATTTCAAAAAGTGGTTATTACTATTCATAACGGCTAGTTTTAATAGCATATCGCTGTTTAGTGAAACTCGTTATTGCGTACTACACACACTATCGAGGAAGGTTGCGATTGCGTGTAATGCAAGGTAAGTCAAGGATGCGTGTTGTGCAAGCTCCTTTTGGTGTAGCGTACAACACAAGACATTAATAAAATTAAAAAGAATATTTTTCATAAAATCTTGGGCTCTTACAAAGCCGGCCTTATTTCCTATTTGGATGAAAAACATTATATTCCTTGTTAATACTATTTAAAATTATTTTATGAATATACTAACCCATAATTGATATTTTTTAAAAATGTTTTTTTTCATTAACATGTAATTTATTTACAAAATTTTGAAATGAAATATTTTTAAAAATATTCTAAACATGTCTTCCTTTACATTATAAAAAAGTGTGAATGGAATGTTTTATTCTACCGAGTACTGCATGAAAATATTTTCCCACCATCATGAACATTATTTTATTTGAATCATAATTTACATGTTTTCATATTTATTTTGAATGAAAATTATTTTCTCAATATTCTGGAAATTGTTAGTTAAATTTTCGTCAAAATAAAATGATATTTTTCTCATGATTTAAAAGAATGGTTTCAATGATATTTTAAGGGTATTTTTTCATCTATGTTGTCATCGTTTATAGATTATTATGATTTATTGAGGTTATTATCTTATGATAACATCCAATCTATTTCCTTAGATATATTATAATTGTGATGATTTAAGGATTATTCTATGAAACATTTTTCAAATGGTTTAATAAACTTATAATTAAACCTTTATGAAACCTATTTATTTTCCATGAGTTATGCAATGATGTAATGATAAAATTTTATAAATCTCATTTCTATTATATGGGTTATTATTTGGTAATATTATGAATTTATTATGATATTTTGGCACATATATGTATTTTTTTCATAATATGATAGGTGGATCTAGAATTTTATATCCCTTCAATGAATTCAAAAAATATATATATTTCATGAGATAATAAGAATTAGAATGTTGAGTGAACACTATTCATTATGGGAATATTTATAATAAGATAATATTATGAGTGAACCTTGAATAAGGAAATAATTTAATGGGTAGTGAACCAAATCCACTATGATAGATTTGGCCGTAAGACTTGATTAAGGAAATTATTTTCTATGCTTTTGAGTAAGCTAAAAACTTGTGTATTATGCTTATACTATTTTCACATGGATTGTTATTTATTACTAATAATTAAACAATCTTATTTCTAACATATTTTGATTGAAAAACTTTATTATATGATTCATGGTTAATTATATTTAACTATATAGGTTTGAATTTATTATATTGTAATTATATTCCCATATACTTATTCTTGTTATCACTTAAAATCAGTGATTGATATCTACTATATTTACCCGTACTAAGAATATGAACTCATTATTTCCTGTGTTTCTTTCTTCCCCATGTTATGGAGAATGTTATTAATTAATAAATTTAAAAGATGTGTACTATATGAGAAGAATGTAATTAGATATTTTGAAGATATTTCACAAAATAATATGATTATGTGTCTAGTATAAAAAAGACACTAAACATTACTATTTTAGGGAATGTATTATTATGAAATGGTTTAAATATTAATATAAAATTATGCAATATTAATGTATTAAATGATCATGTAGTCGTAGTTGGTGTTAGAGTAAGGTTTATTAATTTTTATAGATTAGTTTTAGATACATATGGTGAAAAAAGTGGGGACAAGTTTATATAGAGGATAATATTCGAAAGATGTGTTAAAGTATATATACTGTGTTTTTTAAGAAAATACATCCCTTTTTGGATACTGGTAAGTGGATGTGTTTATGGAACATTTTTACCTAGTGGTAACAACTTTGAATGGTTTGAATTGGGTATTAACTCAATCTTCACCAGTTCATGATGAGTGGACCTTCGAATGGACACCTAGTAAGACACTCCTAAGGTATATGCTTTGTTTAGTCCACATTCTCTTTATTAAACATTATAAAGTAGTTTAATAGATGATAACCATGAATTCCCAATGTAAAACCCAAGGATTCATAGATTGAAAAGAAGGTTTCATGATTTAGACATCCTTTGATTGATTTTTCATGATTATATTATTACTTAGAATGATTATTGTTACTGACACTATGATTTTTTCTTTTATTAAATGTTTGAAACTAGGAGGAATCATGTTAATGTTAAATGTAATGGATAATGGAATGATTTTATTCATCAGAAACCAAATTAAATGAGAGATGGAATGTGAAACATTGTGATTTTACCAAATCATGTATCTCATTATATTATTAACAAACTCAATATGGGTGGGTTACCTCACACTCCTAATACAAGAAAAATGAATTTTTATAGTAGTTTAGTTGATGAAGTCCGTGGAGGAATAACGATTCATCTTTATACATGTCAAAAATATGGGAATAAGTACCAAGGTAATTGTATCAAAAGAGATATAATATATTTTATTTATGGAATATTAGAGAATAAAATAAGTAATTAATGATAAAAATGATGTGTAATGTTGATGGAAATAGTTTACATCCTAAGGATTCATTATAGTTTAATGACTTATGCATGGTGAACATGGGAATTATCTGATTCAATGTCCAAATACAAGTGATAACTTCTAGATATAGAAACATACTATGTTATGAAAATAATTTAATTAGATAATTATGGTTATGTTAAACTTATCCCTACTTGATAGTTAGGCATTTCATGTTGATGTTTGTTTGAATTTTACACATGAAAATAATTTTCTTCATCCTTTGGAGTAATTATATGTAATTTTGAGAATTTATTAACTATCTATACATAGATTCCAAATAAATTTATAAGAACTATAAAATTATATTAGGTATTACTAATCATCTTATGATCATATTTTTGGGGGAGGATGAATATGAACATTTAATGGAAGATATTTCCATTTTATAGGTCATACGACATTTTCATGAGGGATATTTATCTCAAATTGTTTGGTAGAAACTCAACATCAATGATATTAATAATGTTTAGTATTATGATGATATATTTCCTAAATATCATCAAAGTCTTCCCTCTAATCATAAAGATGAATTTTTAATAGAACTCACACCTATTAAAAACTCCATATAAAATGGCCTCAATTGAGCTAACGCAATTGAATAAAAAAATGATAAGAATATTGATAAAGAATTCAAATGACATAGTGCATCACCATAGGGGAAAATATTCTTTTTTAATAATAAATATGGGTCAATGTTTCTTTGAATTGATTGTCGATAACTTAATAGGATCACAATTAATAAAAAGTATCATCTACCCCATATCAATGATATTATGGGTCAATTTTAAGGATCCTAATTGCTTTCCAAGATTGATCTTCAATTTTGATATCATCAATTGAGTATCAAGAAGGATGATATACCCAATGAAAGCTTTCATTTGAGGTATGGTCATTTTGAATTAAAATTTCTTCCATTTATACTTACTAATGACACTACTATATTCATGGATTTAATTAATAGATTCTTTATATATAACCCTGATCAGTTTATGGTAGTACATATAAACTGTATTCTATATATTCATAGAGAAATAAGGATCATAAATATAATTTTAATACTATGATGAATACCATGATAAATAATAATTTGTATTCTAAATTTACCAAGTGTCAATTTTTTATATATAAAGTCACATTATTTTTTCATATAATCTCAATTGAGGGTGTATCGATGGATCCTTCAAAGATAAATATAGTTAAACATTGGCCTAGAACAAACATGGTAATTGTGATCCATATATTTTTTGGGTTTCATAGATACCTTTTAGGATTTTTGAGGGATTTATCCTGACAACATAATCTAATAACTACGTTTACTCAAAATAGAGACAATTTCCTTTTGATAGACAAATGTCATTGAAATTTCAAGGATTTATTAAGACGGTTGTTAAGTACAACTATTATTGCACTACCCTATAGTAGAGATGGGTTTGTGATTATTAGTGATTCATAAAATAATGGACTATGATACATCCTTATGTATAATAATATGATGATATATTATTTCTTATAAAAATTAAAAATTTAGGATAAAAATTACCTGATTCAAGATTTGGATTTGGCTCCAGTAATTTTTTTCATTGAAAATACGGAGGTATTAAATTTAAGATGAATGATGTGATATATATATATATATAATAATAATAAAATATTGAATTATATATTCACATAAAAATATTTTAATATGTGTTGAAGGAAATATTTGGAATATATTAAATATTATGACTTCATAATATACTACAACCCTAGGAATGCTAACAAGGTGGTTGATGCTCTAATTTATAAATACCATTCTATAATTTTTATAATGAAGATTGAAATAGATATAGTGTTTATATATTTTAATAATATTGATCTTGAATTCATGAAAAAAGGTGATATATCACATCTTATATTAATGTTTAACAATCTATCCATGTGATGATTAAAGAGGCAGGGAAGGAGGATGTGGAATTACTGAAGAAGGTGATGATTATTCTTGAGTTATACCATGATTATAATGGGATTCTAATCATTAGAAATCAGGTATATTTCCCATAAATATGATACATTAAGAAGGAGTTATTGGATGGATCTTATATTTCAACCTTTTATATTCATCCTATATGTACGAATATGAATAGATATTTAAAACATTCTTTCTGGTGGGATAATAAGAAAAAGGATATTTCAGTATAAATATCTTGATTCTTTGTATATCAGTAATTTAGGGCTGTGAGTTAGAATTCTAAGGGGATGTCACAACCATTAACCATACTATAATTTAAATGGGAAAACATTTTCTTGTATTAACATATTAGACTCTCAAAAAACATCTAAATGGAACTATTTTATTTGGGTTAGAGTCAAACACCTTAAGAAATCAGTGAATTTCATTTACATCAGAGAATATTTCTCTCTTGATCATTTTATCAGGATAAATTATGGAAGTGGTAAGGTTCATGGAGTGATGAATTCTATTATATATTATTGGGGTTTTAATTTTACCTTGAAGTTCAGGATAATTATTTAACATGATTTAAATATGATGTTGACTTTTAGTACTACATAGCATCCTCAGAGAGATGTTTATTCTAGAAGGACCATTAAAAATCTAGAGGATATGATAAGATAATTTTTTCTGTATTCCAATGGTTATTGGGATAGACACCTATATTTGGTAGAATTTTCATACAATAATAGCTTTTAATTGTGCATAGAGTTGGATCCATATGAATCCCTATATGGTAGAAAGTGTAGAACAGAAATGTTCTAGAATCTGGTTACATAAAGAAAGCTATCAGAAACTGGTCTACTTGAGGAAATGGGAGAGAATGTTAGAGTCATTCATCATCACATCATCCCAACTCATATTAAATAGAAAATTTGTGTTGAAAGTCATCAGAGAAATCTATAGTTTGATGTTAGTGATAAGATATTCCTATGAATATATCCTTAAAAAGAGATTATGAAATTTTTAAATAAATTAATTTTGAGTACTAGATATATCATTAACTTAAAATTATTATTGTATTAAGATATTTTCATCTCTTGGTTCTTAAACCAAATCTCTCAGAAGTTCACAATGTTTTCCAAGTACCTCTCGCTAGGAAGTACATACATAATCCTTCACATGTACTAAACTAAGAGGTATTTACACTATAAAACAATATTTCTTTTGAGGACTAACTAGTGGATATTTTGGATCAATGAGGCAATGTGTTGTGAAACAGTACCACTCACCTTGTTAAAGTTTTCTGGTGAAACCATAAATTTGATAAAGCTACTTGGGAACCTGATGATGTGTAGAGGAAAAAGTTTCCATAGTTCATTGTATCAAAGTGATGGAATTTTGAGGGATAAATTCTTGTAATGGGGTTAAAATAAAACACAATCAAATTTTATGATAAATTTCTCTTTGAAATAATTTAATATATTTGATATCATTCATAACATGTAACACTTATTATAATCGAACCATAATATATTATTCAAATATTATTATTTAATGTTACAATTATTGCTTATCCACTAGATAGAAGGTTATTAATAAGAGTAACTATATTATAAAAAATTATTTTATACAAATTTATAAAATTAATTATTTAGTTTTTAATTGGTTTGAAATTAATAAAATCATTCGAAGGAAAATGGATATTTTTTTCTAAACAACATTTCTTATACAGATAATGTATTTATATCATGGTAAAATAAATTTAAATCTATAAATGAATGGTTTAAATTAAATTTTTATATAATATTTTTAATAAAATATTTTTAGATTCATCTAACAGTGTTTACATTGCAATGAATCAATGTAAACTCAATATTGTGCTTAAAATGCAATTTTCAAAAAATGGATTTGTTTCCTTTGGCGCACTTATTATAAAATGAATTTCAATCTCTTATAGAAAATTAATATTTGAAAAATGATTAATTCATTTTAATCATCATAATTATTATTATTTAATAATTTAAACATAATTATTTTTCATAATAATAGTAAAAATTTATTTCCATGGTTAATGTTAAAACAAGTTTACCAGGGGTTAACCCAAGATATAAGATCAAAAATATCACAAAAACATGATTTAATTAGATAGGATGATTTTATTTTTAAAATATAATTCTTATATTAAAATATTTATCATTTTATAGATACTTTACTTGTGTAATACATTAATATATATTAATCATTTGAAAATGTTCAAGTATGTCTTCTCCCTCCCTTCAAAAAGGACACCACCTCTCCTCTCTTAATCACATTTCATAACAATTTTACATCTTCTAGTAATAGCCCAAATAATTTCCCAATATCTCAAACCATGTCCAAGATTTCCTATTTTTATCATAATATCATCATTTCAAGTCATAACGTTTAATTTAATAGATGTTTCTCAAAAAAGTTTCATAACTCTTAACCAAGTACATTCAATTTTATTTATTCTTCCATTTATCTTAAGAGGTTTTATCTATCATAAAATTATAAATCTAGTATCACAAATTTAAATAAATATTATTATTATTAAGACACAACTATTTTCCACCACCATTGAAAAAAATGAAAAATGAAAGTATCACTCGTGCGTATTTGTGGACTACCACCTCCGCATAGAGATCTCATTCATTTTTCTAACACCATATTTCATGGTCGGTTATTATGATGTATTTAATTTTTATATATCATATTTATGAAATAATTATAATTTTATAATTATAACATATTATATACCTTTTTACCTTTACACCTGTTGGAAAATGATAATGTTTCACAAGCGTACGAGTAGAATACCTTCTTAGTGTAGCGATGTAATCCATTTTTCCTTTATTCTCTACATGTCTAGTAATAAGGATATATTTAATGAATATATGTGATATATGTGATATAATAACTTTTATTAAAGGTTAATTATTTTTTACCTTTCTTTCACTCTAACTATTGAATAGTGGAATCATCACTTGGGTGTACGTACAGACTACCATCTCTTTGAAGTGATGTAATTAATTTTTCTTCACAAATTTATATTAATAACTTAAAAACAATATATTATGGAAATATATTATACCTCTTTCATGATTAATATTATAGAGATGATGAAACCATGACCAAGGTCCACGTACCATAACCATCAAATCGAAACAAGATTGAAAAATGGACATGTATTCTCCTGAATGTTCATTTTAGTGAAGAAATTGTTAATAAAAGGAAAATCGGAAATTATAAAGAAATTATATATAGTATGTAATATGTTAATATAACTATAGAATCTGGTTATAATATAATATTATTTATTATAAATAATTTTTTATCTCCACCAAATGAGCATCAGAAATTATAGAACTGAAGAAATACTTAAAGAAAATGTATTATTTTGTCTATAAGAAAAAGGAAGGAGCAACAAAGCTACATGAAGATCTTGGGGTCAAATCATGTTAATCTCATAATCGACAAGAGGAAACAAGATCACATTCCACTGGGAAGTACATTCATTTGAATCATGTTCTTATCATGATCTATGGATAATCATGTGAAGCCCCTTCTGTAAATCCTTCTAATCATACAAATCACCTCATGCAATCCCACCTTCTCTTGAGAAGGCATCTAAACAAACATTGATGATCATTTAGAGGCTACCTGATGAGCTCCTCCAATCATGTGACATACCAAGTGATATATTTCTGAAAATCACCCAAATCACCTTATAAAATAAGGGTGGGAAAGGAATAATCTTCATGTGATGGAGAGATATGTTGATTTTCATTTGATGTGATTATGCGATTTTGTTCCGTCTCCAAGGTGGTACATTTCTGGGTGGTGTGGAAATGTCCCGATAAGGATCATCGACCATCCCTTCTTTATAAAGATGGGTTCTGTTCAAGCTCACCATTTTTTCTGTTTTAACCCATCCTACATCATTATCCTTTAAAAGATGTTGGATTAACCTTGTGGGTATTTTTGATCCCAACAGGAAATTTCATGGGGTTAAGTACTTATGATATCAGCCCTCCTCAGATATAATTTCCCCAAATGGTATCCATTAGGTTTATTCATGGAGCCAGAAACACCCAACGGCCCTAGTATCCATGATTCGTGGACTTTATTTCCAAAGGTAGGCACTTGTTGGCAGACGATTTGACCAACGACACTTGGGGACTCCATTGGTCGAGAGGATGGGAGGTCAAGCTCATCGCACCCTTTTGGGGGATAATTTTTTTCTGATCTGGGACTCTCTTATAGATTTAATTTTTGTTTATATGTTTGTGAATCCTTGGTTCATTCCCAAAGAGTGTGTCCACGGGCTACCCTTGGTTTGTAGGATTGTCATACGCATGCATATATTTGATGCTACAGAGGTGATTCTGACATGATCCATACAATAAGTCACTCTAGAGTGTATCATCTTCCAGGGGTGAAGGATAGTGAATTGGTTTTGGGATCAGTCCCATAATACCGGATTCCTATATATCCATGGGAGAGGAATCAGAGCCCACATAGTTCGGATTGGGTTGGGGCTCACACGTGGAAGCTGCCCATTTGAGGGACATGGTTGGGTGGAACATTATGGATGAGACCCTTTTAGTTCAGTTCTTCTAGTAGGAATCCTATATATCTTGATTTGGTCAGGAATTAGAGTTCTCATAGTTCAGATTCACATATATTTTGTAATCCTCAAAAACCTCTAAGCCTGTGTGAGTCATTCTCAGTGTGAGCGCCAAGAAGATGTGAAAGATTCAATAATGAACATGTTCCCCCCTATTGTGGGGGGGGGTCCTATTGAGGAAGAGGTCAGGGTGACCATGGGTGAGGGCATAGAGTGATGAACCTTCCAATGTGAAATGTCATTGAACGTCATGCAGCCATGCCTCAGAAGATTGGGGAATTACCTCAGTGGGAGGGCCCTAGAGCACGTTCTAGGAAGGGATAGATAATTCCTCATCAAAGGGAGGAGCAAACATAACCCCTCTAATTTATCACTATTCCTCATTGAATTGAAAACTGAGTAATGACCATTAATCCCTAGAGTGGGGGAGGTTCATATCGGCATCCTGAGGTTGCACTCCGTGTTACCGTGGGAATGTAGACCCACATGCATTCCTAAATCCCAAAATGTTATGGGGAAGGCCTTCATGACTCCACTTACCATGGGTATGTAGACAAAAAGGGGTGCATTGATGCACCCCACAATCTAATCATACGGGTTCGGTGGCTTTGGAGGAGGCTCTGGCCTGATGCTGAAGGACTGGTTAGCAGATGAATCATGGAGGACTAGACAATAATGGAAGGGTAAGGTTGGAACCAGAGGAAATAATAATAGAAATAACCTTATTCCGTATACTAGTTTCTTGTGTGGAATGGGGGAGGCTTTATATACCGTAGTGGTATGCTGCTAGAGGATATGTCCGCATATCAATGCAGTATGCATCATGAGTATAGTCAACTATGTACCACAGCAGTACGCCGCCTATCCCACCTCTTTGGGTTCCATCTGTGCGTTGATGCAGTATGCGGTGCCTGGTTCAGTCTGCCTAGCAGAGCACTATACAAAGCACCATATTGAAGGAGATTCTAGGGGATTATCGTCTGTGGGGTATTCATCCACAAGAAGTAAAAGGGTCACAGTTATATTATTATTATTTAATTCCCCGGTTTTATGGTTTGTGTTTGGTTGTACTTATGGAGGGTGTGGTTCTCGATTCGGTCTTCACTGATGAATCAAGATAGAATACAATGTCTTCATAGAACTCTTTATTCTATCCTCTTATTCCCCATTAATCATTTTCCATCTATCCTTCATCCTTCTACTATTCTTATTTTATAGAGTATCAGGACAATTGGATCTATTAGGCACATGGAACCATTTTTGGAGGCTCAAAAAGCACTATCCTAATCCGTGGAAGAATTAATAAATCTTAGGTTTGTGTAGGATTCGATTTTTAAAAATGGTTTGCAAAATCTTGCTCATTCACTTCATCCGCGAACTGATGGGTTTGTGGCACGGTATGTGGACGGTCCTCATGCACATGAGTCCTTCGACGATGTGGTTCGCAGTCTGCCTTATTCGCTGGACATTGCTCCGTGGGCCAGTGACTCGTAGATGGTTTTTTATACCTGGTGGTTCGAGATCCAGCTAGTCCACTTACCTTTCCAATTGATGGTACGTGGGTCTCTTGAAATGATTTGAATACTTGAATTCCTTCAAGTTTCTTCTGAAATTTAAAACTAAATTGGTGTCCATTAACCTTGATTGGCATGTAAGAGTACTTGATTCTTTCTATAAAGTGATTTTTGAGTATTTTCTTCTATTGGTGGAATTTTCAAGACCCTAAAAATTCCCCCCATTGGAATGTGGTCCGTTCTGAATGAAAAGATTACTATTCCAATATAGAAGTGGTCCTGAACTAAAACGGTTCATGGTAAAACAGTTAAACCCGGTAAGAGGGGATCACACCTATATATTGGGGCCCACGTCATTTTTCTTTTACCATTTCTCGTAGCCAAAAGTGCTCTCAATTTACCCAGCTTCTTTTTCTCTATCGTACCATGCTCCTTGTGAAAATCATATTTGTGAACCACTTCATACTTAATGTGAACCGATCTTCTAGACATTTCTCTATCCTTGTAAAATATTCTGGATTTCGGGAATCGACGTTATGGAATTTTAAGACTAAAATCCAAATTCCACATAGGAGGACGTTACACGGCTGACGAGTCCGCATAATGAACTTGGATCGGCAAACCGAACATTAAGAACTAATAATCTGAACTTTAAACATTAATCTAGAATTTCTTAACATGAACTTAATTAAGGCCTAGTTTTGTGGTATCCACTTTCTATGAACCTTTCTGTTCATCGTCCAATGATCTGCAGGCCAATGCCTCGAGAATTATTCCCATACCATGGATGTACATTGTGTAATGACTCTGTGTACCATATTCATAAGAGAGTTTTCTTCTATGTACCATGTAGTATAGGGATTGTTCCTTCCACACACTATGTAGTACGCGGGGTGTAGATACTACATACTATTTCTATGAAAAGTATGCAGAGACTTTTGTGGGAATATTTTGAGTCATTTATCCCTTATTCTATAGCCTTTATCCAACAAATTTGTTTGGATTGAATTTTGTTTCAGCTTCTAGATCATCCTATGCTGGTTACGGTGGCTGATTCACAGGATGTTTTTGACGTCGCTGCTTCTTCTAAGGCTACTTTTCCTGACCCTCTTTCTACAGCTGAAAAAATAGAAGAACATGGTTGCTTTGTTTGATGACAAAATTCTGGTCGTTCCATTCCACATATATCTAGAGAATCTGCTCACAGTAGGTCAACAAGAGTACCCAGTCTCCAACATGATTCCTTCCTACAGGTTTGGTCTATAATCTAACATAGAAAACTCAGCGCCAAACCCGATTGATCAGCCTACCGCCTCGATAATTAATACCTCAATTATGAAGGCTTTGATTTCATACAATGGGAAGTACCTTTAGAAAAATACTACATTCATTCCTTTGCTTCACTATGCACCTCAAATGTTAGAGAGGGTGTAGCAGAAGCCTGATCAGACATCCCACTATTACCAGAGCATCATGAGGAAGGATACGACAAATGATCAGAATGATTGGTCATCTCGGCAGGACCTTCACCCTGGAGGCTCTTTTCGATTGGACTGGGGGTGTCCCTTTTTGGTTCACCAAATATTTGAATATTTCTAAGTCGACCTACAGACTGTGGGACTATACGAGGCTTCTTGAGTTTCTCAGATATACACCCATCTTCCTACCACCCTTATTTCACATATCATAAGCAAGTTAAGTCTAGATAATAACACTTTCCATTTAACCCACAGGGAGGTCAACATCATCCTTTGGGACATCCGACAAATTTCAGGAGTCCCTATCATTGGGTATATGGATGATGAATTTAGTCCTCCCTCCTTTGATTGGGATGGTGAGGAAAGAACCCCCCCCCCCCAGCTAGGAAACTCATCGTCCAAGAGAAGTCACTTCAGAAATAAAGTAATCCTTGTACAAAGTAGATTGTTCTGTTTGACGACTGGTTTAGTGATTTTTTTAAGCACGCTGGTCTCAATCCCGATCTATAGAGACTCAGGGATCATCCCACCAAAGCCACCCAGAGTTGAGCGTGTGCTTAATAACCCACCTTAGAAGATGGGAGTTTTTAGAAATGGGGATGGTGAATCATCCTTGACGTCAATATTTTATTTTGACTGGAAACTTTCTTGGCCATGTTTCTGAGCAGGTGACTTCTAAAAGTGCGAAAATATGGTCATGTAAGAGACACAACCTTTTTTATAGCCACTCAGTTGGTCACTGGTAAATGCATCAATTTTGGTATCCCAGTGTTGGCCAAGATATACCACCTACTAGGCCGAATCAGCAAAGGGGTCACCTTACCGGATGACTGGCCCTTTTAAAATTATTTGGGGATGGATGGGAGACCATATAGGGGGTTATTCATTCATCAATTCCCTACCTATTTTTCATTCCACCCCTCGACCGTACCTTTATAGCACCAGTAGGGTCATGCCAGTGGATTGGGATTCACAGGATAAGCAATAGGAGAAAACTGAAAAGAAAAGGCCGGACTTAATGGTTTATCTCAATGTTTACATACGTTTCTCTTACAACCCTTATGATTCCCCTACTGGTACTATTACAAATAATGCATCTGAAGATTCAATCAACTGATTTTACTTCTTTTCTCTGTGGGAAGGCATCCTGGTTTCCCGTTTCAGAGGGGAACTTATTTGGTATGGATATTCACCCTAAATATTTAGTTTATAATTCAACTGTGTCTAGAATCTATGCCATCCCACTCTCAATAGTGATCATTAGAAGAAACATTTGATGATAGCCCATCAATTATGGATTATGTTTACCCAGGATTAAACCCAAATCCAGGATAGATTTATATATTTTGTGGATTCTATACACTTCCTTACCAAGAACTATGCTGAGGCCTAGGTTAAATCATACCTTGATGGCTAATTAGCCGACCCGGTACCTACTGTGACAACATCCAAGGAATTAAACGTGAAAGTAAAGGGAAAGAAAAAAAGGAGTTATTAAAGACTCTTTAATGAGAAATGTCCTTTGAAGGACTGTTTGCTCCCCACCCCCCAGGAAAGTTATGAAATATGGGGTTATGACCTCATGAGTGGACGGACAAGCTATTGGAGCTCTTACTAGGTGTCCATAATCCATTCCTTCTGAGGCCAATTTTCCAGTGGCCTAGAGGCAATGGGACCATTTGAAATGTCATCCATATACTCTTCATTGCTTCCCTCATGATTTATAGAAGTTACTCCAGACTAGGGAAGTGGCCCTTACTGGAATTGGATATGTGTCAACACGGGCTGACATTTTTTTATGAGAATCCAGATTGGGTGAGTTTCTATCTTAAGGACCTTGAGAACCTCATCCACTCTCAATGTGGTTTTCATAAGTACTAGTATTAGGAACTTGCCCGGCTACAACTATATTCTATTGATGAGGTCGATGACATCATTAGCTCGCCTATTAAGGCTGCCACAGAAAAAGTTTCTTATTTGCATCCATTATCTCATAACTGTTCCTCTTCTTAAGATCTTGAGTTTGTAGAGATCCCTGGGAAATGTTTTCAGTTATCAAAACCTACTCTGATCCCTTGTACCATCCTTCCACTACTATCCCTCCCAATGAATGCCGCATTTGCAGAGGCTTGGAGAGTCTAGGATGAATTGAGAGAAAGCACTTCAGATAAAGATAGATGGAGGCTTCTTCATAGGGAATCATTCAATCTTCTAGAATTTGGGGGGAGCCATTTCTCCTATAGGTATCTTATCCAAAGAAGAACATAGTGAGGTGGCATCTTACTTGACTAAAATGGATAGGTTATTTTAGGATCATGTGGATAGGCATTACTATTCGGACCATGTGGAAATAATGGAAGTATTCCCATGGCTGACTGGAGAGGTTTTATCTGCAGAATTTGGCCTTAAATACTTTTATTGCATAGATGTTGAAAGTTTCCCCCTCCCCTTTTAATTATTCAAGGACCTTTCAGATCTCAGGAAATGTAATTTTCCTTAACTTATTCTCTTGTAGGTATTGTGGCTGGGGGTACACCCTATAAACTATAGGGGATACTGTAGGAGGATCCCCTAGATCCCAAGAACATATGGAAGTAGTTATTTCAAACCCTATCGTGGCATTTACTCCTCCAGCTCCTCTTGGTGATCTTATTCTGGATCTATCACCCAGTCAGTCAATGAAACACAAGCCATCCTGTCATTTATCCAAGCATATTCGACGGGGTATCACCAGTAATTATCTGTTTATCTGGTGATTGAACCAGGTACCTTTATCTCGTCAACTCACTAATACATATCTGTACTTTGACGTAGGGCCTTTCACCGTCTAGAAAATTTCTTCTTAGGAATCTATAGCTCATGTCCCATTTTAGTGGGAGATGTTTCGAATACCATTACAGCTGATCAAAACAGGGAAATAAGACCATTTAAAGAGACCGGAAGTGTTACTGCTTCAACTCACACAATATCTTCCATAATAATGGAAGGAAATCCAGAAGTGGAGGGCTCATTTGACTGTGTTGGTCTGACTCTCATAAAGAGTGACAGGGTGGTCTTAATGGTAGGGGTCAAGTACTGTGACAAGACCCAGTCCATGCTGGATCATGAAGGGTCATCAAATATTGAGGATCCAATCAATCTTGATGGAGTGGATTTTGTCCCTATAGTGGGAGTCACTTCATAGACTACTATTTTGTCTGCAAATGGTGGCTCTAGTGAAGTAGTAATCAGGGAGGTTGATGTTACCTCTTTGGGATACCATGTCATTTAACATCACATGGCTAGGATGTGGGGTTCCTCTTAGGAGAGGGAACTGTGACATGCCTTTTAGGGTCATGCTACTGGGACCAAATTACTAGGATATTTTTCCATAATGTCATAGTGTATCTCTCTCTAAGATCTGTAATTTCATGTGAGCTGTGATCGGTGTGAGAAACAAGGGATTGTGAGGATTTTCTATCATTACCCATAAATAGAAAAATCAACCCCAGAGGGAACTTTAGTCTTAAACCATTTCCATGCGGTTTAAAATCATATAGAAAGGATGATTTTCACCTTGCAGTTTAACATCATGCGGTGAGTACATGATTTTGTGCAGTTTAGAGTCATGCAGTGAGGACGATTATAATTGCATAAAGATATTTAATAGTTTTGGTATAATCATAATCTGGATGTTTTGGTTTTCCTTATACATGAGTGATGATAGGAGGTGTAAACCATAGTTCAAGGGGAAACATGAATTAGGGGGGATGACATCGGTATTGGAAGCTATTGGGAATACTGAGATAGGAGATGACTCTCCTGGGGATTTATTTTCCATTGATTGGTGGCTATGTGTCTGTTCAACATTAGCAGAGCCTCAATGGAATGATATTCATAGTAAAACAAAGGTGTATGCGAGACAATGGCCTTCCATCTCAGATGGCCTTGAATGATTATAGGGATCCAATTTTTCATGGGTATGGATTTTGAAAAATGGGAATGATGTGCCTAGGAACGTAAGGAATACCAAGACCATGATTAACTATGAACTAATAGGTATTCTATATAGGTATGGCACATATGTATAGGGGAAGCAGGATATTTTGATTTCTCATGAGTGGGGGGGGGGAATGTGTGGCATCTTGTAACACTGAGGATTGGTCCACACATAACTCTTGAAGAATTTCATAGTTTATTGTTATGCAGTTAGGACCTTTCATTAGATCCTCGTATTGGTCTTACTTTTAATGGGGAAAGGGGCATTTTTTTATTATGGTGGCTGGGTTGGGATGCTAAATTTGGGAGTCACTACATATCCTATGAGGGAAGGATTCAATCTATATGTTGTTCTAATCATTCCCAACAAATGTTTTCTCGACGTATAGGGACATTTGGGGGTATTTTTTATTTGATATGGGTGTTGGGCCTACCATATTCCCCAATGATTTTTTTTTTCATGAGAAAATAATTACCTATGATCCTAAGATCATGTGAGTTATACTCGATGTGAGAGATAAAGAGTGGTCATAGAGTCTCCTTCTCAAGTATTGGGAGGTACAGAATGTGATGGAGGAATTTTTTGTGGGTGTTGGGCCAATATCGAGGATCGAGGAATCACTACATATAAAGATAGGGTAAGAATCAAGTTGTATGTGGTTTTTTATGTTCCCTATACCTATTTGGATGAGTCATAGGGGTAGGGTCATATTCATTCTATCTGTCGTGGTTTCCATGTATACCTTGTAACTGCACATATTTCTTTCATAAGATAACACCTACCACTGATCCTAAGCTCTCATGATTTATACTCGATGTGAGAAACATGGAGTGATAAGGGTTTCCCTTATGAATATAGATAGATAGGGGTCATGATGGAGGTGTTTTTGTGGGGAAGGTTGGGCCGTGATCTAGGATGAAGGCATCACTACATATTCTATAAGGGAAGGAATCAAGTCATACGTAGTTCTGTAAGAGATCATGTAGTTATTGTTAGGTTATTAACAAGCTTCGTGTTGTGTAGTTTAATAACTTACAGCATGGACATGAATCATAGTTTAATATCAATTTTTAGGGTTTATTTCTTTACAGTTTAACAACATGTGTAAAGGAAAATGACTCATAGTTTAAGGTATGAGATCTTGGACCATGGCATTTTAGTTTAATGATGTGTTGTATAGACTAATATATTACATTTTAATGTCATGTGTCTAGGACGATGACTCCATGCTTAAGGTCATAGATTTTGGACCTTGGAATTAGATGTATTATTACTCATAATTTAAGTTCTTAGAGTTTTTACCATGACATTTCTGTTGTTATGTGAAGTATTTCTTCAAGAACATCATATTTTTGGTAGCTATGATGAGTTGTATTTCTATCAATATCAGTGTGCATGATCCATTGGAATAGACCCTATTAATGAAATATGGTCCTTCCCACTTTGGTTCATGCTTTGGGGGCTTCTTCTTGAGTATCATCCGGGTTTTATGGACTAACGCCATTTCTCGTTCGAGGAAAGATTGAAGGCAAACCCTTTTGTTGAAGGCTCATGAAATATGATTTTCGTAGATTTCCAAATAATGTGGAGTGTGCTGCATTTTCTCATCTAATTATTCCAACTCATCACTCTATCTCTGGTATTTCTTGTCAATGGAAAGTTGATTGAAAATGGCTACACGAAGTGATGGCACTCGAATCTCGATAGGTAGTACTACCTCTGCCCTGTATACCGGTGAGTATGGGGTTGCCTGGGTAGCAGTGCGGGTTATGGTTTGGTAATCCCACAAATCATGAAGAAGCTTTTCTATCCATGATTTCTTATCCATATCAACCATCTTTTGGAGTATGTTGGATAGAGTCTTGTTGAAATCCTCAATCTGACCATTGGCCCCTACATGGTACTGGGATGAATGGTTGCATGTAATTCCATACTCCTGGTATAACTGGTCCAACTTAGCAGAGCAGAAGTTGGTTCCATTGTCCATCGGGACTTTATGGGGGACACCAAATCGGGTAATGATGTTGTCCATCACCAAGTGGATGGTGTTTTCTCCCCAACTTCTTTAAGAGGTATGGCTTCGGCCTATTTGGAAAAGAAGTCGGTCATTGTGAGTATGAACTTAAACTGTCTGGTTGTGGCAGGAGGATATGGTCCCACAACATCCATTCCCTAGGAGGAAAATGGATAGGAGTACATAGTTGTATGAAGTAACTTTGCGGGTCAGTGTATGAAATTAGAATGAACATAGAAGTAACGTCACTTCTTAGTGAATCTGGAACAATCCTATATCATTGTGGGCCAGTAATACCCAATCCCTTAGATACGGTGAGAGAGCTTAGTTTCTGATTTGTGTGCCCCCCTAGATCTGGTGTGCACTTATTTCAGGACGAAAGCAGTCTCTTCTCCATCAATGCACCTAAGAAGGACTCTATCAAGGCCTCATTTTTAGAGAACCTTTTCTTTGTTTACCCCACTGTACAAGGTAAAATTGACTGCTCATATTTGGACCTTCTCCCTTATAGCCCTATCTGGTGGTATTTACTCATTCTGAATGTAATTTTTAATGGGCGTCATCCAACTAGTGGTCTGAACATAAGTCTCATAAACGGGACTACTTTCATCGATTTCCTCCTTATTTCTGTAGATAAATGGAAAGATCTTCTGGAGGTGGGAAATGATAATGATCGTTTCATCCCGGTTTGTATTGGCCAAGCCTATGGATAAATTTACCCAAGCATCAGCTTGAGCATTTTGTGACTGGGGTATATAAGTTATTGTTGGTTCTTATGGGAATTCTTCCATAAGTTCTTGAACATTGTTCATCAAGGGGACTAATAGATCTTTCTTGATGGCATAGTCACCATTAACCTGTTTGATGACTAGATCTGAATCACCCTTTATTGTTAGGTTTTTGGATTGCACATGAAGTGACAGTTATAGGCTGGTAATGAGGTCATGATATTCTGCTTCATTATTTGTACACCCTTTTGAAATCAAGAAATAGTAAGGAAGGATGGCCTTTTTGAGTGAAATGAGTATAACTCCCAGCCCCACTTTTTTGAGCTAGAGATCCTTCGTGCTTTTCCCTATCGGTCTTTGGGAAGCACTATCGAAGTACATTTCCCACATCTTGGTGTCCTCCTATATAGAAAACAATTATTCATATAGAATTTAATCATCCAATGGTGTTGATTCTTTTTAGGGGTTCTCGTCCAGGAAGTTTCCTAATTCATATACTCTGATGGCGTTTTGGGGCAGGTACTATATGTCAAACTATTTTAGAATGACCACCCATTGTGATAAGCACCCACTTAGCATGGGACGGTTAAGGATATACTTGACCAGATTGTAGCAGTAAACCAATTGGACCTCATGGTGCTACAGGTAATGCCTGAATTTCTGAAAAAAGAAGATTAGGGTTAGGAAATTATTTTCAATTTTTGAATACCATGTTTTGGCATAGATCATTGTTTTTCTGAGGTAATATAGGTTGTTCTCACTGATGGAATCATTTTTCTATGCAAAGGAAGGCACTAAATGACCATTCCATAGCAGTTACATTCAAAATGTGTGGCCTCCCCTGAAATGGTGGCATCAGCACCTAGGATCTTAGGATATTTATTTTGATATTGTCAAATACTTCTTAGAAATCATTATCCCACGCATATATAACTCCTCTCTTCATGAGCCTGGTGAAAGGTAAACATTTACCATCCAGGTTGGCGATTAAGTGTTGGATGTAGGCAAGGTACCCCTGGAAACCTATCAACTTGGTGAGGTTGCGAGGTGGGGACATGCCAAGTATGGATTTGGGCTTCTCAGGGCCGACTTTGATGATGTGATGGTGTAGGAAGAAGTTGAGTACTTTTTTTTGGGTAATGCCAGGGGTGCACTTTAGGGGATTCATCTTCAAACTATAATGTCACAATTTTTTTAAGACAATTTCAAGATCAGCCAGGTGGTTTGAGCACTGTCATGATTTAACCACCAAATCATCAAAATAACACTCGATGAAATTTCCCAATAAGGGCTTGAAGATGCGATCCATACCACGCTGATATGTGAAACTAGCATTTTTCAGACCAGAGGGAATCAATTTATAACAGAACACTCCCTTAGGGGACCTAAAAGTGGTAGCTTCTTCAGCTCCTCCAGCCTTTAGGGTCTTACTGTATCTAGAATAATTATCCATGAATGAGAGGGATTTGTATCTAGTTTTTGAATCAATTAACAATTCTATGATCAGGATTGGGAAGTCTTCTTTTGGGAAATTCCGACTAAGGTCCCTAAAGTCAATGTAGATTCTAATCTATCCATTCTTCATTTTTACATGGAATTTTTTTTCTTTCCAGTTTGGATGTTGGACCTCCTATATAAAGATTTATTTGATCATCATGTCAACTTCAGCCTCTAATTTATAAGCATGCATCAGGTGGGTCTTTCTAGACGTCTTCTTATAGAGCCGGTGATCTTTTGGTAAGACTAGATGATGTGTGGTGACCTCAAGATCAAGGCCTTGAATTTTGGTGTAGTTCTAGGAAAACACATCTCAATTATTTTTTTGGATGGAGGAATATGACTCATGTTCCTCGACAGGCATGGCCACACAGATCAAATTGGGTTTTGGTTCACCTTTATTGACAATATTTATCTCCCTAGGTTCATCAACTATGGTGGAGACACCTTCTTCGAACGCAGGAGGGGAATTTTTGAGGTCTTCCTCCTCTTGCTATTCTTCTTCGTCATATTCATATTATTCCTCTTTAGATGGAGAGATGATTTTTGAGATGAACTCATTAATGTTTGGAGAAAAATCATCTTTTTCCTTAGTGTGTGAGGCAAGGGAATTTTATGTCCAGAGGATAGGTCTGGAGAATCTTTGATAGGTATTTTCAAGACATCATGGGAGTTATCCCTCTCTTTTGTGTCTATGGAATCGGTGGTCATGGTGGATATCATGCAGACAATTGAGTTTTCATTCGGACTTGCACTTGTGTATTCAAGTTGGATGATGGGTAGTACGCACTCTTCCCCAAGTTGTCATAGGGGGTCGGTGGGAGCCATTTCCAATCCATTTAGGGCATTGATCCGATCAAAGTTATCGGCTAAAAGTTGTTTTTATTCTTATTCATCGAACCATGTGTTGATATAGTGTGACTCACATGACTCAAATGGGGATTTATTGACATACAATGTCCTATTCTTCCCATTAGTGCAATATTTTACACACTAATGGTATGATGATAGAATTACAGTGTGATGATGCAGCCAAGGCCTTTCAAACAAGATGTTGAAGGCTGTACTTTTCCATACTACTAGGAAATCAGAATCCGACATGAGATCTTTGTGACAAGTTTTAATTTTGATTCACCCCAATAGTTTCATCTCACTCTTGTTATATCCCAGTAGAGTTTTAGTGTAGGGTGTCAGGCTATCTTTGTCATATCCCTTCCGGTGAAGTGTTATCAATGGAAGGAGGTTATATCTAGATTCATTGTCGTTGAAGATCCTCTGGACATCAATTCCATTTATCATGTTGGACACATATAAGGGTTTTATGTGCCCTTGAATGATGGAATATTCCTCCCTGCCTTTGAAGGAGATGAAGGCATGACATTCTTCAGGACTGGTCTCCATCCGATAGACTTTGGCTATTTCTACTTCAGTGTCGAACTTATGGGGACTTAGTAAGGATTCGATGAGTTGCACCCTAAGATCTTAAAACATACTTAACGTATTCAGGATTTATAGAATTTCTTGTACTGAATCCATATGCTTTAGAATATCATACTTCTACACTAAAGTTAAACACTTCTCAGTTTAGGGTATCTCTTTCATAAACACTTAAGTGGTTCAAGATTTGGACGTAGATGGTTTGGTCTCTCTTATCAGAGATGATGGTACTATGGTCTTTTCCAATTTGAGCCAAAATGTTCCACATGTATGCCTTGGTGAATTTGATATTTTTTCTTCCCTTGATGGATATTCCAAGATAACTAGGCTTGGATTTCCTTTGATGGGGGAGAAGGAGCATTCTAATTCTCGTTGTGTCTGATAGAAGGCACATCTATGAGTTTTCTCGATTTTAACGGTTTGATTTAAGTCATGGTTAAGAATATGAATCCTTCCATGATCATGCCTTTTAGGAAACATTTTCCCTCTGTGGCCTCTTCCTCTAGCTCTCCGGTTGGTTATGGGGAATTCGGTTTCATGTTCATAGTCTTCATATGAGAAGGGGTCCATCAATTGAATGAAATTAATAGAGCATAAGATCATTTCTTTTTCCAACATTGGTTCGGTCTAAATGTCTTCTTTCGATGGTGTCATTTCATAGGGCAGTGCACATTGTACTATTTGGAGGGGTGGTGCTTTTTGTACCAATTTGTGGGGTGGTTCCCGTTGTTCTAATACTATTGGGAAGAAGTGAAAACGTGTCAACACTAACTTCAGATTTGGTTTCATCTCATCTTCTTTCTCTTTATTACTTCCCTTATTTCTTTTAGAGGACCCGGGTCGAGGAGGATGGATGTGTTGTATCATGAGATTTTAGGGGAATAGTTGGTTGTTTCAACTATGCCAGAAGGATTCCATGGACTCGGCTGACTATCTTTTGGGTCATCAAATTTTCAAACTTTTTCTCCTTCTTTTTGGAGACTATTTTCCATTCCTCTTCCTCTCTTGAGTCTAAGGTGGAAACGAATTCCACTTGTGCTGGCAGCGAGCCCAACATGACTTGCTGAGAATCCACCATTTTTTTGTAGGAGATCCTTGAAAATGAAGCACTTTTATATGGTATTTCGTAGTATCCGGTGATAGGGACAATAATTTTGACGGTTGTTGAGACCCACTTCATCGGCTTACTTTGGATCGGTAGCTAGAGAAAATTGCAGTTCAAGGTAGCTATGAAATAGTTGGGGACCTGGTCATCTCGGAATGAGTAAACATTATTTCTTAATTCTTTTAACTAATTTCTTCTAGCACCCCATCACTAATATTGTCGAGGTGGGGGTGGTAGTTGGCGTCCAAGGGGTCCCACGTGGTTCGGTGTGGGCTTCCCAACTGGAGCCAGTGCTGGGGGTGTCATAAGCATGACAGAAGCTGCTTCATCTTTTTATGTTCTCTTCCTAGATGCTGATGGGGCCACTCCGGACTTAAGATTATTCTATTGAAAAGAGTATTCAATCCTTTGGGAAATGGTAGAGAAATATCTTAACCCACTTATATACTTCATCCTGATGAGCGGTGTTCTAAATTCATCTCGAATTTTATCGATGCACTTGGAGAGTGTCTCTTCCTAGGTGAGTGGTTAGTTCTAGGGATAATTCATGCCTTTGCATCTGGCAATGAAGTCTAAGACTCGTTCATTATCTCACTTTTGTAGTTCATGAGGTCATTGATCATCATCTTAGGAAACTTTCAACTGAATTGGAAGAGAAACCATCACCAAAGATCCTCCAAGCCTATGATTGAATTGACTGGTAGGAAAGTATACCATAAGAAGGACAATCATTACAGGTTTTGTACGAAGCACCTGAAATTTACTACTTCTTGCTGCTCCGGAGTGACCATCGTAGGGTCACAATAATATGTATAGTGAATTAAATGCTACTATGGGTCCCCCGAGCCATTTAATACTAGGAATATGAGGTTCCTGAAGTTTGGCGGTGGCGGAACATTTCTAACCCAATCAGGGTATGGTTTACACTCTGGTTGTCTCAGTTTTCACCTCCCCTCCATGTCTTCTAGTTGAGTTGTTAATTACACGATGGTGTTCAAGATCCCTTGATGCATATCCTGTCGGTCTTGAGCTTGAGCTAGTTTGGAAGTGTCCAAGAATGGGTAGGTTAGTGCTACTGGAATTTTGGGTTGATACCCAGCTAGAAGTATCATTTGTGGGTTTACCTAAATATATTCTGGTTGTCTTCCCAATGGGGGAAGTCTTGATGTCCTTCTGTGGTCGGTTTGAATGGTCCTCTGAGTTTAGCTTCATTCTCTAGGATAACTGTCTACTATATGGGTACCACTTCTGGGAGCACCTTCTGATGTTCCATAGGGGGAACACATCCAACAAGGTATCTCCCTCGATGCAGCTCAACATTAATTCACCTGAGCTCTTTCATTTCTTCCTCGTGCTTGGAGAACCTTTTCTAAAGGGTGAGGGATTCATTATCAGGGGGATAAGGCGGGTCATGTATGACATTGGATTTATTCATCTCTTTGTTTGGGTTTTTTGTGGGAGGTAGTGAAGGATTAGCTAATCGGGTGCCCAACTTTAGGACCGCTCTCTAGTTCTGAGTATGGACATCATCAGGCTCGGTGTGGGATGCCTCAGAGAGGGAACCATCTTCCTTTGTGTCCTCTCCCTCCATGTCATTTCCTGTGAACTCTGTGAGGTTTACCTTTACCATGTTCACTAAGGCATACCACATTGGGGGGTGGTGTACCTGGGGTGGAATGATAGGAAGGCTTTCTTCACCCTTTGTTGGAATTTATCTACCATTATGTTGTATTATTTGGGTTTCTCAGTGAATATTGAAATAAAGGGAGCCATGGTCTGACCTTGTAATGCGTCTTTGTCTCAGGGGGTATGAACCACAAGAAAAGGTGGAGCGGGTAACTCCTCTTTCCATTTTTCTTCCTATACAAGAGAATACAGACATCCACTATGCGGGGGCTTGAGGTAAAAATGTTTCTAGCCCTGTGGGATGGGGTTGTTCCCATTCTCTTTTTGATGCGCTATGGCTTGGATTTGTTAGTCTTACGGGGTCATTTTGATTTAAAAATGCCCCTAGCCCTGTGGGCTTGGTTTGTTCCCATATCACAGCTTCAATTTCATGTACTCTCTTGTGAGGGTGATACGAGTATGGCATTGGGCCTGAACGATGTTTATGGACTTTTAAAGACATGGGCATTGCCTGCTGGTTGTCATTCCTTAGCTCGGGAGCCTGTTGGATGTTCTTGGTTACCTGACTCGAAATCTTTTTGATGGCTTTATCTCTTCAGTCCAGACGGTTTTGAAACTTACTCCAGGATAGTTTTTGTTGAGTATCCCATCTTTCCTGAGCAGGTATTTCACATGATTTATTCCTCTAGGTGATGACATTGCAAGATTTCATTTCCTAGGGGGTCTGCTGGATGGGGTTTGTGGTGAAGTGTAGAGCCCCATGTTCTCTCCATCCCCAAATGTAAACTCCAACTGCGGCGTTGTAAATAAGGTGATGCAACTTATGTAGTACATTATGGATATCCAGTTCAAGGTTTTTATTTCACCTTTCTGATTGTGCATGTCATGCAGATGGGAGGGCTTCGAGGTCGATTAGATGGTGTAGCTACCATATCGTGATGACGTGGTCTGCATACCCTTTGTAGGGTAGGAATTTCTCTTTTAACTAATGAAGAGTCATCCATATGTTGAGGTGAATGTCATTCATGAATTCTCTTGAAAATTATACTGGTATGTCAAAGTGAGAAGTGGTTGTTGGCCAATACATCACAGGTAAATTATCCCTAGCTAGTTTTATTCTCACTTGAAACATATCATGTTGTTGTTCTTTCAGAGGATCCTCTACTTGATATGCCCAACTTGACTACTTCTTAATAATTTCATTCCAAGAAGTTGGTCTGGTGGGAGCCTCATTGATTTATAGATGGTTTGGGGTGGCTCATAAGTTGAGTGTGGCCCCGGGCCATCCTCTAGTTGAGAAAGAATATCACTCGTTATAGACGGAGTGCCCGATGTGTTTGAATCTCTTTTCGAGTGCCTCAATATAAAAGGGATTTCTCATATTTATTCTAGAAAGGGGAGTACCTTCTTTCCAATATGGATTTTGGTTGTGGGGAGGACCTTCGCAATTGAAGCTCAAATGGCTTGGGCAACTATTGCAACTTGATGTCAGACCGTGGGAAATGTCCTTACGATGTATACCATATTGAGGACCTTAAAAGCGGGCTAAAGAAAGGGTATGACCTTCTTAATGCATGATGTCACTATAGGGAGGGCCTTTATAGCAACTATCATCACGGGGAGGGCCTTCGCAATGAAATTAATCATGGAGAGGACTACCATCATGAGTTGATACCTGGATGTAGGGAAAATTTATAGAGTGTACATCCTATGGAGGGACTTCAGGATTTACTACAATGAGGGGAGGAAATTTTCATTTCATAATGATTCTATGAGGAGGACCTTCACAAAAACTTCCATTGTAGGGAGGGCCTTCGCAATAACCATCATCATGATGAGGACTAACATCATTACATGATGTCAAACTATAGGGAGAATAATATATGTAGCATATACACTAGGTAGGACCATCAGAGAAGATGATATCATGGGGAGAACCTTCTTACTTCCTGATCTTCAAGTCAGGGGGAGGGCCACCCCGACACACATCAGGATATAGACTCTTGTGATCAATCAGTTTTCCCCATGGAGTGAGCCCCTGTGGGTGATCTAGGGAGGACCTTCAGAGCTACAAGAAGAGATATTGTGGGGAGGACCATTGCAAATACTACTTCCACTTCTATAATTTGGTAATGTAAAAACAGTGTCTTGAGTCTTTATTGATATATTCTTGAGGTCATCAAGAACCCCAGCTTCCAGTAGCCCGGGTTCATTTATGTGGTCTTCATTTTCCATTTTTCTTTGGCACATTTCATTTTTGGGCGTTCTCTTGAAAGTAATTGGGGTCAGGTGTTATTGTTAATGGCCTTCATATATGATTCCCTATATTTTTGGATCCCATTATGTCGTCGGGATACACCAATAAACTTCTTCAGTTTTGGAAGGGATATATGCCTTCCCTGGAGTAGCCACCACGTTGGACCTGAGTCCCCCAGTTGAAACATGTATTTTTTTCTAATCCATTTGTCTGTGTATCACAGGATATTGGCATTTACCATCATGTACTAGATCAGGTTTTTATAACTTCATAGGAGTGACTAACTAATTTTTCAGTTGATTCATTCTGTTTGAGAAAACTGGGTCATGGGCCTGATCTCACAAATTTTTTCTGATACAATGATATCTTGCTATGTTTAGTGGATATGTTCTTTAATCAACGTCTGGTCTTAAATCATTACCAAGATGTGCTGAGATACATCTTTGTCTAGAACGGGTTTGAAGGCCCATTCTAATATCAGAGTAGGAGTTTGTGCCTTCTCTAGTCCTCCCTGAGTTTCTAGTAGATCCTGGTAGTTCCCATGTGCCAGGATAGAGGAAAGAGTCTATCCCTGGTTATCATCTCTAATTCCCCCCATATTTGATTGGTGTTCTTCATATCTATGAGTGGGTACTTTTATCCTCTCACTTTCTACTATATTTTCCTTACAGTATTTCTATGCATCTGCAATAATTTTACTCTACTCATATTTGGTTCCCTCCCTATTTAGATGTTGGGATTGATATGCGTCAGCAGGGGTTTGTGCCTGCGTATAGCCTATTGCTACCCAATTTAGATGGTAGATTTGAAATGCGTCAGTAGGTGTTTGTTTCTACATGTAGCTGATTTCTGTCCTATTTGGTTGATGAAAATGAAATTCATCAGCAGGTGTTTGTGCCTTCATTTAGCTGAGTTTCATCTTATTTTATGGATGGGCATGTTGTGTATTAGAAGATATCTGCATCTGCCTTTAGTTTTCCACTCAGTCTTCACTGAGGGAACAGAGAGATTCTGTAGGAATGTGAATATGCTTGTATTGTGACACCCTATTTTGGTGGTGGGATTTAGTGGAGGGGGCAGAGTTGCATGTCTCCCTGTTTAATTCAACCACATTAATATGGTGGAGCTACTCCTCAGGAACTAGGGTGATAGTGTGTTACTGATTATATTTTTTTTCCATTGGTGGGTAGCCCGAGGGGCCCAAGTCTTCTGGACTTTAGCAGGTGCCCTCGGCATAAGGTCCTCTTTGGCTGTTGCGGCTTGGTCATCTAGTGGTGGTGACGATGCTCTCTATTGGGGGCCCATGAGTAAGACCCTCGTGCAGTTGATATGAAGTCTTCACCATCGATTTCATCTTCCTCCCTAATATTAGAGAGGTACCCATTGTCACTTTCTGGGGATAGGCTCCTAAAATGGATTGATATAACCATCAGGGCCGCTTTGTGTCAGGGTGCTGGCAGCAGCTAAAGAGGAGGCTGACAGACCTTCATAAACTGGAGGGCATGTTTTGTAGCCTCTATCATGGGGAGAGTACCATTTCGGTGGTACTCATTGATTAGTGTGTTGGATTCCCAATGTTGAAGATGTTGGATAGGTGAGGGGGTCATGCTCTCCGTTGGGGCCTCGGCCACCTATGGGATCACTAATGCTTATGTATACATTGGTCATTGGTATTTCATTTCGATCAAAGGTTTCTCTATAGTAACATTCAATATACATATATGACATACAGACCACAAAACCTCATCAAAGTATCATTCTTTTAAACATATGCATATTTGGTGATTCAGGTCGGCCCCCTTCCCCTTTTCTTTGGCTTTGGAGTAAAGGGGATAAGTGGGGTAATACAACCACCTTGGTTAAGGATTCACATTGGTTTCACCATTTTTGTTTCTCCTCTAAGGTGGCGCATTTTTGGGTGGTGAGAAAACGGTCTGATGAGGATCATCTCCTATAACTTTTTTATAGATATGGGTTCTCTTCAAGGTCACTGTTTCTTTTATTTCAACCCCTACTACATCATTATCCTTTAAATGAGGTTGGATTAACCCTATAGGGGTTTTTTATCACAAATATATATTGTATGGGGTCAAGTACTTGTGTTATCGGTGCTCCTCGGATATAACATCCTTGGATGGTCTACAAAGGTTTATTCGTGTGCCAGAAACACCCAACGGTCATGGTATCCATGATTCATGGAGCTTCTTTCCAAAGTTAGGGGCTCTTTGGCTGAAGATTCGTCCAACAACACTTGAGGACTCCATTGGTCGAGGGGATGGGAGGTCAGGCTCACTGCACCCTTATAGGGTAGGATTGATGCCTATTTTGGGACTCTCTTATAGATTTTAGTCATGTTCATATGTTCTTGAATCCTTGGTTCTTTCTTGGATAGTGTGTCCATGGGATAACCTTGGTTTCCAATATCTCTATGAGCATGCATATATTTGATACTACAGAGGTGATACAGACATGATCAATACAATAAGTCACCTTATAGTTTATCTTCATCCAGGGGGGACGAAAGGTGACTTGGTGTTTGTATCGGGCCCATAAGAAGGGATTCATATGTATCCTCAGGAGAGGAATCAAAGCCCACATAATTCGGATTGATTTGTGGCTTATGTATGGAAGCTTCCCATTTGTGGGACATGATTGGGCGGACCCTTTTGGATGAGAACCCTTTTAAGCTCAGGCCTTCTGGTAAGCTTCCTATATATCCTAATTTGGTCAGGAATCAGATTTCTCATTATTAAAATTCACGTGGATGTTTTAATCCTCACAAACCTCAAATACCATGTGAGTCATTCTTAGTGTGATAAACAAGAGTATGTGAAGGATTCAACAATGCACATACCTCCCCTTGTTGGTGGGGGAGGTAGATCCCACAGATGAAGAGGCTAGGGTTACTAGGGGTGAGGGCGCAGAGCGATGAACCTTTAAATGTGAAATTACATTGAAGGTCACATGGCCCTTCCTTGGATGATTGGGGACTTACCTATGTGGGAGGTACTTGGAGCACGTTCTCGGAAGGTTAGGAGTTTCATCATCATCAAAGGGGGGAGGGAACATAACCCCTCTGACTGATCAATATTCTTCATTGAATGGAAAAGTGAGTGATCACCCTTAATCCCTAGAACGTGGGAGGTTCACGTCGGTGTCCTAAGGTTGGAATCCAGTTTACTATGGGAATGTAGACCCATAGGCATTCCAGAAGCCTGAACTATTATGGGGAGAGACTTTGTGACTCCACATACCATGGGTATGTAGACTCAAAGGGATGAGATGATGCACCCGACGGTCTAATCATACTGGTCTGGTGGCTTTGGATGAGTCTTTGGCCAGATATCGGTGGACTTGTTAGTAGAGGAATCATCCAGGACTAGATGGTGATGGAAAGGGGAGGTTGGAACCAGAGGAAATAATACCTAAAAACACCTCATTCTGCGTACTGGTTTCTTATGCAGAATGGGGGAGGCTCTGCATACTGTTGTGGTATGCGGGCATAGGAGCCATACGTGTACCGATGTGGCATGTGGGCATGAGTATAGGAAACTATGCACCATAGTGGTACATAGACCATCATGCCTCTTGGAATTCCATATGCATACTAATGCAATACGTGGCGCCGGGTTCAGTCCACCTAGTAGTGCACTATGCAGAGCACCATATTGAAGGAGGGTCTGGGGGGTTATCATTCATGGGACTAAATTTGAGATAAGTACATGGTTTTTGGTTCACCAATTGGGTTCACAATTCTATTATTATTATTTAATTCCTATGTTTTATGGTTCCCGGCTAGTTGTACCTACGGAGGGAGTGGTTTGCAGTTTGGGCTTCACTGATGAATCCAGACAAAAGATGGAGTCTTCTCAAAACTCTTTCTTCTAACCTCTGAGACCCCTTCAAGATTTCATCATCTATCCCCCATCCTTCTACTGTGCTTCTTTTATAGTGCTTCAGGACAATTTTATCTATTGGGCATGTGGAATCATTTGTGGAGGCCCATGATGAAATATCATGATCTGTGGAAGACTAAGTCAATCTGCAATTTTCAGAGGCTTTAGTTCATGATAACGGTTTTTTGAATCCTACACTTTTTCTTCGTCCGTGAACTAATGGGTTCACATCATGATACATAGAAGGTCCTCACGCACATGAGTCCTTCGGCGACACAGTTCGTCGTATGCCTTTTTTTCGGGCTACTACTCTACGGGCCAATCATTTGTGGATGGATTTATATACATAGTGGTTCGTGATCTAGCTGGTCCACATACCTTTTTTGGTGATGGTACAATGTCCTCTCTAAATGATTTGAAAACGTGAATTTTTTCAAGTTTATTCTGAAATTTACAACTTAATTTGAGTTCATTGACCTTGCTAGACTTTTTGGAGTACTTGATTTCTTCTGCAAAGCGACTATAGGGTATTTTCTTCCCTTGGTGGAATTTTTAGGACCCTACATATTTTCAAGACCCTGTAGAGCCCCCTAGAGGAATGATGATCTTGTCACGTGAGATCATGTTGGAATATCACCTTCATAATGAAAATGACTTCAATAATTTCTATTTTCTTAAGTGATACCCCTTTGGCTCCACATACAAGTGGAGTAAGTTTCTATAATAATTATCACACAACACCATGAAATCCATTATTGATCATGTGACACATAACCAGCAAGTTTAGAGACTTTATGTGATGATTCTCCCATGCCATCATGATATAAACTATAGATCAAGATATGTCCTAATATTAAACCAATGGTAAAAGGCTGGAGGTCTTGGAAAATACTGGATAAAAGGGTGAAAAAAGAAAAGTCTATCGCGAAGTGAAGATACATTGATTTTTATCTGAAGGGGTTGGGCGCCTCATTTTATCACCATTGATCACATGAGGACCCTTAGAAAATCCAAATTGGTCTCATGAGATACCCCTAGAATGATGTATTAATATTGGAAAAGGCCTCTAACAAGTCATCTTGATCTTGTGAAAGGCCTCTGAAAATCGATTCTAATATTGTAAAGGATCCCAAACGAGTCATCTTTGATCACACAAAAGCCATTCCACGGGGGTCTTGATCTCATGAAGACTATCATACATGTCAATTTGATATTAAAAATTTCATTTGACATGTCAATATGACCATATGAAATCCCTTTGATAATCCATGATTCCAATGAATATGGAAATGACATACTATTCTCACAGTCATTGATTCTCATGTGACATCATGAATGACACATGACAAGATCAAGAAAAGCACATGATAAAACACTCCCTCCATCGAGTCTAACTCATATTTGAGATATGAGCACCATTATAGGTGGACTATAACTGAGGTGGTGAGGCTAATAAATTCTTCCCCCACATCAAAAAAACTACACACCCAAAACACAAGGCATGCCCATTGGATCACCATAGCAGACTTCTCATAGTGTCAGACCTCACTATAATAGGTTTCTTCCACCGGGTAAAATTCTAGGGAATGACCTAAGGGATCACATGGAAATAACATGTGATTCACTTGATCACCCAATTTATTATGTGAAGGAATAATGAAGGGCCAGTTATTCTATGAGAAAAAGTTCCTGCATGTCGACTCAATCATGTGAAACTAGAATAAGTTAATACTTGACAAATCTTGAGGCACATAAGAAATAAATATTGAAAAATATTGAATACCTATAAGAATAAAGATATGATAACTTTCATATGAATTCATAATATGATTTTGAAGTTATATCAATATCATGTAACCATGTCATTACTTGTCATCCAATTCTAAGTAAGTCATTTATACATGTCAACCAAGTATTGAGAAGTCATTAGGACATGTGAGCCATGACTTGTGAAGTCCTCCAAACATGTATCCTTAGTATTATGATTTCCTTTGTATATGTCTCCTATGTGTTGATAATTCATCCATACAGATCTCCCAAGTCATGTAAAGAACTCCAAAAATCCCATCTAAGTCATGAAACAACCTTCTGACATGTCAACCTTGATCAAATGACACCCTTGGACAAGTAAAAAAATTAATTACGTGAAGACCCTTAGATGTGTCAACTGAGTCTTGTGAAAAAACTCTAACATGTATTCTTTCATCATGAAAAACACCCTTCGACATGTATTCCTTTTCAAACAGACACTCAGGGTTTGTCGATAATGTAATCAAGAAATGTTAGGGGGGCTCCTTGGGATATGATAACCTTGTTTATTAGACATATTCAGTCATACCCCGACTAAAATATAGGTAATTTGATTGCTATCCATATAGGATATCTTGGATTCCTTCCTTCTATCTCCTATCGTAATACACCTCGGTTTAAGTCCCTCTATGTCTCAGAAACTCAAACCATTATGACCCGAACTCCCATATGGGTTCCTCATTCTTCCCCATCGATCAGCGGATTAAGAAACTAGTCAAACTATGGGGAATTTTATTCCTAATAAAAGTAAGATATGTGGGACTTTTTCCTAATTCCTGAGCACCATGTCAAACACTTTATTAATGTCACTACAAAGCATTACCCCCATGATCATATGTAGTTATATTGATCACTTGAAATCCCATGTTTATAAAACTGATCATGGATCACATAGGCTTAGGTATTCATAATAACCATATCAATCTCATCATAAATATCTCCCAGATAGGGAATCCTCATTGTGTATTCCGCTTTCAAAGACATGGAATGATTTCCCCCATAAAAGGGTTCTTACATTAGTGAAAGCACAAGAGGAATTATTATATTGGTGGAACATGGGGAAATAACACTCATGGGAATTAATTATCTTTCACATCCCATCATTAGGTTGAGGTCACATCAAACTATAATGAATCTAAATACTAGTATAAGAAGGATACTTTGGAATCCTTCTTAAGGTTTTTACTCAATACATGGTACCTATATTCCCTAATATATTTCCTTTAAATATGATCTTAAACTACATGGTTTAAATGAACTATGTGTTTTTTTTATTCTTCTTATAAATAAGATACATAGGATACCTCATAAAGGTTTAATCCCATCCTCAGAACATCAATCACCTCCCAGGATGCAAGTAAACTCTAGTGTACCTGTTTATATGGATCCAAAATATAATCATCTACCCATTGATAAGAAATATTATAAATTGGAGGAGTAACCTAAAATATACATATATGAGCCCATAAATATACCCCCCCCTCTTGCATGAAAATGATTTCAACACCCAATTGTTTTATTAGGGTAATCGGTCCCATATTGATATTTGAAAGAGACTCTCAAACATATCTTAAATCATTAAGAGAGTCCCATAATAAAAAATAATTCCTTAAAAAATATTTTGATGATACTGACCTCCAATCCACTCAACCAATGTGAGTTCCTTTGTTCCATTGGGTTTGAAACCCCAAATTACAGCCTATATATGGAAAGCAGGTTTGTACCATGTTATGGGTGTGGGAGTCGTCGTATGTTTCTAAGAAATGAAAATGGTGAATCGGGTCTCGATTATTGTGAAACCATATTTGGGACCCCAGAATCAAATATCAAAAAGGAAAAAAAGGGTAATACTAGTGTGAAGGCATATAATTATAGAACAACTGAATCATTATATGAATTAGGAACCTAGTCTTCTAAACTTAGGGCAACATGCATTTCCATGTGAAATAAAAATGGTAAACCCAACATAAATCTCTCAAATGATGAAATCAATTGGTTGATCATGGATCAATCCATTTATTTTTTTTTCTCTTACACTATAGAAATATTGAAGCCCAATGTAAAATCCTACGTGATTGGGGTTCCCATGAAATAAGTCATTTCTCACTGTGACATGTCCACTTGACAAACATATCCAAAAAGGAATAATAAAGGGTACTTGTGTTACCTGTTCATAGCTGGTTGATCATGTATCACACTTGAGATGATGTAGTGATCACTGACCTTGTTACTTTTTGTCTTTATGAAACCATATATTGCTCTAAAAAACAACACCCCAACCAGAGATCATGTATTTCTCGAGCAACGGTTATGAATCATTAGTTATGGCTACAACCCTTCTGAGTTGTATAACAACCTCACCCATAGAACTCCTTTATATTTTGGTGTCAAATGAAATATTTTTTGGGAATATAATCAACAAGGTATGATCCCAAACCTTGATACTACACATATTTTTCTCTAGGTAAGGAATATATAAAGTCATCCTCATCCAAAGAAGGATGCAGTGAAACCAGTGGTGCTCATTTCCACTGCCAATCACATAATAATCATATAATTGGATTATAGTATCTGAACCTTACATGTATGAGGAAGGTGGTTCAATGAGTCATTTTTTTCCTTCATTCTGGTTTAGGATCCTTTAAAGAGGTATCTTTTCTATCTTTTTCGCAGGCATCATCCCACCAGTGCTCCTTATTCACCTATTGAGGGAACCACCTAACACATTGACACATTGGACACTCAAGAATGGGTACCAAGGAAGTAATGTGAGGCATGGAAAGCTATGGATAAAATTAATTGGTCTCATATCCTTTATTTTGATAATGAGTCCTACTGATATATCTAGCGGTATCCAGGGGGAAAGATCATATCCCTACCCACTCAGATCAACTCTGTATGCATATTCTTTCAGCAAGCATGTGGGAGGAAAATATCCCTACCCCCATGTATGAAGTCTATCGGCGTATTCTGATGGAACAACGAGGATAGGAGTGTGGTTATATCCCATCTTCAATTAATTATATCTGCTAGTACATATTGGATACTGAAAATGTGCATGAATATATTCCTATGAACACTTTGCTAAAGTGTCACTATATTTTAGAAATAGTTGATGAACTCCACATAAATATTCTGAATCTCGTAAAAATACAAGGATAAAAACATTTTTCTATCCTGAAAACCATATTAGCACATCACCATGATCTGTATGAATAAGTGGCTACTCCAGTGAAAGTTCAAAATATTTCTCCTATCTAGGAGGATGTTTGGCATATTTTGATAAATTATGTGGTGAAAAAGTGGGATCATATCCTCATTACAACTGAGCTTCACCATGTGATAGTGGCTCATGCCTTGGGATAGGCTCTCATTCCTATTGAAAAAGATTGGTAGCATACTCCAAAGACATAAGACCAGGACCATATCCCCATTCCAATTAGGGGTCACCAGGTGAGAGTGGAACATGCCCAGGGACAGGATCATATTCATATATAATAATAAAATTAAAATACTCTAAAGTCATAGGATAGAAATCATATCGCAATTTTGGCTAGGAATCACCAAGTGAGAGAGGAACATGTCCTAGGATAGGCTTATATTCTTATAAAAAATACCAACGACATACTCCAAAGGCATGGGATGAGGCTCATGTCCCTGTTCAAACAGATAATTTTCAAAGAAAATATAGAAATTTCCTTAGAGTATGCCCATATTCCTAGCAGGGAAGCTACTCAAAATATTCTAGTAGATCATGGAATCTAGGATCATATCCCTACTTCTACTAATCAACAACTACACCAGCATCCTTTAGACGATATATATGAGAAGGATCATATCTCTTCCCCCATTTCAAAGGTCTATCTCTATATTCTGATGGTGAATTCATATTTTAATTGGGTTCATATCCCCCACTTCAACTATGTTTGAAAATCATATTTTGAAAAAAACACACAGGGATGATCATATTTTTGCAGATGATATAGAAGCTCACCAGCATGCTCTAGAAACTTCTCAATAGTGGTCTCATATTCTCGCATCACCTAATAGTTTTCAACATATTCTGGAATCTATCATGGACCAAGATCATATCCCGATTCAACCTCAAAATTTAGGCCAACATATTCTGACCCTGACATAGAATGAGGCACAAATTCTTGATCTACTCAATTCTGGTTTCCTTGAGTTTGTTCGATGAATATCCACAACACCTCAAGAGAGTGTTGAATATTCAACCAAATTAGAAGGTGATCATTACCTCAATAGTCCTCATATTTGTAGATAAAATATAGATCAGAGGGACTCTACTAATGACATCCTCCATGATAAACCTCCCCATGGTGATATCTCTCTTAGGTAAGAAAATAATCTCCTTACTCAGACACCTCCACATATAGAGGTTCTCAAAACCTCAACACCTTTGAATAGTTAGGATATTTAAACACACGTGTTATCCATATATATTTCTATATAAACTATTAGAATCACTTCACCGTAGTTAGTAGGTGACCCAAATAATAAACCCCTATGTTATAATCTATTGGAGGTATATAAATATGATGAAGAGTAGGTCTACAAGGATATTTGGAGAGAGTTATAAAAAATAAACCTCCCAACCTTATTATAGCCCCTCACCACTTCGAACTATGAGATCATAGATGATATAGAGAAGGATTTTATTCCTTATCTACTCCAAATTATATGAGAAGATCATCAGTGATTAAATGAAAGAATCCTTCTTTATATGAGATACAATGATCCCCTTCAGACCATCAATACATTCTTTTTTCAACTGGACATGGTTGAATTCTCGATATCCTAAAACTCGTGAATAGAATATATTGAAAAACACCTACATAGTGTTCCTCTCTGAATTATAACAACTCTTTTTCAACTAATTTCTAAAAGCCCCATCATATGTATGTATACAAATATAGGAAAAGTATGGAGCTTTGCACTTCACATTGTCCCTAGAACAACAAATCCCCCTAGATACAAAATCTTGTAATGTCATAGCCTCATGAAAAATAAGGGGACTAGGTAATGTACAAGCTAGTTTGTCAATACGATAAAATACCCCCCACTTTAAAGTTACAAAGTCATCATGAACTAATAGAGAGGATTTCCAAAAAGTTCCTAAGCTAGGCCCCTCTAAAAAATGGGAATTAATTTCAAACATGGAAGCTGAAGTTGTGCCCAACCTGACAAATTCCCATATAAAATGACTCCCATCATGATCTTCCATTTTACCCAACTCATATATAAACACAATCGTACCAAATTGAATGGGTCTCAATATTAGCTATCTATAAGAGAACATATCCCACAGTGCTAGGGGAATATTTACCACTTCCACAACCCCATTGGTAATCAATCCCTTAGAAGATCTAGGAAATATCCATGGTAGATGCAATCCAACCCCACCTCATAGGGTTGGGGGAAATTTTATCACAATATCCATCAATTGGATCACCTCACCATAAGAGGGTCCTGGAGAAATTAGTGGCGGTTCCATATCAAACCCATATCAATTAGCTGGGGAATTTGTTAAGGGTACCATAGAATGCAGTGGAAATAGGTTGGATGGGGATTTTAAAATTTTCATCATCAAAGTGATGTAACTTCATCACCTCCAGTGATCTGATCCCTAGTAGATGTATGAGGATCCCATGTAAATATTTCAAAGAAAAAAATTAAATAAACATTTAGCTTGTTTGATTCTGTATTCATTCATCTATGGCTCATATTTAGAGACCATTTCTAAAAGGATCCCAAGTAGAACCCCTTTAGATCATCCTCACGAGCTTCATGAATCTGTGTATACATTGATTGTCAAATTTTTGGTTCTATCATAGATCTCTGATTATCTCTTCTTCATCAAGATGAGCACCTTAGTCTCCTGAATTCTATCCATTAAGGTATTCTTTTTTCATTTCCTTAGATAAGGAAATTATCTCTATAGGGGGGAGAGGGGCTATCAATCCGTTGGAATTAATTACCCTCAAAAATGAGCTCCTCATATACTTATATATTGAATGTCTAAAATACCCGGTTAGGGTTCCTGGCCCCCATATATTAACATATAATAAATAATTAATTAATAAATAATTACAATGAACTAGGTATGACATAAATATTATATATATTTTATCACAATGTTGTAATATATTTTAAATATATTACATGATAAAACCTACTTCATTAACTCAACTAGTAATTCTTCGTAAAATTAAATAAACTGTGAATATTAATATAATATATCTTCATATAATATTATTCCATTTTTACATAGACACTTATAAATAATTTTAATAAAAAAATTAAAGCAAAATATTATAAATTAAAATAATAAGTTATTTATTTATTTTTCAGTGATCGATAATGTTTAGACAACACTCAGACGCCATGGTGGGTCCCACTATGTATTATATACTTATATACCATAACGTGGAGGAATATTGAATGTGTTATTATGTGTGAACCTCTAATCCATTATCTTAATGGTAATCAATAATATTCGTAGACTAGGAGTGGATTATAGAAACCTATCAAGTCCCCTAAAGAGACACGGAATGATAATAGAAATGAAAACCATAATACAAACATGTACTGTGTAATATAATCTCTTTTTCATATGATATTTCATAAATATGGATACAAAACTTCATTCATCATTTATTCTTGTTTTATTTTTTATTTCGATCTAACTAGATGGATTTTACTTCAACTAAAATGGACATGGATTGAAGGGATATACTACTTTCTTGATCAACTACACCCAACTTATCACTTCTTCAATTTGGATGAGATAAAATTTGACTTGATCATTCAACCAAGGCCATAACACTAATGACACACCCAACACATGCCACCTCTCCATGACATAAATGTCTTGGTTTTTTCATTTCATTAAAGCATGTGATCAAATAAAACACATTGATATTGATCTCAATTCAAGAGACCAATATACATGTTCATAGATTGGAGAACCAATGACACTTGAAACATTTCGGGTTCCTATTGGAGGGTTTGTCCTCAGGATCTCAACTACTAGAAATCACTATGTGTGAACTTCATGAGAAGAATCCACAATACTTATAAACCCCAAGTACCTAATTTTCTAATATCAACAGTGTCTAGTCAGTATGATATATCTAGACCATGGGAGATATATTTATGATTAATTCTATAGTATCTCAAAGTTCACATTATAGCCTAGTATCTACTATAAACTATTGATACAAAAATTAATATATACACATTACCATTTAAATAGTGGGAATAGAAATATCAACACTATTATGGAAAATGTACATAATGTATAACTCATTCAATCCATGATATGGTAATAAAAATACTAATCAAATTTTGTCTAGGGAACGCACTATTATAACACTCCCACTTACACTAGATCCAACTTGCTAACTAAGCTTGTCAGCTCTCACATGATCAGATCATGTTTTTAATAATTTATAGATTTAGTCATGGGACTTCCATTTTTTGACTACATGAAAATTATATTATCTGTGACTTTACTTCCTTGAGTAAAACTTCTCAATAGATGATATCCCTAAGTATTTCAGTTTTTTACACTGTAAAAAATGTGTCATATTTTCTTGTACTAGTTTTAGAATAATCCTAATTTATATTTTGATAAAACATTACTTACTTGGTAAAATTCCAAGACTGTAAGAAATCATTGTGTATTATATGCTACTTATTTTTCTTCCACTAAAGGCACAATGCACTCGGTATTTTTAGACATGGATAACACGTTCTTAAATAAGCTTTTTGCTTTCTCGTTACCTTATATTGAATATGATATTAGATCATGTTGATCCAAGGAAGGCTATTGTATTCCCCTTAAAACTAGTATCATTTCCTTTATGCATAAAAGGTATATATATCATTTGTACTTTTCCTTATACAATTGGATAGTTCTGACTACATCCCATTTGATTCTCCTGGATATAATTGATATTTTTTTATCATAAAATATATATTATAAATATCATTTCCTATACATATCATAGTATATGTGATTTATCCATAATAGAAGCATATGGAATTCAACTTACCATATTCATCTTCCCTTATTTATAGCACATTAATTCTTGAATATATTTATTCCATGTTGCACTTGTAGAACTTATTTCTTGAATTATTCCAACTTGTTTATTTAATATATTTTTAGTATATGTAGAATTAACTAGGTTGATTCAACCATAAAATCTTCCTCTATAGATCTTGTTCCCTATAAGTTAGGTATCATCTTTAATTCAATATCTAGATAGTTACATTCATACTTGTCTTAAATAATCTTATGACCAATAGTTGTTTTTCTTATGTTATCAAACATATTTAATTTGTAAAATAGTGTAACTCATATTAACCTTTTATAGATACCTTTCAAAATTAATTCCTAATGAGAATTCTATGATATTTTGGCTTACTTCAATCCTAAATTGGATTTCAGTAAATTTCCTCCCTTATTATCATTATATGGTGTCACTATCCCTATCTTTTTTCATCATATGGACTCCATCCAATATTGGTGGTTTTCCATCCAATTCTCAATAAAATTGATCATATACAGTAGCTATGACAAGTAAAATTATAATGGATTTAGGCTTAGAAAATTGATAAAAAAAATTGAGACTTATTGGTACTAGGATTTTGGAATCAATGTATAGTTGTACTTGAATACCCACCACATTATTCAAAAAAATATTATCCCATATGTTGATACATGGAATCCATTATTGGATTTTAATTCATATTTTCAATCATAGATAATTTCAATATACTACTTACTTGTATGATATATTATTCTTAATGAATAATGTATCACCAGGAATGGAGTATAGAAAACTAATACCATTGTTTTAAACTTCCTACACAATACATGTTTTTGGAATAGTATTCTTCCATGTGCTCTTGTATAATTTGTTCCTATGTCAACTATTTGTGTATCTCTCACTTTGACTAAATCCAAGCCAATCATTCAACCACTATCTCAAATAGATATATTCAACCTTTTTAATTAATATATTCTACCAATTGACTATAACTATTTTATGATAGGGATTTACAAAATATCTAATATAAATTATAAGATTTTAATTGAGATAGAAAGTATACTTTTCTAGATGAAAGTTCATTTATATTATTAATGTAATCACTTGATCCAAACGTAATGTTCTTATGAATTAATGAATTTTTATAATAATATAACTCATATTATATCCATTTTTTATTATAGTTGGCATTTTGTTATCGGAAAATGCTATTATTTTCAAGCCATGTCTTGAAAAATATTGGATGTTTCTAAAAAGGATATAAATTGAAACATTGATACTCCTTTTAATTACATCATGACATTGATGTGTATAAGGAAATATTCATTCAGAAATTACTCTATGCTACATTATATTAATCAATGTTAACATGTAAGACTCATCATTTATCCTCCTTATTAGCATCATAAATTTTATATTGATAAGGTAATGTGCATTTAAGAATTACATTACACTATATTATAATGATCAATGACTATTTGTCTGTGATATTGTTCAGCATACAATCATAAAGAAACTCATATCTAATTCATATACCATACATCATTTTCTCATTCCTTAATAAACTCATGAAGGAATATAATGAATTATATTTACCACTAGCATACCCTTAGAATGGTTCAAGCACTTTAAAAGAGATAATTATAAAATTTTTATGGATTACCTTTATTTCAAAAGGTTTCTCTATATGTAACTAACTTCATAAATGAATTAAAAATTCCTAAAGTATTTAAATCAAAATAGTGTGGAACTATATTAGGTATATCCTTGACAAATACTTAGTTTTTATTTATAGATTATTATATATCCACAACTAGGTATATAAGTCTTACACATTATATTTATCATGTATTTATAATAACTCAAGTACTACTGAACTATTAATTGAGTATGAGAAATAAAAACCAAAATTCATTCAAAAACATGAATAAATTCATTTTATTTCAAATAGAAACAAGAGATAAATGTTTTGGTTCTACCCAATGAAATTTCTACTAGAATAATTAACTTGTAAATAATATATATTTCTTTCTTAGAACTGAGAGAAAACAACATGCTTATTGTAAAATTTTTATACATACTTGGTTTTAGGATTTAAATAAACATATTTTATAGAAATATTGTATTGAATATGGAATAAGTGAAACATTAATTATAATTGATGAATATACTAGAAGACAAATAGATATCTTACTTATTTAATTTGATTTATATAATTTGAACTTCCAATGATTTTATTTCATGATATGGAAAAGTAAATAACCTCTTATTTAATGCCTCTTTATTTGAAATATGGTGTGATGGTGTATTTGGCATCACACTTTCCATTTGACTTTTCTCCTTGCCTTTCAACTTGTTCACCACAAGTACTAAAACTCTCTATAGGTTCTTACTAAATTGGTGAACCTTACCTAAAAGGTAATGAATATTTTTCTCCATACTTCAGTTTTTAAATCTTAAATGACACTATAGTAAATGAATGAAAATTATATAAGAATGTGATGTATTGAAATATTAAGATCTATATTTCAATTTACAAATATCATTTGAAGAGGTAACCAATTAATTTCTCACTTAACTTTCTCCTTATAAGCTTCTTAGAGATGAGACAACATGTTAAATCATCCATTTCCTTATGTTATATCCACAACTCACATTAGACATTGATGATATAATTATGACATCACCGTCATCTATTTCATACATGAGTCTCTTGTAATCATTTTTCTCACACTCACTTTCCAAGGTGGTAAAAAAAGGTTTTGGGGACTCCATCACTTTGAATTTTTTAAAATTTTAGTACTTTGTGACAGCACCTCTACTACTTTTGGAGATTCCATCCAATTTGGACATTTTATATATCTATTATTATTCATAGTGTGTTTGTGGTCTTACTTTACAATATTGTAAAAAATATACATAATATCTGTAATTTTATCATTAGAAAATATTAGACACTATTGATTAAAATAAATAATTAAATGTCTCTTGGTATTTTATCAAACTCTAGAAACCATTTGTAAAAGAATAGGGATACTATGTCTCTTGAGTAGTCTGGTGAAAGGATCCTTAAAACCTCCCCTTATATTCTAAAAGCTATGTCTACACCACTACTTGGAGATTTCATTTTAGGAATTTGACAAGCCATCCACAATAACTCGCAGCTCCTCAATCTATTGAGTGAAGTCCTAGATTTTAAAATCAAAAACAAGATTTAAACATTGGTTGACTTTGAAGTTGAAACAAGATAGTTATGGGTTCTCCTTTACTGTAAAATTTAGTTAATTCACCTCATCATTCTCATAAAAACTCCCAGGTAGTATGAGGCACCCTCAACTATAGCTAACGACCACCCCAACCACCTCGTTGTTTTCAAATTCAAATGATATATGCCGTTTGTGAATTAATATATCTTTGAGAGTTTCAATATTTTTTCAATAAATGTAATCTGTTTTTATTAATATATTCATTCTATTTTTTATTTATCACATATATAAATTAATAAAAAACATTATTTTGGACTTTATGCATTTTATTATTTATTATTTTATGTGTTCCCCACAGACAAACAAATGCATAAAATAATAAACAATTGCATAAAAGAAATAAAATTACCTTACTAGCCTTGACAATCTAATAATGGTTGATCCATTTAAAATTAATTGATCAATCATGACCTAGGTAAGTAATACCTAAGTCAGGTATTGATTCAAGATGCAGAACATCCCCAGTCCAGTGTGTCCATGTCTCGTCTTGGGTAGCACTTCATCTTGGCATGGTCCATGTCTTACTTCACCATCATCAAAGAAATAAAATTACACTCTCATGCGGGGTAGGTGATCTTGGGAGTGAAATATATAAAAAAAATATTAGAAATGCATTCCATTATATATATCGAATGAAAAAAAATGATGTGAAGACCATTATAACTACTTATTAAAAACATAACATGTAAAAAAAATTAACTAAATTATATAGACATACACAGTTTCAGTCAATTGATGAAGACCAATCGGTATGAGAAGTAAAATCATATTAAAAATAAATTTCATTAATTATAATGTTTGGGGAATATATTTAAATTCAATAATTTATAAAATTTAAATAATTTATCTTTTTTGGTCTAGAAATAAATTTAGTTTTTACACTAGAAATTAAATTAATAAATTTATTTGTTTTTATAACAAAAATAAATTAATTATTTTAAATAATAAAGTTATTATTATTTTTAAACCAATAAATTAATTTTAGGGTAAATTAAATCATCCTGGGTCCAAGAATCCACTCCAAGCCCACTACAGGTCCAGCTGAACACATATAAGCAAATCATGGGCAAGGAAAATCTACCCTATCCACTTTACAACTCAAGAAGACCCTTTTCATGGTAATTTCAGGACATGCATATCGATTTTTACCCATTTTTTGATCAGTTTATACCCATTCCTAATGTGTTACACCTGATCAGAGCATTTGGAATCATGAGTCATGGGTCATCCGAACCAGGGGTTACCTCATGGTTGTCGAAGGGGAGGCTGGTAGTGGTAGAGGGAGCATTAGATGACACTAAGATCAGTCGAATGGAGAGGGGGTTAGCCACAAGTTGGAGGAGTCGGGTGTCGAAAAATAGGCTTGTTGTAGTCCACTACTACAATGGTTGGCTCGAGTGAGTAGCACGACTGCGCTAGTGTGAGATCCGGGTGAGGCAATGTTGGTGGCGTCATTGATATAGGTTTAATAAACAGCATGGGATCATAGAACTGTGGTCATTCAATGTGTCTAAACAAGGAGGCTAACATTATTGGTCGAAGGAGGACACAGTGTAGCGGTCGGGACCTCATGGTGGAAATGAGTCGATGGGGTGGTTGGGCTTGCAATGAACTAGGGAGGAGCATCAGCCAGAGAAGGAGGGGGATAAGGGTGTTCTGGTGGAGGGGTCTATGATGATGGGTTTGTGGTATGGTTGACTTGCTTCCTTTATAAGTTATTCAATTTAACCCCTTTAGTTTTTTAATTTGAATGGGTGGATTAACCCTTTTGGCACGTTACCAAAATTTAAATAGCCTTTAGATAACAGGTTTCTTTAAAAATGTGGCCTTTTATTTTTTATCAAAATTCCAATTTAATTTGGATCACATCACCCCCATAAAATTTATATAGACTAATTGTAGGCTTTTAGAAACAAAACAAAATAGTTTTTTTTATTATATATTTTTTCAATATTCCACGAGAATAAAAACATCACCAGAGAATATGTTTCAATCTAAACCTGAGGGAAACTAGATCATCCAAAAATTAAAAATATGAATAGATATATATTTATACTATTCATCAGTTATTATCTGAAAATAGAAGATTTTTTATCCATACCAAAAATATCTAGTGTCCATAACATGGCCATCCATAATTATATTGAAGTGTGTTATGTTCTATTGGTAGTAATTTAAACCCCTCTAATTGATTTAATGAAAATTAATTTTTCCTGCCTCCAAAAATTCACATGATCCATCTTATACCAATTTTAGGTACCAAGGCACACAACAATAGTTAATTGTCTATGGATTTTGAAATTTTCATCATCAGATCAACATAACCTTTTCATATCTTTCGATATGAGCCATAGTAGAGGTCTGAGGGTCTCATGTGAATATTTTAAACTACAAAATAAAATAAACGATTAGCTCGTTTGATACCATGCATGTTTGACTGCATCTCATCCCCAGTGACCATTTATTGAAGGATATAAAGTTAAAACCCTCTAAATCATCAACACATGATTCAATAATCCACACACACATTGTTCATAAAATTTCAAGTGCAATCACAAAGCTCTGACAATCTCTTCAACATCGCGACGATCACTTCGATCACGTGCCATTAATCTATGAAGGCATTCTTGGATCGTTTGCCTGGATAGATCCTTTCCTTCTCTGGGATGGGGGATGATAGGGTAGATCTCAATCAATTGGAATGAATCACACTCGTAAATAATCTCTTCATCTTCCTATATAGTGGTTGTCTAAATTACACGTATAGGGTTCCCCGTCCCCCGTATATTTAACAAAAACTAAATGATTAATAAATAAATAATTATGATGATATTAATATGTCATAAATATTATTTATATTTTATTATGTACGATTAATATATATTAAGTACATAACATCTTAAAACCTGAGTCATTAACTCTACACCTCATTCCCACTGATATTAAATGAACCTTCAATATTAAAATAACATTAATTCATATAATATTATTCAATGTATATACTTTAACACTTGATTATAGTTTTAATAAATAAATTCAATCCAATTATTATATACTTGAATAATAATGAATTTATATATTTCTCAATGATCGATAAGTCTTGGAAAGCTCCCAGACACCATAGTGGGGCCTAACATGTCTTATATACCTATTCACCAAAACATGGCCGAATCACGAATGTTTTGTTGTGTGTGAACCTTTGGGACCTTATCTCAAGAGCAGTGAATAACATTCCCAGAACAATAGAGTCTAGTAATCAATTAAGGCCTCTAAAGAGACAAGGAATATTAATTGCAATGATAACCACCCAACAAACTTGTAATGTGTAATGTAGTCTCTCTATAATATAATATCTTATTATGTGGGATGCACAACTTGTTCCATAATCAATTATTTATTTATTATTTTTTAATCTAACTGGATTGATTTACCTTTGAATACCATGGAAATGGGTTTAATGAAGTTACTTACATCCTGATCAACTAGGCATGAGATATTTCTTCCTTGATTTGAAAGTGAAGAATTATATCTTGATCATTCAACAAATTTCATACCGTTAATGATGAATCCAACCCTAGATATCTCCCCATGACATCAATGGATTGTTTTTCTACTTGCATCAGTATATGTGATTAAATGGAACACATTGATAGTGATCACAATTCAGGAGACCAATACACATGTTTGTATACATGAACAACCAATGACACCTAAAACATGTTGTGTTCTTATTGGTGGGTCTTTCCTCATTATCTCAACTACTAGAGATCACCAAGTGTGAATTTCACGAGAAGAATTATTAATGCATATGATCCCTAAACACCTGATAGCCTATTATCAAAATTTTCCATTCAGTATGACATATCTAAGCCATATGACATATATTTATGATTAATTTCATAGTATCTTGTGGTTCACATTATAGTTTGGGAACTTCTATAACCATTTGATATGAAAAATTATCTATGTAAATTACCATTTAAATAGTGGATACAAATATATCAACACTACTATGGTAAGTGTACATCATGTATAACTCATTGTATCCATGATATGGTAATAAAAAATTACTAATTATAACAGGTCTAGTAAACGCATTATTACAACATTTATATCCCAATTTCCATCTTAGGGGTCATAAAATCCTCAATTAGAATCATCAAATCCTCAACAAAATGATCAATATGTGCCAATAGTAACCCTGAATCATCCCTAGACCACAGTGATGGGGGAATTTTAATAATCACCTTTTAAAGAATCAATATTCTTAAAGTTGGGGGGTAAATATAGATGGCCAGTATCTCATCCATTCCACCCACCAGGAGACAATCCTTTTCTATTCAGGGACCATTTTTCAAACATGAGTGAACACTCCCCCAAGGTCACTATTCATAGACCGAGATAGGAGGAACATATGATGAATGCAATCAAACCATATAGGTTTCAAAATCCAAAATGGTGCAATGTGTCCAAGGGTCTGAGAAATTACTATGATACAACCCTTGGAGGAGGAGTAAGTAGTGCAGAATCACCATATTTCATTGAGAGTAATGGGATAGCTATAATTTCCAAAGACTCCTCAATGAATATTGTCACTATAAACACAATAAATGATATATACCTAGATGAAAATGAAGTGGTACATAATGCATAAATAGTTCCTCGAGGTTAGGGTAACCTAAATACACCATATAAGGATGAACCTATGTGGAATTAGTGGAGGACACAGAACCTTGATCCTCAAAATAATGATATTCCACCCCTATAGAAAAACATGAATAGGGATAAAGAGAAAGGTGTGGCTACATCCCACTCACCACCCAGAAGATCTGAAATTCATTCCATAGAGGAACAAATCACATGATATGATAGAGATATAAAAAATCACAGACAAGTCAATGAGCTGATAATCCGAGGAAACATTTCCACTGGGTATTTTCCTCAGATAGAGAAGAATATTCCTCCTCCCACAAATCAAAATAGATATAATCATCCTGAAAGTGAGACATATGGGCATTAGGTAGACTCTGGATCTAGGAATTCAGTCTACATAAATGTGGAATTGAAATATGAACATGAATTTTCTCCATTATAGTGATGGCCTCTCCCCCATCATGGTGATCATTGAATCCTATAACAGGTTGATAATCAACGGGATATGAAAATGGTTCCACATCATCAAGAATATCCTGCTCCATGTATATGGGAGGAATCCCAAAAAGCGGTACCTCTAAATCTGCTCAACGCCATTGAATCATAAGCTTCTCAAATGGAATCTATGGAAGGGGGGAACGCACCCTTGTAACCCAAGAAAAATCCATATTTTTAATGGGTGGGCATTTATTTTCAACAACAAAATTTTAAAAATCCATCCTTCCCAACCTTTCATGGCATGAGGTCCATAATAACACCTCAAGCACTTTCTGTCCCAATGCATCCCAATGTTGGGCCCTCGGGTTCAGCAAGATGCAAACAAGATGAGATGTTTTATACAAAATCTGATAGGGCCAGCCTTTGTTTGCTATAGTTGACTTCCAATAGTATCCATTATGGTATGGGAATACCTTAATCATCATTTCCTTCCACAGTTAAACTCCATTATAAGGAAAACAAAAAAATTCAACTGCAAAAATTGAAAAAATTACAAAAAATAGAGGGTTTAATACTACATATCTAGGTTGGATGGTTTAACTTTTTCACTAGGAATCCCTCTCTTATAATATAAATTTCTAGAAACTAATTCTAAAAATCATAGAGATTAGATGTAAACCCCTTTTATCCTAGTGAAGTATACATCGAGGTTCTATGAGTTTGCATAAATGGAACAATTCCTAGAAGATTCCATTCAGTAGACCTGAACTAAATCTTGGCCCATTCCCTTAGCACATAAGAAAATGCATCGTAAGAAAAATACTAATTTTTTTACCCTAAAAGTTGTATTGGTTCCCATAAAGAACATATGTAGTCCCCAAATCACCCAAAGCCTACCATCAAGCGGTAGAAACAACAAAATCACTGTCGATCAGAAGAAAAGGAGATCAGGGTCTCCCATAATTTGTGGAATGGATAAATAAAGAATACTCCTTCTGAAATGATTAGTTCTTTGGTTGATTCCATGCATCCATGGAAAATAACCTACTCAATCTGTTGTATCCAAGGAAACCTATGAAGTTTAACCTCACTGATCATCCTAACTATTTCCTTATCCATAGAAGGATGGGTCACACCATATAGGATTGCTTCATCATCAAATACATTCTCCAAATCATGGTTGTTTCTATATATGTGACACTGGTGAATTCTCTATCATAGGTGAATTGTGTAACCATCACCCAATTTGAACAAGGGGTGAATGGAAAGATGATCCGGCCAAGCATGGTAAAGGTTTTGATAACTGAATAAATATAAATATAGTTGAACATGAAAATTTCATCCTAAGAGAATAGCTTCATGAACCCATAAAAATCATATCAACAAGGGATTTTACATCTAATACACCCCCCCATAGGTGGACATAATCATTAAACACATGAATATATATAATGCTAGGAGTTATATTCAGCTCCTATGCAATATCAAACTCTAGAAAACTTATTTCATTAAATTTTCCGAGAATAGGAACCGCCCCACCAAATGGAACCCTCATCAGATGAATGGATCCTATTAAGTTATATTGAAATAATAAAATTAAGATTTTCCTTATCTGATGATGAATACTTCTCTGAGTATCTGTCCCCCATACCTGATTGGGGAGATGGATACCGAAGGCATAGGAGCTAAGGACATAGGGGACAATGCAGGCATGGTAAAACAAAATATTTTTCTCAAATAACCATAGAGGATATATATGCAGGTGATGCTAATTTATGATAAATCCAACAAGTTCAATAGAAACAAATAAGGTGTCCCATATCCCTCTAATAGTCATCCATGACCAGTCATCTTACACGACTGACTATTGGGGGTGCGATTGTCTGATCATCCTAGAAAAGGGGGAAGGTAGACATGAACCATGATAATTTTATTAGATACTCATTATAACTCTACTTAAGAACCAGGACCATCCACCAAAAACACCACAACTCCTAATCCATATAATAGGGAGCATCCCTGTTGGAACCACTTTGTGTATAAGTTTGTATTTGTTGTCAATAGTTGTCAATGAAGATCAAAATGAAGGAGATCATGAAGTACTCCAATGAAATGGAGGAATGGAAATTCAGATGATTGTTGTACTGATCATAAGTTCAAAGAACATGTGTCAAAGGTGACACATTGTTTACAACAATGGAGAAGTGAGGTATAATCCATATGAGGATGATTAAAGAAGAATGGGGTTTGGATGAAGTCCATGAAACTCCTCATGATTGCATGAGAACCATGCAAGAGACTTCTTGAAGAACTGAATCATATGTTTTGCATGGAGTAGATAATGATTTTTGAATAAGAAGACAATGTGCAAGTGATTGGAATTCTGAGATGGCCATGCACGTCACATTGTCATAGAAGATAATGATGCTAAATCTATTCCTTCATGGAATACATATCACAATAGTGGAGTTTGTGATGAAAGCAGAAGAGTTGCTGAAGGATACAGATCACTGAGAAGAAGTGTTTTTGAGGTGATCGTGCTTGTTGACAAAACAAACAAATGACATACAAATTTGTTGAAAAAGGAGATTCAATGGTGTTATATAGAGTTCAAGGGATGTGGTTAATGATCCATGTTTGGTCAGAGAACGTCGACAAAGGAATGGATGATCTGGAGGCGGTACAAAAAGAGCAGATACAAGTTGGTGATATTTCCTAGTGTTTGCCAATTTTTTGGCCCTCAAAATCGGAAAATGAAGACATGGATTGTCTGCAAAAGGAGGTTCGCACAAAAAGGAAGCGGTGCATGAAATATAAGAGGCTTGCGCGAAATACTTAAGTTCAGCGCAGAAAATAGCGGGATGTGCGAAATAGGGGATCGAGGTTTTTCGCGCAAATAGTGTTCCGAAATCAGATTGGTGAAAAATGGCAAAGGCATGGGCTACGCGGAAAATAAGGGTTGTGCGCGAAATACTTGAGCTGGGCGCGAAAAACAGCGTGGTGTGCAAAATAGCAAAGAGAAGTTTTTCGGATAAATAATGTTTCGGAATCAAAACGTCGAAAAACGGAAAAGGCATGGGTTGCGCGAAATATCTGGAGAGGTGCGCGGAAAACGATACCTGTGCGAAATATTACGCGCTAGATGAGAGGTTTTCCACGCCGAAGGGTATTTTTCATGAGGGGTCTCAGACGCCTATAAATATGAGGTGAACCCCTCTCATTCAGTGAGGCTCAACACTTAGACAGATCTCGAGCTCTGGCACGTGGAAAAATTGAGGTATAGAGTGGTGCGTGAAAAGAAGAAGGGTTGCGCAAAAAATAAGGTGTTGTGCGAAAAAGGGAAGATTTGAACGAAAAAGGAGAGTTGCGTGAAAAACCTTTTACGCGCCAAAAGTTATTTTTACGCGCAAGGTTTAAATTTTACGTGCAAGGCACCAGGAAGGGAGCACGCAAATTTGGGGGTCCCATAGGCCTTTGACAGGTGCTTAGCAATCTCAAATATGCTTTGCGAAGACGGAAGAACAATAAACCATTTGGTTTTATGAAGAGAAGTGGTACCGCACACACATGACTGATGGTTAACATCCTCATTGTGCTTTGCGAAGAGAAGAAGAACGGATCATGCAACTAAACTCAGATCTGCACAGAAAGAGGGGAATATATCAATACACTCAGGTGTTAGTATTTAGAATCAAAGGAAGAGAATAAGAAGATATAGTGCATTCAGTCATTGCACTAAAGAATAAAGATTGAACTAAAAAGGGCATCAACTGTTGAACCCTGATGCAAGCAAAGTATCATGCTGAATAGGAGACAAAGAATTTCAATGCACATCTATTGAAAAGACCTTCACATCTATAAACTGAGTGGGACTTCACCAACGGCAGTGAGCCAGGGGGAGTCAACGGGAGTGACCCTAGGGATGCAGTGAGCTATCCATAAACTTTTGTAAAGGCAGTGAGCCTGGGATAGAGTGACTATACCCAAACATTTGTAATCCACAGCTAGTGAAGCATAGTGGATTTTGGTACGACCGAAAACCTGTCGGCGTGTGCTCCTTGGACGTAGGCATTAGTGGTGAACCATGTAAAAATAGATGTGTCATCTCTCTTCATGTGAATGTTTCATTGGTGATCATATCCATCATACAGGTTTAAGTAGTTCCTACCAACGTGGGAACGAGATCCACAACTTTAAGAAGAAAAATTTGACACCCTGATTCACCCCTCCCCTCTCAGGGTGTCCCAGGGTCCTACAATCCCCACCTTGGGAATAGAAGACATTTGGTACAATAGTTCGACAATCAAAAATAATTGAAATTTGTTCCAGTGAAACTCTTGATCCTAGATTCTCTCTATATTTTAAAATAATTGAGATAGGTGATCATTGAAGCTACTTAGATACCATAGAAGTTCAAGACCAAAGTCACTCTAGTCAATGTTAATCATGCATATTTTATGACACCATAATTTTATATCATCGTCTAATTCAATGAAAATGATCATGAATAAGTTATATTCGGACATATCAGACCCAAAAATGTTCCATTTAAACTTGAAAATGTAAACATCTGAAGGGATCTGATTGAAAATGGTTCTGGGATCAACCTCATCGCGATTCAGTCCCTTTGACATTTGGGATATAGATAAGGGGATTTATCTCTTGCATATCATCCCATTTAAGAGTATAGTAATAGAAATAAAATACCATTTCAGATGATTAAGATCAAGGATCATTTTTTTGAATCTCACATATAATTCTATGTTCATGGTTATCCAGAAACAAACAACATATAATGTCCTTCTCAAGAGGCCTTACCTTCATAGACACATTGCAGTACCGTCAACATTTCTTCAATGTTTCAAATACCCAATCAATGGGATGGTGGGAATACTATATAGTTATAGTACTCCCTTAAAGTATTGTTAATACACATACAATGTGGCTTGTTTCTATAAAATTGATGGAAAAAACCAATAGTAGATGAAATCTATCAACGATGACTCTGTATGTTCAGGATCTCCCAACCCCTAGAGGTAGCATGATAGTAAATAATTATCTCTTAAATCTATCCATGACGACTTTTTATGTTCTAGATGACAATGTCTCTTTCCATGGTCTCTCTCACCTCGATAATGAAATAGACACCCTCATATTACTTATCATGTCTAAAAATACCTCCATGTACTCATATATGGAAGAAGGATATGATGACCTCATGAATTCCCCTTTTACATTTGAGGAATTTGTCTCCACCACCATTGATAAATTCTAGCAGGTAAATATAGGAACTGAAGAAGACATGTGAGCCCCATTGATAAGTTCCTCTATGCCTCTCTCGGATCAAGATATATATATTGAATTTATAAAGAAACATCCATGAGTGTTCAATTGGAATTATACTAAAATTCCTTGGTTGAACCCCAATATGGCTATGTGTAATCCTGGATTTCCTAGTATCCATAGAGGTTTCAGGTAGGCAGGATAGAAGATTCACCCCTCCCATGCTACTAATATAGAATCATAAGTCAGAACATTTTTCAAATTTGACCTTTTTTGGGAATTGAAATACCAAAAAATGCTTAACAACATCATCCCTATAATGAAAAATAGAGGGTAGATTAGTCTCATCATCGATTTTAGAGACCAAAATCGATATTGTTTGAAGGAATAATTCCCATTTCTGATCATAGAAATTTTGATCAATGAAACTTCTAGATTCCAAGTCCTTTACATTATGGATGGGTATTTGGGGTATAATCAAATAAATATTGTCTCTGAAATGAGGCATCCACTGACTTCAGAGAACCGCAAAGGATATTTTTTTATTAGGTCATGCTCTTTGGATTAACGAATAATGGGTATACTTACCAACATGACATTCATTATCTTTAATCCCATCATAGGAAAAGTTATAGAATTTTATTTCAATGATTTGGTAATAAAATATCAGAAATAGTGTGATCACCTCACAAATCCTCAATAAATCTACAACAAGTTGCGGCAGCACATCTTGAAGATAAATATATTGATGTTTACTTATGGGGTAATTTTATGGATGTTTATTGACTTTTTTGTATGTTTCCTCATAATTAGGGTTGATCAAGAAAATAATATTGCAATCCTAGATATTTCACCCCTTGGAAAATCAAAAAACTAAGAGGGATAAAAACTAAAACTCACATATATTCATCATTTCATTACCAACCTAGACAGAAAATATATCACCTTCACCAAATTAATAAATAAAGGATTCACCCACCAATGGGATAAGGATATACAAGAATATTTTAGAATCTAAATAAGTACTTTTTTAACCCACTGGTCATGATTCCATTGGTAGAAGGAAATTCACTTATCTTATGTGGATTTCATGGAGTGGTCACTTGGTGCTCTCCTCACAATAAAAAATGTTGCATGGAATGAAAATAGTCTCTACTACCACAATTTAACAATGTTCGGTTCTGAGACCTGGTATTATAATGTTGTGAAGAATTGCATCATGATCAAATTTGTAGTGGAAAAGAAGAGACATTGCATGCAACATCACAAAGTCCACTTTGTTCTCTTGTACTGACCCCCTTAAGTATATCATTTTCTACCCTATGATTACTTGTCATTTGACCTGAGGGGTTGTTATTCTGCAACAATATGACATCCATTTTGTGTCAAAAAAGGTAGTTGAAAGTAAATATTTGGAATATTTACTTACAAAACATCCCACACTGAGGTTGGTGCATGGTTGGAACATGGTTTGAGGAAATCATGCACCAACCTCTATAAAATGTGTGATATAGAATAGTGAAACCAGAGTTCCTACATGGTTAGGTGAATAGTTTTTGAAACTATGTTACCCAAACCATACAACCTATTCTAGTGGAACTAGTATCACCTGAATGGTTGGTGCACGATTTGGAAACCTGTGTGGCCAAAAAATGTTTTTTACCTGATTTTTTAAAAATGTTGAAATTCCTAAAATACCCCTCCCCAGTTTAAAACTTATCGTCCCTCATTTTCTCACACTCATAACCCCTCTATCCAAATTTGTTCTCACCCTCCCCTTGCTCTCCTTCATGGCCTCTTTTTGGGTGATTTTTTTCTAAATTAATCAAAAGAAACACAAATTGTGTTTCTTATACTCCTTCTCCTTTGGTTTTCCTCTCTTATTTCTTGATTTTATTTCTACCTAGTGGTTACAATGAATTGGGGTTGTTATAGTATAAATTTCATGGCATGGGGTTTGATGTTTATGGATTCATCTTACTTTTATCAGATATACTCTCTCTTAGATTGTAGTTTTCAACTAATTATTACTGGCTTCTAGGTAAATTGTAGGTTGTTTCATATTATTCCATTATTTGAAAACAAAATTTTTAATTCCTCTAAATCTAATGATTCCCTAAATGGTTTTTTGTGTGTAAATGAGGGGTTTAAAAAGTGTTTTGGTGTGCATCAAATGGTTTTAAAAAAATATTTCCCCATTGGATATGGTTGGAAATATTGTTCTTTGGCATGTGGTGGTCATCTTTTATTGAAAGAGGATTTTTATAGTTCGAAAAAATGGGGTATATCATAAGGAAACCCTACATATATAGGTGGTAATACAAGGATAAGTACACTCACCATGCCCCACCATACCTAGTGGGATTACACTACATCACTAACTAAAACATGGATGATGATGTGGATTAATGATGGATAGATCATGGGAATGGAACTTCACATCCATGTTTGTTCACTGAGAGTATAGGGATCTCAGGCCCTCACTGACCCTAGATACTTAGGGATTTTAGATATTTCTAGTATTCTATGCTTACCATCTTATAAATTATTTTTGTTTTCTTCAGTTATTAAAAAATTTTAAAGCATGTTAAAAATTAAAATTTTCACATTTCATTTTAAAACTTGAATATTTATTTGACTTATAATTTCCATGTATGGAAAAAATGGTGGGACCCTTTTGGGAGTTTGATTTCACACCCTATATACATTCAAGGGGTGTATGAAGACCTTGTTTTGTTTGACTGAGGTAAAGGAAAATATTTGTATGGTGGTGATAGATACTCCTATTAGTGGATTTTTGTAATACATGTTGGTGGTTATGTAGTGGGTGGTGGTCCCTTATGTCATGAGAATACAAATGTATTTTTGGTTGGTCTCTTTTCCCCTTTTTTTAATTTTTACTTTTGACTTTATATGAAAACTTTAAACTTGTGTGTGGTCATTTTGATATATATCTTCTTATGGATGTGTTCTATCTTTATTTAAGATTATATTTATGATTTTGATGGTTGGAATCATTCCCATATGAGTTCATAAATTCCTAGGTACTATTTTTCAGCCTGTGGGTTTAGGAATACCCTTAGGCCATGCCATAGGATGAGTTGGGTGATAGATTGGATGGATTATTGGGCTAGTTTTTTGAAAAAAAATGTATCATTATAGGTTTTAGATTTCTTTAGTACAATCTATTTTAGGAATGGTTGGGATAGATGGGAGTTATAAATTTCAAGGCTTGAGGTTCTAGTTTTGAGTGGGGTTGTTAGAAAAAAACACCTCATTATTAGCCTTAGGTCGCAATGAGATATTAAGAATTTGGTTTGAATAATCCCTTGGGATTTAATGCATATACTACAAATTGGGAATGGCCACCAATGTAGGGTGGATTGGTTTGGGTTCTTGTGGATTCATTTCTATTTATGTGAGTTTTTATTTATATTTTTTACCTTACTCCTAGTGGTTTATTGTATTGATGATTTCACACTTTTTTGTTTTGAGTTGTGTAGTATCATTCCTCCTAGAAGACCTAATATACAACCATGAGAGGAGGAAATAGAGAATTAATGCTTGGAAAACCCTCCAGTCAATAAAAGAGTTATATAGGAAGTGATTTTAGATATCTGAGCCCTAGATCATCGAGCAGGCTTAGGTCCAACTCAATCTAGGTAAGATGAATGAGGACTAGAAAAGGATTGGCCTCATGAGTTTATGAAGAATAATTCTTATTCCTTGTAGGAAAGTTCTAGCCACTAGGAATTCAGATACTTATTGGAGGAAAGAAAAAATATCTTTGAGTATCATGGAAATTTAGAAGCTATTAAAGTGAATTATTTCAGGCTTATGTTGGATGTCCCTGGTCACATGTAGTGGGAGACTATGGTTCAGGATGGAAAGCATTATTATATGGTATCAAAGAACTTTAAGGACTCCTTTATAAAGTAGTTATTCCAAGAGACCTTATCACACATATACATGGGATTTACTGGCACTTAATTATGGGAATCATTTAATATTATAATACACTCACCACTTTGAAAATCTAGTCCACTTTTCTCTCAAGATGATCCCCAATGACAAGATGAAATCCTAACTGTATGTAATGGGGATGTGTTTGTATATTTTATCCAAGGTATTCCTATTTCAACTAAATACATATGATGCAGTGGTATGCTGGGATTTAATGGTATAGATTAACTAGGAAAGTGTTTCAAGTCTAATTGGGATTCTTCTAGTGTCATTGCAGAGTGGGATTGGCTCATTTGAAAAGAATAGGAAGCATGATAAGCAATAATATAAGTGTTTTAGTAGCTCCAAAAATTCACTTGAATTATTTATCTAGTAGCTATAGGTGGATGAGATATTGTGTACTATTTGTGAAGAAGGTCTAGGAACATGTGGTCCACATGTTAATTCCAACCTAGGGTTTTTTATTGATGTATGGGATATCTAAAAAGGTTTTTTAGAATTCCCCTCCTTATCATAGTGTTGAAATAATTATATATACTTGAGGAAATCAGCTCAGTTTAATTTGTCAACGGATATGGTATCCCATTCAGGTGGATTTGGTTGAATGTTCATACCTTCTTATGGGTAGAGTTGGATTAAGGTATATCCACAATGTAATATTCTTAACCCTGATGCTACATAACAGTGCTCCAAGCCCAGTTGGTTGTATGGCCTCAAGCGCATCTCCCCAAACACCGGAGCCTTATGACTAGTAATGAGAGGCCTAGGTTTGGTAGTGGGGAGACTATGCCCTCATTAGTAGAGTGTAACACAATGGAATAAAATAACAATTCAATACTGGAATCATTAATACCATACAAAAGAAGTAAATAGTGAAATATCGATAGTATAATTAAACTAGAATCCATATAATTCAAAAGATTATTCTACATGTTATATGTTATAAAAAATATCCAAAAACATGTCACACTATAGCCATGTACCATAAAATTACCAAAAGTACAAAAAGAGAAAAAATATACTCATAAGTATCACAAGCCTCGTTTTGGTCCCATGATCTCCTGCTCATAAGTAGCATATCAATTTCCTTTATGAGTGTTCATTCCCTTATCGACACTAGAAATCATATAATCTATTTGGGTCCAAAACATGACCCAAATATGGTTTGAGACTAAATCCAAATAGGAAACCACCCAAGGTCTATGATAATTTGTTAGTAAATATATATAACGGGGAGTGCGCAATAATGAAATCAGTAAGCTTGGAAGTACTCAATGGTAAAAAACCGACTTCCAATGGTCTCTATTTACATTTAATTTTACTATCAATTTATCAAATAAATTATAATGAATTCTTATGTCTCAAGATCAATCATATGCCTGACATCCCCAATATAACTAGAAATACAACAGATGCCTTAGAAGTCAATAATAAAAGTATGAGTGAAGAGTGAATCCAAGATTATTCTTTGGCTTGGAAGATGTGTCATAAGCCATTATAATTCAATTCACAAACAGATCTCATCCATGAAATTCTTAAAGAGGAATTCAAGTATCACTCCAGGTGAAAATCCACCAACACCCTACAAGACATTCTTGGTGAACCTCTCAGGAATCTTGCTATCACTCTAGGTGTGGTATAAGTCAATGTCAACTGAGCCCATCCTTGGTGGTCATATAGGAAATCCCAAAGTATCAATCATTACATAAATTCAAATTCCTCTTACGTCCATCCATGGTAGCCCTATAGGGATCCATGATTCACTCATCATTTAACACAACCTCTATGAGCCTATCTGTGGTGTCTATGGTTCTCTCATGGCATAAACATATTAAACTCTTTGAGCTTGTCATTGGCATTTTAACCAAATCCAACGTTCACTCAAAGAATAAGGTAAAATAGTCTATGAGCCTTTCCATGGAATTCTAACCAAATAGATGATTCACTCAAGGTTAGTTACCATTTCATCATTCTATTAATTTACACATTTAATTAGGCATGATAAGGTCAAAAACCAAAAGCATCTAATATAAATCACCACAAAACAATGTCTCAAGAAAGGACCAACCTCATAAAGATTGGTCATCTATTTACTCACACGGTCACATTTCTCATAAAATAATCTCATGAAAATTAAATTATAAGATGGACTTTACATTATTAAACTCACATGGGAAGGTAAAAAAGTAAGAAAAACAAACCAAACATGATTAAACAATCAAAGTCTTACAAGGGTTAAGGGGAAAGTTGACCATCCTATACACTTAACCAATTCAATTACAACTAAAAACATTATAATTCCCTTAATAATCTCAAACTATTTTTATGAATCCAAGAAAGGGAAAGATAGGCTTGTCTCATATGCATCCTAGGATAAATGACCATAAAAGGTCATCCAAGGGAACTCACCCCTGGGGTGGCCCTTGATCCAGCTATACAACTTAATACATGCATCAAAACACATATTACATTACCTAAACAAAAATAGGAAACAAAAGGGTTTAATTATAACTCAAAGTGACACCCTAAAAATGGGTGCACAATATTCTGAAATATATAAATAGCTAGACAACTAGAGAAAGGAATGTGACCACCTAACTTAGTCTCATGCAATATAACTCATTTAGTATCATGCATTGATTCATCCCAGTTTTGGAGAAATATAAAGAATAGATGAAGAACGAGAGATTATGGCATATGATCATAAATTCAAATAGGGTATCCACTGTTTTGAAGAATTGACAATGGATAAAAAACGTGATTAATTATCAATGTGGTTCCAACGTGGTCAACAACAATAGAATTGGAGTTCAGACCACTTATAGAACTAAAAACTATAATAGATGGTTTTTTATTCAAAAACAAGGAGAAAAGTTATTGTGAATCAAATATAGGATACTGCCTCTAATTTAAAAAAACCATTGGGAAATTACATGATGTGTAATTCCCCATTTTCACTTTTTAAATAAAACATAATACACATCGTAAATTATCATATCCAGGCCATTACAAGTCATGAAATGGGATTACACAAAGTGTATCCCCCCCCCCTCACATCATGTTATCAGAATGCATTCATCCTATGACCTTCGAACCTCTTCTTTCCCATGTACAAACCATCCATCCCATGGCCCGACGTAGGTTCTATGATAAAAAAGAAAGTAAGTAGCATTTAATCTATAAAATTAATGATTTTTACCTAAAAAAGAAACGATTTATTAAAAAAAATCCCCCCTTAAATTAATCCCTCCCTAAATTTCCCTTCCAAGGGTGGTGAAGAAATATCTGAGAACAAATCTAACCAATGTGATCATACATTTTCATCCCTCTCCTAGGTTTTTGTCCAGCACTCAGTCATGCTGTCATGGCACCCGTACTAAAGGAATGAACCAAATGCGGAAAACCTTCATGCTACGATACACAATTTGTAAATGATGCTCCTCAAAGGATGCATCTATTTGGAACTCAACCTCTTAAGGTAGAAAAGTATGAGATACTTTAGAATTGTAATGTCACAACTACAAAATTTGGAAGATGTCATGCATATCTCGGTACCTCTAAGGTAACTGCAATCGATAGGCAACCAGCCCGACTCTCTTCATAATATCAAATGGCCCAATGTATCTTGGCTAAATCTTACTGAGTCTCTTAATCCTCTTGTGTCCCAACCTTGGTGAAACACATAGGAAAACTCATTCCCCAACCTAAAACTCCATATTTCATCTATAGTGATTAGAATAAGATTTCTGAGGAGACTATGTAGAATCCATCCTCTTCTGAATCAACTCCACTTATTCAGTGGTCTCCTGGACAAGATGAGGCCCCATAATAGTTATTTCTATTTCATCAAACCAACATAGGGGTGATCGGCATGGCCTATTATTCAAATACTCATATGGTTCCATATGCATTGTATCCTAAAATCTTTTGTTATAGGAAAAATCTACTAGGGGTATGTGCATCCCCCATGAAACCCCGAAATTCAAGTCACATGCCCTCAATATGTCCTCAAGAACCAGAATCATGTGCTCTAACTGGCCATTTTCTTGGGGTGGTAAGCTATGAACAAAATCACTTATGTATCTAGAACCCTCTATATCCCTTTCCAAAACTGAGAATTAAATTGGGCAAACTTATCAGAAATGATATAATGTAGAACCCCATGCATTCATACAATTTCATGGATGTACAACCTCCCAAGATCATAAAAACTGAAGGTTTCCTTGATCTATTAGAAAAGTGAAACCTTCTTGATCCTATCAACAACAACTCAAATGGAATAGTTACCTCAAGGTGACCTCAGTAAACTTGTTATGAAATCCATCGGAACATCATTCCATTTTCACTCAGGGATAGGTAATAATTGTAAAAGTCTATCTGATCGCTAGTGTTCCACCTTCACCTACTAATAGTTGGAACATCTCATGAATAAATCAGATACATCCCTTTCCATACCCAGCCACCAATACTGACGGTGTAAATCCTGATACATAGTGGTGACACCAGAATACACTATCCATATAAAGGCATGAAAAATCCCACACCAAATCCTCTCACATTTCTGATGAAACCCATACGTGACCATATAAATGCAGAACCACATCCTCTCTTATAGTCCAACCATGATAAGGGTCCTCATCGACCATACTATCTCATAGAACTAGGCCTTCAGAATCTAATTGTTGTCTCATCCTCGCTTTGTCCAGTAGGGTAGAGGTAAAAGCTATGGATGAAAGAAACGAATATCCCTGACTGTTGTTCACATAAAAGTAATTCTTAGGGGAAAAATCCATAAAATTCCACTCATTATTGACTTGATTCACTTCCATATTGGAGTCATCATGCTCAATGAATTAGCCACTTCATTGCCTTTACCAGACATATAGGAATGTTCAATGTTAAAATACAGAAGGTATTCCACCCACATCACTATATAAAATGCATATCATACTGTGTAAACATGTACTTGAGGATTTTTTGTTATGTTTAAACCACAAACGCTAACCTAGAACATAATGTCTCTAACAGTTTAAAGCATGAACCACCATAGATAACTAGATATCATGTGTTTGGTAATTCCTCGCATATGGATTTAACTATTCAGTCACATACCCAATGAATTGACCCCCTTCATAAGAAATGTTCCTAGCCCAATACATTATGTGTCATAGTACACAATGTAACTCTATCATTACTCTAGAAAAATAAGTATCAATGCTGAAGCCAATCTCTATTTTAGCTCCTAAAAGATAGTCTCATAGGAATTTGGACACACCTACTTCACACCCTTCTTAGTTAATCCTGTCAATAGTGCTGTTAAAAGTTTGAAGTCCTGTATGAAATTTCTATAGTAATAAGTTGGCCCTAGGAAACTCCAACCTCAAAAATGTTCTTGGGATACTTCTAGGAGACTAATTCTTTCACCTTCTCTAGGTCCATTGATACTCTTGTCTCTGAGATTATGTAACCTAGGATGTTATTTTGATCCATCCAGAAGTGGCACTTTTTTATCATAGCATATAATTTATACTCTCTTAGTGTATTCAAAATGATCTCAAAATGTTATCCTTGTTCCTGTCGATTTTGAGAATGCACTAAGATATCATCCAAAAAAATCACAACAAATGAATCAAGATAAGGATGGAAAAAATGGTTCATCAGTACCATAAAGGATGTTGGTGCATTCTTGTGACTGAAAAAAATAACCAAATACTCATACAAACCATATCATCTCTGAAGGGCTATGTGAGGTATCTGTTATGATCTAAAATACACCTAATGATAATTGGATCTCAAATAAATCTTTGAGAAAATGTGATCTCATTGGAGATGATTGAAGAGATCACCTATCCATGGAAGAGGATGCGGGTTCTTAACCCTCAAAAGGTTCTATTTCTGATAATCCACACACAGCCTAAGGTTACCATATGCCTTTTTCATACAAATGACTAGAAAACTCCAAGGAGAAGTATTGGATCAGATGAAATCCATTGCCTCTAAATCCTCCAGCTTCTTCTTGATGTCTTGAAAATCTAGCGCAGTCATCCTATAAAGAGGAATGGACACTGTTATAGCTATTGGAAGTAGCTTAATAGAGAAATATACCTCTCTCACTAGAAGTAAACCTGAAAATTAATATGGGAAGGCATCCCTAAAATGATAAACTACAGGAGTGAAATCCATCTGACATGTTCTCCAGTAATCCATATATAAACTCCAATATGAAATTTCATCCTGCCCAACCCACAATGCTTGGGTCTATCTTGGCTCACATGAAATCCCATTCACCATTTTTTAGAAATTTCACACCTCGAGTAACATAAAACTCACCCTGTAGGGATAGAAATCGAAAACGGCTCGAAGGGAAACCAATTAATCCATCCCTATAATAATATCAAAACCTTCCATATCAAGGATATAGAGGTCCCATATGAAGTGACACCCACCAACCTCAAGGGGGAACTCCTTGCACTAAATCACACATTTCATTTTCACCCCTAATGGAGTGCCTAACATCATAACATTGTTAGAAGTAAAAACACAGAGCCCAAGGCTCTCTAAAACAAGAATAGATATGAAACTCTATGAATCCCATATATCAAAAAGTACATAAGCTAAAACATAGGCTACTAAAATAGTACCTCTAATAGTAGAAGGTATTTGACCATTCTTCTACTGGGTCTATAACACTGCATATGATTAATATGTACAACAGCCTTGGGACATTTCCTGGAAACCAAGAGCCGATCCACCTTGTTGTCACTGCAACCTAGGGTCTAGCTACCATGACCATGACCACCACCTTGCATGAGTAGCCTGATGTACCCAATCTCCCAATCTGATGAGAATTTTCAAACCGTACTCCTAAACATGGAGTTAGTGGAGACCCTATCTCAATATATTCTAGTAAAAACATATTGTATAATCATTTTAGATGGCATATATTACCACAATATCAACACTAAACTGGGTCTACGACCTCATATGCCCCATCCTACCACAGTTGTAGCACCTCACATTCCTACCTACAAATAAATTTTGACTACTAACCACATAGTATGGATGCTCTAGAAGATTCTTCCTACTGCCGATCAAAACAATACTAGATCTAGGTGTCGATCCTCTCTAACTCACACCTCCATATTCCTTTAGGTTACACTATGTGATCAGTTCTTAATTCACTACAGAAGATACAATAGTCAACATGAAGACATTTTACTATGATCATATTTCATACCTAATACCATCCTCAAATATCAATGATTTTTATATATTTTCACCCATCAGAATAGGTTAGAACCACTAGAGCTTAGTAAAACGGGATGAATAGTCCATAACTAATAAATCACCTAGCTCAAGATGCATAAACTCTTAGGCTTTATTGGAACTCAGTATCATGGGATAGTAGTAATCATAGAAGACTACATGAAAATCTTCCCACCCTATATCCTAATAATTCTTTGTCGGAATGATAACATCTCACCATATCTTGGTAGAATCACATAGCATATATGTCACTAGCGTTACCCTCCTCTCAAGAGGTGTGCTTCAAGATTGTAAGACTAGCCTCTAAAAATGAATCTACAGCCCTTGGTCCTCCATACCCCAAAACCATGGGAATATTCTGCTATTGGAACACTTATTCCATCACTTCCATAGAGGCAGAAGTCTATGGTTCTCCCTGAATGGTTTTCACGAACCTCATAATGCCTTCAAAAAATTATGCATCAGCACCTATGTCCGGTATAAAATATGGTATGGAATTTGGAATGATTTGGGGATCCAATGGTAGCCCATGGCCTATCACCTCTGGGGTATTCTCATCACCACCCTCCCAGTTTATATCCTGAGGTCATCATGGTGGCATGACTCTACAATGCCAAACACATGGCTCAATTTGAGAACATTTTTAATATTTGCAGATCATCAGAATAGATACAAAACAAGAAAAAACAAAATATTCCTTTAATAACTCTCCCCTATTATTAGCCCATAAGTTATTTATAGGTTCCAAAAAAATGAGAGACTGATAAAATTACACTACTATTTTCATGTCTTGTCATGTTCTCTATGAAAATTCATTTTTGTTTCAATTTATTTTTCCGATTCATTTCATTTTAAACAGAGTTCACATTCACATCCAAAATTGACACTCCTTGAAAAGTAAACACAGTCCCTTATCAAAGGGTAACCCAATGGTATGCTGCATTATTATCTTTGGGGGCCCATACTCCCCTTGAATCAAATCTTGGAATCCATTTATAGCACATCATAACACAATTCACTTCAATACCGCAACATGATCCACCAAATTCTAATCAATGAGGGAACATACCCCTTAAGAACCATAGTTTGGCAGTCATCCAATCCTTACAATAACATTTATCAATATACCTATGAAAATATTAGAAATATCAATCATGAATTCTATCACAAAAAAAAATAAAAATAGTAAATCACTATAAATAACAAAGCATCAATACATGGCATGTGATTTCTAATAATTTCTTATATGATGCATGAGATAGAATACCCTCATATCATTGGGTTGAAATGAAATAGAACCCAAAATAATATCGATAATAACATTACAACACAAGTTCATCACCCAATGGTGAAATAGAATCAATTATAATATCTCAAAATCCAAAAATCAACAATTCAATTCAAGGTGATTTGTTTTTACCTATACATGAGGTAGATACTCCTGAGAATAGTTTATTACCAAATTCCATTTATTTTTTATATATTTTTATCCATTCCAAATATTATTTCAAACTAATAAATAAACCCTATGATACCACTTTGCAACGTCCTGAACCCAGATTCCACATGACAGGGCTCTAAGCTCTGTTGGCTAGATGGAATCAAGCGCATCTCCCCAAACTCCATAGGTAGCCTACTAGAAGTGACCGCCTAGGTGTGATAGAGGGGAGACTATGACATTATTAGTAGAGTGTAACTTGGTAGAATATAACAAAAATTAAATAGCAGCAGTAGTAATACCATAAAATAGAAGTAAACAATGAAAGATCGATGGTATAATTAAACCAGAATCCATATCATACAAAAGATGATGCTACATGTTACATGTTCTATAAAATTCCATAAAATAGGTCACACTATATTCATATACAATAAAAGTACCAAAATTACAAAAATTATAAAAATAATATCAGAATCATCGTTAGCCTTGGCTTAGTCTCATGCTCTCTTGGCCCTAAGAAGCGTATCAAGTATCTGTAGGAGGTAAATTTCCCATATCGACACCTGAAATCATATATTCTTTTTGGTTCCAAAACATGACCCAAATAGGGGTGTGAGATTGAATACTAGTAGGAAAAAACCCAAGGACTATTCCAATCTGTAAGTTAATGTATATAATAGGCAGTGAGCAATAATGAAAGAAATAATCTTGGATGTACTCATAAGTAAACATCCTACATCTAATGGTCTCCATTTATATTTCATTTTTCTATAAATCTAACAGTTCAATTACAATTAATTCATAATTATCCAGATATTTCATATGCCTATCATCCCCCGTATAATTGGATGCATAACAGATGCCTCATAAGGCAATTGTACAAGTACGAGTGAAGACCAAATCCAAGAATGTGCTTTGTCTTGTCAGAGGATTCATAATTCATTCCAATTGAATTCATAAACTGATACACTCCTTTACATTCCTAAACTAGAATTCAAGTATCACTCAATCTGCAAATCCACAAAAACCCTAAAACCCCATCCTGATGAACCTCTCAGGAATCCCATATCAATATAGGTGTGCTATAAGTCCATGTCAACTGATCTCATCCTTGGTGGTCCTATAGGGAATCCCTAAGTGTCACTCATGATATAATGTTAAATTCATCTTGATCCTATCCATGTAAGTCCTATTGGAATCATTGATTCACTCAGAATTTAATTCAGCCTCTATGATCCTATCCATGGCTTCTATGGTTAAATCAAGGCATAAAAAATAATCCCTTTGAGCATGTACTTGGTATTATAACTGAATCCAAGGTTCACTCAAGGAATATGGTATAATAGTATATGGTATCATCTATGGAATTCTAAATAAATCGATGATTCACTAAAGGATAATTATCATTTCATCATTTTATTCATTGAGAAATTTCATTATGCATGATAAGGTCAAAACCCAAAAGCATCTAATATAACTCACCCCCAAAGGGTGTATCAAGAAAAGACCAACCTCATAATTATTGGCCTTACATTTAATCACAGGGACAAATTTCTCATAACAATCATCTCATAAAAATTTAACTTTTAAATGGCATTAACATTGTTCAACTCATAGGGGAAGGTCAACAGATTAAGAATAACAACCCAAACAAGCTGAAACAAGCATAATTTTACAAGGGTCAGGGAGATAGTGGAACATTCCAAACCCTTAACCAATTTAATTACAATTAAAAACATTTTAATTAGATAATAATCTAAAACCATTTTTAACAGCCTATGAAAGGGAACCAAAGGAATTCCCCATAAGAATCATAGGCCAAACGGTCATAAAAGTCATCCAAGTGAACCCACCCATGGGGTGGCCCTTATTAAAGTTATATAGCCTAATACATGCATCAAAACACATTTTACATTACTCAAACAACAATAGGAAACAATGATATTCAATTATAATTCAAGGTGATGCCCTAAGAATGGGTGTGCAGCACTCTTCCATATATAAACAACCCGAAAACTATATAAAGGCATGAGACCACCTACCGTAGGCTCGTGCTAGATATCTCATCCACTATTAGGTGCTAATTCATCCTAGTTTGGGAGAAATATGAATAATGGACAATGAATGAGAAATTAGGGCATATGAGCCTAAATCAAAATAGTGCAACCATTATTATGAAGAATCAATAATGGATAAAAAGGAATCGAGTACTTACTGATGCAGTTCCAACATGACCGATGGTGAACGAATCCGAGTTTAAACAACTTCTAGATCTAAAAAACCATAATATATGTTTTTTTCTTATAAAAGTGAAAATATATTGTGCGTAAAATAGAGGATACTACCTATATTTTTTAGAAAACCATCGGGAAATTACTCAATGTGTAATCCCATTACATGAAGTGTAATTCTCCATTTTCCAATTCTGATGAAAACCTCATACATTTTGTCAACACTCTTATCCAGGCCATTACATATCTTCAAATGTGATTAGACGATGTGTATCCTCATTTCACGTCATGTAATCAGCATGTAGTCAGTCTATGACCTTACTACCTCCTCTTCCTCATGTACATCTCATTTGGACCATGGACCGTCTTAGGGTCTAAGCAAAAAAAATGTAAACAAAATTTAATCTATAAAATGGAATATATATACCTCCAGAAGAACTGGGTTCTTACACAAAAGTTATAATTTAACCTCTATTTTAAACTAGGATGAACCATCCACATGTTATCGATCATGTGCCAATGGAATCTGATGAAAGTATCAAAATATTCATAGGTACTATTTATATTGTATAATCCATAGTAATTTTTTCCGTATAGGTGCCTTATAATATTTTACATCTTCTCTCTTCGTGTAATTGTTGAAACATATGAATGATCTTATGTTGTATTCTATGTAACTGGTCACACCTCTTGGAAGAAGGAAGGATTACGGTTTCTGAAGGTTTTCTTATATTGTATCCTATTCAAAAGTTGATTTGAAATAGTAATTACTTATCCTATATTTGAACCACATTGATAGGATCCTAGAGATGGATTAGATGACATTTTTCAAGGCTCGTATTGATTGCTTCCCCAAGTGGGTGACCTTTATAGCCACTGATATGATAAATCTAGTTTTAAGGAAAGAATGGGGTACATGGTTGTGAACATCATGGAATCCTCTATTTTATTTTTGTAAGAATTATTTTCAATATCCTATCACTTGTTGGAAGAATATAATGAAGTCTTAAAGATTGGGTTACAATTTGTAGACACTAGGTTACCATAATTCTTCCAGAACGATTTATCAATATTTCCTCTTAAAAAGAACATAGAGTTCACAAATTATATGATTCTAGGGACACAGTTGAAATATCTTCCTTCATATCATATAGCCTCTATTGATTAGTTGGAGTTAAATATTTTGGTAGATAATTTTGAGTCCAAATTTTTCATTTGTTAGAGCATGTCTCTTTGGGCAGCTCCAATACACTTTTCTAAGAAATATAATGGATCCCTTTGATTGTATATGAACTATAAAAATATAAACCTATACATGATCACGAATAAACACCCATTTCCAAATATTTATGATCTTTTCAACCATATAAATAGGGAAATATGGTTTTCAAAAATCATCCTCTATTCAGGGTATCACTATGTTCGAGTGAGGAAAGATAATGTTCCCAAAACCACTTTCCAATTTTTGTACAACCATTTCAAATATCTGGTAATTCCATTAGATTTACTAAATTCTCCCATAGTTTCTACATAACCTATAAAACAAGTGTTCCATAGATATATTTATTCCTCTATAATGGGGTTTGTGGATAAAATTCAAATTTACTTGAAATTAGAATAAGAGAAATGAAAACTTTTGGGGATATTTTTAGGATCATTATAGGACCATTGTATCTATGAAAAATTATCAAAATATAGTTTCTGGATCCGATAATTCTTGTTTATGGGTCATGTGATAACGAAATTTGGGAGTTCAATTGATTCATGGAATGTTTTAGCAGTGGTTCCATGGGAAGTGATAAAGAATGTTTTTGAAATTAGTAGAATTTTAGGCCTAGTAAGATACTACAGTTACTTCATCAAAGACTCCTCTTGACTCACCTAACCTATTATGTCTCTTAATTGAAAAGGGGTATGTTTTTCTCAGATCTAGGACTATCAAGATTATTTTTAAGAACTCATGTGGTGGTTGAAATCTTCCACTATCTTTATCTTAACCATGTATGGATAGGGTTGTGTGTTCTACTATAATGCATCAGGAATGGGTTTGAGTTCTATGATTACATAGATTGATCATGGGGTAGTGTATGGATCTAGCCATATCCATCCACATGAGATGAATTACCCAACCCATGACCTCAAAGATGTTGTTGTGAAGCATTCCCTTAAGTGCTTGTGGTACTATATTTTAAGGAACATTTTGTATTATATTTAGACCATAAAATCCTAAGCTATATTTTCTCTTAAAAATAATTGAACCTAAGGAAAATATAGAGGATATATTATCATTAAGGGTTTTTCTTTGACATCATCTACACTGCAGTTAATGGGAACATGGTGGTTGCTGCCTTAAATAGAAATATACCGACTCATGCTTTAAAGGAGTCAATTAGTGAGTAGAACCTTATAGAGATTTTTTCTTAGATTCACCTGGAAGAAAATGAAGAGAAAGAGGTATATTTTTGTTATATCAGGAAGTTGATTAATTTTATTCTAAATTTGATCCATGATGATAATCCAATGTATGATTTGTTTTATTGTTCCATTCAATTTCAAAATGGTATAAAAGTAACCATTGAATGTTATTTTTTCTTGAGGGATTTCTTTGTTTCATATGTCATATTGTGGTAATTTTTTCTTTACGGATGGTGGTGATGTCGGACTATCACTAATAATAATTTTTCATTCATCCCGGTTCCTCAAAAATTTTATATGATGTGTGACATCTATTATGATGGTAAGTCATAAGGCATTATATCACTGACTTTGTATCCCAATGTAATACTTGTTAAAAAGTTAAATTAGAAAATCACAGGCCCTCTGGATTGATAAATCCTCTCCAAATTACAACATGGATGTGGGATGAGGTATCCCTAGAAATTATCCCCAAGTTACCCTATACACACCGAGGAAGATATTTTTTTTGGGTGGTCATTGACCATTTGACAAAATATTCCCATTTCATATTAATCAAGGAAACCACAAAAGTATATAATCTAGGAATGATATATGTATAATAGTTCATGATTTAGCATGGTGTGACAACTAATTTTTTTTATAGAGGTCTATATTTCGCCTCTCATTTCTGGTAAGGCCTCTGAATGTAAATGGGGTTTCACATCAATCTAAGTGTGACATACCATCACCAAACTGATGGTCTAATAGAGCAGGAAAATTAGATTTTTCAATATATGATTCAAGAATGCAGGTTATATTTTTCTAGTTTATGGGATAACCATATAGGGTTGGTTGAATTTTCCAATATTCACAATTACCAATCCTTGACCAGGATAAATCCCTTTGAGGAACTATATGTTCAACAATGTTGGTCCCTTTTAATGTTGAATAGAAGTGGGTGAGACATATTTATTAAGACTAAGAATCAAGTAAGAAATGACCATCAAGATTCATATGATCAAGCATAATTTTATGATAACTCAGAGCCATTAGAAGTCCTTTATCGATCACCTATTCCAAACATTGAAATTCTTAGTGGGTAACAATGTGTTTCTATAGGTGACAACTCACTTGGGCCATCACCATCTTCAGATGCTGGGGAGACTTAATCCAAGGTATGTTAGACCTTTCGATATTCCTAAGAGGGTAAAAAAGTTTTCATACCACTTGGATATTCCTTCTTGATTTATATTGATCCATGATGTTTCACATGTCTATTAGCTGAAAGGGTATAATCTGAACCCTTACCTTATGTTGAGATGGGCAGAACTTGAGTTGGAACCTGACTTGTCAATTATCAAGCCACCATTTTTTATTGTCAACTAACACGTTAAGGTTCTTAGAGAGAAATGTATTCCAATATTTTGGGTCTAATGGAATATTAGAAATGATGAGAATGAGATGTGGGAAAACCATTCTTGTGTCGAAGAGAAATAGACTCATTTTCTCTCTATTCAGACAATGGATTGACATTCTAGGGGAGAAAAGTTACATGGTGGGGAAATTTTTCACATCCACGATGCCATTTTTAGGTGTTTTTTTTATACTTTAGTTCATTCCTTTCATCTATATCTATTATGTGTTATTTTCTTTTAAAATTTTTGTTTCTTATGATATAGAGGCTAGTGTGCGGTTGTTAGATGATTAGAGGAAATTGTGTTCCAATCTATAAAAAAACATGCATGCTGGGATAGTGCAACCAAATTGAAAGCATGGTTAGGTGTATTATTTGTAAACCCATGTGACCAAAACCATGAGGACTATTCTAATGAAACAAAAACAACCTACATTTTTGGGGAATTATTTGGAAAACTAAATGGCCAAACCATACGTTCTACCTAGTTTTTTATAAATATTCAAATTCCTAGTCAACCTCTTTTAATTTGACCCTTATAACCCCTCATTTTTCCCCTTCATGACTTATCCATCCATAGGTGTTCCACCCCTACTATCACTCTCCTTTTTGCCTCATTTTTGTGTGATTTTGGCCAATATTATTCCATGTAACTCCATGTATGTGTATTATTTTCCATCTCGTTGGGGTTTCCTCTCTTATTTCTTGATTTTCATTCTACCTTGTGGCTGAGATGACCTAAGATTGGTCTAATAAGAATATTATGGCATGATATTTCATGTTTATGGATCCATATTTATTCCATAGGATCTCCTCTCCACTTAGATTTCAATTTACAAGCAATTCATAGTGGTTTTATGGAAAAAATAGGTGTTTTCATATTATGAAAATATTTGAGAACCTAATTTTTGTTTCTTATAAAGCTAATTATTTTTGGAATTGTATGATTGGGTGGTTTAAAAGGTATTTTTTTTTGTTTGAAATTGTGGTAAAATGTCTTTCCCCTAAGGCTATGTTTGGTAATGTTTTCCTTTATCATGTGGTGGTTTTCTTGTGATGAAAGAGGATTTGTATAGTCTGAAAAAAGGGGAAATAAACATGGGAACCCTAGGTATCGTGGTGTGCAGACTATAATAATAATTATATGAATTTACTATACCACCTAGAAGGATTATTCTACAACACTAACTAAAATTTGGATGATGATGTGTATTTTTTATGGCTCGAACACAGGAGAAAAAAATCACTTCCATGGTTTATCATTGAGAGAATAAGGATCCTAGTTCCCCATAGACTCTAGAAACATAGATATTTCCCATGGTTATTATTTTATTTTTTTTAACCTATAATGAGTTATTTCTATTTTATTTAATTAGTAAATTTTAGAGCATGTTTTAAATTCAAACTATTTCCTTCCATATTAAAACTAGAATCGTTATTTGTCTTATATTGAATATTCATGGATGTCTTGGTAGAATCCTACTTCCAATTTGATATCACACCCTACATACAACTAATGGGTGTATGTAGACCTTGTTTTTTCAGAGTTAGGTAATGGAAAGGATTTCAATGGTGGTTGAGGATATTCTTGCTGGTGTATTTTTTAGAGAAGTGCTGGTTGTGGTATATCACATGGTTAGCCCATATGTCCCATGGAGATTAGTGGAAAGAGATTAATTTAATTTTGGTTGGTATATTTTCCCTTTTTGTTTTGTTGGATATTTGACCGTAGATTTCAAAATTAATCTTTGGTATGGTCCTTTTGTAATTGATATATTTATGGATGGTTTTTATCTATATTTATTTTTATATTGATGATTGTGATGGGTGAAATCATTCTAAAAGGAGTTCCTTGATTCTCATGCACGATTTTCCATCTCATGGGGATCTGTAATGACTTTTGGGACATGTCATGGGCTAAGATTCGTGATATATTGGATTTCTTCCAAAGATGGCTCACGAAAGATAAAATAAAATTAAAATAATATAATTAATATGAAAACTAAGTAGTTAGTAATACTCAAACTAGGGACTTGAAAATTTCTTGGAAATATCCTTTCATTTGAAGGGCTTAGGTTAACTATGAGTTATCAGGGGATTATATTAATGGGATAGGGATCTAGGGAGATTAAAATGGTATAGTTTCATGGAGGAACCTGAAGGTGAAGTTTATCATTAAAGGGAATTAGTTTTATGTTGTTATAAGTTAAAGTAAGGCATATTTTGTTAATGTTGTAACATTTTTCAATAATGTATTATCCTTTTCAAGGTACCAAGGATTAAAAATTGAAAAAGTGTAGAAAAACCCTTTATTGGATAATCCAAATCTCAACCATTTAATTCACAGAATGTTTTTAAATTTTTATGACGTTTATACTTGGACAAACTCAATTTACCCCTTTTTTGTTAACTACAATAAATAATTATTAACCATGAGTAATTATTTTTAATTACAAAGAATAACATTAACCATTTTACCAAATTCGATACTTATAATTTAATATTTAAATATCTTTTTATCAAATAAAATTTCTCATGGCATGAAAATACTATTTTAAAATAAATACACTTAAGCACGTAAAAATAGTTTTTAGAGAAATAAAATTTGCATGCATTAAATTTATTTATAAGATAAAATTATCTTGGATACTTATTTTTAATGGAATAAAATGAATTTTTATAAATAAATAAATTTTATGAGCCTTCCATGGAAATCCAAAACAAACTCTCCATTAAAAATACATTATTTTATATAAAAATATATAAAACGATTAATATATTAAATTAATATCATAATTAGTTATAAAAATGATTATCATAGGTTTTCTAACATCAAATAAATTTAAAAATTAATAATTTTATTTTGAAAATATATATTTTATATATAAAAAGAATTTATAAATTTATAGGTCATTATTTTATAATGGTAAAGTCATATAATTTTCACATTTTGTGCAACCCCTCTTTTTAAACTAAAAATAGACATTTTTAGAAATAGATCAAAAATTATACTGAGTCGATTTTGATATAAGGAATTGAAAAGTTAATTTCATTTTATAAATTTCAAATTCTAAAATTTATAAATTTAGTTTTTTAATAAAATCATAATATATAATTGAAAAAAATTGAAAATGAAATTTTCAAATATTAACTATTATTATTCTTATTTCATATCATTGACTAAGTAAATTGGTTTTAACCAATTATTAATATCAAAACTAATTTATCATTAATCATATGTTTCTTAAAATAGAATTGTATATCACAAAAAAGAAATTTTTTTAGAAAAATATTTTTCTAAACAGTAAATGGTCTTATTAGTCATTTTAGGTAAACTAATTAAATTTTATTCATATTAAAAGTACAATTTATTTTATATATAAATATATTTCATATAGTGGTAACTCCTATCTATTCCCACTAATTCAATCTCTAGTTTTGAAATGGTTATACTTTAATATTTATATTTTATCAAATATGTCATGGTCTCGTTTAAGTTTAGTATTTCATGTGGAGAAATTAATTAAATCGAGTCCAATTTAAAGGTATATATTTTAATTTTGGGGTGTTATATATATCATAAATTTAATTCTTGGTTTTGTCTAACTTTGTAGCAGGCTCTGAGAACCCATTTGACTTTAAGAATGATATATCGTCCTTAGATATATGGGTAGTTAGAACAAAGGATTCAACATTGGAAGATATAATTAGAGATTTTCTAATGGATTTTGGTGAATCATAGGAAGATTATATTCCTTTATTAGAGTTCTCATATAATAATAGTTATTATAAAATGACAGATATGGATCCATTCTATTCATTGTATGTCCAACCTTATCACCCTCCACTTTGTTAGGTCAAAACCAAAGAAACTTAACTAATTATACAAACTCTTATACAAGAGACTATATAAAATATTTAGATGGTTAGGAAGTCGATGGATATGGTCTAGAGTCAAAATAAATCAAATTCATATCATTATCATTGATCGTTATCATTTTTTGTGGGTGACCATTTATTCCTAAAAGTTTCACTATGAATGGTTCATCGTCATTTTGTAAAGTATAGAAAACATGATACTTATTATGTGGAGCCATTGGTAGATTTAAAATTTATTTAAAAAATTACATATTTATTAGCTTTACCATCTAGATTTAGTGTCTTCCACAATGTTTTTCAAGTCTCTTAACTAAATAAGTACCAGTTGAATCCAATTCATATGATTAGATTGGATCATATTACTCTTGATCCATATGTTATATTTATCAATAAAATGATTCATATATTATAAAAATAAGATAAATCCTATCATTAGAAAAGTATTTCTATGATATGGGTATAGTGTGATTCAATAGAAGACCTATGAACGGGAGAAATTTGTGAGAGAGAAATAGTCAGAACTATTTAAATATACAGATAACCTGAAAATTCCAATGGAAATAAAGCCCAATGGTGGGGAGAATTAACCACCCATTATTTGAGTTAATTCCCATGTTATCTTAAGTTTTAAATCCTATTATTTTTTTTCTACAAATTTTTAAGATTCTTGGAATGGTTGAGACCATCTTGGAATTTCTAGGTGATCTACAAGAAGTAACACACTATGGTGGAGGGCATGGTGCACTGGGGATGAAACTAGGCATCCCAGGTATACTACAATTCCCAAGGGGGAGTTATGGTCACTTAGTGGATTTGGGAATAAAATGTAGTGTGTTTACCAATGGAATGTGGGTAGATAGACCTAACAATTTCACGGTATAGGGTGTGAGGTCCAAAATGGATTTCGTTTTCCAAGGAGCAATAGTGGCTCACCATTGTGGTTTTCTTGACATAGTTTGATTGAAGGAAACATGGTGGTGGAGGAAATTAATAGGACATAGTAATGATCAAACCCATTTTTTAAATGCCCAATTCGAGAATCAAATTTGGGGGAAGGTTTTTTATGATTTTAAAGAAAATCATGTGTTAGATTATGGGGTATTAAATTCTATTTCCAATAAATTTTTAAATTGGATAATCATGAATTCACTTCATCCCCAGTATAGATATTGATTCAGGGATTTTTGAAGGTGATTCTAGATGAGATTTTTTTCTCTAATGATGCTTCTTCTTGAAAATATTATTGATTAATCAGTACCATAGATGATCCATCCTTTTTAATTATTGATGATAGTCATAAGTGGTAGTTGGATTCACCCTTATTACACTTTCCCTAAATTATAATGTATTTCTTCTTCTTAAATAAAATAATTACTCTTTTATTGAAATAATCAGGATGAATCTCTAATAAAAATATCCCATTCTGGTAATCTTTGATATCCTAGGTTTTGGGGGACACCCACAATGTGTTTAATTAAATGATTTATTGGTTTTCCATAAAACAGAAGTGGATTTTGGGTTTCAGAACTTGTAAAAAATCATGGGTGTGTTTTGTGTCAATATTTTCACTGTATGGGGATATATTTGTAAAAACAAGGTGATTAGTGATATTCTAGAGGAAGAAGAGGTTATATCACCATGTTATGACTTTTTGAAAGTCATATCACTAGTCACGAGTATAGATATTGACATTTGCCATGCATGGTTGTGTTTGTGAGAGGACATGAACTATTGATTCCAAGTGAGTTTAAAAGTATTATAGAATCCTTTTATAAAAACTAAATTGGTGATAATCCAATTTGACATGATTCCTACAATTTTATAAAAACTATATTTTTTATAAACCATTTTGATAAGATTCCTATTATTTCATCAATAAAATTTTATTTTTTATTAAATTCATTGATATAATTCTATCTATTTTATAAAATTTTAAGGAAACTTGATTTTTATTGTAGTGGAATATGTGGATAATTTTTTGGGGGTTTTATACTGGGTTTTTATACTCACCCCATGAATATGGACTTTGGTTTCTATGAAGATATTTTTTTCCATAACACAAGGGATAAGTTTAATATTTTCTAGTGGTGATTCTTGAGTTACTATTCATGGAGGTCTAGGGTTGGATATTTGGAGTTAGTCATGTTTGGATGTCTAGATATCTGCCACCTCAGTGACTTGGTATTTCTTTATTTTAGATTTTTAGTTCTTTATTTTTTTTTATTTCCAATGTTTCTCTAATTTTATTTGCTTCTTGGATTCTTGGTTTTATTATTTACTTTACATGAATAATTTTATATTAGATTGGTTTTTCTAATTTTATTCTTGATAGGTTATGTATTATTAGGGTAAAAATCCCCCCCACCCAAATGATTTTGTAGTAACATGGCATTTATTGGAATATATTGGTGTTTGGGGGATTTTAGTTAAGGTTAGTGGCACCTTAACTCTTTCCTAGAAAATGGTTAGGGATAAGATGTTACATGCATCATCTATGTAGTATATTTTCCAATATCTGGTATAAAGATTTTACCTTTATGAATTTTAATCCCATAATTTTGAATTTTTACACATTTTTATAAAGATTGATTCATAAGGAGACATTTGAATAATCAACTAGAAACTATTGTTATAGGTGAATTAAATAATTTTATTATGTTGACCCCAAATCCATTAAAAATAAAGTTTACTAGATATTAACACATATCCTAATTTTTTAATTTTCCTCTCGAACTACCCAATTTTTAGGTATGATAAGTTATTATTAGGTTTAATTCTACTTTAATATCCTTTTGAAGGATTCTTCAGAATATAGATGAATATTCGGGATCCTGGTTAGAAACATTTGAAAGTGGTGCTCCATAATATTTTTCCACTACACAAATATATAGAATAGAAATGCTCTCAATTGATAAGTAATCTAGTATAGTGATCAAATGGGAAAATATTTATAATCTATCAATAAATATCCATATGAAATTGTTTCACTTGGATGTCTTATAAAGGCCTGTAATTAATTCTATAGTGATATTGTCCCACTTACATACAAGTATGGTTAGTGGTAGAAGTACTCCTTTAAGAAGTTTTCATTATTATTTCACTTACTTAAATATCAAACATCTTTTATTGTAATAAAAAATACCACTATAAATATTATTCCATAATAAATAATTTCATAGATCTCAATACATTTAATTTATTTTTAGATTTATAGTTACTATAGATTTATGAGCTTCATAAATAAAATAATTATTTAAATATAAAATTGATGGGATATATGGCCTTATACCAGAAATTATTACTCCTTCTCAATAAACATATAACATTGGAAAATTATCATTTTCTTATATTCATTCTTCTTTTATAATATAATAACATCTCTTTATGATTGGCTAATCCTCTCTAGTAATGATGGCTGAGAAATAATTTGGGATAGGATTGATTATTTATATTCCCTTGTGGCTTTAATGTCTATATATACCAGGTCCTTTACCAATGGGTATCCTTAAGTCCTCATTATTGTAAGAGCACCATGTTCGTTCTTATTTAATGCATCTGGGACTTTTTATGGTTTTCCAAGGATATAACGAATAGAATTAATTATATCCTTAAAAAAGCACCAATCATCACCATTTTCTCATGTTAAACTTATTTTATGAGAATATTTACATTATACATTGGTATTTATATATATTTCACTTATACCCATGAATATAATGTCTCAATATCATTAATGAACAAATAATTACAGGTAACAAAAAATCATGGGAAGGATAATTTTTCTCATGTCTCTTTAGCTATTGAGATACACACACAATAACCATTTTATTATACATGAGTACACATCCAAAATAATATTTATTATAAATAATTATAGATAAAAATTAATTATATGTTAGAGGATAATTTTAACATAGGTTTACTAAATAATATTTTATTCATTTATTATAAACATTATTCACACTCTTTTGTCTTGATAATCATAACTCTCCTTGGAGTTAAATTTTTTAGTGGATTAAAAAGTTAGGTATTTTTTAGAAAAATTCTATAATATCATTCTAGATTAATTAAATTATGAATAATATTCATTTTTTAAGATGATTCCATCTCTCTACAACCTTTCACATAACTAGACAAACTGAGATTCCATAACTTTTTACAATGTATACCAATAACGATACTTGTTATAACTATAACTCTTATTTAATGAATTTATAAAAGATAATATCTATAATTAAAGTTATAAATATTACCCTTGTATTATTATAATGTTGCATAAAACATTAGGAATATATCATAACATCATTAATAAATATGAGAAAAAATTTATCAAGGTGGTTCCAAAATATTAAATTCATCAAATTCATAAATATTGTAGGAGTATTAGTCTATAAAAAGGGTATAATAACAAACTCCTAATGTCCATATATATTTTAGTATTTAGTATCATGTATATCCTCATTATTCAACATCAACTAAGAATACTTGTATCAAATTTCAATCATAGAGAAGAATTGATCCCCATGAAGCTGGTGAAAAAATAACTAATCCATGAAAAAGGGTTTTTTTTCTTCACAGTGATCCCCTTATGTTATCCATAATCAATGAATAGCCTCACTGAACCCACATTATTCTTATTAAAAAATATAATAGTTTCTTCTCAAAGAGACACACATGGTCGAATAAAATCTTTCTGTAAAAGATCTTTTAGTTTTTTCTTCATTTCTTTTATCTCAATAAATTATATTCTATATGAGGTCATCAATATTTGTCTTTATCCAGGTATGAGTTACATTGAGAGATGTATCCCTTTTTTTGGGGTACAAATAATTATTAAAGACATAACTTAATGTGTTATTTAATAATAGGTACATTTCCTATATTTGTACATTCATTTTCATCCATTTCTTTACCAATCATTTACATAAAGAAGTCTATAAGATGTGGTTCTTCAAAGAACTCAAGTTGGGATATTTATCCATTGAAAATAATATCAGGTTGTGAATTTTGATAATAGAAATTTTCCTACTTAAAAAATTTGATCTTGGAAATATACTTTGAGATCCAATCTATCCCAAGTATAATTTCAAATTCCACAATTTTGATGACCACTAGTTTTGTGACGGGATTATACTCAGCAAAGTTAATAATAGAATCTATATATTTCATTGATACTTGATAAGAACTTATAATAGTTTTTATTAATAACTTCACTTTTATAAATCCAATTTTTTGTTTTATGTTCTTTGAAAACATCAACGTAATAAAATAGTGCTTAGAAATGGAATAAAATAATGTACTTTCTAGATTTGAGTATATAATTAGTATAGAGGATACTACATCATTTGGTACCTCGACTTCAACCATAATGATTTCAAAAGTATAACACTTATCACTAGGACTTTGGTAGGGATAATTCTATATTTCCTCTGTTATCTTATGATATGTTGATTATTTATAAAAGTTCACAAGATATCCATACGTGAAGCATTATACTGCAGGTTGCAAATGCACCATTTTATCATTGTATTTTTCTATATGATATTTATGATTTTAATCTCAATGATACTCTCAAGAAAGATTTTCATTCCTTCCAAACTTATAACACATTACAATTCCTTAAACAAATTCCTCAAATGTTTCTTCCCACACTTTTTTCACATATGTAGTTTTATTTTCTTCCATTCTCTTTCACGGTCCAAATTCTTCCCAAAATGTCACTATATCCTTCTCTTCTTGTGATTCCTTCCACAAGACCACTAAATATATCCAAAATATATTCCCACATGAAGATAATATTCATATATCTCCTTATAACTCCTAATTTATCATATTACCAAAGATTTTTTTATATAAGGCCTTATTCCACTAAAGAATCGATTTTTATTTCTAAGAAAATCAATGAAAAAGATTGAAGTGAATCAAAAAAATAATTGTAAGTTACATTCCATGACTTTGAACTGATCCATTCTCCTTTTACTTCTACTCGATTAATTTCCTTTCCATTTTTTCTTAGAATTTATAAGGATAATAATTGTTGAAAAATAATTTTTTGAACTCTTCCAACTCCATACCTTCAACTTTATCCTTTAGTTACATGTTTTTTATCAGTGTTCACAACTAATTGGATTCTCCATATATGAGTCATAATATTGAATTAAATTTATCTTCACTAGAATAATATATTATAAAAAACATATTTTATATAGTGTTGGTGCATGGTTAAATGTTCAATGGTTCAAAGGATCCACTAAAATAAAGTGGTTGTTGGCATAAGAAGGAATTAACTACTAGTTTTTACTTCCCTTGAGAAGTCAAATGATCTACATGGTTCAAGGTAATATTCATAAAATGATAATATTGATTCAACATAATCATGATGTTTTCAACAGTATATTGTTTCATATTGGGATGGAATTTATTTCCTTTTTTTATATTCATTATTTACATGGGTAATTATGTTTCCTATAGTTTTTTCATAAGTAGGAAAACATAAATGATAAAATTTATACTATTATAAATCATATGATAATAATACTAAAGACTGTTTCAATCATAAAAATTTCTAATTTCATGATTCTAAGATCATATTATTAAATTTTTTCTATCTTACAAATAAGAAATAATTAATTTAGTGATATATCCTTCTAAAATATTTGTCAAAATTATGTAATTAATAAAATCATATCCCCCAAGTGTGTCAAAAATGGTTTTCAGTTATAACTATTTATTGTGCATCAAATGAAGATCGAGGTAATACCCAACAAGCCTTTTAAAGTGTTATTACCCCTAGGTGAATCTGATCTAGAGCTTGCATCCACTCGTTTGTATTAAAATAGGTATTCCATTACAAGGAAACCACACTCTCTGTGATTTACCCAAATTTATGAGGTTTTCAAATATATATATATATTTATACTTTTGTTTTTCAATAGTGTTTTCTAGTCCAAATTTATATAAATAAATAAACCTTAATCTTATGGAAACTATAATGAATCACATTTTTTATATATGTGTTTTGACATTATTACTTAAATAAATATTCCATTGATAAATTCTATAGGATATTTTGATGTTTAGAATCATTAAAAGTATGTAAATAATACATGAAATACGTAGATCATGAATAACCATATTTAATCCTCTTGAAATATTCTTTTAAAATAATATCACAGGTCACTAAATGAAATATAGATTCCTAGGGACATATATTAAAAGAAAAGGGTGAGAATAAAGCCATGTAAAGGGATAAATAAAGGGGATGGAAATTATATGATCATCATGAATAAATAATGAGGCATAACCTAAAATCATAATCATATATATATGATTGATAACATAGAAATGATGATACAACATAAAATGAGAAATACATAAGTATATTACCAAGTTTCATCAATGAGATGTCATAAAACATATTATAAAGTTTATTCACTAAGATATCATTAAAATTTACAAAGGCATGCTTCCAAGGTAAAACAAACATTTTATATCAATAGATTAATTCCTTACCTAATGAATTAGAGTGATATCAGTTTCACCATTAATATGCAACAATTTATGTGATTCACATAGATCATACAACATAAGAAAACATTTCATATATAACTCATAGAGAAAAAGAATGGGATTCTTATTAAATCATTGATCTCATAAGAGTTTAACCCATGAATAGAATATAAAGGTCTTAAGCAAAGAATTCCCCAATCATTGATTTATAATTATATTTATATATATGATTACTATTGACCAAAAATAATTTTGGGTATTCAAAACAAAAATAAGTATTGTACGGAAAATTAAATATTAATTTTTGTGAAAATAGGTATATAACATGGATTGTATAATGGGATTATTAAGAGGAAATTTTAATCTCTCATTTATAAATATTTGTATTTAAAACAAAAATAAATATTGTAAGAACAATTAAATAATTATTTTGGTAGAAAAAAGGTATATAAAATGGAATTTATAATAGGGTTATTAAGAGGTAATTATAGTCTCTCCTTAATAGATCATCATTCATGAAATAATAAAATGATTATAAATACTTGTAATTATAATATGATCGGAATAAAAAAACATATAAAAATTTTAGAACTAGAATAAAAAAAGAAAGAGGAATAGAATCACACTCTTTATGTACCGCTACCAAATCTTAGAGGGGAACTCCTTGAGAGCTTTGGTGCTTCTCCAAAGGAATTATTAAGAGACTAAGATATAGAGGGATGTTATGATGAGATTTATAGTGAGTGAAATTGAGTTAATAGGTGGGTGGTTATAGAAAAATTAGAAGAGTTGTTTATTATTTTTCATATATAGACTTTGGAATTTTATGTTTTAGAAAACATATTTTTCTAAGTCCACCCATTTTGTTGGATCCTAATTCATATAATTAATAAAACGGTTTTTGAAAAATAAAAAATTAATAACTAAATTCTCATTCAATATAATAATTCATTCAAAAATAATCCTTTATTCATTAAAATTAATTTTAAAATACAATATCTCTTTTTAGTCTTTGAATTTTTTTATATCTATTTAAAATTGATTTAAAAATTATAGAATAATGAATTAATTTTTAAAAATATTTAGATTATGAAAACGTATATATATTTTCCTACATAAATTTTATATAATTATAAACATATATAATATATTGAAAACACAAAATTGTATATTTACTCTTTAAAAAAATAATGTATTTTAGAAAATTATAGAAATTTATCTTGAACCTAATTTTGATACACTGATTTCAAATATAATGGTTATTTTATTAAAATAAATTCCTAACTATAATAAATAATTTATTAAAATAAAAACGTATATATTTTTTATAAAATACTATTTTAAAGGGATACGCATTGTTTATTTAGTTTAAATAATTACAAATTTTATAATATCATACATTTTGATTATGAAAGAGTATATAGACATATAATACATTCTTAAAATATAATTATTATATATAATACATTTTAATATTCTTTTAAACTGGTATTTTATTATTCTATTAGGTGTTTTACTATTCCAACTATCATATAACAATTACATTATAATGTCTAGGTAACGGTTATATAAATATAAAATCATAATGGTCACATTTACCATTACACCATATATATTCTCAATCATTATCATAACCCATAATTATTTCATAATGGTTAAATAATATCTATCATATTCCAAATGCTTTCTTTCTTTTACCAGTCATTATGGAAGGATCAATCTTCATTGGAGAATTCCATCTTATGGAGTTTAACCTTGTGTTTAAAATATTCTTTTGTGTTTATGTCCCTATACTATTCCTATATATTGCGGACAATATTATTATATGATGTAAAGTATTCTTATGGAATGTAATAGTCTTTATATGTTCTTTTATTTTAAATCATATTGAAATAGACATTTTTTAACAAAAGTTCTTTTTTCTAAAAATATAAATAAATTTAGATTTATTATAACTAGATACCCACACATTAAGGTTTATTTATTCCCCACTTCATAGTTACATGTGGCCAATTCTAAAGACTTCAATTAGGGCTAATAGGATTCTTTTCCTATTTTTTCATTAATTTTTTCTAGATTGTAAAAATTAGATAAGAAAGTGGTCTATTATTGGGTATTTTCTATGTAATACATACTGGTGTGATATTATACTTCTTAAGAGCTTATTTATGATATTTTTTGGGTGGATGTGTTTTTTAATTAGTAAGGTCAACAAATAAGTTTAGGTGAGATGATCAGAGTGGATTTGGGGCTCAATACTACCTTGAAAATGTGATGATTGTAGGTAACTTTTTCCCATATACTTTATAGAATTTGATACTCCCCATGGACCTAGAGCACAATCCCTCTATACTAATCACGGGGTTAGGTAATCCCTTGAAAAATACTCCCATGATAAGGTGTGGGTACCCCATATGACTGATTGGGTAAGTAAATACACCAATTGTGTTAAGAAAGTGTTGTTTTCAACAATACTCTATACTATTATGATTAGAGGATATTGTTGAGAATATATTGTTTCAATAGTAATATATCTTTTTATGATGATTTTCATGCTCAAAAATACCCTTGTTTGTTATTATAATGATTTTACTTTGAGTATATTTTAAGAAATTAATATTCTTTATATTTATATTTTGGAATAATATTAAAGAGTTTAATCCATGTGGAATGTTTGACAAACTATTCAGAAATCATTTGAGCATGTTCTAGAGACACTGTTTATATCCTACATTGAAGAGAATAGACTAAGGGTAAAATTATATGTTTAATTTATGGGAGTTTAGAAAATTATGGTCAATAAACCATTAACTATAATAAAATTATGGTAAAAGAACCTTATGTTTGGAAGGAACCTTACGTTTTTTATATCAAGATTGTATTGAAGAGGAACCTTATGTTAGTATGAAAGCTTATTTTTTCTTCACTAAAGTATGGATCAACAACCTTACTTTTATATTGAACCTTACATTCTATCTAAAAGTATGGATCATGTATCTTACATTTTCTAAAGAGGAACGTATGGATAATATACCATACATTTTAAAGTTGAAGAAAAATGTTTAGATGATCAACCTTACGTTTGAGATGAACCTTAAATTTGAAAAATAGTTCATCATCCCGACGTTTAGCATTAGATATTTAAAATATGACATTATCATTAAATAGTCTTTATATAGAATATCATGCTGATTTCAAGATATATTCAAAGCCCAATATTAAGGCACATCTTTGATTGATTTAATGTTGTTTATTTGTGATTCAAAGGATCAATTTAAGAAGAGGATTTCATGCCGATTATTAAGGGATGTTTTGACTACTCTGTTATTCAAACATTTTAATATCATGATTCTTAAGGAGATATTTGTGGATCTAAATTTTAAAGGAAAATGCTCATATTTATTCTTTATATATCTGTGTTATTTTTAATTACAAAATGAGATATAGATCACCGTGAAAAGGATCATAAGAACAAGCTCTCGTGTTTTTCCGCTACAATTTTTATAGATTTATACGAGTTACATAGATCTACTACTACCAAGATCTATCAGACTCTATTATTCTGGAGAAAAATAAAATCATTAAATATTATTATTCTACATCGAATATCTATTGTGAATATATTGTGGTTAAAAGTTTCTGATTTTATTTCAATATCTATTTGCAACTGGATCGACTCAGAACTGCTCTTACCTGAAGAAGATCCTTTCTAAAGATGACGATCCATGTACTATTAGTTGTGTGTTTCTGCAACTTTCAAGAACAACTGGAATGTATTTTTAGAAAAATAGACATTTCATTTTTTTATTTACTAAATTCTCGTACTAAGATGTGTATCTGGTTTTGTGCATGAACCAAAAGGATCTATTTTGGCCTTATCTTGTAAAGGTGTCAACTCCCTGCACTAAGTTGTGGACGGTCTATTGATAAGAGGACCAGATAGTGAAAATCACTAAACTCGTGGAGTAGAGCATTAGTGGAGTGGACTAGGGGCCTTCAATTCCCTGAACCACTATACATCCATGCATACTTCAATCTATTTATTTACCAATGCATAAACATTCTTATAATGTTAATGAACAGATTTGGTAATCGTCATGATTCCTGAAGAAATTGTAAAAGTCACAATTCACTCCCCCCCCCCTCTTGTTCATATTTAGTATAACCCGATTAAACAATTGGTATCAGAGGTTGGGCTTTCTTTTGACAAAGCTATAACTAGATGAAAGTCTAAAATGATTATACTAAAAGATCTCAACGGCTAGTACAAGAGAGGGAATATCAATGGTTCAAGCTCCATACTTCAATAGTGAAAATTATGGATGTTGGAAGTTGAGTATGATCATCTATCTGAAAAATCATGGTTACATTGTCTACTCAAAAATTCTTACTCCTTATAAAATCACTAAGAAACCTGAAACATAGATTGCATCTACTGAAGTAGAATGTGACCTAAATTCAGAATATTTGAATGTAATCATATGTGGTCTAGAACCAGATGAATTTAATCGAGTATCTCAATGTCTAAATGCATATGAGATGTGGAAAACAATTGTAGTTGCCTATGAAGGAACTGATAATGTCAAAAAAATGAGGTATGCCACATCAAAATTAGAATTTGATACATTCAGAATGTTTTAGGGTGAAAGCATCAGTCAAATGAATGGAAGTCTCATGGTTATTATCAACAACATCACTACCTTGGGAGATCCTATCAAACAAGTAGATCAAGCGTTGAAAGTACTAAGAGTACTACCACCCAGACAGAATGGGATATCAGAAGCCATTAGGCAATCAAAACCTGTTAAAAATATAACTATGATAGAATTGATTGAAACCCTAATGATGTATGAAGCTTATATGGAAAATGAAACTAATAAGATTAAATTCTTAACAAAAAGAGAAAATAATACTTTGAAAGTTACATCTCAGAATAAGAAAAGAAAGATGAAACAAGAAATCAAAAAGGAAAAAAGTTCTCACTCATCTGAATCATAAATAGAACTAGCATAGATGGCCATGAAATTAATTAAATTATATAGAAATAATAAGGGATTCAAAAATCCTTAAAGAGATATGAGAAATATCCAAAGGAAGTCAGATTCTATGAATGCAAAAATATGGGTCACATAAGACATGACTATCCTCAATTAAAAGGAGAAAAGAAAAATAAATTTTTCAAAAACATTGATTGTGAACAAAAATACAAAAGAGAAATAAAATCTACTTGAATTATTTCTAAAGACTCCATCAGCTCATCAAATTCTGTCTCAGAAAAGGAAAAATAAAATCTAAAAGAAAATATGTGCTTTATGGAAGAAGCTGATGAGGTATAATCTTATTATTCATCTGATTCAGATTCAATTTTTTGTTGATCAAATGATAAACTTTCATCCTACTACTATATGTTGGAAGAGAAATATGATTCCTTATTTAATATACATAAATCACTGAAAAATACTCACAGTGTTGTTTTAGGAGAAAGAGACACTCTGCTAAAACAACATCAAGATTTAATTGAAAAATATAACTCCTCAAACAAAAATTGTACAGATATTGAAACTAAAATAAAAACACTACAAATAGAAGTAGATACATACAAAAATTAAACTCTTTCTTTTACAAAATGATAAAATTCACTAAATGAAATTATTTAAAAGAATGTGATAAAAATGTAAAGACATAGAATAAGCAGTGAAGGGGATAAACCCAAACTGTATAAGAACTATTTTTTTCCAAGTACAAAAGGTATAATTTGAAAAGACTATGAAACAAAAGGTAACATATCTAAAAACTATTATTTAAGTCAACCTCAATTAAATGGGATTAATAAAGCCTTAGTTATAAGAAGTTTATATAATTCTATTGATTATTGAAAAACAAAGAAAGTCTGGATACCCAGATCTTTGATAGCCAACACTGCTAGACCTAATAGAATATGGGTAACAAAATAAACATTTGTTTGAATGCCTTTGTAGGAAGAAGGTCACAGAACTTAGAATAAAATATAGTATATGAATAGTGTCTGCTCTAGGTATATGAGTGGGAACACATCGAATGTTAAAACATTAACTCAAAAGGATGAAGGATTAGTCACATTTGGTGACAATGCCAAACGTAAAATAATTGGCATTGGAACTGTTGGAGATCCAGAAGCTGTCTCAAAAAATAAAGTACACTATGTAGAATGATTGAAAAACAACCTGATAATTATCTCTCAACTATGTGATAATGTTTATTTTGTTGATTTTTCTAACAACTGATGTTCTATTTTTAAAGATAAATTGCTTAAATTCAGAGAAGCCAGAACTGATAATGTTTATACTCTCAACTTAAATTCCTTATGTAAACAAAAAGTAAATTGATTATCTGCTAAGATAAATGAATCTTGGATCTGGCATAGAAGACTTGGACATTTCAATATATATTATTTACAAAAGCTATCTATGAAACAACATTTTTTGGATTTACCTAGTCTAAAATTTGATAGTGATAGATTTTGTGATGCAAGGCAACTTGGAATGCAGCACAAATCATCCTTCAAATCTATTAAGAAAATAGCTACATCTAAATATCTTTAACTTATCCACATGGATTTGTTTGGAACTTCAAGAATAGAAATTTTGGCTGGAAAATTATATATATATGTTTAAGTTGATAACTATTCTAGATTTACTTGGATTTATTTTCTAAAATATAAAAATTAATATTTTATTATTTTTGAAAGTTTTTGCAAAGATGTTCAAAATGAAAAAGGTTTTAACATAATTGTATTGATAATTGATCATGGTGGATAAATTGAGAATTTTGAATTCAATTCCTTTTTCTTAAATTTAGGTATTAAACACACCTTCTCTACTCCGAGAACACCTCAAAAGAATGGGATTGTTGAAATAAGAAATAGAAATATTCTAGAATTGGCTAGGACTATGCTAAATGAATACAGTATTCCTACCTATTTCAGGGAAGAAGAAATAATTACATCATGCTATGTAATGAATAGAGTTTTAATCAGACCACTTTTCATAAAGACACCCTATAAACATTGGAATAAAATAAAACCTAAAATAAAACACTTTAATGTTTTTGGATGCAAGGTTTATATCTTGAAAAAAAAAGAAAATCTTGGTAATTTTGATCCAAAATATGTTGAAGGCATTTTCTTAAGATATTATACTACCTCCAAATCTTATAGTGTTTTTAATAAAAATTCAAGGATTTTTAATGAATTAGTTTATTTGAAATTTAATGAATTTGATCCCTTTGAGAAAAAGAATGATCAAATTAATAAATCTGACGCTAATGATAACATGAGACTTTAGAACATGAAAGATGATTTAGAAAAAGATATAAATAAAATTTAGTCTAGTTTATAAGAACCTGACACTAATAAACCTAATAGTATATTACCTAGAAAATATAGAACCTTAAAGAATAGCCCCTTAGAAACCGTAATAGGAGACCTAAATATTGGAATAAAAACTAAAAGAAATATAGGAAATCTAGGTGATTTTCCTACTTTTCTATCCCTATTATAACCTAAGACATTAGAAGAAGCCTTAGTTGATGAAATTTGGATGATAGCAATGAAATAAGAACTAAAACAGTTCAAGTGAAATGATGTTTGGAATTTAGTTAAAAGACAATAGAGCTATCCAGTTATAGGAACTAAATAGGTCATTTTAAAAAAACTAGATGATCAAGGAATAATAACTATAAATAAATAAAGACTAGTAGCTAAAGGATATAATTAGGAAGAAGGTATGGATTATGATGAGACCTTTTCACCTATAGATAGATTAGAATCCATTAGAATCCTTTTATCCTATGCATCTCCTATGAACATTAAATTATTTTAGATGGGAGTTAAGTATGCCTTTCTAAATGGTTATTTAACGGAGGAAGTTTATGTTAACCATCCTCCTGGTTTTTAAAATTCTCAAAAACCAAATTCTGTTTTAAACTTACTAAAGATCTTTATAGCCTTAAATAAGAACCTAGTGCTTGGTTTGAGATATTAAGTTCCTTTCTTATGAAAAATGATTTTACTGTTGGAATGGAAGATCCAACATTATTTAAGAAAATTGTATACTTTACTATTTAATTGGTTCAAATTTATGTTGATGATATAATTTTTGGATAAACAAACAAAAACAATTTCCATGAGTTTTCAAATTTAATACAAAAAATAATTTGAAATGAGTATAATGGGAGAATTAAATTTATTTTTAGGACATCAAATTTATCAAAAAGATTTTGGAAATGTTTTGAATTAAAGAAAATACATTACTGATTTACTGAAGAAATTTGGACTTGCAAACGACAAGACATTTACAACTCCTATGTGTACTAATATAAAACTTGATTTAGATGAAACTGAAAAATTATTTGACAATAAGTTATATAGAGTTATAATTGATAGTTTTATATATACTACTACTAATAGGCCAGATATAATGTACTCAGTATGTCTTTGTAAAAGATTTCAATAAAATTCTAAATTAAATCACTTCAATGATGTCAATAGAATTTTTAGATATTTAAAAGGAACTATTTTTCAATATCTTCTCTATCCAAAAAATTCTGATTTTAATTTAGTTTCATATTCAGATAAACACTTTGGAAGCTATAGATTAAATAGAAAAAGCACCTCAGGAACTTATCACTTTTAAGAGAAAATATTTAGATTCATGGTCTTATAAGAAACAACACTCGCTTGTCTTTCCAATAGCTATGGCATAATATGTATCTGTAGGTAGTAGTTGTGCACAAGCATTGTAGATGAAAAACACTCTTAAGGACTTTGGACTAAATTTTAATAATACATATATTTTATGTGATAATACAAGTACATTTTATATTTCAAAAATATCCAATTAATCATTCTAGGACTAAGCATATTGATATCAATCATTATTTTCTAAGAGATCATGTTCTTAAAAAGGATATATTCTTAGAATTTGTATGTACTGAAATTTAATTAGATGATATTTTTACAAAATCACTTCCCACTACAAGGTTTGATTTTATTAAGGGGGTATAGGTTTATTAAATTTTAAAATAAATTTTAATTTTAATTTTACTTATTTGATTATATTAATTCTTATGTTATATTAATCTTCATTATTTTAAGTAATTATTTGTTTTTAGAACAATTTAAAATTTCATCGGTACTACTATATATTTTTTTCATACATTTTTTCTTTTTTTTTAAATAATTTAATGATTATTATGTATGTAATGACATGGAAATCAATGTCGTTATAACCCATTTCAAATTCCACACCCATTCATTTTCTTAAAACCGTTTGAAACACTGAAAACCTTACCACCTACATCAACCTTTGACTAAACCTTCAAAACCCTAAACCTTTGAGCCTTCAGAACATTGAGATATAAATGGCCAAGACAAAGATAATTGAGGAAGTAGAAGCTAGTAACACCAAGAATCAACTTTCAGTAGGAAGAAAGATCTTATAGGAAAAAATAATTGATTTCAAATGGTTATACCAGACTAATCTAACGCTGAAGCAAGCTTTGGAATTTCAAAATCTCAAAAAAAATCATTGATGATTAACCAAATTTTTTTACGGGGTAGAGTTTCAATATTTCTTTAAATTTATTCAATTTTGTCATGGAGGTACAGAGGACTTTATAGTCATGAAAATTGAAGATCAAGATTTTTCTATTTTGTCTATTGAAATAGCTAGAATGTTAAAATTCCATTATGGGGGAGATTGTCACTTTTATTTGAAATCCATTATAGATAATGAACATAAGTTAGAGGACATTATGTCATTTTTATTTGGTTCTACACATATCAGGAAAATTTTAGTCACGTATTTGGAGCCAGATCAGAAAATGTTTTGTAAAATTTTTTCAAATAGGGATTTCCCCAAGGGTGCCTGAAATGGAGAATATTTTATATCCTGATATGTATTTGATGTTTATATTTCTGAGTGACATCAAGTTGAATTTTCCTCATTATATGATAAGTTATTTTCACTAATGATGTCAACCAGAGGCTAGAATAAACTTATATCCCTATGGGAGGTTCATTTTAAATTATTGTGTAAGTATAATATGGTGAGATTAGTATATGATAGAGTGCGATTTCATCATAGTAATGTATTCAATGCAATAAATTTTAGAAAAATTGGATTTTTGTGGAGCACTGTTAAAGGAAAGATTATGCCTATTAGTGCTGATGAAGATCAGGAGTCTTATTAGGGAGAGAAAACTGGGAAAACCAAAGAAGGAATGGTTAAATCAAGGACTAGTTATGTTTCAAAAACGTTAATAAGAATTACATTTGAAGTATTTGCTGCACCTTCTGATGTGGGAAGTCAAGAGGGGCTCCAGAGGAAAAGACTCAGAGCGGCTCAATCTTGTGAGGATAATGTTCAAACAAATGTGGTTACAATTGGAGATCTCTTAATCTACATATTTGTAAGAGAAATACTTTATCAGATTGATTTGGTACATAAAATTGAAGAGGAAGTCATGCCTTTGGAAGAAGAAAATCCTGGAGAAGTTGAAGTGGCTCAAAATGAATTTGTTCAAGTACAGTATGCACATCCTAATGAAGTTATTCAAAAAGAAACATTTCAAGAAGAACCTATTTTAGAGGAAGTAAATGAAGATTCTCATGAGGAGAAACAACCTATTGAAAATGTGAATGGAGGAGATATTCCAACTGATGTTCATACTAAAGTTTTAAATGATTTTTTTACGGATGGGTTAGTTCATTACTCTGGGGAAAATTAGTTGAGCAACCAGTTGAGAAGGTTATAGATCAAAGATCTGATCCTCAACCATTGACTTTAATTTTGATAAATCAAGTTGAGAATCAAGCATAGGGTGCCTCTGATTCTAAGAATAATCAAGTGGAGGAGTTAATCATAAAAGTTAATAAAATTCAAGCTAAAAAATCTTCTTTGATAATAGAATTGGATAAGGAGATACACAAGTTTTAGAACTAGAAATATAGTTTAGTTTCAAAAAGGGAAGTGGAAGTTTTAAAAAAGGAGTTGTTAGCCATAGTTGGATAATTAAAATATGAATTTTTACTGAAATCAGATTTGGAAGAATTCAAAACATTCCTAGAGTAATATTTTTCATGTAATGCCCCGACCCTAGTTACCCAGAGTAGGTGCATTATTACATAACATTGGCATGATCACAAGAAAGATCAAGTCTCGAAAGACCGATTAGTTTAGTAGCCTTGGAATAACTAGATACATCCATAAAGTTTTACATTACATCATAAAAAAACATCTTGTCATCATATCCCCTCATACTATCCCTACAGGTCATTCATAAATTACTTCTTCATAATCCTGGGAAAAATAAAACATTGAAAGGGGTGAGCTCAGATGCTCAGTATTATAGCAGAAGGTTTCATAGATAAGCATAAACACTTAAGGCAGTTTATAACTAAAACAAAAGCCTTTTAAACTTGAACTTCAACATAAAATGGAAAAGATAAAATAAAATAATTCCATTTACTTACTCACATGGATATTCTACTAGTCGAATAATCCCATGCAATATCAATAACCACTTTCATAATGATGGAATGCATAATGCCAGACTATCATAACCACATAGCCAAGGCCTCGTGCCAAGACTACAAATAAGATTTTTCCAAGGCCTTGTGATAAGACACTAGTTTGTCTCATGAGACCTACTGATGCATCGAGGAGCTATAGCGGGCTCCACCCGTCACTTATTAAATCCAATTCATTCCTCATTTGAACAGGTTTAAACCTAACATAAACATTCGTATTAAAACTAGCATACGAAATGTCAATACTTTAACCACAAACCATGAATGGTATAAAAATAGCACATCTGTAGTCAAACATAACTCATTCGATACAATATTGAAGATTGTATTGTATCATATTAACCTCAATCGAGAATGATGAATGATAGTGACATAGATGAAAATAATCATCAAAACAATTAGAGTGAAATATCCCCCTTTTTCTTGAAAACATTTAACTATCACACTATTTGTCAAGAAGCCATTTAAAAATAGATTTTTGAATCAAAGTGTCCCATACCACATTGAAACTTTTAAAAGGAGTTTTAATTTTAAAACTTTAATTTCCATATAAATAAATCCTTAAAACCATTTTTAAAACATGGACATTAATGAGCAAGATTTAGAAGAATAAATCATTAAAAAAATTTAAAATGGTATTTTGGTTAGAGTTTCTAACCAAAAGAGAGACAATTGAATACGAATAATTGAGGTAATCAAAACATTGTAATATCATGAGAATAATGGAATTCATGATATACTATGTCAAAGTACATTATATACACCATATAAAAGTGATTTTGTGTATAACAATGAATAAGTCTCAATGGAATGTAAATTGAGATGAAATACCTCATAAAGGCCATATCCTTAGGTTAAGGACAAATCAACGACATAGTTATGTGTGACAAATATAAATACACTAAATATTATTGGATATTCAGTATAAAACAATCAAAGGATATTCACACATATTCTTGTAAAAACAACACCAATGAATTGGATGTTTAACTCAACAAATGGTGAATGAGTTAAAATTACTCTTATCAAATTCATATCAATTACTTGAGAATTATAAATGGAGTGATTATGTGTATCAAAATCATATCCATAGGAAGGGGAGTGGAAATTATGACATAATCAAATGAATAGTGATTCCACACATAATCTTGGGGTAATATAATCAATGAAATATGCGTAAAGCCAAATGAGTGGAAATTGAAATCTCAAATTCCCTTATCGATTAGGTAACTTACGAAACATACACCCATGAAAGAATTATCAAACCATGATGATGTAAATACCCATAAATTAAAGTATATTACACAATGAATACAATCATGGGAAGTACAAATACACCACATGCAATAATTAAGTGGTGAAGAATGTAATTTTCACGAAATTAAGAGTCAGTTAAGAAACCCCTTACATTGTACTTTTTCCTTGGTTGACGGTAGGTTTACCTCCTGTATAATGGTGAAATAATTTTTATTTAATTATACAATAATCATTTACTTTAATATGATACCATATATGATCTTTTAACATTGATTTGTTAATAATATCTTAGAATTATTGTCATTTCAGGTGTTAACGGGTTCATTTTACTTTATATTCTTTGTTATGTGAGCCATATTCGTTATTAATGGGATGTATATTATTCATATCCAGAATGATATCAAGTCCTTATATAATATATTTAAATCATCAAATTATAATTATACTTGAATGGATATGATGGAGAATGAATCTCATCGCGTTCGTGGAGACGGTAGTCCGTACGTACGCGCGAGCGACAATATCATTATTTTGATATTAAAATAATATATAATTGGATGGTATATCATATATAAAGAATCATTATCATGTTATATTTATTATTTACATGAGTTACACATCATTATTATACCCATCCAAATAATAATATATTGAATAACAATTACACCACGACATGGAGACGGTAAGTCGTACGTACGCACGTATGGTGAGATGTTATTCAAAGGATGGATAGAATACTGAATATGGTTGTACCATATTTATAATAACATCACAGTATATATACGATACTGGAGTTATTATTTTATAATGGTAATAACAAAGAAAGAAGGAGTGGAAGAAGAAAGGAACTTGAAAAGGGGTGGTGAAAACATTACCTCTTCTTCGGGTTCTTCCTTTTGATTTGATCAAAAGGGCTCCTTAGGTTGGCTTTCTGATAAAACTAAGGCCTCTAGGTTGTAGTGAGGGAAGTTTAGAGAGTATTTGGGCCAGGGTTGGCCGAACCAAAAGGCTTTGAAGGTGTGACGAAATGAGAAGGAGGAGTGCCCTTTTATAAGAGGGGTGAGGGGCACCTTTGGAAAAGCTAGAAATATTAATTTATAATAAATTCATATTCGGTTTATAATGGCTCCAAAGTTTATTATTCAAAGGTTAAGGTGGGGATAGGTCGAAAACCATTCAGCCAATATAAAGTAGACAGGTTTGGGCACTATATTAACCTTATCTTTTAGTTTTAACTCTTAGTTAATTAGTTTGACATTTACCATATCACTTTGTATTTTTATATTATATAGTTAATAAAACTACTATATACATCCAAGAGACCCCCAAGTGGTCCATTAATGATATACCTATCATGATATAAGTCTCTTGGCCGAAACTTAGATTTCTAAGAATTTAATATCAATTAATAATATAATATTTGTTTTAAAAACTCTTTTATGTCAATTTTTACACTATTCAATAGTTAATTTTTGTGAAACACATAACAGAATTATTACTTCTAAAAAAGTTAATTAAATCAATTCTAATATGTCATGTTATCCTATAAAATTAGTTTAATTCAATAAAAGTATCAAATTATATTTATTTGGGTATTTATAATATCAATTATTCTAATTTTTCACTATTATGTTAATTACTACATCACCATTGTGTCATAAATAAATTAACTTATTTAATTTCGACAAATTATAAATAAATTATAATTATGTAGGAAATCGTTTTATCTTTATAATGAATATTTATAGTTTAAAATCCAACATATATAACCCTATTTAACAATTGTTTTGCTAAAAGATATATGCTTGTGTCATCTTTTGTATTTATTTTAACTTAATTAAAATAAAGTGTCATTATCACTTACAAGTGAATCCATGGGGTCCCAAAATCGACCCAAAGATGCCCATGGTCGACCATGTATCAACCAATATGGTTAAGACACGTTTTAGGGTAATTTAGTATTATTATTATATTATTTGTTAACCCTTGTTTACCGGATTTACCCTTTAACCATGGTAAATAAAATATTTACCGAAGTAATTATCCAAAATGTCTAAAAATAAAAGTTACCTATTTACACAATTTGAACATCCTGATTCCAAATATGGAATCCATTTTCCCAAATTCAAAACATATAAGTGGCAGAAATTAATTTAATATTAATTCCCGTTGTTAAAAAAAAAGCGTGTTTTTAAGAGATAATAACTATCAAAAGATTGGCACTATTTTATGTCTGGTTTAAATGTGAAATTATGTTCAATGACCCACATTGTATTACATGGTAAAAATATAATCTAAATATACTTTAAAGCCACTCAAATTTATAATTTATCACTATTAATTATTTTGATTAAAAAAGTTGTTTTTAATTAAAATTTAGTAATTTTCACTATTCATCAAAATAAGAAAGTTATCCGAAAAGTACCAAAATTTCACCCTATGCTAATTTCGATATTCCAAATCCAAAAATGAAGTCCATTTTGAGATATAGAATTTATATAATTTCAAAAAGTAGGTATTACTATTCATAACGGCTAGTTTGATTGGTTATGGTGTGTTAAAATCTCAAAGTTGCGTGCAATGCACGCCATTGCATTATTCGAAAGGAAACGTACCGTGGAAGCTTGGGGTGTTACATTCTCCCCTCCTTCAATAAATTGCGTCCTCACAATTTTTAAAATTGTGCTTGGGAACATAATGGAAATTCCCACATCGGAAAAAGAGTCAATAAAACTATCACTTTAAAAGAAAGAAAAAGAGGTATAAAGGTCATCCAAGATAACCCATACTCGGATTCCATGTAGGAAAACATGGATATGGATGATAACCTAAGTGTCATGTTCTGATGGAGAGGGATAGAAATCCTGATCAGGAGAAAGTTAACAATAAGAAAACCACAAACTTGTGTTGGGACAAACGGCCATTAGTCTCCTAGTAGGAAAGTAAACGGACAACCTTTTTTTTGTTTTAAGTTACATTACATAAGGACGAGGAATTTATTTATGATATTGACTAAAAACATAAAGAGATATACTTGATTTTTAAGTAGAGTTTCATTATTTAATAACTTTTTACCATTAACTTATTTTTTTTTTTGAACAATGAGTATTCAAGAAGAGTTGGTCACAATAAAAGAGCTAGAATAAACTTCTATAGAAATACATGATCCATGTAGGATAAACTATATATTTACCTTGTCTTTAGATATTAATCAAAACCAAAATGGTTAGTATAAGATATGATGATCCCCCAAATGTATATTCCATTAGAGAAAAAAAATACTAATCATAATTTCTAAAATTAAACCAACAATACCCCAAAGTTAAATAAATACCATTCAATAATAAATTCTCCTTAAAATCCTTCAATATAATCCAAACTAATATTGAAACCCAAAACTTATAAGAATGTAGTCTTCCACGTTAAATTGTATCTCCAAATGACATCATCTACTCTTAAAGTCACATACATAAAAGTAATTAACCTAATCGCATATTCTTTATTATAGGTTAATCATTTCCATAAATAACCCAAATCACTATAGATCCACAATAAAAACATAGATAAAAATCCACCATTACTCCTATAATGACATCCCATAGTATTCTATTTTCCTTGGACATATAGTGTTCCCAACAAAGTGAACATCTTCCAAAATAACATTTATCACTTAATCACCAAATCATTTTCCTATACTAAGGGTATTCATTTGATAACACATAAGAACCCAAATCAACATATTATTGATCAATAAAATCATTTAACTAAAGAAAATAGTCACACTAACCAGGGACTTCACTTAGTCCAGTGGTAGGCGATAAATCCCAATCGCACTTTTGTTGTGGGTTCGATTCCCGCAGCTTTGTCCGACGCGACGGGTTGTCACACGGTCTACGTGTTGTCCTTTTTCAAAAACTATATTTTATAATATTACCAAAATGAGATAAATTCCTCAAAATAACATAATTTAACCACAAATGTTATATCATACCTTGAATTTTCATCCCAAATTATAATAACTTATAATTTTCTCAAACCCCAATGATGATATAAAACCAAATGGTTATTTATACCAATATCCACAAGAGAAGAGACAATTCTTCCTCCAATATCATTCTCACATGGAAAACTGCGGGGTTACAAATACAAGAGAAAATTATTCCAAAGTAAACCCATCAACAAGGAGCGCTAATACTTTTTAAACATTTCTACAACCATTTATTTCCACATAGCTTCTTCTTTGACCAAGAAAATATCCTATAGAATAGTACATTCACTTGGGTAATGGCCAGGTCCCCTACATTTACGGCAAATGAATGTAAATGGACTTTTGGGACCATTTTTATCTTCTTCCATAGTACTCTTCATTTTTCATCGGTAATTCTTCACTTTATGTCCTTCCTTCAGGCACGTAAAGCATTTCGTTGTCCCATTAAGACACTTTCCTTTGTTTCTCCTTCCACATTTCCTGCATGATGAAAATTGAGGGTTCTTTTCTCCATGGTTTCCATTGCTGGAGCTCTTATCATTCATCACTTTTCTCTTCCTTATTGAGTCTGGGAGTTGGTTAATATATATGTTCTTGATCATATTTTTGGAAAACTGATTTGGCATAAAGACGATATATTTTACACCTATCAACATTCCATTTTGTTGCTCATTTCCACCACCGTTCCCACCTTGTACATCATTCTCAAAGTCACTATGACTTCCTTGGAATCCAGCCATTGACTAAAACCATAAAGCATTGTGTGAGTAACAGTAGTCGTAAAATCATTTAGAGATTAAAATGTCACCATATTCACAATTTGAAACATATTAGGATTAACCAAGGTCATTTACTCTCATCTTATATATATATTACTTAAATCGGTTTGTAAAGAAAATGTAAATTATCCTAAGCATATCCCCCGGGAGTGTCGTAACCAAAAGTGCAGGAAGGCCCGTTGTCGTGCACCAGTTCCCGTTCGAGTCTAGCTCAAAGCGGTGTTTTTGGGTTTTACCCCTAGGTACATCTGTGCCAGAGCCGCCTCTACCTGCTCATATCCAGATAGGGATGTATTGCTCGGAAAACTCACAAAATCTCTACAATACCAAAATTCTAGGAAGCTCTTCTATACTAATCCACAAAGATCATCTTAGGTCTACGTGCTCTAATCAGAGTTTATCTAAATGTAGCTTCCAAGGTTTGTAATAAACTTCCTCTGATACCAACTGTAACGCCCCGACCCTAGTTACCCATAGTCGGTGCATTATTACATAACATTGGCATGATCACAAGAAAGATCAAGTCTCGAAAGACAGATTAGTTTAGTAGCCTTGGAATAACTAGATACATCCATAAAGTTTTACATTACATCATAAAAAAACATATTGTCTTCATATCCCCTCATAATATCCCTGCAGGTCATTCATAAATTACTTCTTCATAATCCTGGGAAAAATAAAACATTGAAAGGGGTGAGATCAGATGCTCAGTATTATAGCAGAAGCTTTCATAGATAAGCATAAACACTTAAGGCAGTTTATAACTAAAACAAAAGCCTTTTAAACTTGAACTTGAGCATAAAATGGCAAAGATAAAATAAAATAATGCCATTTACTTACTCACATGGATATTCTACTAGTCGAACAATCCCATGAAATATCAATAACCACTTTCATAATGATGGAATGAATAATGACAGACTATCATAACCACATAGCCAAGGCCTCGTGCCAAGACTACAAATAAGATTTTTCCAAGGCATTGTGCCAAGACACTAGTTTGTCTCATGAGACCTACCGATGCATCGAGGAGCTATAGCGGGCTCCACCCGTCACTTATTAAGTCCAATTCATTCATCATATGAACAGGTTTAAACATAACATAAACATTCGTATTAAAACTAGCATATGAAATGTCAATACTTTAACCACAAACCATGAATGGTATAAAAATAGCACATCCGCAGTCAAACATAACTCATTCGATACAATATGGAAGATTTTATTGTATCATATTAACCTCAATCGAGAATGATGAAGGATATTGACATAGATGAAAATAATCATCAAAACAATTAGAGTGAAATATCCCCCTTTTTCTTGAAAATATTTAAATGTGACACTATTTGTCAAGAAGCCATTTAAAAATAGATTTTTGAATCAAAGTGTCTCATACCACATTGAAACTTTTAAAAGGAGTTTTAATTTTAAAACTTTAATGTCCATATAAATAAATCCTTAAAACCATTTTTAAAACATGGACATTAATGAGCAAGATTTAGAAGAATAAATCTTTAAAAAAAATTTAAATGGTCTTTTGGTTAGAGTTTCTAACCAAAAGAGAGACACTTGAATACAAATAATTGAGGTAATAAAAAAATTTTAATATCATGAGAATAATGTAATTCATGATATACTATGTCAAAGTACATTATATACACCATATAAAAGTGATTTGGTGTATAACAATGAAGAAGTCTCAATGGAATGTAAATTGAGATGAAATATCTCATAAAGGCCATATCCTTAGGTTAAGGATAAATCAACGACATAGTTATGTGTGAAAAATACAAATACACTAAATATGATTGGATATTCAGTGTAAAAAAATCAAAGGATATTCACACATATTCTTATAAAAACAACACCAACGAATTGGATGTTTAACTCAACAAATGGTGAATGAGTTAAAATTACTCTTATCAAATTCATATCAATGACTTGAGAATTATCAATGGAGTGATTATGTGTATAAAAAGTATATCCATAGGAAGGGGAGTGTAAATTATGACATAATCAAATGAATAGTGATTCCACACATAATCTTGGGGTAATATAATCAATGAAATATGCATAAAGCCAAATGAGTGGAAATTGAAATCTCAAATTCCCTTATCGATTAGGTAACTTACGAAACATACAACCATGAAAGAATTATCATACCATGATGATGTAAATACCCATAAATTAAAGTATATTACACAATGAATACAATCATGGGCAGTACAAATACAGCACATGCAATAATTAATTGGTGAAGAATGGAATTCTCACGAAATTAAGAGTGAGTTAAGAAACCCCTTACATTGTACTTTTTCCTTGGTCGACGGTAGGTTTACCTCCTTTATAATGGTGAAATAATTGTTATTGAATTATACAAGAATCGTTTACTTTAATATGATATCATATTTGATCTTTTAACATTGATTTGTTAATAATATCTTAGAATTATCGTCATTTCGGGTGTTAACGGGTTCATTTTACTTTATATTCTTTGTTATGTGAGATATATTCGTTATTAATGGGATGTATATTATTCAGATCCAGAATGATATCAAGTCCTTATATAATATTTTTAAATCATCAAATTATAATTATACTTGAATGGATATGATGGAGAATGAATCTCATCGCGTTCGTGGAGACGGTAGTCCGTACGTACGCACGAGCGACAATATCATTATTTTGATATTAAAATAATATATAATTGGATGGTATATCATATATACAGAATCATTATCATGTTATATTTATTATTTACATGAGTTACATATCATTATTATACCCATCCAAATAATAATATATTGAATAACAATTACACCACGTTGTGGAGACGGTAAGCCGTACGTACGCATGTATGGTGACATGTTATTCAAAGGATGGATTAAATACTGAATATGGTTGTACCATATTTATAATAACATCACAGTATATATATGATACTGGAGTTATTATTTTATAATGGTAATAACAAATAAAGAAGAAGTGGAAGAAGAAAGGAACTTGAAAAGGGGTGGTGAAAACATTACCTCTTCTTTGGGTTCTTCCTTTTGATTTGATCAAAAGGGATCCTTAGGTTGGCTTTCTGATCAAACTAAGGCCTCTAGGTTGTATTGAGGGAATTTTAGAGAGTATTTGGGTAGGGTTTGGCCAAACCAAAAGGATTTTAAGGTGTGATGAAATGAGAAGGAGGAGTTCCCTTTTATAAGAGGGGTGAGGGGCACCTTTGGAAAAGCTACAAATATTAATTTATAATATATTCATATTCGGTTTATAATGGCTCCAAAGTTGATTATTAATAGGTTAAGGTGGGAATAGGTCGAAATCAATTCATCCAATAGAATTTAGATAGGTTTGGGTCATTATATTAACCTTTTCTTTTAGTTTTAACTCTTAGTTAATTAGTTTGACATTTACCATGTCACTTTGTATTTTTATATTATATAGTTACTAAACATACTATATACATCCAAGAGACCCCCGAGTGGTCCATTAATGATATACCTATCATGATATAAGTCTCTTGGCCGAACCTTATATTTTTAAGAATTTAATATCAATTAATAATATAATATTTGTTTTAAAAACTCTTTTATGTCAATTTTGACACTATTCAATAGTTGATTTTTGTGAAACAGATAACAGAATGATTACTTCGAAAAAAGTTAATTAAATAAATCCTAATATGTCATGTTATCCTATAAAATTAACGTAATTCAATAAAAGTATCAAATTATATTTATTTGGGTATTTATAATATCAATTATTCTAATTTTTCACTATTATGTTAACTACTGCATCACCATTGTGTCATAAATAAATTAACATATTTAATTTCTAAAAACTATAAATAAAATATCATTATGTAGTAAATCGTTTTAGATTTCTAATGAATATTTATAGTCTAAAATACAACATATATAACCCTATGTAACAATTGTTTTGCTAAAATATATATGCTTGTGTCATTTTTGTATTTATTTTAACTTAATTAAAATAAAGTGTCATTATCACTTACAAGTGGATTCATGGGGTCCCAAAATAGACCCAAAGATGCCCATGGTCGACCATGTATCAACCCATATGGTTAAGACACGTCTTAGGGTAATTTATTATTATTATAATATTATTTTTTAACCCTTGTTTACCGGATTTACCATTTAACCATGGTAAATAAAATATTTACCGAAGTAATTATCCAAAATGTCTAAAAATAAAAGTTACCCATTTACGCAATTTGAACATCCTGATTCCAAATATGGAATCCATTTTTCCAAATTCAAAACACAGAAGTGGCAGAAATTTATTTAAAATTAATTCCCGTTGTTAAAACAAAAAGCGTGTTTTTAAGAGATAATAACTATCAAAAGATTGGCACTTCTTTATGTCTGGTTTAAATGTGAAATTATGTTCAATGACCCACATTGTATTACATGGTAAAAATATATTCTAAATATACTTTAAAACCACTCAAATTCATAATTTATCACTATTAATTATTTTTATTAAATAAGTTGTTTTTAATTAAAATTTAATAATTTTCACTATTCATCAAAATATGAAAGTTATTCGAAAAGTACCAAAATTTCACCCTAGGCTAATTTCCATATTCCGAATCCAAAAATGAAGTCCATTTTGAGAGATAGAATTTATATAATTTCAAAAAGTAGGTATTACTATTCATAATGGCTAGTTTGATTGGTTATGGTGTGTTAAAATCTCGAAGTTGCGTACAATGCACGTCATTGCATTATTCGAAAGGAAACGTACCGTGGAAGCTTGGGGTGTTACATTTCAATTGTCACGGGAACTCAGGAAAGTACATATGCTAATTCATCAAATTTGATCAAGATATTTCAATCCATTACATCTCTAATGAGCAATATAAATGACATGTTGTAGGACTTATAATGTAATAGTGATCCACTGTTTATTTTGTTGGATAATCAAAAGCATCATGTTGAGAATCTTAAATCAGTTGAACCAGGAGTAAGAGAGTTACTGAACAGGTTCATAGAAAAGCTATATCACTTCATGGAAAAGGAATAAAGATTTCCTAAGTTTTTCATATTCAATCTGATTGATGATATTCATTTGACTCAAGAAGGAAGAGATCTGATAATTTAGTTAGGATATGGACTGAGGAAGATGTTGAGAATGTAGTTAGAAGAGCTAAAGGAAGTTGTTCAGAGATACTGAAACCTATCTTCAACCCTTTAATCCTAACCATTGATTCCAATATCAATTATGTATGTGTAAATATATATTCGAATAAAATATTTTTGAATCTCATTTTTTATGTGTTTTTAATTTGTTTTATAATTTTTTCTATGTTAGAATGCCAGAATCAAGATTCAATTACTGATAAACAGTTTACAATAGAATTTACTTGATTTTAGTTCCACATTAAATGTGTTATAGTCCTTATTCTATCATTCTTTTTGATATTACAAAAGGGGGTAAAATTGGATAGTAACAACATTTTATTTTAATAAAATGGATAAATATTTTTCTCAAGGGGATAAATTTGGATACAATACTAAATTTTATATTGTTTTTATGTTTTACCTTTATGATAGAAATTTGGATAAACATAAAATATTATTTTCTTTATTTTACTTTATAACGGGGGGAGAAATTTCTAAAATTAAATTTTAAAGAAATTTAAAAAAATATTATATATGGGAGAAATGGATAACACTTTATTTATTTATTTTTGAAATAATTTTTTTAAAATAAAATATTATTTTATCCTTGAAAAATTCTAAATTATATGCAATTAATTTCATGGGTTATTTCGTGGGTTTTTTGATCATCAAAAAAGGGTAAATTGTTCATTAAGGGTTGTTTTCAAAAATACTCAATACTGTTATGATTAAGGGATAGTGTTGATCATGTATTCTTTCAACAATACCCTATCCTTTAATAATGATTTTTTTGATCACAAATACCCTTGTTTTTTATTTTAATGATTTTAATTTGAGTATATTTTAGGAAATTAATATTCTTTATATTTCTATTTTGGAATAATATTAAAGCGCTTAATCTGCGTGGAATATTTGAAAAAGTGTTCAGATATCATTTTAGCAGGAACTAGAAACATTGTTCATACCCTATGTTGAAGATCATAGTGTAAGGATAAAATTCTACCTTTACATTATAGTAGTTCAAAAAAGTTTGGTTAATCAATCATACACTGTTAGAAATGGTTGGTAAAAGAAACTTCTGTTTGAAAGGAACCTTAAATTTGTTATATCATGAAAGTATGGAAGAAGAACCTTACGTAAGTATGGAACATTACATTTGCTTCTCAAAAGTATGGATCATCAACCTTACTTTTATAATCAACCTTGCATTCTATCAAAAAGTATAGATCATGTATCTTTCATTTTTATAAAGAGGAAAGTATGGATAATATACCATAAATTTGAAAGTTGAAGAGAAAAGTATGGATGATCAAACTTAAATTTGAGATAAACCTTACATTTGAAGAATAGACCATCAACCCTACGTTTAGCATCAGAGATTGAAAATACAACTTTTTTGTGAAATGGTCATTATGCAGAATATATGGCTCATTTCAAGCCAAATTCAAAGACCGATATTAAAGAACATTTTGGTTGATTTAAAGTCGTTTATTTGTGATTAAATGATCAATTTAATAGGATCATTTCTTTCTATTTATTAAGGGAAGTTAGGACTACTCTATTATTCAAACATTTGAATATCATGATTCCTAAGGCAAAATTTTTGGATCTAAATTTAAAAGTAAAACATTAGTCTATATTCATTATATATCTATGTTATTTTGAATTAAAAATGATATACGGATCATCATGAAAAAGATTATAAGAACAGTCTCTCATGTTTTTTACTACAATTTTTACAGAGTTATACGAGTCACATAGATCTGGTACTTCCAAGATCTATCAGATGTTGTTTTTCTAAAGAAAAGGAAAAGCATTAAATATTCTTTTTCTACATTGAAGATCTATCATGAATCTATTTTTTGTTAAAAGTTTCTGATTTTATTTCAAGATCTATTTGCGACTGGATCCACTCAGAATTTCTCTCACCTAAAGAATATTTTTTCTGAAGACGACATTCCATCTACTATAAGTTGTGTGTTGCTTCAATTGTGAAGAATGACTGGAAAGTATTTTTAGAAAAATAATCTTATAATTTTTTATTATCTGACTTCTCATACTAAGATGAGTATTCAGTTTTGTGAATGAACTAGAAGGCACCGCTTTAGACTTATCTTGTAAATGTGTCAACTGCATGCACTCAGTTGTGGATAGTCTGTTGATAAGAGGACCAGATAGTGAAGATCATCAAGCTCATGGAGTAGAGAATTAGTTGAGTGGACTAGGGTCCTTCTTTTCTCCGAACCACTACACATTCATGTATCCTTCAATCTGTTTATTTTCTACTATATAAACATTCTGATAAAGTTAAAGAATATATTTGTCAATCATCACAATTCTCGAAGAAATTTTAAAAGTCACAATTGCCCCCCCCCCACCACTCTTATGCATATTTGGTATAACCCAATTCAACATATTGATGGGGTGTTGGTCCTATGTCTATAGAGACAGTGATCCCCTAATCAATATTATTTTCCAAGAATAATTTTAGATCATCTATATGGTGTTGGAACTCCATCAACTGATGCATATACCATACTGAGGTGAGGATCCTTCATTAAAAATTATAAGATTGATTGTAATTTTTGAATGGATGGGTAGTTTACATATAGTTGTTCATGAAGTGCACTGGATACATAAAGTTACATATGGAAAATGATAATCATGGATATATGTTGTGATATTTAGACTTGATAATTATTTTTACTATCTCAATTCATAAATTATAAATGGGTTATCTTTGATTTTCCATTATTCCTAGTTTCAATTAATTTTATCATTTATTCTACCTCTTTTATTTTTGAGGTATTGTAATAGTTAGGTTTATACATACCATTATTTTTGTGTTCCTCCCATAGATGTTAAGTTATAAATGGATAAAAAATTTGAATTTGATCATGGAGGATCTAGAGTTGGTATAGTAAGATCTTAGTGGTCTACAGTGGTGATAGTCATTGAAAATGTTTATATAATAAGTTAGTGTGATCAGAAGTTTCTCTTTATAGTTTTTTTAAAGATGGTGCCTTAGCCAAAAGACCAAAGAACAAATAATATAAAAGGAAGTCATTATATAAGTTTAAAAGATGGAATCATATTACAATCCTTATCATGAAAGGAAGTAAATAAGCGGGGATGTAATCTAGCAAGGTAATGTCTAGGTTTACTCCCTTATTAGGATGGCCATATACAACCATGTTTTCTTCACGATAAATGTGAGTGATGGTGTAGTTGATGTCGAGAAGTGAGCAGATGCAATCCATCCAACGGGTAGTAATTGGCCACGCACGGTGTGTCACATCATTCCAAATCGCCTGCACAATGGAAGTTGAATGGATTTCAATCTAGATATCATTCCAACCATAGTGATTTTTGAAAGTAATAGCATGTATCAAAATAATCATTTTAGCCACTAGAGAAGAGGCAATTCAACAAATTTCAAAAAAGAACCCAAGGATCTGGCCAAGTTGATTCCTAAAGATAGTTCCCTAACCCACAAGACCTAGATTACCTTTGGGGGCCCCATCCACATTAACATTAATACATCCAGAAAAAGGTTCTGGTAGAGCAGTTCAATAGTGTGTCAAGGTTGGTAAAAATTTCCATCAATATGAAGGCATCGCATAATTCCAAAGTCTTTCACAGTATTTTTACAGTGTCCCTTTTACATCAATATAGCTTCACGTATGGCAACAGAGATCCATATCAAACCTGTATTTTTTGTGTTAGTGATAAATTTTTGTGATTAACAGAATTTCTATCATACTATACTACATGATGAAGCTTAACAACAATAGAAAGGTAATGGTTCTTAATTTACGGAGAGCTTTAAATTTTTGCATGTATCTTTAGTTGAGAATTGATATAGTCAAGAATCAACCATCTACAGTCAAAAATGTCAAAAATACAGTTCCAAAGAGAAAAAGTAGTGGCACAAGAAAAAAATAGTTGATTGGAAACTTCTCTATGTTTATTACTGAGTCATCATTTAGAGAAAAGTTTAATTCCAAATGATTAAAGGAACCTATCTTTGGGATCCCAATTGTGAGCAAGGTTCTAAATAAGAGTGAATCATGAAGGCTTTATCCAAGGTTTTTCAAAAAAAATCCAACCAAAATATCTTTCAGCATTACAAAAAAATGGTTATAATTTTTTTTGAGTTAAGCATACCATTGTGAGAAGGTTCCCAAATTAAAAATTCATCAGTGTTAGAAAAGGGGCAGTTTTCAATTACATGAATAATGGTATCAGGGAGGTGATTATTTTGAGAATTTTGTATATATCTAATTAAATAATGGGTACTCTTAGTAGTTTGATCTAAAGATAACATAGATATTAAGGGAGTGCTAGTATAGTTATCTACCTAGAAATTCATAGATGAATCCCTGGAAACCATCTATCTAGAATTGTTCATAATGTTGGAATAAGATTATTTAACGGATTGAAAGATAAAAAATAAAAGGAAATTTGAGTTTCCATTCTTATGTTTTAAAAGAAATCTTTTTCTTTTGAGAAAAGTGATAGAATCATATTTATTGTAAAGTAGGTTCCAAGTGAGTCTCACATGAAGGGCCTCGTTAAAGTACTTAAGATTTTTTATGCCAATACCACCATTATCAATAGGTTTGCAACATGTCGACCAGGGGATGGTCACAAGTTTTTTTTCCAAAGTGATACCTGTCCAGAAAATTTTTTTGATTGAAGTGGCCATATTTTTTATAAGACCAACAGGCCATCTATAAACCACCACAAAAAAACATTTTAGAAACAACAGAAATATTGACAATGTAGATTCTGACTACCATAGAGAGAGATTTACCTTTCCAAGAAGATAGTTGATTAAGAACATGATAAACTATTATAGAAAATTAACAATACATGGGTATACAACAAAAAAAGGGAACACCAAGATAAGTAACACTACCCCAAAATTTGTATTTAGAGGAAATTGTTTTTCATTTAGTGGTGGTTTTGGAAAACCGTCAGTAAATCGTGTGTCGGGATATAATTATTCATGATTTTTTAAAACTATCATAAAATGATTTAGCGGTGGTTTAAACTGTCGCTAAATCGTTTTTATTTATTTCTTTATTTATTTATTTTCTTAATTTATTTATTTATTTATTTGTCTTCATTATTTATTTATTTATTTATTTTTGTAATTTATTTAAAATTTATTTTTCATTATTACCATGCTCAAAGCTCGTCTTCATGCACAAGTCTATGTCCATGCACATGCCCATTCCATATATAGAAATTCTATGTTGGGTGAGATTTCAACCCCTTACCTCTTGCTTATTCTCTAAAGACATTACCACTCCAGCAGACTCTTCATGTGGTTAATAAATCAAATTTAATATACTTATATATATATATATATATATTAATTGGAAAAACAAATAATACATAACAAATATATACACACTAAATAATTATTAATAAATAATGATTAATCAATTATAAATAATGAATAATGAATAATTTATTATTAATATTTAATGATTGCTAATTACAAATTACAAATTAATAAATATAATATAAATGAATAATAAATATAGAAATATATAATATGGAAATAAATGGTAAATAAAAAATAGTAAATAATTAATAGTAAGTAATAAATAATAAATAATAAATAATAAATAGTAAATAATAAATAGTAAATAGCAAATAGTAAATAGTAACTTGAAAATAATAAATAATAAATACTAAATACTAAATAATATCTAATATCTAATATATAATATATAGTACATAATATATAATCCATAATATGTAATACAAAATATATAATACATAATATATAATTTATAATTTATAATTTATAATTTATAATTTATAATTTATAATATATAATATATAATATATAGTACATAATACATAATATGTAATATATAATAAATAATATATAATATATAATTCATAATTGATAATAGATAATATATAATATATAATATATAATATATAACATATAATATATAAGTAATGTATAAATAATAAATTAATTAAAAAATAATTAAATATATGATAAATAAATAACAAATTATTAATAAATTAATAAGATAATAGATAAATAAATCATTATTAATTATTAATTATTAATTATTAATTATTAATTCTTAATTCTTAATAACTTATAATTAATAATTGATTATTAAGAATTAATATTTAATATTTAATATTTAATATTTAAACATTTATAAATAATTAAGAAATTTTTAAGAAATTTTTAATAAATAAATATTTAATAATTAGAAAAAATTAATATTGAATAAATAAATAATTAAATAATAAATGAATAATAAACTAATAATAAATTCATATTTAGTAAAATAAAAATAAATTAATATATAATATATAATAAAGAATAAAGAATACATAAATACATAAATAAATAAATATATAAATAAATAATAATTAATAATAACAAATAATTGATAATTATTAAATTTTAATTAATTTTTAATTTTTAATTTTTAATATTTAATATTCAATACTTAATATATAATTAATAATTCATTAATAATTAATTTATAATTAATTAATTAATAGTGAATAAAAAATAAATAAGGAATAAATAAATAAATAAATAATAAATGCATAATAAACTATTAATTAATTTATTAATAATAATTAATTAATATATTAAAAATAAATTAACAATTAATGTGTACATAATAACTAAATAATTAATAAATAATATATAATAAATAAAAATAAATAAATAATTAATTAATTACTTGATTGATTGAATGATTGATTAATTAATAATTAATTAATTAATATTAGATAAAGAAATAACAATTAATTAATTAATTAATTAATTAATTAATTAAATCATAAAACATTAAGAACCTCTAGAAACCCTAAAAACACTATAATGACCATAAAATATGATCCAAGGTTTTTTTCAGTGCCATAACCTGTCAAATCGAAGATCATGAAATGATCTTTGATATGATATGTGGTATATGCCGAACAAATACATGGATCGAAAGTTATAACCATTAGAATTTTAAGAAATCGGGGTCTGCAACTAAAACATTAGTTTTGGAGGTCATCTGGGCCTCTTTAGAAGAATAAAAAGGCTTATAATATTTAAAGAATTGGTAAGAGACAAAAACGGTGTAGAGCTCATCGTAGGATTCGATTTGATATGTGGTAGAGGCCAAATGGACAACCGGATTAAAATTTATGGTCATTTAAAGTTCGAGTTTGATTTTTGACTTTTGAAATTTGAATGTATTTTTTCTATGATTATCACATGATTTAAATCTCACATGGTTTTATCTCATTTGATAATCTTCGATTTGACTAGTTATGGAGATGAAATGGACTCTCGGGTCAAAAGTTATGGTCATTTGTTGCAGAAATCTATTCTTCAATTTATTGAAGATTCGTTTTCAGTTTAAAAGTATTATTAACTAATAATTGTAATTATTTATTAATTGACAAGTTATAAATAATTAAAATTATAAATAATAATCTATATTTGATTGTAAATAATAATTAATAATTTATTTATTTATTTAAATTTGTTTCCTCAATTTCACAGCGGTTTTGAGAAAACAGATGTTATTTCATGGTAGTTTTTTCAAAAAACCGCCGCCAAAAAAACTATAACCTTTTAAAAAAATATTCAAAACATTTATAAAATTTATTTTAAAATCATTTAGTGGTGGCTTTTTCGCGGTTGTTTTAAAAAATAGTTATATATTTTTTGATCAAGAAATTAGCGATTGTTTTAAAAGTATTTTTGAAAAAACCGCCCCTAAAACACTGTTTTTTTATTGTAAAAGGAAAAAAGAATCTTCTTTTATGCCTAATTCACTGATAATATTACATTTTCAACTTGGAGGAATGTTTTTTCAAAAGAAGATAGAGGATTTGTTCTAACTAATGGCTTGATTTTAAACGTCTTCATAATGAGAGAGGGAACTTTTGAGGTTTCGAATGTTGATTTTTTCACGTTGTAGGAAAATGATGATATCATTATCATATAACAAGTATGTCGGAGAATTCCCATTCCTAGAAACATGAATGTGCTTGATCATTTTCTGGTCCACAAGATGAGAAAGCAGGTGACTAAGATAGTCTTCCACAATAGAGAAAAGAATGGCAGAGAGGGTGTCACCTTGCCTAACACCTTTGGTGAAATTGAAAAATCACTTGAGAGAGACATTAACTAGAATTAAAATAAAGGCCGGGGGGGATAGGGTTTTGTTTACAGTGACAAACTAGTCATTAAAACCAAAATATTTAGGCACCTTGAAGATAAAACTCCAATCCATGGTGTAAAAATCTTTTCAAATGTCAATTTTAATGGTAATGTTACCTACTCTATTATATTTGTTTAAAGTGGTGACGCCCTCAGAGGAAAGACAAATATAATCATGAGTGGATCTACCCTTAATAAACCCAAATTGGTTCTAGGAGACTATTTTTTCTCTGATAGTTGAATTCCTATTATTAATGATTTTATAAAACATTCTAATGAGAGAAATGGGCATAAACAGATGAATCTCAGTAGCTTTATCCACTTTGGGAGTCAAGGAACAAATTTGAGCATTTAGACCATGAGGAAGGACACCATTGGCAAAGAAATATTTGACAAAATTGCAAACAACAAATAGGATAACATCCCAATAATGTTTATAGAAACCATTATTAAAGCCATCAGGACCCAGAGCACTATCAAGATTCAAACTAAATACAGTGTCTTTTATTTCATGATCAAGGGGAATGCGTAAAAGGAATGTGTTATCCTCCTCATTGACAATCCTCGGAATAACCATAGGTAAAAGGTCTTTGTTGTTGTCAAGTCCATTAAAGATGGATTCTATGTAAGAGACAATAATGATTAGCAATATCATCCTCATTTTCTAAAAGGTTTTCATCATCTTTTAAAAATGTTAAAGTTCTGCAAGTTTTCCAGATTATTTGAAGAGAGTTATAAAACTGTGTATTCCTATCACCATTTGATAACCATTTTACTTTATAAGCCTATTTCTACTTGTTATCTTTAAAGGTGAGAAAAGAGTAGAGCTTTACCAAAATGTTTATTGCCTAGTTCATATCAATGGTTAAATTAGATCTAGTGTTATTGTTTTGATGTTTGTTATGATCATCCTCAAGAAGACGGATGTCATTGTAAATTTGTTTGGATTCAAAACTACACCAACCTTTAAGAATCTGTTTAAGGTATTTTAACTTAATAGAATAAGAAAAGACATCATTGGGGGTATTCATATAAAACCAGAATTTTTTTATGATACTAGTGCATTCATCGTTAGAAAACAACATATTATTAAATCTGAAAGGGAGTGAGGTTTTAATGTTTTTAATGAGATATTGATCAAATTGGGATGGTGATCAGAGTACAGCTTGTGAAGGGTGGTGTTGGATATGGTGTCCCATTTATCTAAAGAATGTTAATTTTTGAATGATCTATCTAACTTGTTGGAAACCACCCTATTGTAGTGCCTTATATACTAAGTATATTTCACACTAGTAAGATTTATTTAAACATGATTTTTGTATTCAATAGAATTTTTAAATTCTTTCATGGAAATAGCAGCATGAGACAGGCCAATTTTCTCACTTGAGTTAAGGATATCATTGAAGTCCCCAATCACAAACCAATGGGTATTAATATTAGTACCTAAATAGCTATGTTCATTCCAAATAGGCCTCCTATCTTGGTATCTATTCTTTTCACAAACAAAATAATAGTATAAAAAATTGTCATCAATAATAAAGTCACATGTAAAAACATTCTCAAAAACATTAAAAACACTATCATTATGTTTAGAAAAGTGTGAGAAGATCCAGATAGATTCAACTTGGGAGGAGTTTTTGGTCACACCTTTAAAAGAATAACCATACTGGCACAAATGGGAATACATATAGGAAAAGTTAAGTTTGGGCTCAGCAATAGAAAAAAGTATTGGATGATGAGTTTTAATAATTTTTGTAAAATAGTAAATGTGTCAGAGTTGGAAATACCATGAAAATGCGAAAAAAATAATCTTTATTTGCACCTAAATTTGGAGTTATAACTCCCTTATTTCTTTTTCACAAAGCCCTTTTGCCTAGAATATCTTCTATCTTTTTTAGAATTATTTGGGCTAGTATTCTTCTCCTGATTACTTTTAGAAGAATCATGGGGATTATTAGTGTTGCCTACATTAGCATTGACCTTGGGAGGATTGTGCAAAGAGGAATCTACAGGAGAATCCACTAGAATATTATTAATATTGTTAGTATGATCAACATTTTGAGTAGTATTTATATTTTCATAGGTTCCAAGATAAATATTTTTATCAATATCTTCAGAACCAATTACAGAATGACTATAAAAAAACTACAAGGTGTCCTTGAGTCATTTATATCATGTTTTACCTAATCTAATATGTTTCCCATATATGAAAGGCCTGGACCAATATCTTCCCAGAATCATTTGTGAATGGAATTTGTAAATATTCCAGACCTGGTTGGCCTTGAATAGTCATAGCAGAATTTCCCTGCTTCTTAATAGTTCCCAATACTAAATGAGTGTTAGAATTTGTCTAATCCTCCACACCCAGTGAATCATGATCATTCATCTGGTAATTTTTATGCTTCGATACATTGCCCAGAACCAAAGGTGTGTTGGAATTTTCTTTATATTTGGTTTCTCTTAGAAATCTAAATATGATAATGGAATCATTCTGTTGGTTCTGGGCGCAGCGGAAGCGCATTAGTGGGTTTACCCAACTTTAATTTTAACGTTAAACAACGTTCAATCTGAGATCTTTCATGATTTAAAATGCCAGATCTTTGGAATAGAACGATGAATAAAAAAGAAAAAAAGTGTCCTAGAACTGTTGAGATAGGATCATCATATGTTGGTTATAATTAATTTAATTAATTCATAGGAATTACCTCGATGGAATTCTTCATTGGCGTCTTCGGTCATGATCCTGTGATTCGTCGTTGCGTTGTAGAATTTAAGTACAAGATTACTCTAGCCGTGATCCACACGTGCTCCACGTATCTCTGGACGTCGCCGAAGGGATCTCTGGGTGCTAGCGCAGAAGAACCTTCGCTTGAGATGTCCTCCTTCTACCGCCTTGATCCGGTGGACGATCTCGCTCTCGTAACTTGAATGTGTTCTTGGTGGAAAGGGAATTCTCTCTTGGATTGAGAGTATTTCCAAATATGTTGTGCACAACAATGTCACTTACTCAATGAGAATAATGTAATTGGGATTATAATACTTAAAATAATAAAATGAATTAATTACCCAAAAGCATTTAATCATTTCATTTAATTCTTAGTAATACCCCATGTCTTAATAATGATAGTTGACCATCATTATTACTTGACATGCACCTAACATATAACATTTAATATCATTTAATTAAATAAACAATATTTTAACATGAATCCAAAAAACAATCTACACGGCGTGTATATAAAGATACATGGCGTGTACTTTTATTTTTCATTTTATTTATTTCCACCACCATATTTATTAGACCTTGAGTAATGGCTATTTATTTCTTAAATAAATGTAACTACATTAATCACTAATAAATATATATTATTTCTCCCACAATATATTCTCTCGAATAACCAGTGTCGAAATAAATGAGACCAGGCATCCTTAAATAATTATTAAACCACAGTCGGGAATAATCTTTATTTAACTTGTTAAATTAATATTTAACTGAGATACATGGACACACTTAGTGTGTGACCCTCTAGGCCTCTTTCTCAGTGGCATTAGGAAGAGTCTGCCTAAAGTCCAAGGTTTCTAGAAACACGCTAAGGCACCCATAGAGAAAGAAGTTAACGCTGCAATGATGTGTCACCTCCTACGAAGGCTTACCGTGTAATATAATCCCTTTGTCTCGATATCTCTAATCAAGTGGGTTGTATGCTTGTTCCATCAACCCATGTACTCGATTATTCATTCTTTGACTTCCCAGAATTGAACTCGCCCATACCTTACGATGGACACGGATTTATTTAGGCTATTTCAATTCCATCAAAGAGCCTGAGATATCTACTTCTGTTATGGAACAGAAGGGACAAATCCTTTCTCGCATTATCTATTAATGTGGTATTACTCGTGACGCACACAACGTATCCTACCTCACCACGAACAATGTGTCATCACAGTTTTTGTCAATACATCTAAGTGCGCGAGTTGTAATACCCATTAATAAAAATCTTAAAGTATAAGGACCAATACACACGTCCGCATATAGGAATATCCAATGACACAATGAAATGTGGATTTCCTACTGGAGGGTCTCGTTCTCATAATATCCACCTAGATATTACCAAGGTCGCACACCATGAGAAGGTGCCTCAAATTTTTATGATTCCTCACCCCTAATGACTGATATTATTTGTGTCCCTCAAAATAATATCATCTGGCCATAGAACATATATTCAAGAACTGTGTTGTGGCACTTCCGTGTTCTCATCATAGCAGGGATCCGCTATGACCCATCAATGCAACAACTGTCCTTAGAACATTATCACATGCATTGTCACGCAAAAGAACAATAAAGATGTGATAAGGACTTTATTAATAAATAAAGTACAAATTTGTTGGTTCTAGACCAGCAACTCCAACAGACTCCCACTTGGACTAGATCCAACTCCTAACAACCTTTAACACGATAACTCTCACATGATATTCATGCTTCTACTAAGATAGGCCTTTAGTCATGGGGTCCGCCATGTTCTTTTCCATGGACACTCTACTCACTGCAACTTCACCCCTTTGATAGAAATCCCTCAAAAAGTGATACTTACAGATTATGTGCTTTGTCTGTTGATGTTACCTTGGTTATTTTGCAAGAGCCACCGCTGCAGTATTATCACAATACAATGTAATGGGATCTTTACTTCTAGGCACCACATCAAGCTCCTGGACAAAGTTCTGAATCTAGACAGCTTCCTTGGAGGCATCAAAAGCCGCTATATACTCAGACTCCGCTATAGAATCGGCGACAACTGGCTGCTTTGAACTCTTCCAGCTCACAGCTCCTCCATTGAGACAAAAAAAAAATCCAGATTGCGACTTTATATCATTTTGATCTGTCTAAAAACCAGCATCAGTATACCCTCTGATGACAAGCTCCTTGTCTCCTCCATACACCAGTAACATGTCCTTAGTTCTTCTCAGATACATAAGGATAGTCTTAACAGTAGTCCAATGTTGTTCCCCTAGATCTCCTTGATATCTGCCTACCATGCTCAGTGCATAGGCAACATCAAGCCTGGTACATAACATGTCATACATGATGGATCCTATAGCCGAGGCGTATGAGATCTTTCTCATCCAATCATTCTCTTGATGTGTCTGAGGACACATTTTCTAAGAAAGATGTAATCCATGTGACACTGGAACCAATCCTCTCTTGTATTGTTCCGTACTAAATCTCTTTAGTATCTGGTCAATATATGTACCCTGACTTAGTCAAAGCAGCCTCTTGGATCTATCACAAATGATCTTGATCCCTAGAATGTAGGCTGCTTCACCTAAATCTTTCATAGGGAAGCACTTGTTCAACCAGTCTTTAACTGACTGTAAGGCTGGTACATCGTTTCTAATAAGCAATATGTCATCAACATATACCACTAGGATGATGACCACATTCCCATTAAACTGCTTATAAACACATGGCTCACATTCTTTCTTAATGAAACCAAATTCCTTTATGGCTTCATCAAATCGAATGTTCCATGACCTGGATGCTTGCTTCAACCCATAAATGGATTTCTGCAACTTTCAAACTCGTTTGGCTTCACCTGGTGTCACAAACCCTTCTGGTTGTGTCATATATACATCTTCCTAAAGGTTCCCTTTAAGGAATGCTGTTTTGACATCCATCTGCCAAATCTTGTAGTCATGGTAAGCTGTTATGGAATGTAGGATTCTTATGGATTTAAACATGTCAACTGGAGAGAAGGTTTCATCATAGTTAATTCCTTGATGTTTTCTAAATCCTTTTTCTATTAGCCTTCCTTTATAGGTTCTAACTTGACCTTCCATGTCCATCTTTCTCTTGAATACCCATTTTCATCCAATAGGTTTTACATCAACTGGCTCATCGGCCTGAACCTAGACTTGGTTCTGATACATGGAATCCGTCTCAAAATTCATAACTTATAGCCATCTTGCAGCTTCTGATCTTTCTACTTCTTCCTTGTAGGAGAGAGGTTCATCATTGTCCAACAATAATTATTCACCATCCTCGGTGACTAGGAAACCAAATCTCTTTGGTTCCCTTACCTCTCTTGAGTTCATACGCAGTACTTGTATTTCTGGAACCTCTTCCACGGAGACCTATTGTAACACCCCAGGTAAATAAAGAATATGACATCATTATATTTATCCATATTTGTGAATAAAATATTAATATTACTTTAAAGGGGATGCTATGCTCAATGGCGTACCCAATACACAACAACGAGTTTCTTGGGAATCTTACGTTGCACTCTAATAAGAAAATAATATTATTTTAAATGGTAGTTAACGCCTAGCTGTTGTAATAGAGGGAATGAACAGAACCAACTAAAAAATGATTATATATGTTTGGAAAATATTTTTTACTCTTTACAATAAATGTTAGAGGATTAAAAATTCAAATGAATCCAGTTTTTAAGCGTAAACATTCTAATATTCTTTAAAAGCTCGATTAACCACCTTTTAATGGAGAAACTCTTTTAAATCCACTTTTTGACAATTTTATAAGCTCTATTTTTCAAAATAAACATATTATTTATGATTGGGACATTGAAATTTACCTTGGGTTAATTTTTGGTATTTTTCCGATAAAGTTCATTTTTTAATGAATAGTGTAAAATGTTGTATTTTAATTCAAAACCACTTTTTAATCTAATTTATTTTTATGATTATATTATCTTTTGAATTGGTTTTAAAGTGAAATTATAATATATTTTTACCATTAAATCCAATAGTGGTCGTTGGAATTAATTTCACTTTGAAATCGGACTTAAACTAGTGTCAATCTTTTGATACTTATTGTTTCATAAAAACATGCTTTTTGTCATGACAGCGGGAATTAATTATTAAATTAATTAATTTGACTTATATGTTTTGAATTTTGTAAAATAGACTTCATTTTTGAATTCGTAATATCAAATATAGCTTAGGGTGAATTTTTGGTATTTTTCTGAAAAACATCAATTTTTGATGAATTGTGAAACCACTAAGTGGTACTTATAAAAACTGATTTTTCATTTAAATGAAATTTTACCACTTCTGTGTTTTGAATTTCAAAAATCCAACATGCATGGTTGTCATTAAGAAGTAAAATGTGGTTCAATGGGATAAAAATAATTTTTCGGTGAATAGTAACTTATTAAGTTTTTAATCGCGATTAGAGGTAATTAGTGTAGTTTAAGGTAAAAATAATGTTTTAATAATATGAAATGAACTTGACACATGTACTAACATAATTGGATGTGTCATGGCCTACCAAGACAAGCCATGGGTCAACTTGGGGACCCCATGAAGCCACTTTGGTTGGAAAATGACATTAATATCATTTTATTTAATGTTAAAGTAAAAATGAGACAAACATGAAATGTTTTACTAAAACAATTTTAAATGGGGTTATACAAATCCGATTTTTGACTATAAATATTCATTGGAAATCTAAAGAGATTTCATACATCACAATAGTTTTTTAAAAAAATTTAGACATTAAATAAATTAAATTATTTATGACATCATGATGATGCAGTGATGACCTCATTATTTAACAATTTAAATAAAATGGAAAGATAATGTAATATCTAAGATTTAAACATGTATAAAACCTATTGTATGAGTGGATTTAGAACCCTTATCATCTTAGCCTCGAAATACATCAATGTGGGACATTTAAAATCCGAAACTCGTTTGAAAATAAAGTAACATTTTGTAACTTTACAAGAGTGCCCCTCCTCTCCTCTTATAAAAGGCCCCCACCTCTACCTCCATACCCACACTCCAAAAGCCTTTGGCTCGGCCAAACTCTGCTCATTTTGTCTCTCCACTTCCCTCTCTTGCTCCTTGAAGCCTCACTTTGGGCAGAAGTCATCCCAAGGAAGCTTTTGAGCTCAAACCAAAGGGAGTTACCAGATTTTAAGGTAATGTGTTCACTTGAGTCCTTTTGTTTTATTTTTCCTCTCCAACCCCCTAAACTCTTTTTATTAATTTATTTTGTAACAACTGCAGTATATTCAATATACTAGGATGTTGTTATAATAAGGATTCGAGCTACACTTACACACACCTACATATAATGGTTAAAGAACATACTGTTTCCGTGGATGGTGAATTTTTGCCTCACGAAACGATGAATGTTCAACACTCATATAACACCTTCAAAGGTGAACATTAAGATTTCACTTTATTTATATATGATATATAATATGTTTATGTTTTACTTAAGCTTCTGTATTTTTAATTTGTGGCTTACCTTTATGGCTTCCATTATGGTTATACGCGATATCTTCATTTTAGGAAGTGCGGACTACCGCCCCCTCAAAGTGATGTGATTCATTAATGCCATACGTGGGACGTATAAAGTATGGATTTAATGTTATTATATATGATGTTATACTGGAATTATAATATACCTATATATTATTATTATTTCTTTCCATTAAAGTATGAGATAGAAATGAAAGTAGCGTTCATGCGTACGTACGGCTTACCGTCTCCATGAACGGTGCATTTCATTTCTTATCCCCAAATGTAATGTACTATTATAAGTACATGTATATAATGGATATATATGATTAATGATACATCTAAATGATTAATATAATTCTGTAATTAAAATATACATACCTCTCATATAGTTTTAATTCCATTAATACGACATAGAAATGAAAGTAGCGTTAATGGGTACGTACGGCTTACCGTCTCCATGAACGGTGCATTTCATTTCCTTCCTCTAAATGATTATGTGATATTATAAATACATGTATATTCTGGATATATATGATATATATGATATCCAAATCAGGAATTTTATTCTGGATATAAAGAACCTTTGACCACATGAACAACATGTAATTGTAAGAAGTCCACTTTCGACTTAAGAACCAAATATCGACAAAACAATCATTATTAACTTAATGATTAAATAATGTTTATAACATGGAAATAAGTGATATAAAAGGAATAATAAGCTTTAAAAAGGTTCTTAATCAAGTAGAAATTAACTCAAGTTTATTATTCAGGAGATTAAAGAACGATCGAGTCAAGTCAGACCCGAGGTAAGTGATCTTACTCCTCTCTTTCTTTTTAAGTACACTCTTTTATGTCATTCCCTCTAAAGCTCATATTTCTTGTTATTGGGATGTTATTTTATATTACACTTACTATAATTTTTATGTTCATGTGATGAGAGACCCTATTCTCTCTCATCAATCCATTTTGGAAGTTTTGAGTGGCGCCGTTAGGCTGCCGAATTTTCGTAAGAGATCTAACCTCTCTCTTTCTTTTTAAGTACTCTCCTTTATGTCACTTCTTTTAAGCTCCTCTTTGTTATGTTGGGGGATGTTCTTTTATATTCCACTTTCTATAAACTTTAAGTTAATATTATGAGATACCCTATTTGATCTCATCAATCCATTTTTGTAAGTTTTATGTGGCGCCGTTAGGCTGCCGAGTTTTCGTAAGGGATTTTTCATCTCACTTTTATTCCCGTGAGATTTATGCTACATTTTCCACAATTTCCTTTAAGTGGTGTATGTACTTCCCATTATTCTACTCTTTGTGTAATATAATTTCGTTTATGAGTATTTACATCAATGATTTATTGTCCTTCTTTAATGGGGTGTATGTTTTGAAAGATACCCAAGTCGGTAAGGGAACCTTTCACCCTCCTTTTTTTTAAAAGACTTATTTTGTTGGGTCTTTTAATTTACATATTGTTATGTTGGGATATGTTCTCATATATCCTTATTGATGTAAATTTTATGTCCAAGTGATGAGATACACTTTTTGTCTCTCATCAACTCATTTTGATGTGACACCGTTAGGCTGTCAATGGAACTTCTTAACCCAATTTCGATTTCTTTGGGTTCAACATGTAGTTATTGAATATGTCATCCTTTGAATATGTGTGAATGACCTTTGATTATTTTACACTTAATATCCACTTATATTTGGTGTATTCGTTTGTCACACATAATTATGTAATTGATTTATCCTTAAACCAAGGATACCGTCTTTGTAAGGGACTTCGTCTCAATCTCCTTTCATTGAGGCATATTCTATTTTATACACAACCTTCTTTTATACGATGTATAAACCCCATTGACTTTTACATTTATTCAAAAGGAATCTTTTTATATGAAGAGTTTATTAAACGACAAAAGGGAATGTTTTTGTCGTACGTATGCGGTGACAACGACTTCTCCTCCGTCGTGACCATTATTTGAGTTTCGGCTTCCTCTACAAGACATACCTTCTTTTTAAAAGAAAAATAAATACCATGTTTTACTTTTCTTTTATTTTGGTATTGAAAATGGTTTTCATAATGTTTTTTCAATGTGTTGTATTGATATCTTGTGATTGAAAGGTGGAAATGTTATGTTTCCTTTATGCATGTTTTATGTGATAAGATTATGTTATGGTTCTTGGGCATTGTTATGAATACGGGTGGTTCTGTGTTAAACTAAGGGCAGGTGAGCCCGATATAGATCTCCAATGCATTGGGTAACGCGAAGGAGTGAAACGTTAAGGTTTCTCCGAAGAGATTTAGGGAATATACTGTGATGGGTATTCCAAACGTAACCAGGAGGGTTACTCCCTACGTAAGAATGTTATGAATGCCTCAAGTTACCTTTATGTCTTATGACTTCTATGATTTATTCATGATTTGATGAGGTATGTTAAAGTGCCTATGTTTTATGGGTAAAGTATGATTTCATTCTTATGTATATATGAACTCATATTTCCTTTCCATATTTTTATAACCCTTACTGAGCTTTTTATGCTCATCCCAAGTTTTTGAAATGTTTTTCACAGGTCAAGGGAAAGGTACATGATGTGATGATAGAGTCAAGGATGTGTCATGAAAGAATCCATGTTTTATTTTAAATATGTTTCCATTGATGGGAAGAATGAATACTGTCTTTTATGTAACCACTTTGTTTAAATGTGGAATGTAATGCAAGTTTCATGATCTAATCTCTAAAACTCTAAACCTGAAAAGATCCTCAACGTGTAATCTTGTAATAACTCAAGATTAAGTAAGGTTTAAGGCTGGGGCCTTATAGTTGGTATCAAAGTTCAGTTTAGATAACTTTAGAGGTTAGGGTATTCTCTAAGCACAAGTGACATTACCATAATGGTTAGGGTTTCAAAAAGAGTCCTAGTTTTAGATAAAGTGAATGAGTAAGTATATCATAGTGTTTACCTTCCTCATTGGTACATGATGGTTTTGTTGATATACTCACACTGACATTTCTGTTTTTAGTGAATGGATGGATCTAGCAGGCACCAAAGAGACAACAGGTTTGAAGGAAACTGTGGTGGTTCTCTGATTAAGAGACTAGATAAAATGGAGGATTCAATGAGGAATCTCATGGTTGTTCTAAACCAACTATGAAGGAGTCATGATCAACCACTTCAACCTTGGTGAGTTCTCTAATGCATCATGTATGAGATGGCTAACTCGATGTGGAAATTAAGGTAATAATTATTAAGGTAACCATTAGGGTTTATATGATCCTTACTTTTTAGGTAATTATGGGTTACTCTATGATATGATGGAAAATTAAAGGAATGAGATAAACTTGAGGTTAAAATATGTTATTATCATTTTTGAATATTATATCTCGTTTTGGGGGATGTTTTAAGAATTATATAGTTTTGGAAAAAGGACAACACGCAGACCGTGTGACAACCCGTCGCGTCGGACAAAGCTGCGGGAATCGAACCCACAACCAAAGTGCAACTGGTATTTATCGCCTACCACTGGACTACGTGAATTCCCTGGTTAGTTTGACTGATTCTTTCTAGTTATATGATTTTATGAATTAAGAGTAAGTTTATTTTGGGTTATTTATGAAAATGATTAACCTATCATGGAGGATATGTGATTAGTTTAATTACTTTTCAATATAAGACTTTAGGAGCAACTGATGTTGTTTGGAGATAAATGTTACGATTTAACTTGGTAGACTATGTGACTAAATCCTTCAAATATTTGGGTTTCAATCATAGATTGGTTTACTTTGAAGAATTTTATTGACAAATTGTTTATCAGATGGTCCTCGTTGAACTTTAGGTTTTGTTGGACAAATTTTGGAGATTAAGCATAGATTTTCTTTTTAAAGGGTTATCCTTTTCTGGATTATCTGACCTTGTACTAACCTTTTTGGTTTTGGTTTTGGTTAAAGCCTAAAGACATGGGAAGTATATAGTTCTCTTTTGTGGATTAGGTTATTCTCTAGAAGTTGATTATAGTACTCTTAATGCGAACAAGTCTCCCTAAATACTCGTCTTTTGGAAAAAAGTATGAGTTTGATTAAGGAATCTAGTAAAAGTTGAAAGTCAACATGATAAGTGATTATGTTTCCTTATGAATAAATTCCTCAATAAAAAGTAACTTAAAACAAATATGTTGTCTATTAACGTTTCCTACTGGGGAACCCAACACCGTTTAACCCCTCACAAGTTTGTGATTTTCTTATTGTTAACTTTCTCTTAAACATGTTTTCTATCACTCTCCATCAGAACATGACCCTTTGTTTTTTCCTCCATGTCCATATTTTCATACTTGGAATCCTATTATGGGTTAACTCGGGTGACCTTTGTACTTATCTTTCTTTATTTTAAAGTGATTGTTTTACCGACTCTTGTTCTGATGTGGGACTTTCAAGGATGTTTCCAAGCTCAATTTTAAAAATTGCGAGGACGCAATTCCCAAAAGGGGGGAACGATGTAACACCCCAGGTAAATAAATAATATTACATCATTATATTTATCCATATTTGTGAATAAAATATTAATCTTACTTTAAAGGGGATGCTTTGCTCAATGGCTTACCCAATACGCAACAACGAGTTTCTTGGGAATCTTATGTTGCACTCTAATAATAAAATAATATTATTTTAAATGGTAGTTAACACCTAGTCGTTGTAATGGCGGGAATGAACAGAACCAACTAAAAAATGATTATATATGTTTGGAAAATATTTTTTACTCTTTACAATAAATGTTAGAGGATTAAAAATTAAAATGAATCCAGTTTTTAAGCGTAAACATTCTAATATTCTTTAAAAGGTCGATTAACCGCCTTTTGATGGGGAACCCCTTTTAAATCCACCTTTTGACAATTTTATAAGCTCTATTTTTCAAAATAAACATATTATTTATGATTGGGACATTGAAATTTACCTTGGGTTAATTTTCGGTATTTTTCCGATAAAGTTCATTTTTTAATGAATAGTGTAAAATGTTGTATTTTAATTCAAAACCTCTTTTTAATGTAATTAATTTATATGATTAAATTATCTTTTGAATTGGTTTTAAAGTGAAATTATAATATATTTTTACCATTAAATCCAATAGTGGTCGTTGGAATTAATTTCACTTTGAAATCGGACTTAAACTAGTGTCAATCTTTTGATACTTATTGTTTCATAAAAACACGCTTTTTGTCATGACAGCGGGAATTAATTATTAAATTAATTAATGTGACTTATATGTTTTGAATTTTTTAAAATAGACTTCATTTTTTAATTTGGAATATCAAATATAGCTTAGGGTGAATTTTTGGTATTTTTCTGAAAAACATCAATTTTTGATGAATAGTGAAACCACTAAGTGGTACTTATAAAAACTGATTTTTTGTTTAAATGAAATTTTACCACTTCTGTGTTTTGAATTTCAAAAAATCCAACATACATGGTTGTCATTAATAAGTAAAATGTGGTTCAATGGGATAAAAATAATTTTTTGGTGAATAGTAACTTATTAAGTTTTTAATCGTGATTAGAGGTAATTAGTGTAGTTAAAGGTAAAAATAATGTTTTAATAATATTAAATGAACTTGACACATGTCCTAACCTCATTTTATGTGTCATGGCCGACCAATAAAAGCCATGGGTCAACTTGGGGACCCCATGAAGCCACTTTGGTTGGAAAATGACATTAATATCTTTTTATTTAATGTTAAAGTAAAAATGAGACAAACATGAAATGTTTTACTAAAACAATTTTAAATGGGGTTATAAAAATCATATTTTTGACTATAAATATTCATTGGAAGGCTAAAAATATTTCCTACATCATAGTAGTTTTTTTATAATTTTTATACATTAAATAAATTAAATTAGTTATGACATCATGATGATGCAGTGATGACCTGATTATTTAACAATTTAAATAAAATGGAAAGATAATGTAATATCTAAGACCTACACATGTATAAAACCTATTGGATGAGTGGATTTCGAACCCTTATCACCTTATCCTAGAAATACATCAATGTGGGACCTTTAAAATCCTAAACTCTTTTGAAAATAAAGTAACATTTTGTAACTTTACAAGAGTGCCCCTCCTCTCCTCTTATAAAAGTCCCCCACCTCTACCTCCATACCCACACTCCCAAAGCCTTTGACTCGGCCAAACTCTGCTCATTTTGTCTCTCCACTTCCCTCTCTTACTCCTTGAAGACTCACTTTGGGAAGAAGTCTTCCCAAGGAATCCTTTGAGCTCAAACCAAAGGGAGTTACCCGATTTTAAGGTAATGTGTTCACTTGAGTCCTTTTGTTTTATTTTGCCTCTCCAACCACCTAAACTATTTTTATTCATTTCTTTTCTAACAACCCCAGTATATTCAATATACTAGGATGTTTTTGTAATAAGTATTAGAGATTCACTTACACACACCTACATCTAATGGTTAAAGAACATACTGTTTCCGTGGATGGCGAATTTTTGCCTCACGAAACGATGATTGTTCAACACTCATATAACACCTTCAAAGGTGGCCATTAAGATGTCACTATATTTATATATGATATATAATATGTTTATGTTTTACTTAAGCTTATGTATTTTTAATTTTTGTCTTACCTTTATGGCTTCCATTATGGTTATACGCGATATCTTCATTTTAGGAAGTGCGGACTACCGCCCCCTCAAAGTGATGTGATTCATTAATGCCATACGTGGGACGTATAAAGGATGGATTTAATGTTATTATATATGATGTTATACTGGAATTATAATATACCTATATATCATTATTATTTCTTTCCATTAAAGTAAGATATAGAAATGAAATTAGTGTTCATGCGTACGTACGGCTTACCGTCTCCATGAACGGTGCATTTCATTTTTTATCCCCAAATGTAATGTACTATTATAAGTACATGTATATAATGGATATATATGATGAATGATACATCTAAATTATTAATATAATTATGGAATTAAAATATACATACCTATCATATATTTTTAATTCCATTAATACGACATAGAAATGAAAGTAGCACTCATGCGTACGTACGGCTTACCGTCTCCATGAACGGTGCATTTCATTTCTTTCCTCTAAATGATTATGTGATATTATAAATACATGTATATGCTGGATATATATGATATATATGATATCCAAATCAGGAATTTCATTCTGGATATAAAGAAACTTTGACCACACGAACAACATGTAATTGTAAGAAGTCCACTTTCGACTTAAGAACCAAATATCGACAAAACAATCATTATTAACTTAATGATTACATAATGTTTATAACATGGAAATAAGTGATATAAAAGGAATAATAAGATTTAAAAAGGTTCTTAATCAAGTAGAAATTAACTCAAGTTTATTATTCAGGAGATTAAAGAACGATCGAGTCAAGTCGGACCCGAGGTAAGGGATCTTACTCCTCTCTTTCTTTTTAAGTACACTCTTTTATGTCATTCCCTCTAAATCTCATCTTTCTTGTTATTGGGGTGTTATTTTATATTAAACTTACTGTAATTTTTATGTTCATGTGATGAGAGACCCTATTCTCTCTCATCAGTCCATTTTGGAAGTTTTGAGTGGCGCCGTTAGGCTGCCGAATTTTCGTAAGAGATCTAACCTCTCTCTTTCTTTCTAAGTACTCTCCTTTATGTCACTTCTTTTAAGCTCCTCTTTGTTATGTTGGGGGATTTTCTTTTATATTCAACTTTATATAAACTTTAAGTTAATATGATGAGATACCCTATTTTATCTCATTAATCCATTTTTGTAAGTTTTATGTGGCGTCGTTAGGCTGCCGAGTTTTCATAAGGGATTTTTCATCTCATTTTTATTCCCGTGAGATTTATGCTACATTTTCCACAATTTCCTTTGAGTGGTGTATGTACTGCCAATTATTCTACTCTTTGTGTAATATACTTTCGTTTATGAGTATTTACATCAATGATTTATTGTCCTTCTTTCATGAGGTGTATGTTTTGAAAGATACCCAAGTCGGTAAGGGAACCTTTCACCCTCCTTTTTTTTTAAAGACTTATTTTGTTGGGTCTTTTAATTTACATATTGTTATGTTGGGATATGTTCTCATATATCCTTATTGATGTAAATTTTATGTCCAAGTGATGAGATACACTTTTTATCTCTCATCAACTCATTTTGATGTGACGTCGTTAGGCTGTCAAGGGAACTTCTTAACCCAATTTCGATTTCTTTGGGTTCAACATGTAGTTATTGAATAAGTCATCCTTTGAATATGTGTGAACGACCTTTGATTATTTTACACTTAATATCCACTTATATTTGGTATATTTGTTTGTCACACATAATTATGTAATTTATTTATCCTTAAACCAAGGATACCGTCTTTGTAAGGGACTTCGTCTCAATATCCTTTCATTGAGGCATATTCTATTTTATACACAACCTTCTTTTATATGGTGTATAAACCCCTTTGACTTTTACGTTTATTCAAAAGGAATATTTTTATACGAAGTGTTTATTAAAAGACAAAAGGGAATGTTTTTGTCGTACGTATGCGGCGACAATGACTTCTCTGCCGTCGTGACCATTATTTGAGTTTCGGCTTCCTCTACAATCCATACCTTATTTTTAAAAGAAAAATAAATACCATGTTTTACTTTTCTTTTATTTTGGTATTGAAAATGGTTTTCATAATGTTTTTTCAATGTGTTGTATTGATATCTTGTGATTGAAAGGTGTAAATGTTATGTTTCCTTTATGCATGTTATATGTGATAAGATTATGTTATGGTTCTTGGGAATTGTTATGAATACGGGTGGTTCCGTGATAAACTAAGGGCGGGTGAGCCCGATATAGCTCTCCAATGCATTGGGTAACGCGAAGGAGTGAAACGTTAAGTTTTCTCCGAAGAGATTTAGGGAATATACTATGATGGGTATTCCAAATGTAACCAAGAGGGTTACTCCCTACGTAAGAATGTTATGAATGCCTCAAGTTACCTTTATGTATTATGACTTCTATGATTTATTCATGATTTGATGAGGTATGTTAAAGTGCCTATGTTTTATGGGTAAAGTATGATTTCATTCTTATGTATATATGAACTCATGTTTCCTTTCCATATTTTTATAACCCTTACTGAACTTTTTATGCTCATACCAAGTTTTTGAAATGTTTTTCACAGGTCAAGGGAAAGGTACATGATGTGATGATAGAGTCAAGGATGTGTCAAGAAAGAATCCATGTTTTATTTTAAATATGTTTCCATTGATGGGAAGAATGAATACTGCCTTTTATGTAACCACTTTGTTTAAATGTGGAATGTAATGCAAGTTTCATGATCTAATTCTCTAAAACTCTAAACCTGAAAAGATCCTCAACGTGTAATCTTGTAATAACTCAAGATTAAGTAAGGTTTAAGGCTGGGGCCTTATACCTATAGAACTTGTTCCTGTACCAACTCTTGTGTATCTTTAGCATCAACTTCTTCGAAGTCAATCTTGCTCCCACTATCCTTCTTGAGGATGTGCTCCCTCTCAAGAAAGACATCTTGTCTGGAGACAGTCACTTTCTTGTATGAAGGGTTATATAGCTAATATTCTTTCGTTTCCTTGTGATATCCTATAAAGATACCCCTCGTTCCCCGGGGTGCTATTTTATTTTCCTGAGAAGGCCTTAACAAACGCCTCTCATCCCCAAACACATGTGTGCGAAAATGTGGGTTTCCTTCCATTCCTTAAATTGGATGGAATTCCATTTTCCACCTTAGTTAGTACTCGGTTTTATGTGTATGCTTCATTTTGTAATGCATATCCCCAAAAGGATAATGGAAGATCCGCATGACTCGTCATCGACCTCACTATGTCCAACAAGGTGCGGTTCCTCCTTTCACTAACACCATTCCACTGTGGTGTCTAAGGAGGAGTGAGCTAAGATAGAATCCCAGACTCCCATAGAAGATCAATGAACTCTTAGTTCAGATTTTCTCCACCTCCATCTGATCGAAGATTCTTTATCTTCTTACCAAGATAGTTCTCTACTTCATTCTTGAATTCCTTAAATTTCTCTAAGGACTCTAACTTATACCTCCTTAAGTAGACATAGCCATATCTACTCAAATCATTAGTAAAAGTAATGAAGTAAGAATATCCACCTCTAGCTTCTACTGGAAATGGTCCACACACATCCGTGTGTACCAATCCTAGAAGATCTGTGGCCCTTTCACATTGTCCACCAAAAGGCAGCTTGGTCATTTTTCCTTGTAAACAAGTGTGGAATCTATCAAGTGGTTTTAGCTTAGTAGAGTCCAAATAGCCATCTTGGTAGATCTTTGTCAAGCACTTCTTGTTCACATGACCAAGGCGGTGATTCCGTAACTGGGTGATGTATGAGTCACGTGAGTTTGTTTCGTTATCGATTTCCAACACTTGGTTTTCATAATTTAATACATACAAAAAATTATTTAAATGTGCCATACCATAACATAAATTGTTCTTATAAAAGAGACAACCCTTATTTCCAAACATGAAAACAAATCCATCCATATCCAAACAAGATACAAAAATTATGTTCTTGGTAACACTAGGCACAAAATAACAGTTATGTAAAACCAAAATCATCCCAGTTAGCAATGAGAGGTGGTAGTCACCAATAGCCAATGCAACTAGCCTTGTGCCATTGGAAGCTCAAAGATCCACCTCTCCTCTAGCGATCATTCTAAATCTACTTGGTTCCTACATTTGAATACAGATATGATCCCCACAGGCTGTATCTAATACCCAATGTGTAGAAATAGAAAGAATGCACTCGATACCGAATGCACCTTTAGCGTCCCCACGCTTCTGGGTGCAGTTCTCTATCCAGTGGCCCTGCTTGCCACATGAACAGCACACCGCCACCCATTCCTTGCCCTACCTCTGGATCTTCCCCTTCTTGGAGGGACAGTGCTCGGGGGCTTCAGACCGTTTATAAATCTTTTCCCCTTTTCCTTGTCATCCCTTTTCTTATTCACCATAAGGATTGCGGGTTTGTCATGCCCCATATCGTTGTCTACCTGGCGAATCAAGGTTAGAAGCTTCGACAGACTCTTCTCATTGTCTCTCTTGTTATAGTTGACAATGAAGCTAGAGAAGGTCTTGGGCAGTGATGATAGGATGATATCTATACGACACTCATCCGGGAATTTAATCCCTAAGATGTCCAAGCATTCAATGTAGCCAATAATCTTGACTACATGAGGCCCAGCTAGCATAGACTCTCCAATCTTCATGGTAAACAAAGCATTGGAGATCTCATACCTCTCCTGTTTCACCTTCTCTTGGTAGAGATCTTTAATGTGAGACATCATGTTATACGCGTCCATGTTTCCATGTTGCCTCAAGAGCTCATTAGACATGGCCGATAGCATGAAACACTGGACATATGTGGCATCATCCATGTGTTTCATGTAGAGAGATAATTCCTCATCACTAGCCTCTTTCCTAGGCACAACTGGAATAGGCTCTTCCAGCACATACAGTTTCCCTTAATGGTGAAGGATGATGTGTAAATTCCTCTGCCACTCTTGGAAATTGGTGCTGGTGAGAAGGTTTTCCTTCTCGAGTATGGTGCAAAATGATATGTTTGAAGTCATTTTATTTTCATTTCTATAAATTAAGATGAGAAAAGTTTTAGTAGTTATTACCAAAACTGAGACAAATAAATAAATTAATACTTATTAGTCTCCCACTATTTTTTCAAAATCCAATAGCCCTTACCATTGATTTCGGAATATTATGTTGGCTAAATATTCTAGTGGCAAGGATCCATATTTCCCTTCGCATTACCCCAACTGGGGTTGTTCAAGCAACTTGAAGTGTTTTAGGTAGGCATTCCAAATGCCGACTGCATTAACTTGCAGCTCCTTGATCCGTTGAGTGGACTCCCCAATCCTGAAATCCTTTTATTTTGGATTTCCTCAACCTTTTCCTCTTTCTCACACCAAGTCCTGCTGTAGCAGTCAACCCTTGATGCGAACCAAGAAACGTCAACCCAAAACCATGAATTAGAATTCCCCGATAATTGAAACCACCCCAACTACGGTTGGTCAAACACTTTGAACTATGGTTCGATTCTAACCAAGATTATGGAAGTCTATACTGACTTAATATTTCTTTTGAGAGATTTTATCCTTATACGTAAATTTCCATTTTATTATATTTTATTACATTCTTGTTAATATTAAGTGGGATTTACTTAAGTGATTAACCACGTCAAAGATAATATTCACGTATAAGCCAGTTTTATTTTACTTCCATCTTTCATGCTTGTTTAATTCATTAATTATGTGATCATGAAAACACACCCACTATAAATAAACCATGCAAGTGATAGAAATCAAATAAATGGTATGATCATTAGCTTTTCTATTGGTTATTTTATCTAGCGGTTGATAAACTAACCCAAGACCTAGGGGAGAAACACCTTGACCCTTTCGGGTTCATGTTTACACCTTTCCACCTGTCCACCTTTGTATCTCCTTGGATTGGTTTCACGGTGGATCTTGACTTGAGCCACCTCCACTAGCTTGGGATCTTCATCCATTACATATGCATTTATCTCACACGCAGCTGAGGGGTAAAAGGGGTTTTTAAATATAATAATCATTGGGCGCGCAGGCCCTACATATTAATGAGGAGATGGCTCGCAGGCTAACAAATTTAATTTAAATAAATAAATTAAAATAAACCATTCACATACAAAGGTCTCAGTCTAGATCATGACCATCCATACATGCAACGATATTTATGCATAAATAAAACTATAATTCTATTCTTTAATCGTTCTTGTTTAAGATAAATCATGCTCGAATTAATTAATTATCTTTAATTAATCAATCCTTTTATCTTAAATCCTTTTTCGGAATTTCCTTGAGATTCTCATCCATCATAATTTTAAAAAAATAAATTCATTTAAAATTATCCTTGAATGTAACTTGCACCTTGGAGGCAACCCGGTGAATTCACTTTCATTACGCAGATGTTAAATTAAACACATATATATATATAACACCTATCACGTGTTGTGCCTCAGCTTTACGCCTGCACCATGGTACACATCTCAAGGGTCTGTATAATATAATAATAAATTTTAATAAATCTGCGTAATTTGGGTGAGTACACGGCGTGTAGTTCTGACTACACTGCGTGTACTTTTTTTCACCGTCCAGCCGAAGTACACGCCCGGGGACAGGTCATGTTAATGTACTTCGGAAATTTTTGGAATACACGGCGTGTTCTGTGGGACACACGCCATGTAGTTTCTGCATTACATAGTTTCCAACCGGGCAAGCCATGTACGGGGTACACAGCCCAACCCTAACCTGAAGGGACTACACGCCGTGTTCATTGGACCACATGGCGTGTAATCCAGAAACCGTGTGCCACCTATTTCTGGTCAACACATGGTGTCTTAAATTCTTATAAATAATCCAATACACGGCCTGATTTGGAAGATCAGTCAATGCATTGGACCTAGACTACACTACGTGTACTTCCGAATACACGCCGTGTGTTCTGGTGTTGTACAGCCAGAAACGTTTGGCTCCTCCCGATGAGTTCCTCTATTTTATTTTAATCAAAATGAAAAGAAAAATTTATTTCTGTGAGGTGAACGAGAAACGAGGGAGGAGGAAAAGATCTCGAGATTCATATTTCTAGAATGATTAAACATGAATTGAAATAACTAAATTATTAAATGCATAAATCACCAATGAAAAAACTAAATATTTATAACCAACGATATGACCGCTCTGATACCACTTGTAGGTTCTGGGCATAGAAGATGCGCATTAGTGGTTTTACCCAACATTAATTTTAATGTTAAACAACGTTCAATCCAAGATCGTTCATGATTTAAAATGCCGGATCTTCAGAATAGAACGATGATCGAAAAAGAAAAGAAGATTCCTGGAACCGTTGGGATAGGATCATCATATGTTGGTTATAATTAATTTAATTAATTCATAAGAATTACCTCGATGGAATTCTTTCTTCATTGGAGTCTCCAGTCACGATCCTGTGATCCGTCATTGTGTCGTAGAATCCAAGTACAAGATTCCTCTAGAGGTGATCCATACATTCTCCATGTATCTCCGGATGTCACCGCAGGGATCTCCGAGTGCTAGCGCGGAAGAACCTTTGCTTGCGATGTCCGCCTTCTACCGCCTTGATCCGGTGGAGGATCTTTCTCTCATAACTTGAAAGCGTTCTTGGTGGAAATGGAATTATCTATTGGCTTGAGAGTATTTCCGAATCCGTTGTACACAACAATGGCTCTTACTCAATGAGAATAATGTAATTGGGATTATAATACTTAGAATAATAAAATGAATTAATTTCCTGAAAGCATTTAATCATTTCATTTAATTCTTAGTAATACCCCGTGTCTTAATAATGTCATTGGACCTTCATTATTACTTGACATGTTCCTAACATATTACATTTAAAATATTTTAATTAAATAAACAATATTTTCTCATGAATCACAAAAAAAACAACATGGCGTGTATATATAGATACACGGCGTGTAATTTTATTTTTCATTTTATTTATTTCCTCCACCATATTTATTAGACCTTGAGTAATGACTATTTATTTCTTAAATAAATGTAACTGCATTACTCGCTAATAAATATATATATTATTTCACCCACAATATATTCTCTCGAATAACCATTGTCGAAATAAATGTGATCAGGCATCCTTAAATAATTATTAAACCACGGTCGGGAATAATCTTTATTTAACTTGTTAAATTAATATTTAACTGAGATAAATGGAAACACTTAGTGTGTGACCCTATAGGCCTCTTTCTTAGTGGCATTAGGTGGAGTCTTCCTAAAGTACAAGGTTAGAATCTTGCAACACTCCAAGGCACCCATAGAGAAATAAGTTAACACCACAATGACGTGTCACCTCCTACGAATGCTTACCGTGTAATATAATCCCTTTGTCTTGATATCTCTAATCAAGCGGGTTACATGCTAGTGCCATCAACCCATGTGCTCAATTATTCTTTCTTTGACTTCCTAGAATTGAACTCATCCATACCTTACCATGGCTATGGATTTATTTAGGCTATATCAATTCCATCAAAGGGCCTAAGATATCTACTTCCATTATGGAATGGAAGGGAAAAATCCTTTCTCGCATTATCTATTAATGCAGTATTACTCGTGACACACCCAATATATCCTACCTCATTATGAACAGTGTGTCGTCACAGTTTTCATCAATACATCTAAGTGTGTGAGTTATAATACCCATTAATAATAATCTTAAGGTCTAAGGACCAATACACACATCCATAGATAGGAACATCCAATGACACTATGAAATTTTGATTTCCTACAGGCGGGTCTCGTTCTCATAATATACTCCTAGATATTACCAAGGGCGCACACCATGAGAAGGTGCCTCAAAGTTTTATGAGTCCTCACCCCTAATGACCTATAATATTTGTGTCCCTCAAATAATATCATCCGGCCATAGAACATATATTCAAGAACTGTGTTATGGCACTTCCGGGTTCTCATCAAAACAGGGATCCTCTATGACCCATCAATGCAACAGCTATCCTTAGGAAATTATCAAATGCATTTTCACGCAGAAGAACAATCAAGATGTGATAAGTACTTTATCAATGAATAAAGTTCAAAGTAGTTGGTTCTAGACCACCAACTCCAAAACATTCAATAAAAAATGGGAATGATACTTTACCACTAGAGAAAATAAATCGCATGAGGAGGAAGCTATTGCAGAGAAAAACCCTAATAGTTCTCTTATAGGAATATCTAGAGGGATCTCATTCCTTGATGTTCATAAAGGTATAGATCTATAGAAATAAATTATGCTGAAGCCCCCCATTTTCAAGAAACTTGAAGGTAGATGATTTCTGGTTGAGGCTGATCTAGATTCCCTATAGAAATGCATACAAATTATAGGTTTTGGGTGTAGTGGAAGTGCATTGTTGGGTTTTCCCAACTTTAATTTTAGCATTATACAACATTAAATATGAGATCTATCACGATAATAAAACGCTGAATATTTGGAATAGAATGAAGAAAAAAAAGAAATAGAAGGGTCTCGGAACCATCGAGATGATCATCATATGTTGGTTATAATTAATTTAATTAATTGACAATAATTTCCATGATGAAATTATTTATTTGTTGATGTTTTCTGGTCACATTTTGATGTGATTCATCATTGTGTCTCATAAGCCAAGTGTATAATTCCTCTAGCGTTGATCCACATGTGCACCACATATCTCAGGACATCGACAAAGGAATCCCTAGGTGTTAGCGTAGAGAAGCCTTTTCTTGCATTGTCTGCCTTAAATCACCTTGATCTGGTGGAGGACGATCTCTCTCGGTCTTGAGAGCGTTCTTGGAGGAAGGAGTTCTCTCGTCCTTGAGAGAATTTTCTAGAATTGTTGTGCAAAATGATTCACTATAAAAAAAGTATTGGGGTTATGAGGATATTTATAATAGAGTATGAGGTTATAGTGTAATGAAAATAAATAAACGTGTTACGCATTTTATTTATTTCATTAACTCTTATTGAAAATCCCCATGTTGAGTGATTAATTCCTTGACATGTTCCCATGTTGATTATAATAAATATCATTTAATAAAATGATTTTATTTCATCAAAATCCCGATTGAAAAAACTACACATAGTGTAATCATTCATACACGGTGTGTACTTGTTTTCCATGAAAACTAAACGGCGTGTACATTCAATGTACACGGTGTGTTTATCTTGTTTTCATTTTTCTTTATTTCCTCCACCACATTTATTAGACCTTGAGTAATGGATATTTATTTCTTAAATAAATGTAACTGAATTACTCACTAATAAATATATAATATTTCACCCACAATATATTCTCTCGAATAACTAGAGTCGAAATAAATGCGATCATGCATCCTTAAATAATTATTAAACCACAGTCATGAATATTATTTATTTAATTTGTTAAATTAATATTTAACTAAGATACATGGACACACTTAGTGTGTGACCCTCTAAGCCTCTTTCTCAATGGAATTAGGCGAAGCCTGCCTAAAGTCCAAGGTTAGCGTCTAGCAACATGCCAAGGAACCTATAGAGAAATAATTTAACAAAGCAATGACATGTCACCTCATACGATTGCTAACCATGTAATATAATCCCTTTGTCATGATATCTCAAATCAATGAGGTTTCATGCTAGTGCCATCAACCCATGTTCTTGATTATTCTTTCTTTGACTTTCCAAAATTGAACTCACCCATTCCTTACCATGGATATGGATTTATTTAGGCTATATCAATTCCATTAAAGGGCCTGAGATATCTACTTCCATTATAGAACATAAGGGACAAATCCTTTCTCGCATTATCTATTAAGGTAGTATTACTTGTGATGCACCCAACATATCCTACCTCGCAGCGAATAGTGTGTCGTCACAGTTTTATTCAATACATACATGTGTGTGAGTTTTAATACCCATTAATAATAATCTTAAAGTCCAAGGACCAATACACAAGTCCGCATATAGGAACATCCAATGACACTATGAAATGTGCATTTCCTACTAGCGATTCTTGTTCTCATAATATCCTCCTAGATATTACCAAGGGTGAACACCATGAGAAGTTGCCTCAAATTTTTATTAGTCTTTAGACCTAATGGCCTGTATTATTTGTGTCCCTCAAATAACATCATCCGTCCATAGACCATATATATTCAAGAATAGAGTTATGGAACTTCCGGGTTCTCATCAAAGAAGTGATCATCTACAACCCATTAATTCAACAGCTGTCCTTGGGAAATTATCACATGAATTTTCATGCAGAAGAACAATCAAGATGTGATAAGGTATTTATTTAATGAATAATGTACAAAGTAGTGGGTTCTAGGTCACCAAATCCAACAGACTCCCACTTGGACTAGAGCCAACTACTAACAACTTTTAACCTGCTATCTCTCACATGATATTCATGCTTCTGCTGAGATAGGCCTTTAGTCATGGGGTCCACCATGTTCTCCTATGTGGACACTCTGCTCACTACAACTTCACCCCTTTGATACAAATCCTTTAAGAGGTGATACTTTCGAAGTATGTGTTTTGTCCGTTGATGTGACCGTGGATATTTTTCAAGATACACTGCTACAGTATAATCACAATTTAATGTGATAGGATCTTTACTGCTAGGCACCACATCAAGCTCCTGGAAAAAGTTCTGAATCTAGACGGCTTCCTTGGCTGCATCAGAAGCCACTATATATTCAGAATCCACTATAGAATCGGCGACAATTGGCTTCTTGGAACTCTTCCAGCTCACAGCTCCTCAATTGATATAGAAAACACATCCAAATTGTGACTTAAGATCATTCTAATATTTCTGAAAACTAGCATCAGCAAACCCTATGATGACAAGATCCTCATCTCCTCCTTACATCAGGAATATATCCTTAGTTATTCTTAGATACTTAAGGATAGTCTTAACAGCAGTCCAATGTTATTCTCTTGGATCTTATTGATATATGAATTCCATGCTCAATGCATAGGAAACATCAAGCCTGGTACATAACATGGCATACATGATGGATCCTATAGCCGAAGAATATGAGATCTTACTCATTCTATCATTATCCTGTTGTGTCTGTGGACACATTTTCTTAGAAAGATGTAGGCCACGTGACACTGGAACTAATCCCCTCTTGGATTGTTCTGTAATAAATCTCTTTAGTATCTGGTCAATGTATGTACCCTGACATAGTCCAAGAAGCCTCTTGGATCTATCACAAATGATCATGATCCCTAGATTGTAGGCTACTTCACCCAAGTCCTTCATGGAGAAACACTTGTTCAACCAGTCCTTAACTCACTGTAAGACTGGTACATCAATTCAAATAAGAAATATTTCGTCAACATATACTACTAGGATGACAATCGCATTCCAATTAAACCGATTATAAGTACATGGCTCACATTCATTATTAATGAAATAAAATTCCTTTATGGCTTCATCAAATCGAATGTTCCATGACTTGGATTCTTTCTTTAATCCATAAATGGATTTCTACAACTTGAAAACCCATTTGACTTCACCTGGTGTCACAAACCATTCTGGTTGTGTCATATATACATCTTCCTGAAGGTTCCCGTTAGGGAATTCCGTTTTGACATCCATCTTCCAAATCTCGTAGTCATGGTAAGATGGTATAGAAAGTATGATTCTTATGGATTTAAACATGGAAACTGGAAACAAGGTTTCATCATAGTCAATTCCTTGACTTTGTTTGAATCCTTTAGCCACTATCCTTGATTTATAGGTGATAACTTGACCTTCCATTTCCAGTTTTCTCTTGAATACCCATTTGCATCCAATAGGCTTTACATCAACTGGCCCATCAACCAGAACCCAGACTTGGTTCTGATACATGGAATCCATCTCAAAATTCATAGCTTCCAACCATCTTGCGTCTTCTGATCTTTCTACTTCATTCATGTAAGATAAAGGTTCATCATTTTCCAACAATAAATATTCACCATCCTCAGTGACTAGAAAACCAAATCTCTCTAGTTCCCTTACCTCTCTTGAGCTTCTACGTAGTACTTGTGTTTCTGGAACCTCTTCCACAGGGACCTGTGGAACTTGTTCCTGTACCAACTCTTATGTATCATTAGCACCAACTTTTTCTAAGTTACTTTTTCTCCCACTATCATTTTTGAGGATGTGCTCCCTCTCAAAAAGTACGGATTTTCTGGATATAGTCACTTTCTTGTCTGAAGGATTATATAGGTAATATCCTTTTGTTTCCTTGGGATATCCTATAAAGATACACCTTGCGCCCCGGGGTACTAGTTTTTTTCCTAAGAAGGCCTTAACATACACATTTCATCCCCAGACACATGTGTGTGATAAAATGGGTTTCTTCCCATTCCATAACTCGGATGGAATTCCATTTTCTGCCTTAGTTGGTACTCAGTTTTATGTGTATGCTGCAGTTTGTAATGCATATCCCCAAAAGGATAATTGATGATCTGTATGACTCATCATTGACCTCACCATGTCCAACAAGGTGTGGTTCCTCCTTTCACTAAAACCATTAAACTATGGTGTGTAAGGAGAAGTGAGTTGAGATAGAATCGTAGATTCCCATAGAAGATATATGAACTCTTGGATCAGATATTCTCCACTTCGATCCAATCAAAGTTTCTTTATCTTCTTACAAAGCTGATTCTATACTTCATTCTTTAATTCCTTATATTTTTCTAAGCCTTCTGACTTAAACCTCGTTATGTAGGAATAGCCATATCTACTCAAATCATATGTAAAATTAATGAAGTAAGAATATCCACCTCTATCTTCTACTGGAAGTGGTCCACAGACATCTGTGTGCACCAATCCTAGAAGCTCTATGGCCCTTTCACCTTGTCCACCGAAAGGTAGCTTGGTCATTTTACCTTGTAAACAAGTGTGACATATATCAAGTGGTTTTAGCTCAGTAGAGTCTAAAAGTACATCTTGGTCAAGGTTTGTAAAGCATTTCTCATTTACATAATAGAGAAGGTGATTCCACAACTGGGTGATGTATGAGTCATGTGAGTTTATTTTGTTATCGATTGACAATACTTATATTTCGTAATTTAATACATACAAACCATTATTTAAATGTTCCATACCATAACATATGTTGTTCTTATAAAAGAGACAACCCTTATTTCAAAACATGAAAATAAATCCATCTATATCCAAACGAGATATAGAAATTATGTTCTTGGTAACACTAGGCACATAATAACAGTTATGTAAAACCAAAATCATCCCAGTCAGTAATGAGAGGTGGTAATCACCAATGTCCAATGCATCTAGCCCTGCGCCATTGGAAGCTTGAAGATCCACCTCTCCTCTAGAAATATTTCTAAATCTACTTTGTTCCTACATTTGAATACATATGTGAGCCCCAAAAGCATTATCTAATACCCAATGTGTAGAAATGGAAAGATTACACTTGATAACGATTGCACCTTTAGCATCCCCATGCTTTTGGGTGCATTTCCTCTTACATTGGCCTTGCTTGCCACATGAAAAACATATTTCCTCCCATTCCTTGCCCTGCCTCTGGATCTTCCCCTTCTTGGAAGGCTGATGCTCAGGGGGATTTAGAGTGTTTATAAGTCTTTGGCCACTTTTCTATGTCCTTCCTTTTCTTATTCCCCATGATTACTATGGGTTTATCACGCCCCATTTCCTTATCTACCTGGAGAATCAAGGTCAGAAGTCCTGATAGAATCTTCTCATTATTTCTCATGTTGTAGATGACAATAAAGCTTGAGAAGGTCTTGGGAAGTGATGATAGGATGAGATATGTAGGGAAATCATTCGGTAATTTAATCCCTCAGATGCCCATGCGTTCGATATAGCCAATAAGATTGACTACATGAGGACCATCTAGAATAGACTCTCAAAGTGTAGTTATAAACAAAGCATTGTTGATCTCATATCTCTCTTGTCTCACCGTCTCTTGGTAGAGATCCTTAAGGAGAGACATCGTGTTGTACCCATAAAAGTTTTCATGTTACTTCAAGAGCTAATTAGACCTGGCCTGTAGCATGAAACATTATACATATGTGGTATCATCCATATGTTTTGCATAGAGAGATATTTCCTCATCACTGGATTCTTTTCTAGGCACAACTGGAACAGGCTCTTCCAGCACATACAATTTCCTTTCGTGGAGAAGGATGAAACGTAAACGCCTCTGCCACTCTTGGAAATTGGTTTCAGTGAGAAGGATCTCCTTCTTGAGCATGGTTCTCAATGATATGATTGAATTCATTTTCTTGCTGTTTCTTCCAATTAAGAGGAGAAATGGTTTTTTTACTTTATAAAACTGAGAAAAATACATAAATTAATACTTATTAGTCTCCCACTATTTTATCAAAATCCAATAGTCATCACCATTGACTTCGGAATATTATGTTGCCTAAATATTATAGAGGCAAGGATCCTTATTTCCCTTCACATTACCCAAACTAGGGTTGTTCAAGAAACTTGAAGGGTTTTAGGTAGGAATTCCAAATGCCAACTGCATTAACTCACAGCTCCTTGATCCGCTAAGTGGACTCCCCAATCCTAAAATCCTTTTCTTTTGGATTTCCTCAACCTTTGCGTCTTCATCACAACCAGTCCTATTGTGGCAGTACACCCTAATTTCGAACCAAGTCAAGTCAACCCAAAATGTTGAATTATAATTTCTCGATACTTGAAAGCACCCCAACTAGGGTTGGTCAAGTACTTTGAACTATGGTTCGATTCTAACCAAGATTATAGAAGGTTGTACCGACGTAATATTTCTTTGAGAGATTTTATCCTTATACATAAATTTCCATTTTATTATCTTTGATTACATGCTCGTTAATATTAAGTGGGATATAATTAAGTGATTAACCATGTCTAAGACAATATTTACGGATAATCCGATCTTATTTTAGTTCCATATTTAATGATTTTTTAATTCATTAATTGTGTGATCGTGACAACACACCCACAATAATTAAACCATGCAACTGATAGAAATAACATAAATGGTATGATCATGAGCTTGTTCTATTGGATAGTTTATCTAGCAGTTGATAAACTAACCCAAGACCTAGGGGAGAAACCCTTTTCAGGTGCATGTTTACAGCTTTCCACCTATCCACCATTGTATCTCCTTGGATTGGTTTCACCTTGGCTCCTAACTTGAGCTGCCTCCACTAGCTTGGGAGCTCCATCCATTACATATGCATTTATCTCACATGCAGGTGAGGGGTAAAAGGGGTTTTTACACAAAATAATCCTTGGGCACACATGACCTATATATTAATGAGGAGAAGGATCATAAGCCAACAAATTTAATTTAAATAAATTAAAAGAAACCATTTAAATATAAAGGTCTCGGTCTAGCTCATGGTCATCCACACATGCAATGATATTTACGCATAAATAAAACTAGCATTCAATTATTTAATAAATATTTCTTTAGATAAATCATGCTCTAATCAATTAATTATCTTTAATTAATCAATCCTTTTATCTTAAACCCTTTTTGTATTTCCTTGAGATTCTCAACCATCATAATTTTAAATAAATAAATTCATTTAAAATTATCTTTGTTGGTAACTTGTACCTTGGAGGCAACCTAATGAATTCCCATTCATTATGCAGATGTTAAATTAAACACATATATAGAAAACATCTATAATGTGTTGTGCCTCAGCTTTACGCCTGCACTATAGTACAAGTCTCAAGGTTTTGTATAATATAATAATAAATTTTAATAAATCTGCATAATTTGGATGAGTACACGGTGTGTAGTTCTGACTACACACCGTGTACTTTTATTCACCATGAATCTGAAGTACACGCATGGGAAAATGGTGTGTAGATGTACTTCATAAATTTTCAGAGTACACAGTGTGTTCAATTGGACACACACCGTGTAGTATCTACGTTACACGGTTTCGAGTCGGGAAAGCCATGTACGAGGTACACTATCCAACCCTAACCCGAATGGACTACACAATGTGTTTAGTTGGACCACACGGCGTTTAATCTTGAAATAGTGAGCCACATGTTCTTGGTCAACACACGGTGTCATAAATGACATAGATAAGATCCAATATACAGCCCAATTTGGAGGATTAGTCAATGCATTGAACCAAGACTACACGACGTGTACTTCTAAATACACGTCGTGTATTCTGGTGTTGTACAACCAAGAGAGTTTGGCACATCTAGATGAGTTCTTCTATTTTATTTTAATCACAATTAAAAGAAAAATTAATTTCTGTTAGGTGAATGAGAAATGAGAAGGGAGGAACAGATCTCAAGATTCAGATTTAAAGAATGATTAACTTGAATTGAAACAGCTAAATTATTAAATGAATAAATCCCAAATGAAAAGATAAATAATTATAATCAATGATATGACCCCTCTGATACAATTTGTAGGTTTCAGGCATAGCGGAAGCACATTGGTGGGATTTCCCAACTTTAATTTTTTCATTAAACAACATTCAATCCAAGATCCGTCAAGATAATAAAATGCCATATCTTCATAATAGAACGAATAATGAAAAGAAAGATAAGGGTCCCAAAACCATTGAAAGGATCATCATATGTTGGTTATAATTACTTTAACTAATTTACAAGAATTACCTTGATGGAATTCTTTCTTCATTGGTGTTTTCCGGTCATGTTCTGATGTGATTCGTTGTTGCGTCGCAGAAGCCAAGTGTAGACTTCCTCTAGCGTTGATCCATACGTGCACCACGTATCTCTAGACGTCGGCAAATGAATATCTGGGTGCTATCATGGAGAATACTTTTCTTGTGTTGTCCACCTTAGATATCCTTGATCCGATGAAGGGGTATCTCTCTCGATCTTGGGAGAATTGTTGGAGGATGGAGTTCTCTCAACCTTGGGAGAATTTTCCAGAATTGTTGTGCACAATAATTCTCTCTATAAAAGTGTTGGGGTTGTGAGGATATTTAAAATTGAGTTTGAGGTTATAAAGTTATGACAATAAATAAATGTGTTACACATTTTATTTATTCCATTAACTCTTATTAAAAACCCCCATGTCGAATGATTAATTATTTGACATGCACCCACAATGATTATAATAAATATCATTTAATAAAATGATATTACTTCCTCAAACTCGTGACTGAAAAAACTACATGGCGTGTAATCATTAATACATGATGTGTACTCATTTTCCATGAAAACTACACGGCGTGTACATTCAATGTACATGGTGTGTTTATCTTGTTTTCATTTCTATTTATTTCCTCTACCATATTTATTAGACCTTGAGTAATGGCTATTTATTTCTTAAATAAATGTAATTGCATTAATCACTAATAAATATATATTATTTCGCCCACAATATATTCTCTCAAATAACTAGTGTTGAAATAAATGAAATCAGGTATCCTTAAATAATTATTAAACCACAGACGGGAATAATCTTTATTTAACTTGTTAAATTAATATTTAATTGAGATACGTGGACACACTTAGTTTGTGACCCTCTAGGCCTCTTTCTCAGTGGCATTAGGCAGAGCCTGCCTAAAGTCCAAGGTTAGCATCTAGAAACATGCCCAGGCACCCATAGATAAGGAAGTTAATGCCTCAATGGGGTGTCACCTCATATGAATGATTATCGCATAATATAATCCCTTTGTCAGGATATCTCGAATCAAGCGAGTAACATGCCAGTGCCATCAACCCATGTACTCTATTATGCTTTCTTTGACTTTCTGGAATTGAACTCACCCATTCCTTACCATGGCCATGGATTTATTTAGGCTATATCAATTCCATGAAAGGGCTTGAGATATCTACTTCTATTATGGAATATAAGGGACAAATCCTTTCTCGCATTATCAATTAATGTAGTGTTACTCATGATGCACCCAACATATCCTACCTCACTATGAACAGTGTGTCGTCACAGTTTTCATCAATACATTTAAGTGGGCGAGTTGTAATACACATTAATAATAATCTAAAAGTCCATGGACCAATACCCACATCCATAGATAGAAACATCCAATGACACTATGAAATGTGGATTTACTACTGGCGGGTATTGTTCTCATAATATCCTCTGGGATATTACCAAGGACACACACCATGATAAGGTGCCTCAAAGTTTTATGACTCATCACCCCTAATGGAATGTATTATTTCTGTCCCTCAAATAACATCATCCAGGCATAGAACATATATATTCAATAATAGTGTTATGGAACTTATGGGTTCTCGTCATAGCAGGGATCCGTGGTGACCCTTTAATGCAACAACTATCCTTGGGACATTATCACATGAATTTTCATGCATAAGAATAATCAAGATGTGATAAGGTGTTTATTTAATGAATAAAGTACAATGTAGTTGGTTCTAGGCCACCAACTCCAACACAAATGTAAAAATTCTCTATTATGTGGCATATCTCCTATCTAAAAGGTGACCATCCATTTCCTTTTCTTAAATTAAAACCTTGTATTGCACACTACTGGGGTTTCTTGTATTGGAAACTGATACCAATAGGTAGAGGTTATTTTCATATACTGTCAAAATCACAAGAGGACCTTGATAAGGTATGGAAGACTGGAAATATCAATCTGAAATCAATATTCCTTATATTATCCAATTGAGACTATGCTTTTAACCCCCACGCTCATATGAACACCATGGCACAAAAATGGGTTAAATTTCATAACCTTATTTTGTATTTTTGGCATCCCAAAATCTGGAATGATATAGTTTATTGCATTAGATATCGACATAAAATTGACTAAAGAACATTAAATTCTGAATTGGGTCTATTTGAGATAGTCTTGGTTGAAGTAAATTTGGATTCAGAGAATCCAAATACAATCATTTTCAATCCTGTGACTCTAAAACTAAAATTAGAATTAAGTTTGAGATAAAATCCCCCCTTTGAGAGATTTGTAAATTTATTGGGCACACATTCTCAAATTATAGGGTAGTTAGGGAAAAAATTCCTTAAAGTTGTTCTAGGAATTCCTTGACTAAATAATATTGAGATCATGTATTCACATTTATTTCTAATGTTTCCATTTTTCATATTATTATGTGATTTGGAATTTATCACGTGTGTGTTATTCTAATGTTGGTTATTATATTTAGTTTTTCATTTCTTATGTTTTTATAGAGATATGTGGTGGTATGCATGATCAATGTTTTAAGGCCTCCCATGTGAATTATATGTCTTAGTGGTTGTTATCACCAACATGTGGCCTATTTAAGTTGGAATTGGGGTGGTACACTACCTATCAATAGTCATGGGCCACATCCCAGTAGTTCGGTTCATGTTAGAGTGGTATCAAAGCTAGTTTGTGTCCTTAGAATGGATTTCAGTGTCCATATTCTTATGAGTATAGTTTGTGAAATTTAAGAAAATGTAGTTGATAATTCTTAATTTTAGTTATCATAATACGGAACCTAGCATATGAGTGGGTGTATAAAATATCCTTCCCCTCATACTCCAATAATATATTAGTAAATTTATAATTAAATGATATTATATTTAGGGTATACATGGGTTAGTTCATGAAGGATGTAGTGCATTAGTTGTGTAATTTTCCATTTAGTTCTTGAGTCATCAAGCCTAGAAATGATTTCATGATTGTGGGTTCATATTATTGAATTCATGGTGGCAACCCATATACACATATCTAGGATTTCAAGGTAAGATCATGATGAACCAATGAAAATACTTTAAAAACCAGCTATGAATCAGTTTATTTATGATGATTCGATTCATAAGCCTGATCAAGAGGTATCTATACCAGGTGAAAAGAGGTAAGAACCTATGTCTATTGCATATTGATAAAATTATTCACTCACTATGAAGTGGAATGATTTTCCACCACTCAAGAAATGGATAATCCTTATTTAATAGGATTAGTACACTACATTATATTCAGTGGTGGATACCACCCATGTTTCGAAGAAACACTAATCTATAGCCCACTAAGGATTCCTTGAACATGGTGACTCTTGTTTTCCACTTAGTTCAGATGGACACCAATTAGATAATTGTTAGGGAGTCTTATATTTTTTTCACTGTGATGATTCATTGGTAGGAAATGACTATGTAGAATCATGATGTTACAACTCAACCATGGTCATATTTTGAGGTCCACTTTTGGGAGGAGTACTACCAAGTGACTAAGATGATTTTTTGAGTGTAGAAGATGTCTGGCCTTTATAAGGGATGAATGATTATTGGTATGTATGCACTGAGGTTTATCTACTTCATGAGTTACTCCATTGATATGAAGCATGATGGATTCCTATAATCTTGGAATTTTGAGTGTGGTCTCTAGAGGGATATCTAAGATGGGGTAATCATTTTATGAATCCCAAATAATGTCTGAGTTTTGGAATGGAATCTAATGATCAAGAGTTTTATAAGGGAGATAAATCCAAGGATCTAGGAAATATTCAATTTCCTTATTGAATAATCATAATTAGCATCAAATAAATCAAATGAATTATGATCCCATTAGTGAAGGTACATTAATGTCTAATCACACACATAAGGATCCCTAATGGAGAGTGTTTTAGATTATTTAACTAGAATAGTGGAAAAAAATATTCCATTGTGGAGGATAACACATGGAAAGAAATTATCTAATTGGATGTGTAACTAGTGGAAGTCATGATTCTTTAGTGGATGTACCTGTAAGCAATAGGTAGAAATGATATTGGGGAGTCCCATTTTCAAGGAATCCCTCTAGGATGTAGTTTTAATAGATTAGAGGGAGGTGTAGTAGATGTAGATAAATGTGTATGGTGTTTTGATCCACTTTCACCATTTCCACCTTCAGGTGGATACCATTGGGATTAGGTTGTAGTTGGATAGGGTCATGGATAGATGTATGCTATATAGAGATACAATAAATAAATGGTTTACATGGCTAAAGCTATGATATATTTTCTCTTTATACTATCACATGTACTTTTCAACACCAGTGTGATTCACTATTTTATTATTGAATTATTTTTTTATGATTTAGAAATTCTAGTAGAGTCCCTAGCATGACCTACATGGATAGAGACTACCACTAGTTATGGCCTCATGTGTACCCACATATTTCAATGGTACAAGCTTCCACTTAGTATAAAGATATTTTCATGGGACCTCACTGCATTTGGGATGAAGATCAATGATTTCATCTTTAGTATAAAGTGGTTATCTTAAGTTTAATTCTAGATAGAGTAATTTAATCAAAGGGTGGTTTTCTATGAAGCTGATAGAGCAGGTATAGTGACCCTAGTTTTTCTCAGATAACTATTACATCATTTTTAAGATAAAAACATAAAATAATTAAAAAAAGAATAAAAAGGATTAATATCTTGGGAAAATTAATACCATACATCACTTACTCATAATAAAGAATAAAATTTTATTTAAAAATATTCTTTTTTATCCTTATAAATCTCATTTTATCCTTAGTACATGCTGTCACCTGAGGATAAACGTAAAATAAAGTGTCAGATAAAAGCCTATTAAGAGGATAAATATAGACATGAATCAATATAATATGGGTGAGAATAATCATCATCATCATAACATGATCATAGTATCATCATAATAATCATGAGAGGAAGCTTTAGATAAAGGTATGGAATGTGGAAATTCATAAAAATGAAAAATAATATCTTAGTGGTCAAATACCACATATAGTTTTAAACAAATATGGCATCATGTTCATGTATAAAATATGTCCATAATCATAACATCATCGTTTTTAACAAAGATAGAATCAGTTTCATGCATAATACACAGCTTCTCATGAGATACATCATATCACCTAATACATTGGAGATATATATAGTTATGGGTGAACCCATCACATCATAACATTTATATAATCATGCATTCCTCATGAAACATATATCAATAAAATTCATAAAGTAACACATGTAATGGAATGGGTTTTATAAGGATTTAATAAATCATGATTAAACTTGGTTTTCCTAAATGTATGAGGTTAAACATATTCTTATAAGATTCGTCATTCTTTAGTGAAGAAGAAACAACACAAGAAGAGTCAAAATGTGTTTTGTAAAAAAGAGTTCTTTTGGAAAATAATTGTATTTGTCATAAAATCATATTTTAAAAATGTATATCCTAGAAAAAAAAGGGATGTAAAATGAAATTATATTTATATATTTTTAAAAGTACATCCACATTGAAATTTTTCATGAAAGAGGAAAAAATGAGTTGGGTTTGAGAATCCCCTTACCTACTACTACTAAGATTAAATTTTTATTTTCAAAATAATTTTTTAGTAAAAGTGGAAAAACATACATGTTCATGGCCAAAATCTTTAGGCACCATAAGAAATAAAAAAATCAATAATAGTGAGAATAAAAATATTGGAATTTCTTACCTGATATATCCCCTAATGAAGGGTGTCGGTCTTTGTATCTAGGTTATCTGTGACAAGGTCTTCAAAGTAATAGAAAATCCTGTCCCATATTTGGTTGTACTCCTCCACATTGATTTTTGTTTCATTGAATCCATGTGCTAAAATAATGCCTTTTTGTAGATATAATACCTTTGATATTTACTAAAATCACCTCGATGATCTCTCTCTAATATTTTTCTCTCCTCCTCCATTGAGGCTGGATAATCCCCTTATCTTTTTTTTGAATTATTTCTTCACTTTAATGTATTTTATAATAAAATTTGATTCATTAATTACTAAATAAAAACATATTATACAGGTATTTTATTTTTTATAATTTTATTATGTTTTTATTTGCATTTTGAAAAGTTATAGAGATCAATTCTGTCATTCTGGGAGTATTTGTTTACTTCATATTCATGAAAAATTCCCTTGTATACAAGTATAGAAGTTCATGTAAAATGATAATAATTTTATATAGTTGAAATTATATGTTAATAATTAACATGAAGAAATTTAAATGGTATTATATATAATTTCGTTATATATTATGAGGATGATTCATTGGACAAAATTTCAGTTAAAATGATTTAGTTTATTTTTGTAGTTTTTACGGACATCGCGAACTTATATCATTTTAAATAATATAATGATTGTATTTTGGTTCAAGAACCATTATATAACTTATAATATGTATAATAAAATCTTAATTAACCATAATAATGGTTTTATGTCCATAATTTAAGTTGGTAAGGTAAAATTAAAACTCATCATCCACTAAGGTAGTGAATCGATACATCATAAATGATGTTTTAATTTTTATAATAAAAGGAAGAGGAGAAGAGGTTTAATGACAGATAATACATTAACATAATAAAATTAATGTATATATAAGATGTTGGAGTTATCATACAACTTTTGTATTGGGTAAGAGGATGATAAAAGAAAAAAAATTAAAAGATTACAAAATAGGATTTTACCTCCAAAATTTCTTCTCCTTGAGATCCTCATTAAGGAACTTGGTTTTGGTATTTTATTGAGACAAGAAGCTTACGGAAATGGGGAAGAGTCTTAGGGAGGTATTTGGTTCTATCTTTGACAAGATACAGGTCTAAATAGGTGTGAGAAGAAGAGGTGTTCCGGGGTACTAATTATAGGGGAGGGGATGGGTCTTTTTTGATAATTTTATACATTAGTTTATAAGTTTGGCTCAAAAAAAATTAACTATTTTTTAAAAATCCTAAAAATTCAAACTTGAAATTTTTCAATGTGTAGAATTAAAAATGCACTCCATTTTATGAAAATGGTTTTCTAAATATGATAAATTTTATTTTTAATGAAAATCATCATTTACTCAAAAAAATACCAATTTAAATATTATAACTGTTTTCATGAAACATTGAAAAATTAATTAAGGTCTCATAAAATTAAATTATAATTATAATAAAATAAAATACTAATTTATTAATATATTTTATGAAAATAATTTTTCTTTTAAATCATTTTATTAATTATAAAATTGTATGTAAACATTTATGATTTACAAAAAATGCCCAAAATTAATTTAGCATTTCTAAAAAAATTATTTACTCATAAAATGATATAAATATATAATATTTTCATTTATAAGATACATAAATTTTATTTATACTTTATAGGTGAGGTTAATTTTCTATTGGTCATATTACTATTCTTAATGGTCATATTACTTTTCCAATAGTCAAGATATTATTCCATCTGAATATGTTCCTTATTTTCTATAAATACCCTTATTTCATTATTCACATATAAGAATTAGGTTTTTATTAGGATATCTATGATATTTATGTATTTTTTACCATATAACATATTTATAGGAAGGTAAATTCCATTGATAAAATTTTGGGTCGTTACATTCTTCCCCCCTTCTGAAATTTCTCCCTCAAAAGTTCATTTAATATACTAAGGTGGAAATAGGTGATGGTACTTCCCATTTATTGCTTCCTCTAGTTCCCATATTACTTCTTCCACTACTAGATAGTCAGTCTGTACCAATGGTTTCAAATTATCGGTATAGGCAGTAAAACTATTGGTACATCGAATACCAATGGTTTTCCAAACTGTTGGGTAGTATGGAATTGGGAAATGCCTATACCAATGGTTATTCCCAAACTATTGGTATAAGGTAGTGTAAATTTTAGTATACCAACGGTTTAAAAAGAACCATTGGTATATATTTATACCAACAGTTACTAAACCATTGGTATATATCATATTTAAATAGTTTACCAATGGTTGATAAACTGTTGGTATAGATTTTTAATAATGGTTTATTAAAACTGTTGGTAAATAAATGATGTTCAACACTATACCAATGGTTTAAAACTGTTGGTTTATGTTATTTCCAAAAATCTTCACAGCAGCCAGCCATAATCCTCTCCAATGCATACACCTACATACAACACTTCCGACATCACAAAAAAACACCTACAATAGCATATAAAAACAATACCTAAAAAAGAACACTCTTCCAACCATTGAATGAACCACAACATTGTATTCCCAATTTCAATATTCATATAACAACCACTATTCAAACTCACCCATTTAAATTTCTTTGGTGCATACATCTCAAAAAATTTACTTTACTCAAAATGGTCATAAATATTTTATTATGGAGTAGCCAATGTCATTTTTGGTTCCTATATGCACACTAAAAAATTCTCATTCATAATATTAAATACTTGTTACTCTCCACTATAGTGTGTTATCTACTACACCATGACAAAGTTAAAACTTCTTTTATAGAAATGACATAAAAATGCTCATTTCTTGGGTAAAAAATCTCTTTTTCTTTCTATAGAAGAATTAAACATCCTTATTTTTTTGTTATTATTGATTGATGTGTTTAGTATTTACAACACTTGAATGATGTTTTAGAATAGGTTCTTGATGGTATTTATTGATTTTTATAGACGTATTTAAATGAAGGGTTGTAATTTAATTAAGTAGAATGCTTACTCAAAGAGAGATTGAAGAAATCATCCATAATTTTATGGATGAAGGGAGCCATCATCATCACCCTAATGGTGAGAGACCACTCACCTTTGGAAATTGGGAATGATACTAGATCAAAATGGTGTCCAGTGAGACTAGATGAAAATGGTGAGAGACCACTCACCTTTCCGAGAGCCGATGATAGTTAGAGTTATATTTTGATAATGTGACTATAGTTTTTAGTTTTTTATTATGTATTTTGGTGAATGGGGGGTATGTGTGATAAGTTAATTAACATAGTGTGGTTAATATATGGGAATCAGGTGCGATGAAATAATTCTATAAGAATTTATTGTGATGGGGTATTTATGGGAATCATGTATGTTATGATTATGAAATGAGAATATGATGCGATGTGGAAAATGATAATGTATAATGGTTCTAATATGGGTTGTATGCGATGGTGGTTAGTGTGGAACCACCGATACATTGAAATCTTGGTTTGGGATGTGATATGGTAGGTAATTCTAATTTGGGGGAGTTCCCATAGAAGGAAACAATTAATTATATTGATTAGTTTGGGTATTATAAGCATGTGGTAATAATGCATCTCCATTCAATGTCATATCAAATTTTGGGACAATGAATATGGGGTACTTGAGATTAAAGATATTTTTGGTCTGTGTATAGTCAAAATATCATTTGGATGAGCTATTATATGTTGAGAATATGGAAAGAGACATGTATTTTTTTTTAAAAAAAACTTTGAGGGTTGGGAGTGTATAAGGAAGAGGTTTGGGAGAATCATGCTTGTATATATCCATTCATGGTGTGGAACTATGTTCCATGGAATGAAATAGTTATTAAGTGGTGGGGTGGTCTTAATGACCTAGGGAATGAAAATATAGTTCACACTCTGAATAGTTCAAAGACAAATAAAAAGGTTGTTTATTTTCATATTAAAATGAGGTTTTATGGTTGGCCATTCGATTGAGCTAGAGGTGTACTCCTATTTCTCCTTCATTCTTTGTTCTGAGTGAGGGATCTCACTCATTTACTTCTAGATCATGGAATAATTACAATTAGGAAGTATCTTAGAGAAAAGATAACATTATAGATACATTATTCTATGATTTATCTCACCTACTTGAGGTTTTGAAGTATTTATGAATATTATGCCCTATTTTTATATTTTAAAATTTCTTTTCAGTTATTCCTATTTGAAATTGAATTAGAGTTCAGTCTTATATGAGTAGGCTTATATGACTATAAGGAAGGTTCTATATAGATTTCTCCTAAATTTATATGTGTTTCATGTGATGTGTGGAAAATAAGTGTGAGAGGGATGCTCTATGTGAGACCATTTATGATCTTCTTAATATTTTTATGGTTATAAGAAAACATTATAAGGTAGTATCATGTGTGAAATGGTAAGGTGGACCCAATTATGGAATGGTATTGTGAATTATAATTCTATTTCTAGTTTGGGATGATGATTTCAGGTATGGATATTGTTTAACGATGTGATCGCTAAGATGGATCTATGAGAATGTGTTGGGAAAGGCCCATGTGAATATTGTTGATTTTAATCTCTAGAAGTGAGGTGAAATGGTTTTTTAATATGAGGTTTATTGTTTTGACCATTTTTTTGGAAAAAATGTTTCATAGGTGGTGATAGAGGTTTTCCAAAGGTGTAGCCTATGGTTTTTTGTGATGCCTCTCACTGTGGTAATCCACTATATCCATTGAGGTTGTATTGACCACTCATTATGGTTGGATACCTCTATAGATTATGAAACATAGGAGATGGGGTAGACCATGGGTACGGAGAAGGTGTTTGTCATAAAAGGCCATGACTACTGGTGTGTGAGTCCATCATATGACGGATAAGTCTCGCTATTATATTTGGGTTGATGGGATATGACATGGAAGAATAGATACCATCATGCCATCAGATGTCAACCTTGGAGACAACGGTTTTTGAGTATATGGAATTTTGTGGGACATTTGATAAGTATTCTAAGAATTCCTTTTGGATATTGGGTCGACTCAAAAATATTATGTTGGAATGATGACTTGGGGTTTTATGAAATTTTTGGTTATGCCTCTTATGTGACTTCAAGTGATATAAAATTTTTTGGAATGTTATACCTTTTGGTAATTGGATTGACTCAAAGTTATTATGTCCTAATGACTCCCTAAAGACTTCCTCAGTAGTTTGAAGGGATATTGGGCATCCATTGATAGTCCAATAGACATAAATGTGATGGAATTGTTTTTCATAGTGTTTTTAAATGACGTGTGTATGGACAATTCCACAAGCAATTCCAGGAGTAGTGAAATAGTTCACACCACCATGTCCTTGAAAAGATGTCATGGCACAATGATCTATCATAGAGAAACTATAGAAGCATCCAACTAGACTCAAAAAGACGATTATGGAAATAGTGTATGTTGATTGTGGTTTGGATTTAATAATACTTATCATAGTGGTGGCATAATTGGAAGTTATCCCATGAAGAAGAGAAAATATGGATGATTTACCATCAAATGATAATCAAGTTCCATACCATCAAGACTGAAAGAATCCTCCATGGAACTAAAGGATACTAAAATCACTACAAAATAAAATTTTAATGAATAATATATATTGGTATGGAATAAATGGAATCCCAAAAAAAGTGTTCAAGTAAAGTCATAAGGTGTGTTTTAAATCATTTTTTTAGTCACAAACAACAGATTTAAAGGCTGATTCATCAAGAGGTCTGGGAAAGTAAGTCAACTTGGTAGGAGGGGAGAGGGTGGTAAGGAGATAATATGGAATATGGGACTCAGAGGATCCATGGACATGGGTGGTTTTGGTAGGGATGGTGGTGAATTTGTGAGGGTTTCATGGATATGTATCATTAGGGTTGTGAAATATCATTGATACCATGTAAAAATATAATTCATATAATCCATTTATAGATAAAGAAATAAAGATACAAGTAAGAGCACTGACCTAATCAATCCTTTGAATGTTGAATCATATATTAAATATACAAACACCCTAATTACATTATAAAAAATATAGAAAATACATTTTTAAAAGGTTTTTTGATTAAAACTATATATTATGTTGGATACCTGAGTCAAGCATAATGTGACCTACCTAATCACACATATTTTCAGTCACAACAAGTCATCAAACATCAAATTTCAGTAATATTAGTAAAAAATGTAACATATAAATTTGTCCCTTATCACCATCACTATCCTCACCATCATCATTATCCTCATCCTAGACATCATTTATGTGCCTATTATTATCCCTATACTCATCCCCATCATTATCCCCATCCTCATCCTTGCCCCCATCCTTTTCTTCAACCACTTTCTCGGCCTTTTCCTAATCCTCATCCTCGGTCATGACATCATTCTCATCCACGGCCTCATCCTCACCATCATCAACTACAAAAACGAAATTGTCTAAACCACCACTAGGAATGCCACATGGTGCAACATATAATGAATTCATCGATGACATATATTCATTACAAGCTGTTCTAGCCTCTAGTGGAAGTGATGGACATAAAAATTTCATCAGTTTCATAAATTTAGTGTTTTCTCTATCAGCCCATTCATCCACCAGTTTGTCCCTTTTTTGGCATATTTAACCTATGAATTAAACTTTTCCAACTCAGTGTTACTATGACTGGTACCTGAAGATGACCAATACCTGATCAGGACTATGCACTTCCCAAGTTTGTAGCGTACTCTGATAGGGTTCTCATATAACAACACCTGATGTAAGTTGATCATTTGGCCCAAAATTATCAGGTTCATGGGCGTCAAGGGAATCCAACGAATCATATTACAAATATAAATAGATTATTATGTTAAAAATTTTATATTAATATTTGAAATCTACAAATTAAAACTTACAATCTATTTTTGTGTTAGGTCATTAACCGCACTTCCATAATTTTTTTCTACTTGAGGAAAACAGTTTTTCTCAAGGTATGCATCCATCAATATTTAATATCTGACTCTATAATGACATTGAATGTAGGAAACAATAATTTAAAATAGGTTACCAATAATTATTTTCATAAATAAAATTATATCAAAACTTTAGAAATTAAATAAATTATGAAGGAAACAATAAAAAGTGCAAGTCCTAAAGAAAAATTATAAACAACTATTGTACCTGGTTCCTCTCATGATCTGGCATTATAGTATTCCCTAAAGTTTAGAGGTATCTTTTATCATCAATTTTATTTTTTATGTTTTATAAATTATTCCTAAAAAATCAATAAATAATATAGTATTAATGAAAAACATGAAAATTTTCATTTAAAACCCTCAAATTTGATTAATACCTTAAACTTGGAAGTTATCCAATGAGTAATCATTTACTGATATTGTTCTATTGGACACTCATTCTTGAAAGGTACCACCTCTAACTCTATTCCAACTATATTACACTAGCCAATATATAACTTGTGCTTACAGGATCTTCAAATCTCAACTAATTCTTTTAGACGTTCTAGTTGTTCACCCTCACCATTGGAAAACTTAAACCAAAGTTGACACTAAAATATTAATTCATATAAATACAAAAAAATTATATTAAATACAACAGATTTTTTAACCCAAATATGTTCCCAAGTATTATCCTTGATTTCGTTTAGTAATTGTCTCTATGAGAGTGGGTTGACATGAATGATGTTGGATTATTTGGAAAGTATTGCTAAAAAACTCTGACATCGTTACCCAGTTTTTTTTATCATTTGTTTTTCTTCATTATATTCCACCATAAACTGTGTGCAGTGGTTCCACACCAAAAGCATGTGTATACACCCCCACCGCCTATTATTGGATGTATCTGTTATGAAAGAAAAACAAATATTATATCAATATATATTATAATGAAAATAAATTATGGTCAAAATTTATTAGGTTTCTAAAATATACCTGAGGAAAGTTTCACAATGCGTGTTGTTGGATCCGATGACATTGAAGGTACATCAGTATGTCCAGGTTGAGTGGGTCCCAGTGTATGCTACATAGGTAGAGACTGCGTAGGAGCAGAAGTCGAGGAAGGAATGTAGAAGCCCAGAGTAAAAGAAGTAGATGGTAAAGAAGATGGAATGGATGGCTAACCAACTACATAATATGAATGAAGAGTGGGAATAATCATGGGATACAGTAAAGATGCATGAGGAGGATCAGATATAATGGCTGGTGAAAATATGGGAGGCTTAATTATCCTATAATTTCCTAACGACATTGCGGGATTAGAATTTATGGAAGATGGTATATCAGTGGGAGGGGTAGGGTCTAAATGAGTATGCTAACTGGAGTGCCTATCTCTCGTACCACCCCCCATCATACCACTGGCCCAAGTATTGGTACCACTACTAGGCTTCTCATCAAATAACTAGTGCCTAAGTGGTGGGTCCTGTATAAAGGTTTTAAAAAATCACATGACATTTTATGTTATTGATATATATATATTAAATAAAATGATCACAACATACACTAATGGATGAATTCCCATCTCAGTCAATTGGTGATTGTTGTCTGGAATCCTTTTTCTTCACTTCTCCTCAATAGTTTTTATTTCCTTCATTTGCAAAAAAATATATGGAAGTAATTAGAAGAGGATAACTATTGTGTATCCCAAAACAATAAAAAATAAAAGACATGATTTATTTTTTTAATTTCTTTGGTTCATATTTTTGGTTAGGTAGATATTTTTTTTGGTTAGTTCATTATTTTAATTGATTTTGATCTTCATATCAATTATTTTAATATGTACAATTCAATTCAACTTGTTTTTTTGTTATATTTTAACTGATTCGGTTTTGTTTTGTTTTGTAGGTTTGAATACAGTTCAATTCAATATTATAAAATGAAACTCAATGAAAACTACAACTAGTAAATATTGAAAATGAACATGAATTTCTAGTTGGATAAAAAATATTTGTAATTAATAGTAAATAAATTTGTATAGCACAAACCTCAACAAATCAAGTTGAGATAAACCAAAATAAATGAGAACACAAACTAATGGTTTTGTATATTTTCCACCATAACTTTAGGTTCGCAATAAAATCTAACCATTGAATTGTTGGATTCATCATAAGTAATAAATTTATCTGGGACAATAGGAGCAGGGATGGTGTCAATTAAATCATAAAAAACATTTCTTGGGATTACTTCAATAATGACACCAAATTTAGGTCAAATATGATATTTGACATTAAAAAATTGTTTCTCCACTGATTCCAATAAATATGGTTTACTAGTAGCAAGATTATGAGTCATGTCAATTACTCAAAATCCAAAATCATCAATAAAGGTTCCTTAGCTCTTCATTGAATCAAACCACTGGCATTTCATCATAATGACGCGACCAAGAGAGTAATAATCCAATATTATTATTATTTTCAATGACTCCATTATAAGATACATTTTCAAAATGAGGTCTATTATCTAATGTACTAGCATAACAGTCTATTGTGGCAGTTACCATAACATGATCATGTTGTGTTCTCATGTTATTTTCTCATTTAGTGACAAAAAATATATACCCAATGATAACAATTTATTTACATTTAAGAACAAGGGTATTAGGACCAAAAACCAAAGCTCTTATTTCCTCAGAGACAGTGTCTGCAAGAAAACCTGATACATGAAATATAAATAAATATTAAAATTAATTAAATATTTATTTTATTTATTTATTACAACAATATATCTACCTTTAATTTCAACCAGGTAGAAAACCATTTTCTGTGAAAAGTCTCTCTCCTTCTCAAAGATAAAGAATGATGATTTCTATTTATCATTTCTTTATCTTCCCTATAGATAAAAATATAAACTTTTTAACAGATATTTAAAATTACAGGATATGAGAAAATATATACGTGTTAAATTTACTTACTTGATGTGGTCATAGAACAAATCATAGTTGAACAACACTATGTGATGTGCCATCTCCTACTCTTCAAGGCTTAATGTCATCAATGAATATGATCTTGGAATTCCTCATATCTGAGGAAGTGATAGAAAACTGGGTTAAATTTTGTAATTCTATTCTTCTTTATTTCTCATTGGTATATTCATTCTCGTAGTAAGATCAGACAAATAAATTGATTATAAATCCATACATTCTTGATCCAAGTAATCATTCATGATAGAACCTTTGAGATGATTCCTATTTTAGACATAAGATTTCAATGTGTATATATTTTTTAGTGGGATACATATAATGAAAATAAAATGTTCCTATAAGAAATATTTTAGTTGGAAGGCACACAGTAAGATGCAACGTGCATGTGAAAAATGTTGGAAGAAATATTTTCTCTAACTCACACAAAATTAATGTTGTCTGTCCCAAAATTTTATCAAGAAAGAATTTGAAAACTTCTTAGAATAAATATATCTAACCAAATGGAACAACAAAATAAATTAAACCCTTACATTATTGGACAAAATATAATGGATTTCTATTGGAATCAACTCATGAAAAAGGAAGTGATAATCATGAGTCTTCAAAGATTTCATTTTTGACTCTCTTTTGTTGACATATTTTGATATATTTCTTGAATATCTATCAGGAAAATTAATAGTCTCAAGTAATTATAGAAATTGATTTTTTTATGTATATATCATCATATAATAATCACATGGAACTTGGTGTTTATTTTCACTGATACAAACATGATGCAATTCTGGTTTGATCCCCTAATCCACCATGTCCTGCTGAGATCATAAATCATATTTTGTCTTTCCCTTGACATTTAGATGTATCTAAAGAAACATTTCTCATATATTCTTTTCAATGTGAATTACGTCTAAGCAATGATGTAACAAATTTTTTGACCAATAAGGCAACTCAAATAAGATACTCCTCTTCATAAAATTATAACAGGTTTCATTGGAAACATTTTTCCTCTTTCTAGATTTTATTTTACCCTTCCTAAATGAAAAACTAAAATCTTGAAATTCATTAATCACATCTGTTCTAGACATACACTAAGGTGGATCTTTAGTCTTCATGGTATTTTCAATTATTTGACGGTTATTTATATACGGATGTTCCATTGGAATGAATCATTATTATACCATAAAACTAAAACTATGGAAATATTTTAGTATTCTAGATCAATTATTCTTCATAAAAACTGAACATGATAGTTTTCCCTCCATACTCTATCCAAACACCATTTTATAAGCAGGAAAATCAATGATCATTCACATAAGCACAACACACATAAGAAATATCTCTTTCAAACATGCATCGTATGTTCACACACCCACATCACAAAGAAGTTTAAATTATTTTATTAATGTTTTCATGTGTACATCTATATCATCACTAAGACTAGAAGGGACAGATATGAGTATGCTCACGAATGTGAAAGATTTTTTCATAAATAATGATGGGGCAAGAGTATAATTGTGTATGAAAACTAGACATGTGTTGTGCGAAGTAATCATATGACCAAATGAATGAAAACCTTCACATGAAAGACCAAGCCTCACATTATGTATGTTAGTTACAAAATGAGAATATCAAACATCAAATATATTCCATGAAAATCCATCTACAGGGTATACCAACTCTTCATTATTCTTCTTTCTCTTGGTATCATTCCATCGCATTTTTATTGACATTTCATCAGACATGAAAATATTCTGGAGTTTAGGGACCAATGGAAAGTGCCACATTACTTTCTATGGAACATGGGATAGTTTTTCATTATCTTTTGGTTTCCATTGGTTTGTTCTATATTTTATAAAATCATTTCTTTTAGTAGTTTCCTCCCTGAATAAATTGAAATATTTCAAGAAATAATGAATTTTTTTTGGAAAATTCAAGTTCATCAACTAACTTCCATTCAATATAGTGGTTTGAGGTAATATATACATCATCTAGAAGTAACTCCTTCACAATGGTAAGAATGTAATTGAATGTTTTCACGACCCGTCCCCCAGGGCCTGTGCCATGACTACCCCAAGCCCACCTTCGAGAGGCCATGGGATGGTGACTAGCATCGAAAGGTGAATTCCCTAAAATGGGGAAGGAATTACCTTTATAACCTATAAACACACGCAAACAAGAACACAGTAAGATATGAATGCAAGTCAACTGTATAGAAAAAAGAGTGATGAAAGTAAAAAAGGGGTCAGAATACAGGCCCAATAGTAAAGGTACAAGTACAACTGAAAAGAAATACAACTGAAGAAAAAGGAATGTAGCTACCAGGTTGTCCTCTGAGGATCCTAACTGAAGGGTAGGTATAGATCGCCTCCTCAGCACTCCACATCCACTTGTATCCTCTGCGTACTGACACGCCATATGATCGACCTCCGGGGCTCTTCTAGTCCTGGTACCCCCAGCATCGATCAGGGTTGTCCTTCATCTGCACCAAAAACAACAAGGTTCAGGCATAGCCCGTGTAGGTGTGAGTATAACGATACTTAGTAGGGACACCAATACCCTCAAGGATAAACCACAAAGAATGAAGTCAACTATTAACCCTACTTAGGTATATGACCATACGTATACCGAAGTTATCAAGTATACCCATCTCAATCAAGAGGAAACACATGGTCCAACCTAAAATCCCAAATCTCAACTGTTCAACGAAGGAAGGAATACCACGAAGGTAAGTACCACACAGGTACGCCACATAAAAGAATACCACCAAGGTATAACCACAAATGAAGGTAGAACACATGTATGAACTCAGATCACACCAGGTAAAACTTAATTACAGTAGTAGAGATGATTAGATGTAACTAATAAATCATCTTACTCTATAAAGAGGCTCTGCTGCTGACCCACACAGGATCACTCAGTGCTGACCCACATTGGATCGCTTGGTGCTGACCCACACAGGATCACTCGGTGTTGAGCCACACAAGATTACTCGATGCTGACCCATATAAGATTGATATGTGATGACCCTCATAGGATTGCTCAGTGCTGACCCACATAGGATCTCTAGGTACTAACCCACATAGGATCGCTCAGTGCTAACCCAGATAGGATCACTCGATGCTGACCCAAAAAGGATCTCTAGGTGATGACCCACACAGGATCACTTGGTACTGACCCACACAGGATCACTCAGTACGTTGTCAGACCCACACAGGATCCTAGTACATCTCCAGTACGTCGTCAGACCCACACAAGATCCCATTACATCTTCAGTACGTCGTCAGACCCACACAGGATACTAGTACATGCTCTGGTACATCTTGAGACCCACACGGGATCCTAGTACATGAACTGGTACATTGTCAGACCCACATAGAATTCTAGTACATGCTCTGGTACATCATCAAACCTACACAGGATCTTAGTACATTGTCAATAGATCATCAGACCCACACAAGATCCTAGTACATGCTCATCGAAGGAGGTGGTTCTTTGTTGTAGAGCATTATCCCATCAAGGAACTTCTTTTCCAACCAAAAATCCTCTCCAAACAAAGAGGTGCCAATATAATTAAATTAAGTATATTAATTATGTTGGAAAATTTGAATAATTAATTGCCTCATTTAATAGTACAACTTTGGCAAAATTAATTGGCCCAATCAATGAATGTTGTTAGTGAATTTTAAAGTAGGGAAGTTGAGAGGTTTTCTCTCATTAAAGGGGGTTCGGTTGGACCCCACCTCTAAATTCAAAATTGGGAGTTTTAATCTCGGGTGGTCCCCACCACCATAACCCACGTGGTAGGTTTTAGTTTAGGTGGTCCCCACCTATGAAACATCTACATGGGAGGTAACAAAAATAAAATAAAAGTTTATTTTATTTTATTTCCATTCCCACAAAAAACCCAAATACTATCTTTTACCCTCGACCTACTGCGGTCGAGGTGAAGGTCCCCTTAAGCAAATATTGGCACTGTGATTTCAATGGTGTCCTCAGATTTCAATTCCGAACACCGGTTCAAAAGTTAAAAAAACCAACTCATACGTTTACTAAACATACCCGAAAAAAAAGTTCAGAATTTCATTCCAGGAACTCTGGGCCTTGGAATCATGTGCCGTCAATTATTATAGACTTGTAAAATTCCCATTTAATTCAAAAAATTACAATGAAATTCTGGGTCTTTATATTCTTCCCACCTTAAGGATTAACGTCCCCATAAGCCACAACTCAAACTAAAGAAAACAAGTGGGGGTACTGATCATGCCTTTGATCCTCTCACTCCTATGTGCTCTCATGGAGGTTCTCATGCTACTAGAAAATGTGCACTAGAGGTATCGATCACCCATGAAGGACCTTCTCCTGTCGATCCTCAATCTCTATTAGAACCTCCATAAAATATGCCCCATCGTCGACGTTCATATCGCTATAGTCATAGATGTGAGAAGGTTCATGCACGTATCTTCTCAGCTGGGATACGTGGAAGACGTCATGCACCCTATGAAACTGAGGTGGAAGATTTAGGCAGTAAGACACCTATCCAACTCTGCTGAGGACCTAAAAAGGTCTGATGAACCTCAAAGATAACTTTCCACCTCGACCAAATCTCCCCAAACCTCATCTAGGTGAGACCCATAGAAATATGTGGTCGCCATCCTTGAACTACAGAGGTCTCTGTCTCCTATAAGTATAGGGCTTCTACCTACTTTGTTCAGTCTTCATCCGCTCCTAGATGACCTGCACCTTCTCTATGGTAGAATATACCATATTTGGTCCTATGAGTGCTGACTCCCCGGGGTCAATCCACCACAAAGGTGATCTGTAAGGTTGCCCGTAAAACTCCTCAAAATGTGTCATCACAATGGTGGAGTGATAGCTATTGTTGTATGAAAACTCCACCAAAGGCAAGTGATCCTCCCAGATATGACCAAAGTCGAGGACGCAAGCACGGAACATGTCCTTGAGAGTCTGAATGTTCCACTCAGTACGTCCATCCATCTGAGGATGGAAGGTGGTGCTCAAACTAATATGCATACCAAAAGTCTCCTACAACCCCTTCCATAACTGAGAAGTGAAATGTTTTTCACAATAAAAGACAATCATTGAGGGTACTCAATGTAGCCGCACAATTTCCTACATATAGAGGCATCCCAAGCTCTCTACTAAACCCTGCTCTCTGATCGGTAGGAAGTGGGATGACATGGTGATTCAGTCTAAGATCACCCAAATCAAGTCATGTCCCCTGGATGTACATGGGTGTCCTATCACAAAGTCCATGGATATCCCATCCCACTTCCACTCTGAGACCTCTAAAGGTTGAACTAAGCCTGCTAGTACCTGATGCTCTGCCTTCACTTGATGACAACTGAGGCATCGTGAGAGAGACTTTGCTACTTCTTTCTTCATTCCCGTCCACCAGTGTTGTCGTTGAAGATCCTGGTACATCTTCTCTACTCCTGGATGTAACTCTATATGGGATGTGTGTAACTCCCTCAACACTTCCTCCCGAAGTGACACTGGTACCATGGTATGTCCTCTAAAGAGAATGACATGCTCCCCACCTTCAGAAAATCAATCAGGTGCCTGCCCTATGGATATCTTAGAATGTCAAGCCTCACAGTCAGCGTCCCCATGCTGCTTCTCCCTGACTTGCTGAAGAAGTGGGGGAGTGACTGTAAGAGGCTAAAGAAAAGCTTCTTCATCTCGATCCACAAATGATATTTCCAAAGTGGCTAGCTGCTCTGTTGCCTCACCCAGCATATGTATACTAGATCTCCTACTGAGTTCATATGCTACAAAGTTCCCCTTCGTAGGAGTATATTTTATCTCGAAGTCATATTCCTAGAGGAACTCAATCCAACATCATTATCTTGGGTTCAAGTCCTTCTGAGAGAAGATATACCTGAGACTCTTGTGATTAGAGTAGACTGTACAATGATCTCCCATCAAGTAATGTCATCGCATCTTCAAGGTGAAGATCACTGCTGCTAACTCCAGGTCATGGGTAGCATAGTTTTTCTTGTGTTGTCTTAGCTATCAAGAACCATATGCAATCACTGCTCTCTATTGCATCAAGACACATCCGAGTTCGGTCTCTGATGCATTGTAGTATAATATGTACCCTACGCCTTCCTCTAGAAGCCTCAGGATGGTGGCACTAGTCAGCCTATGCCTTAGCTCCTGAAAACTCTATTTTCATCTCTCCAACCACATGAAGGGTTTCCCATTCTTCGTCAATGCTAATAGTGGTGCTTCAACTCTAGAGAAATCTAGCACAAATCTCCGGTAGTAACTGACCAAACCTAGGAAACTTCGTACCTCCTTCACACTCCTAGGTGGATCCTAAGCAAGTACCACCTCAATCATCGCTGGATCCACTGCAACTCCAGCCTCTGATATGAACTAACCCAAAAAGTGATCCTCTCGAATCCAGAACTGTAACTTTGAGAGCTTACCATAAATATGGTGCTCTATGAGTGTGTCCAATACTACCCGCCAATGATATACATGCTCTACCTTAGTAGTCGAGTAGATCAAAATGTTGTCGATGAAGACTACAAAAAAGTGATCAAGGTATGGATGAAATATCTTGTTCATGAGTCCCATGAACACTGTTGGAGCGTTGGTTACACTGAATGGCATAACTAAGAACTCATAATGGTCATACCGACAACTAAAAGTCATCTTCTTTACATCCTCATCTCATAATCTGAGTTGGTGATAGCATGATATGAGGTCTATCTTTGAGAACCACCATTCTCCCTTTAGCTGATCAAAGATGTCATCAATACTTTGGAGTGGGTACTTGTTCTTCACGGTCACCTGGTTCAGGTTCCAATATTCAACCCAAAGTCTCAAGATCCCATCCGCCTTCTTGGGGAACAAAATCGGGGTTGTCTAATGAAAAACACTGGGTTGAATGAATCCATTCCCCTACAAATATTCTAGATGTACCAGCAGCTCACGGAGCTCTGCGAAATCCATCTCATACGCTGGTGTAGATATCGGTGTCATCCCAGGGTATAAGTCAATGTTAAAGTCCACCTCTCTGTGAGGAGGTAGACCCAGAACATCACAGAAGACATCCGCGTATCGGTCCACCACTATAGGATAACTTAGACCCTCCACAAAAATTGCTCTGATGATAAGGCTAGCCAACTGATGAGTGATCAGATGCACTCTCCTCCGGGTAAGTCCATCCTGTGCTGCAAAGGCTCCCTTCTCACCAGTGAAGGTAAACCTAGTCCCATCAATGCGGATACACCGTACTTTGCACCTAATATGGTCAATATGAGCATGGACTGTAGATAATCAGTCCATACCCAAGATGATGTCGTAAGGCCTCGACGCTGCTACAAGAAGATCTCAGCCGAAGCTCTCGCCTCCTAGAGTACGCTCACACTACCAGAACCAATGCGTAATCATAAAATTATCTCCCATAGGAGTCTCTAGCCATAAGGATCGAGACAAAGACTCTGTCAGAATCTCCGAGCTCAAAAGAGGGTAGTGAAAATGAAATAATGACTGGAACCTGTTTCAATATGTACTGTAGCTATGTTGGAGTAGACATAGATCGCTCCTTGTATCATCTACAGAGTGCCATGATCGTAGGCCTCAGCTTCATGGAGCTGAGCACGCCCCTATCCACCAACTCCCAATAGTCAGGGTGGACCACCTTGTGGTGGTTGTAGTAAAATCTCGAATCGTCACCCACTGCCAGCTGCACAGCTATCTCCTCTTCCACGTCCACCTACTCCCTACAGACCTCCTCAGTCGAATCTATGTCTCTTACTAGGTTTTCCTTCGACTATCTACTGATCATCCGTATAGAAGTTCGGACATTCACGTTCCATGTGACCCTACCCACCACATGTATAACACTGCACGATCCTCGCATGACTATCTCTGTCTCGAGTGCCCCACACAACCGACCATGAATCAAGCGGTTGTCCACCAGTAGGTCTGGTCCTCTTGGACCTCTACGACAACTATCTGCTGCCAGCTGCAGAAGAATCCGCTATGTGACGAATGGTGGTGGGTCTCGCTGCTGGTAACTGCTCAGCAAGGAAATTATTCACTAAGAGGGCTCTCTCTAACACCCATGCCTGCGTCGGGATGCTAAGAGAAATCATCAAAGCCCGGATCTCCCACCTGTGTCCCTGCCCAAATGTCAGGGCCCTGAAGAAGGGGTCCCACACCATATCTGTGGAGTAGCGTTAGAGGTATGTGAACCTCACTGAGTACTGAACCACAGTCGAGCTGCCCAGCTGCAGATGAAGAAGCTCATGTATGCACCCTGCCTGAAGAGTTGCTAAATCAAACTCTGCCCAAAATAGGCTCTTGAACTTTTCCCAGAGAAGAATCACCTCATCGAGAATCTGGATCATTAAGCTACACCATCTTCCAGTTTTTGCATGTAGAATACTGTCGGCAAGGATCACAATGAGATATGCTGGTGTCCCTACCTATCATAAGACTCTCAACATGGCCTCCATCCAATCCTCAGCTGGCTATGGGTCCATCTCTCCCCTGAACCTGGGTGGCCTCAGGCGCTGGAACTCATTCAATGCGCTCAAGCGGCATACACCCACTGCTGATGGGGCTGGTGGCATCGATGGCTCAACAGGTAATGGTACTGTTGGTTCCTCCACTGGTGCCTCTACTGAATGAGGTCCCTATACTGAGGCCTCGTTGCTCGGTGGGCTATTAGTGTGTACTACTCTCGGAACCCTAGCTGGCTATTTTCGTGGAGCCATCTTGAAATGAAATAGGTGCGCCAGGGTCAAAAAGCTATACCTGGTGAGATAACTCAAAGAGATCACAAAGAAAACTCTTCAAAACGCACACTCAATCAGTGTTTTCATGCACTGAGTCAGAAATACAAATTCAAGGTCCTTGTGTATGGATATGTCGGCCACCTCACCAACACTAGATTCCCTAAACTGATAAGTACACTTACTACAGTTAACACTATTTCCATTAAAATGAAAGATTACATTCATATGTTCTACGGTATAACTGACTCCTATGATACCAATTTGTCACAACCCATCCCCTGGGTCCCGTGCTGTGACTACCCCAAGCCCAACTTCCATAGGCCTAGGGCTGGAAACTAGCACTGAAAGGTGTATTCCCTAAAACTGAGAAAGCATTTCCTTCATAACCCGTAAAGACATTCAACCAAGCACACAGCAAGATAGGAACACAAGTCAACTGTATAGAAAAAAGATTGATGAAAGTAAAAGGGGCCGAAATACAAGCACAATAGTAAAGGTACTAGTACAACTAAAAAACAATTCAATTGAAGAAAAAGGAAATCATCTACTGGGTAGTTCTCCAAGGTTCCTACCAGAAGGGTAGGTACAGATCACCTCCTCAGCACTCCACGTCCGGTCGTCTCTTCTGCATACTGACATGATGTATGGTCCACCTCCAAGCCCTATCTAGTCATGGTACCCTCAGAATTGATCAGTGTTGTCTATCGGTGGTATGGATTTTTTGTTTTTCAAAGATCTTCTAGCTGGCCCAAACTCAAGAATGGCTGGCGGATATCCTAGCAGAGGGACTGATTTGTGGGAGGTAATTCCCAAAAATGTTTCTTCTCAGGACAATGTCTTCGTGGAGGGGATCCCTGATGAGCCATAGGTCCATGCAGCCATGATAAACCTTGATCCAGAGAGTGCACCGGGGCCGGATTGCTTCCCTGGATCATTTTACAGAGCCTTGTGGGAAGTTGTTAAGGAGGACCTTGTCTCTGCTATTCAGGACTTTTTTCAAGGAGGAACCCTCCCATGGGTTGCTAGCGCCACGACTCTGGTCCTTATCCCGAAAGTGAAATCCCCCTCCTCTCTTCTCCATTACCGGCCTATGAGCATGTGCAATTTCCCCTACTAGATTCTATCGAGCACCATCAACATGAGGTTGTCCATGCATCTTCCCCGATGGATTTCCATTGAGAAACACGAGTTCGTGAGGGGGAGATCAATCCAAGGGGTGATTTCCCTAGCATAGGAAATGTTAAGGGACCTGAATAACAAGGCCCATGGCTCAAATATGGCCATTAAACTGGACATGAGCAAGGTGTATGATAGACTGGAGTGGGGCTTCATCAATAGGGTACTGGCTCGCATGGGTATGTCCCCCAAGTTCTCGGACATTCTTTTCAGATGTTTTAGTTCTTCGTGGATGGCTGTCTCTTTCATGGGGAAAATCCAAGGCTTCTACAAAAACACCTGTGGCTTACGGCAAGGCGACCCGATTTCTCCAAGTATCTTCATTCTTATGCCGGACATTCTTAGCAGGCTCCTAAACTGGGCAATTTCTATTGGTAGTCTACTTCCCTTTAGAAGGAAAAGAAACCTTCCTCACATTTCTCATCTGATGTTTGCAGACAACACAATTATTTTCTCGAATGCAGGTAAGTGATCTGTGCATGTGATCAAGAGTATCCTGAAGGAGTACTATTACTGGAGCGATCAGCTGATCAACCACTCCAAAAGCAACCTGTACATTTCCAACAAGTGTTCAGTGAGTCGGGATGTGGCCCTGTGCAATAGAATGGACATGCAACCCAGATCCTTTCCTTTGGAATAACTGGTATCTCCAATATCCCTAAGAAGGATGTGCATTCGGGACTTTGATAAGGTGGTGAGAAGGATCACGGGCCGTGTTCTCAACTGGAAAAACCACTTTTCATCCTTTGGGGGACGTATCACTCTCATTAACAGCATTCTGGCTGCCATCCTAGTGCATGCAATGGCTTCAACGTCAATGCCAAAAGGGGTTATCAAAGCTATTGATAAGGTCTTAGATGGATTTATTTGGGATTATATATCGGAAGGGAAGAAGCATTGGATCTCTTGGGACTAAATGGCTCAACCTATTCATGATGGGGGAATCAATATCAGAAGCATCGGGAGTACTGTGCAGTGCATGCATGGCAAGCTGGCTTGGGAGATCGTGGAGAAGCAGACCCTATGGGGGAGGATCATGCAACACAACCACACCAGTTTTATTGAAAATGGAAGCATCCAAGGCTCACCCTTATGGAATTTTATTTGTCCCCTGGTCTCGGTTCTTCATCAACACTCCAGCTGGATAGTGGGAGCTAGCAACATTTCCTTCTGAAATAGAAACTGGGTGGGATCCGTGATTGGTTTCCCGGGCTGCCCAGGGCCTTCGATTACATTCAAGGAGGCAAGCTCTTACCCGACTTTCATTAATTCTATGTTGGATAAGAGCCAGAAAGAGATTTTTGACTCCATCCTTATCAATTTAGAGCCATACAAATGTGTGTTTACTCCATCCCAGTCTGGGAAGTTCTCCTCAAAGGACTTTCTTAGGATTCCCACTTCTCAGGTGCTGCTGGACAATCAGAATAATTTACTGTGGTGTAGCTTAATTCTAACCAAGTACAATTTCCTGGTCTGGAGATTAAGGAACTCGGCGATCCCCTCCGATGTGAACATCCAGAAAATGGGAATTAGCCATGCATCATGGTGTCAGTGCTGCAACAGAAAAAATGAGGAGAGTACAAATCATATTTCCTTTGAGGGAGAGTAGGCTAAGGAGGTGTGGAAGTACTTTGGTGTTTTTACAGTAGTCTCCTCTAATGAGCGTCGAGGGTCTTTATTCTTTGAGAAGTGGATATAGGGAATACCAGATAAAGGTTCGGAGAGAATGGCCCATTCTGTGGTTCTCAGTACTGGGATTTGGTGCCTCTGGCAGGCCCGTAACAAGGTGAAATTTTAAGGGATTAAATCCACTGGGAGGGCCATCATTGTTAGAATAAAATTCTTGCTGGTGGACTTTGTCTCCCTGCTCAAGAACTGGAGAGAGCCCCCCTCCCAAAGGATGTTGCAGGTTGGCCCTGACTTGGCTCCTCCCTTAGATAGAATGTAGGAGCAATGGGTAAGATGGAATCCTCCAGCAAATGGTTTAAAGCTAAACACAGATGGATCCTGCATCTCAGGTACCATGCGAGGAGGAGTAGTGGTTCAGAATTCAGGAGGTAGTGTGATCCTTGCTTTCACGGCCCACTTCGGTAATGGAAATGCTCTTGAGGCAGAGGCCAAGGCTCTCTTCACCGGGCTCAATCTATGTAATCAGAACAATATTGAAATTTCTCATGCGGAAACTGACTCAAGGATCATCCATGACTCCCTGCAGAATAGAGGTTCCACCCCTGGTTGGTTATGTACATCATAAAGAGATTCAAAGAGCTCCTAAGAATCAACATTCAAATTACACATACATGGAGAGAGGGGGATAAAGTCGTGGGATACCTTTCCTCTCTTGCTATCCCTAGCTCTGATGGCACCTGCATTCACAATGTCACCTCCTTGAAGCCTGAGGGTGTGAATCTAATTCGTGGGGACAGCCTTGGTATTCACTATTTTAGACCCCCCCTAGTCCTCGAGTTTCTTTGTTCCGAGGATCTTTGATCTTTTGTTGTACCTACTTGAATAAAATATATAATAATGATGATGATATCCCATATAAGATTGAGTATAATGATACTCCGTAGGGGCCCCAAGACCCTCAAGGTCTCACAAAATCCACAAAGGATAAACCACGAAGCATGAAGTCAACTGTAAACCCTACTTAGGTATATGCCCATATATATACCTAAGTTATCAAGCATACCCATCTCAATCAAGAGGAAACACAGGGTCCAACCCAAAATCCAAAAGCTCAACTATTCCAAAAAGGAATGAATACCACAAAGGTAATTACCACACAGGTACGCCACACAGAAGAATACCACTATGGTATTACCATAAAAGAAAGTACCACATAGGTACGAAATCAGCTCACACCTGGTATAACTTAAGTACAGTAGTAGAGATGATTATAGGTAAATACTGAATCATATTACTCTGTTAAGAGTCTCTGCTTCTGACCCACATAGGATCACTTAGTGCTGACCCACATAGGATCACTCAATGCTGACCCACATAGGATCACTCAGTACTGACCCACACAAGATCACTAGGTGATGACCCACTCATGATCGCTTGGTGCTGACCCACATAGGATTGCTAGGTGCTGACCCACATAGGATCGCTCAATGTTGACCCACACAGGATCACTTGGTGCAGACCCACACAGGGTTGCTATGTGCTGACCCACATAGGATCGCTCGGTGCTGAACCACACAGGATCACTCGGTACATCATCAGACCCACACAGGATCCTTGTACATCTCTGGTACTTCTTCAGACCCATACAGGATCCTAGTACATCTCTAGTACATCGTCAGACCCACACAGGATCCTAGTATATCTCCAGTACATCGTTAGACCCACACATGATCCTAGTACATGCTCTGGTACATCGTCATACCCACACAGGATCCTAGTACATGCTCTGATACATCTTGAGACCCACATAGGATTCTAGTACATGCTCTGGTACATCGTCAGACCCATACAAGATCCTAGTGCATGCTCTGGTATATCGTCAGACCCACACAGGATCCTAGTACACTGTCAATACATCATCAAACCCACACAGGATCCTAGTACATGCTCTTCTATGGAGGTGGTTCTTCTTTGTAGTACTTTCTCCCACCAAGTAACTTCTTTTCCAACCAAAAATCCTCTCCAAACAAAGAGTTTCCAATATAATTAAATTAATTATATTAATTATGTTGGAATGTTGGAAGAATTAATTACCTCATTTAATTATACCACTTTGGAAAAATTAATTGGCTTAATCAATGAATGGTGTTGGAAAAATTTAAAGTAGGGAAGTTGAGAGGTTTTCTCTCATTAAAGGGGATTTGGGTGGTCCCCACCTCTAAATTCAAAATTTGGGGTTTTAATCTTGGGTGGTCCCCATCACCATAACCCATGTGGGAGTTTTTAGTTCAGGTGGTCCCCACCTGTGAAACATCTACATGGGAGGTAACACAAATAAAATGAAAGTTTATTTTATTTTATTTCCCTTCCCGTGAAAAAAACAAATACTATCTTTCACCCTCGACCTACTGCGATCGAGGTGAAGGTCCCCTTAAGTGAATACTAGTGCTGCGAGATCAACGGTGTCCTTGGATTTCAATTCTGAGCACTGATTCAAAAGTTACAAAAAAACTCACCCGTACGTTTACTGAATGTACCCAAAAAAGTTCAGAAATTTATTCTGGGCACTCCGGGCCTCGGAATCACGCGCCGTCAATTTTCACAGACTTGTAAAATTCCAATTTAATTAAAACAATTACATGGAAATTCTGATTCTTTATAAAGTTAGTATTATAAATCCCATACATGGTTTTCCCATGAAATAATCAGATTAAAAATTCTAGTTTTTTCATTTTACCATGTTACTGATATAATGGAGTCGTGGAAGCAACATTAAATTATTTCACCTTGTCAACATCATCATTTTCATTAGACACATCATGTGTGCTTGTATCAAAGACTTCTTGGGTCTGTATTCTTTCCCTATCATGATTATTAATAAACGGAAACCGGACATATAACAAATTCTGTTATCCAGTCCTCTCATTGGGATCATCTTCATTTTGAGATTCCATTTTCTCCCCATTGTAATACCACACAAAGTGGTTTTTTTGAAAACTATATTTTTTTATATGGTATCTAACTTATTCATGGATCAAACAAGGTCTTCCAACAAAATTATAATATGTGCAGTGTATGTTACCACTGTATGAAACATTGTAAAATGTGAAATCTAAAATGCTCTCCAAATTGTTTTGAAAATTGCTTGAGAACTGATTGGTTTCAAACATACAACTTCTATCCATTTTGTAAAAAATGTAATAAATCATTTCTTGAATGTAATTCAATAATATTGAAGTATGATCAAAAATATATTTTTGTAAATGATAATTTTTCAGCAAATATAAAACGAAAACTAACACACTATTCTATATGAAAATCATAATATGAAAGAAAAAAATAAAAATATATATATATATACAAATCCTATAAATATAAATCCATGATATTTAATTGAAACATGGTGGATGTGATAGAAAATCATTGTATAAAGAATGATCTCACTAGGATAATTATGAGATAACAGTTACTGGTAAGTCTAAATTTTTTGAGATCATTTTATTTCATAATTAATGATATATTTCTAATAGATGGCGTCATTTTAGTATTAGTGATTAATGATATTTTTTATAGGGTGTTTTATTTAAAAGGTATCCATCATGGTTTCATGAACAAGAAAATGTAGGTACTCAACGAAAATTCTATAAAACCGTCAAGATGAGTTATTTAAGGGTTGAAAGACTTCAAGGTATACCCCAATGTGTTATATTTACCTTACTCCAATATATGATAATATTTTAAAGGAAATCCCCACTTTTGGATGATAATATCATTCTAACTTTGTGGTCATATAATAGTAATCATTCTCCCTCAGGATTAGAAAATGGTACTTCTTAAAATGCTTCACAAGGTTCAAAAGTGTGGGGTCATATAATAGGCAATATCATGGTTCAAAAATATCCAATATCTCATAGATGGATTCATCAACATCTTCATCTAAAAAATAAATAGTTTTATAAGCCATTTGAAGTATGGAAGTAGACATACAATATTTTATTAGTTCTATTGTAATTATTTTAATGTATCATTGAGAAAAGGATATTGTGGGTCAAATTTGGGTTAATTACATCTCAAGTGGGTTGTGTATCCTTGGACATGAATTTGGAAAAGTTGTGAATTATTACCATGTTTCTCACACAGGTCACTTCTCCAAAGTGCATCCCACAGGTCACTTCACCAATAAGCCTCACACAGGTAACATATTGAACTATTATTTCAATTTTTATTGTATGTAATAGTAGTTTATTTCATATAGTTTATACAATAATATTTTATACAAAGTGTATTGTATATATCAAAAATAGATTACATACACTATTATATAAAATATCAATTCAATATATTATAGAAAAACACATTACATACTGAATTACTATTTCATATTGTAGGGTATCTGATAATAGTGTATTTCATACACTCATTGGAGATTACTATTACATTGTGTACTAAAAAACAGATTACCATTGAAGGATTTATGTTTAATGTTGAAATATAGAAAAAACAAATAGTATACTGATGCATATTGTAATAAATTATTATTACACAAGGAAGGATACTTTATACATAAATTACTATTGTAAAATATAAAATTCATATTGCAATATATTACTCATTTTCTAGGGTATGATGCATATTGAAAAAAAATACTGTTGGATAGTATAATAGAAAAACATTTTACATATTTCATAGTGTATTCATTGATTACATACTACAATTTTTGATTCATCTTTAAACATATTACATATGCATAATGTAATAGAAAAATAGATTTCATATTGCACAATTTATGGTCCATATTGCAATAGATTTCTATTTCACAATGTTATAGTAATAAAAATTTAGTGTACATATAAAAAGTATTATGGATTTATATATATGAAATATATGTATAAAAAATAGATGTAATATATATATGTAGTATAGGAAAAATAATTAGCATTTATGTGTATAAAGATGCAGTGTATCTATACAGATGCAATATAATGGATTTATACAAAATTAGTGTATCTATGAGTATACATATGTGGTATATGAAAAGGAATCATTAAATCTATGTGTTTACAAATATAGTATATGAAACATAATTAATACATCTAAATGATGAGAGATTTCATACTGATGGGAAACCGAAAATAAATGGGACAAACTAAACTCACCAATTTGAAGATAAATGTAGGTAGAAACTGATTTAAAGTGGAAGAAACCGATTTGATGTTAAAGAAACAAAAATTAAAACAATGATAGATCACATGTTGGAAGAGTGGTCATGCGATGGGAGAGATCTGTGCACTGTTAGGGAAAAATAAAATTTGGAATGTGGAGGGGGGCTTTGGCTGTATTTGGGGGAAATGTATCCCAACTATTTTTTAAAATAGTTGGGATATATCTTTTATACCAATGGTTAATAAAAACCATTTGCATAGAGTGTTTTTTATAACCCTATGCAAACAGTTTAAAATAACAATTGGCATAGACAACCCTTTCCCAAAAGTTTTTAAAAACCATTGGGAAATCATAAAAATAAATACCCTTTCCCAATAATTTCAAAGAACCATTGGGATATAGGAATTGGTATATAGCATAATTTCAGTAGTGTTGATACTTATGATTCCTCCAAAATACTTTAACAAGGTGAGATATCTTATTACTTAGGAATTTTTCTCTTTGACTCAAGATTATTTTCGGCTACTCTTTATATTAGATGTCATTGTCTAGTAGTACCACCTCCGAATTCAGTACATGGGAGGGGTCAGGTATGTGCTTACTCAGGAGTGATATGTGGAACAAGTCATGAACTTGAGCCATATTTGGTGGAAGTACAATCTGATAAGCCACTACTCCTATGTGATCAAGGATCTTAAAGGGTCCAATATACCTTGGGCTAACTTCTCTTTCTTTACAAACCTCATGAATCTCTTACATGGTGACATTTAATTTAAAACCTTGTCCCCAACATCTAAATCAAAACCCCTTCGACGGTTACTATCATAACCCTTTTTTTTGAATTCAAGAATTTGTGATATGTCCCTAGATGGCTTGAACCTTCTCTGTCATTTATTTCACGAGATCAGGTCCAAGTAGCCTTTATTTTCCAACTTCATCCCAACAGGTTGGAGTTCTACAATACTTTCCATACAGAACTTCATATGGAACCATTTGAATACTTGAGGGGAAGATTTTATTGTATAATAACTCAACCAATGGGATATTCTGATCCCATTCACCATATAATTCGATTAAGAGAGCTCTTAGCATTTCCTCGAGCATCTAAATATTCCTTTATGATTGGCCATCATTTTGGTAGTGTTAAGTTGTACTAAAATTCAATTCATTGCTCAAAGCATATTGAACAATTCTCCAAATTTTATATGTAAACCATGGATCATGATCAGAGATGATTGAAAGTGGTACCCAGTTTTTCATCATCACATCCTTCACATATATCTTGGAAATTTGTTCATATGAGAAATCTTACAAAATAGAGATAATGTTGGTAGTATTTGTGAGCTAACCCCCCACATCACATTGTTTCCTTTTTATGTATTCTGGAGAAAACTAAAAAATACTATAGTTACATTCTCTAATTTCCATATGTGTATAAGAAATGGTTTCATCATCCCATTGAACTTATTTCATTCAACTTTAACTTACTGACATATCAATCACATTGATATATACTCCACAATATCATTCTTTAAATTTTCCCACCAAAAGTGTTCTTGAATATCACAGTACATATTGGTACTTCCAGTATGGATGGAGAAATGTGAGATATGTGCATCATCCAATAGATACTTCTTTATCTTGGGTGATTAAGGCACACAAATCCTCATTCAAAACTGAATCACATCATCATCCTTGATGTGTAACTCATGTATCTTTCTTTTCATTGATACATTAACATTCTTCTGTAACTCCAAATCAACCCTTTGTGAATCATTAATCGTCTCTTGGATAGATGGTTTGGAAATAATTTGTGCATGGTAAGATGAATTACCTTTCTATTATGATTTTCAAATCTATCCATTGTGCATCCATGAAGATAGGGTCTTTATAAATATACATCATCAATATAGTAGCATATTCTTTTCTGCTAAGAGAATCAGCTACATTGTTTGACATTACCTCATGGTAATGAATAGAGAAATCATAATCCTTTATTATCTCTAACCATCTTCTTTGATTCGTGTTAGGTTATTTATGTGTGAATATATACTTTATAATCTTTTGATCAGTATATATGTCACACTTCTCAGCATATAGATAGTGTAACTAAATCTTTAGATTGAATATCACAACTCCTATCTCTAGATCATTTGTCGATTAGTTTTTCTCATGGATATTCAACTATTTTGAGGCATAGGCTATCATCTTATCATTCTACATGAGTAAACAACCCAATCCTTTCTTTTAAGAATCACTGAATATCATAAAACTTTCTCCACATGATGATAGTGTGAGTAAAGGTTAAATGATTAACCTTTTATTTGTCTCCTTGAAGCATTCCTCACATTATTATGTCCATAAATACTCTAACACTTTCCTTGTAAACTTAGTTAGTGGGTTAGGAAATTGTGATAAATTTCTCCCAAAACATCAGTAATACCCTGTTAATACAAGAAAACTATGTATTTTCATGACACTAGTGGGTCTGGGCCATTCCTTAATATCATTTTTTAAGGTTCCATATATATTCATTCACTTGTGATCATGTGTCCCAAGAATGTGACTTGTTGAATCCAAAATTCACACCTAATAAACTTGGTGAACAATTTCTCCTTCCTTAATATCTCCATCATAATCATTAGATATTGTTCATGTTCCTCATTTATCTTGGAATAATTGAGAATATCCTTAATAAACACTACCAATAATTTTTAATGGTATTTTCTAAATCTCAATTCATCAAATACATGAAGACTTAGGGGTCATTGGTAAGTCTGAAGGGAATCACTAGAAACTCATAGTGCCCATACCTTATATGGAAATTAGTCTTATAAATAATTATTTATTCACATTTAGTTGATGATATCCATAATAAAGATCCACCTTTCAGAAGTATTGATCTCCTTTTAGTTGATAAAACAATTCATCCATCCTTGGAAGAGGATACTAGTTCCTTATAGTGATTTTATTTTGCTTCTAGTAATCGAGGAATAGCTACATTGATCCATACATTCTCTTTATAAAGATAACTGGTGAACCACAAAGATATGAAATATGAAATATGAAAAAATTCTCCAAATTCTCTTGTAGTTTCTTCTTTAACTCCCCCATTTTGATCCATGCCATCCAATAGGGGAATTTTCAGATAGGAGAGGCTCTAGGTATAAGTTATATTGAGAACTCATCTCACAATATGGGGATGTTTGGGTAACTATTCTAGAAATATATCAATGTATTCTGTCATAGTGGTAATTTCCTCTAGGTGGATACCTTCCTTTGACTCAACCATTTGAAATAGGTATGCTTCTTTTCAGGGCATCAACACCCTCACTATTGATGGATTTTCCAAAACATATTCATGGTATTTCTTTCACTTATAGATTATCATGGGATAGTTTGGGATATGAAAAGATATTTCTTTTTCATGATAGTTTATGTGTGATATATATAAGAAGAGCCAATATAGGCCTAATATATCATCAAATTCCACCAAGGGATGGTTCATGAGATTCTATGGAAGAATCTTCCTTCATACACCTATAAGAGAAGATTCTAACACATGGGTTGCAATGATCACAAAACTAGGTGTTTTATGGATATCTCTACTTCAAGGTATCAAGGATTCAATTCAATATTTAAATAAGACTTTCAAGATATAAAGGAATTCATAGAACCATTATCAAATAAGGATGTTCGATTATTAAGTGAATAGGAAATGTACCTTGTAAAACTTTGTTTTCATGCTCCACTTTAGAAGTACTAATGGTATAATATTTTTATTTTTTCTTTGGATGTGGTGGTTTATGACACTAATTACCCTAAAGTATTTGAGGTTTAGTACACTGAAGTTCATAGTGAACTCTATCCCTATAGTTTAAGCATTTAACCATGGGTGGTGCTCTCTGTTCCCCTATCATATTAGACATACTCTTCATTTCCCACTAACATTCAGGGGCTTGGTGTCCTTCTCTCCCACACATAAATATCTTCCCCATCCCTTTTAGGTAATTCCGATGGTGATTCTTTCCAAATTTTTAATGTGATTGGTTGAGTTTTCTTCACAAATATTTCATTATATACTCCATATTGAAACTCCCTCTTTTATTTCTTATCTCTATAGCCATCGTACCATTATCAGAACTCTATATCCACTTTGAGATCACATCAAACAACTTCTTGCAAACTCAAAAATTATTGAATAGGTATATCCTTTCAAAGGTGTGGTTTTAAATAAATAAAGAGTATATTTATTTCACTATCATATTTTATAACAAAACTTGAGTCATACCTTGCAAGATAAGTGAAATTTTCTTTGTAATCCATGATAGATTCACCTTATTTTTGTTTTAGCTCTATGAATTTTCTTTCCATATTTTTATGAATAGTTTGATGGAAATACTTGTTAATAAATGTTTTTTTAAAGTCTTCCCACTCCATATCTTTTATTTCATTATTCGGGTCGATGTCCTTAGTTAACACCCCCCCATTGATCGGACACTCTATCTAAATTATAATCATCCATAGTCACCTTCTCCTTCTCAAAATAGTGAAGCATAGAAAAGACCTTATAGATTAAGTTTACCCACTCTCCCATGATGATTGGATTAAAATATTGACTAAATTTTTGTGGTTATTTCTTCATAAAATATTTTATATCAAGTTTCTCTCTCTCAGGATAAGGTATACATTACTCATTGTTTAGGTTATTGATCATAGCCTAAGATAGTTGGGTAAGAATCACCCTAAAAATTTAAACTCCACCACAAAATGCATTGGGGATGTCATTTGGTAAATCACTACAGTATCCCTCACATAGTTTTTTGGCCTATTTTCTCTTGGTTCCTACCATTTTATAAAATAGAAAATGTCTTAATGAAAAAAAATTCAACAGTTCATGAATAAATAATTTATTCCTTTGATCAATTAACTCAAAAGGAATATATTGTGGGATCCCTATGTTTAGAATTTTTCTAAAACAAGATTATTGGATGCTTACATATACATATTCTCACACTGAGGTTTCTCACTAATTTTCTCTAATCCTAGATCCCAAATTAACTAAAATGTACTCTCATACTAACTATAGTGACCCTGATTTTTATTACATAACTAGTACATCATTTTTAAGACAAATAGCATAAATGTATTACAAAATCATGAACCATAGGTTTATTATATTCAGAAAATTATGACCATACATCACTTATACATAATAAAAAAAAGTTTAAAAATATTCTTATTTATCCTTATAAAGATCATGTTCTCATTATTACATATAATCACCTGAGGATATCCATTAAAGAAAGGGGTGAGCTAAAATCCCAGTAAGAGGATAAAAAAAGACAAGAGTCAATATAACATATGTTAGAATCATCATCGTCATCATCATATAATAAGCATAGTATCATCATAGTCATCATGAGAGTAAGTTTTAGATAAATTAATGGAATATGAAAATGTATAAGAATCAAACATCATGTCTTAGTGGTCAAATACGACACATAGTTGTGAACAAAGATGACATCATTTTCATGCATAACATATGTGAATAATCCTAACATCATAATTGTATAAAAATCATGCATCATTTTAAGAAATAATACACATCATATTGTTAGATACATCATATTATATAATGCATTGGAGTTTTATATAATTCTAGGTGCACCCATCACATCATAACATTTACATAATCGTTCATGTCACATTGCATGTATATAAATAAAATTCATCAAGTAACCTATCTTAAGGAATGGGTTTAATAATTATTTCATAAATCATGATTAAAATTTGTTTTCCCAAATGAATTACGGAAAAACATATTCGGTATAAGATTCAACATTTTTGAGTGAATAAGAAACAACTAAAGATGAGTCAAAATGTGTCTTTCAATGAAGAGTTCTCTTGAAAAATCTTTGTATTTGTCATAAAATCAGTTTGTAAAAATATATATCCCAGGAAATAAAATTTAAGGACAATGAAATTATATTTTTAGAATATTAAAATAATGTCTATATTGAAATTTGTAATTAAATTGGAATAATCCAAAGAAAAGTAGTTGGGTTTGAGAATCCCATTACCTTATGTATGAATGATTTCTTCACTTTAATATCATTGATAATCAAATTAGATTCACAAATTACTAAATAAATAACAATATATACATTTATTTTTATTTTTATAATTTAATTAAGTTATTTTGTAGAAATTTTTAAGAGTCATAGAGTTCAATTTTATCGTTCTGGGAGTGTTTGTTTTCTTCATATTCATGAAAGATTAACTTGTATACATGTATGGATGTTCATGTAAAATGAGAATAATTCAAAAAAAATGAAATTATATGTTTCTAATTAACATAAATAATTATAAATGGTATTATATATCATTTAGTTATATTTGATGAGGATTATTCATTAGATAAAACATTCATGAGAACGATTGAATTTATTTTGGTAGTTTTTACGGCCACCATGAACTTATATAATTTTATTTAATATAATGTTTGTACAAAAGTTCCGAAATATTTATATAAAATATAACATGTTGAATTAAATATTAATTAACCATAACAATGTTTCTATGACAATCCTTGATGGAGGTAATGGAAAATGAAAACTCATCATCCACTAAAGCGATGAATCGACACATCACAGATGATTTTTTCATTTTTAATTTAAAAGGGGGAGAAGAGGAGGTTTTATGATGAATATTACAATAACACAATAAAATTTCAGTATATATTAGATAATGGAGTTATCATTACACTATGTGATATGGGAGTTGAAAATATAATAAGAAAAAAAATTAAAAGAGAACGAAAGAGGATTTTATGTCTTGAATTTATCCTCCTTGAGAACCTCCTCAAGGAACTTGGGTTTGGTCTTTTATTGAGAATTAAATCTCTTACATGTAGGGAAGATTATTGGTGAGGTAATTTGGTATAATTTAGATAATATACAATTCTTATAAGTTGTGAGGAGAATAGGCAGTGAGGGGTTGTATTTATAGGGGAGGAGAGGGGTGTTTTTTGATTATTTTATTCATTAGTTTATTATTTTGGATCAAGAATATAAATAGTGATTATTACCATGAATAAATAAATTAAATAGATAATTATTGATTGATATAATGGTTATTACTTCATCCATATATCAATAATTAATCACAACATCATGTAGTTATCTTATTATGTAAATTATCATATTACACTATTCACAAAAAAATTAACTATTTCAGAAAAATCCCAAAAATTCATCCTAAATATTTTTTGAAGCATAGATTTAAAAATTTTAATCCATGTTATGAAAATGATTATTTAAATATGAGAAATTTAATTTTTAATAAAAATCATAATTTACTCAAAAAATACTGCTTTTTATATTATAATCATTTTTATAAAAATTTGGAAAATTAATTAATGTCTCATAAAATTATATTATAATAATAATAAAACTAAATATTAAGTTATTAGTATTTTTATGAAAATAATTTTTCTTTTAAATAATTTTATTAATTATATTATTTTAAATAAACATTTCCATTTTATAAAAAATACCCACACGTAATTTATCATTTTAAAGACATTTATTTAGGTATACCATGATATAAATATATCATATTTTCATTTATAGGATACATAAATTTTATTTTTACTTACATTGGTGAAGTCATTATTCTTATTGACCAAATTACTATTCCTAACGGTTATGTTACTATTTTAATGATCAAGTGACTATTCCATCAGAATGGGTTCCTAAATTTCTTTAAATACCACTTATTTCATTATTATCTTACAAGAATGATGATTTTATTTGGATCTATATGCAATTAATGTATTTTTACCATATAACATATTTATAGGAAGGTAAATTCTATTGATAAAACATTTGGTCATTACATCAAGGTACTCTATTTGGGTGTATAAGATCTATAGTGAAGATGAGTATGGAGTATACAGATGAAACTTCAGAAATTCACCCACCAAATAAAGAGTTTGGAATAATTTATAGTTGAATCTCTATAGTATTTTCTTCTGGAAATAGTAGAGTACTATTGGTATATTTTTATATAGCATGTTCCAATATTTCCTCCTTATCAAGACATTGAATTCTAGATCAATTTACACCGAGGGACCACCTTAATAATATTAATAGTATATAAAATGTACATTTTCAAGATAAATGTGTTAAAGGAATATCTAGTAAAAAAATAAATAAATTTTATATCCTTCCTATTGTGTCCCCCTGGGAAAATCTTATTCTTTTTTACAAAACAAAGGATGATAGTTTGAGGGTTTTTATTAACAATCACCACCTGGACTAGGTGATAGTCATAAAGAAATAAAAAAACCAATTATCAATTAAATCATTGAAAAATTGAAGGTAGTTAAGTGTTTCTCGATGATCATCTTCTAGTTCAGATATAACTATTTATGGGATATTTGGAGGACATCTTGAAGACAATGGTAGTTTTTTTCCTGGTGATGTTGTTTAGTGTGGAAACTTCCTCAATCATATTCATGGGGCACAAGAATTTTTTCTTATATCCAATCTAGGAATAACTCGTGTTAGTATTTATCAATGAATTCCTCATGTATTCAAGGTTATCGGAAAATCATACCAATCATTTTATAATTTTTTTTCTATCAATTAGATAGAACCATATTGACATTAAACTCTCAAAGTGAAAATTTATGATTTAGAAATTCCATTTTCAAGAGAACATCATCTATGAGGGTGGAGTATGATTTAATCCCATTAAGATAAAAGTATTTTTTACTCAATATCCTCCCAAGAATATGGTTATGGAAATGGACTTCCTTGGGTTTGTGCAATATTACTGGATAATCATGGAGGAATTTTCTAGGATTTTATCTCCCATAAACACCCTTACCCAATAGAAGAATCCCTTTGTGTATTCCAATCAATGTTAGAGAGATTGGGGGGAGCAGTAGAAGAGGTTCACAAATGATCAAATTTTATAATTTTGGTGGAATGAGTTGATTTCCAAGAATAATACCACTAATTTTATGGATTTTAAGGATAAGAACAATGGTATGGCAAACACTTTACTAATATTGGTTCCTTCCCCTTTAGTTTTATTGATATTGTAAGTAGATATTCCATTTGGTTACATCACTTCAGGCCCATGTGACACTCATGTCCCCTTTCTAATTAATAATATTTTATATTCTTTGTTATGTTCCTAATGTTCTATGATTTCTTTATAACTAAGTTTAGTTGTGTGCCCATTCATAGGTAAGTGAAATTCCTTGAGAAGGGTTGAACTACTAAGAATGGGGAATGAATTAGTGGTAGTTTCTTTTAGAATTTCTTCTTCAAAATAAACCTTTATGATGTATTAATATATAATCAAATCAAATGTAACTATCAACCTTACATGAATATAACTAGAAATAAAATAACTCCTAAATAAATAATGTTTATAAGGTTTAGTCTTAGTTTAGTCACATACTCATTGATATGATAAGTTATTATCTTGAGCCATTTATTTTCCATAGTATAACATAATTTTTTATAATGTGAATCATCTTGATACCATTTTTCATCTCACACTCAAAAAACATCCTACTATGCTTCACAATATATCACTACCAATTACGTGTATATTAGAATCAGAGAAAGATCGCAGAAGAATTTGGGTTTCTTCAATAACTAATTATAATGATCTTATTTTATGATCCATCATGATAATAATAATATTATTTTATCACCAATCCAATATGTTCTATTTAAGATAATCATTGTTGGAATTAGATCATTCAACCTTCCTCACTGCCTTTAGATCTTTAATATATACTATGTAGTCAATACTCACTAAATTCATAGGTTTTTTATGTTTTCTTCTCTCTCTCATGGACTACCAACTTCATTATTTGTTTTATACTCTAACAAGACTGTGTAAGTTTCTATGTCTTTTTAGTCTCTCACTAATCTACTTCCCTTAATCAATTATTTATCTATTTTCTTGAATTAATTAAATTCATAAAAATAAGAGCCACCTCATATTCTAGATAACTCTCATAAATAAATTTTATAACATGACCCTCTATGTGTTTCTTCAATTAGTTATTCACATGGGAATTCACCCATTATCATTATATATTCCATTATCATATAACCGTTTATCTCAAGTGAAATTACACTAATATAATATTTCTCGTTTTCTATGTATTTATTCAAAAATGATCACAAAAAAATAATTCATAGATATATGAATTTTGGAATTCAAGAATGTTTGAGTACATATCTGTAAGAGTTGTTGTCCTAGAACTAATAGGTTGTACTTTTATTACAAGGTTATTTAATGTATTTAAATATTAAACATCTTATTACATATTATTCATTGTTCTACATGACTATGATGTAATTATTTCCTATAGTATTTGTTGCATTAATAAGGTCATGGAATTTCCCCACTATGATGAGAACCATGAAATGCTATAACAATATTCTTAAATATAGTTCTATGGTTGGATGACATACTACTATGGGACAAATAGAATGTAGAAAATCATGTGTGAGTACTCGTAAGTAGATGAGACTTCCTCTCATGAAATTTGCACTTGGTAATATCCAAGACAGAAGATTATGAGAATAGACCCTCCAGTAGGAATTCTGCTTGTTTTGGTGTCATTCGATATTTCTATCTGCAAGCATGTGTAATGATCCTTAGACTTTATGATTATCATTAATTTGTGTCACGACTCACACACTTTGATTTACTGATGAACACCATCACACATATAGTTGGCGAAAAGTAGGGTACGTTGGGTACATCATGAGTGGCATATTACTAATGGATAGGTCGAGGAAGGATTTTTCCCTTCAATTTATGGAAGTTCATATCTTAACCCTTTGATTGAAATAGAATCATCACAAAAAATTTTATGTCCATGGTGTAACGATGAGTTTATTTTAGGTAGTCAAAAAATGACGTATCAAGCATAAAATTTGATGACACTATCATGAAATATTCTTGATGAGATATTTTCATAAAGGGATTATATCACACAGTGAGAATTCGTATGTGGATTTCATTGTTGCGACTTTATGTTATTTCTATTTGGTACCTTAACCAGTTTCTAGAAAGTATTCTTGGACTTTAGGCAATCCTTCCTATATGCCAATAAGAAATAATCCTAGAGGGTCACACATTAAGTTTTTCTAGTGTTGTCGGTAAAATTCTATTTTAAGTTAATTAATAAATATCATTCTCGAGACAATGGGGTATTTTTATTCAAGTTAAAATGATTGAATAAATTAAATAAATATTTATTCACAGGATTGTGGGTAAAATATATTTATTTATTTTATTGAACATTTTATAAATATTTATTTACTAGTTTGTAAATAAAATATTTATTTAAGATAATAAATTATTTATTTACATATTAAGGTGTTAAATAAATCAAAGTGTAGTTCGAGATGACTATGTCTGGTCTAGAAGTGAAATAATTATTTACAAGATGATAAATCATTATTTTACTAGTTGGCACAAATTAAAATAACGCTGCTATTATTTTTTGATGTGGAATTTTATTTATAATTCAATTTTTCACAAGTTGGTGTGCCATAAAAAATGAATCAGTATCATTATTAATATCATGGGTTTCCTCTAGGGTTATGAATGCATTTAATTTTTTTTAGGAAATTAAATATTGTAACTGAATCCCCATGTCAATAAATAGACACATACGTCTATTGTGTCAGGTACCGAACCGCACACCCGGTGAATTGAGAATTGTTGGGATAAACAATTTCTATCTCTAATTCTCTTCCTACCCCTCTAAATAATGAGAGATATTCTTCAAGGGCAAAGAACAAGTTATCAAGAATGATTGACACAAGACACTCGCTTTGCTGCGCTAGCACCCAGAGAACGAATAGTGTCAATTGGAGGCCATTAGAGCACGTGTGGATCACCGCTAGAGGGATTCTAGTTTGGACCCTTGTAAGTGTAATAGGATAATCTAGAAGGGTCATTTCAGATGATAAACATCATCAATGATGAAAATACATAAGATCTAGGTATTATTTTCATTATGAAATTAATTAAATTAATTGTAAACAAGAAGTGAAAGATCCTCTCTAAAGGTTTCAGGAATCATCCTTCTTTATCTAAATATTTGATTGTATTTCATGGAGACCAGAATTCTTCATCATATTGATCCCAGAATAATCATTGATCATGGTAAAAATAAATATTGGGTGTTGGCCCAACCATGCTTCTGATGCGCCTAGAACCATCAAGTGGTATCAGAGCGGTTACATCATAGTTCATAATTGTTTAAATATTTCGTTGATGATTTAAACATTTAATAATTTATTTGTTTCAATTCAAATAAATTATTCTACAAATCTTAATCTCAAGATCCATTCCTCCTCTTTTGTTTCTCATTCTCTTAAAAAACGATATTTTATTTTAATTTTGTTTAAAATAAAATAGAGGATCCCATCTGGAGGTGGAAAAGGTTCCTGGCCATACAAAACCTAAACACACGATGTGTATTCAGTAGTAAACATCATATAGCCAAGTTTCAATGCACCAGGGTCTGGTCTTCCAAACCAATTCGTGTCATTGGAGTTTTTCAAAGTCTTAATGACTTCGTGTGTTGACCAGAAATAGGTGGAATGCGGTTTCTCAATTACACACTATGTGGCCCACTAGACACGATGTGTAGTCCCTTTTGGGTTATGGTTGGACCGTGTACCCCGTACATGGATTTCCTAGCAAGAGGCCATGTAGAATGGAACTACATAGTGTGTGACCCACTAGACATCTCAGGTACTCTAAAGATTTCCAAAGTATACTCACACGCTGTTTCCTCCGGCATGTAAATTAGATGGATGGTGAAAAATAGTACACATCGTGTAGTTGGAACTACATGTCGTGTACTCATCCAAATTACGCATATTTATTAAAATTTATTATTATATAATAGAAACCCTTGAGACTTGTACCATTGTGTAGGCGTAAAGTTGAGGCACATAAATGTGATAGGTGTTTTATATATAAGTGTTTAATTTAACATCTGTGTAATTTTTATTTCTACTCATTAGGTTGTTATGAATAGGAATTCAATGGGTTTCCTCCAAGGTACAAGTTATGTTCAAAGATAATTTTAAATGAATTTATTTTTTTAAAATTATGATTGATGAGAATCTAAATGAAATTTAGAAAAGGGTTTAAGATAAAAGTATTGATTAAATAAAGATAATAATTAATTGATTCGTGCATGATTTATCTTAAATACGAATGATTAAAGAATTTAATGCTAGTTTTATTCATGTGTAATTGGAATTTCATGTGTAGATGATCATGAGCTAGACCAATGCCTTTTTATGTGGATGGTTTCTTTTAATTTATTTATTTAAATGAAATTTGTTAGCTTGCAAGCCTTCTCCTCATTAATATGTAAGGCATGTGTGCCCAAGGTTTATTTTATGTAAAACCCCTTTTTACCCCTCACCTGTATGTGAGTTAAAAAAAAGGCATATGTAATGGATAGAACTCCCAAGATAGTGAAGGTGGTTCAAGATGGAGCTGAGATGAAACCAGTCCCAATAGATATAGTGGTGGATAGGAGGAAAGCTGTAAACATGAACCAAAAAGGTTCAAGATGTTTCTCCACTAGGTCAGGGTTAGTTTATCAGCCTTTAGATAAACTAACCATTATAAATTCTCATGATCATGCCCTTTAATTTATTTTATTTCTTTCAGTTGCAAGGTTTATCATTATGGATGTATTGTCACGATCACATAATAAATGAATTAAACAAGCATAGAAGATGGAACAAAAATAAACAATACTTATGCATAAATATTATCAAGACATGGTTAGTCACTTAAGTAAGTTTTACTTAATATTAGCAATCATGTGATAATAATAATAAGAAATTCACTCATAAGAGATAAAAATCCCTCAAGTAAAATATTGAGTCCGACAAATCATTCCATTACATTATTAAGGGAAATCTCAAAAAAAAACTTTGTGTTTGAAAAACCCTTGTTGGGACACTTAATTTTATACAGGAAGCCCTTATGAAAGGTTTTGGGTTGACTTAAATAAATTACATCAAGAGGAGTATCCCATGCTAGACTTGGTGTAATATTGAAGGCAAGAGTTGAAGAAATCGAAAGTCATGATTTCAGAATTGGGGAGTCCACTCAACAGATCATGGAGCTGTAAGTCCATAGTTGGAAAAGACTTGCCTACCTAAATACCTTCTAATAGCTTGACCAACCCATGTTGGTGTTATGAGAAGGGGAATATGGATCCTTTCCTCTAGAATTTCATGGAAACTAGACGTTCCAATTTCAATGGTGAGGGCCATTGGGACTTGATAAAATAGTGGGAGACTTAATAAAATATATTATTTCTCATAAAATCTAATCAAGAATCTACTAATGATCTACCCATTTAATTGTAGAATAAATATGACAAGCTCATCAACCACACTATCCTTGTGATCAATTATAGATAAAGACAATATCCTCACCAGCAGTAACTTCCAAGAATCATTTAGTCATCTTTGGGTTATCCTACACCATGAACGGAAGTCTTACATGCTAGATTCATCATTACCTAATCGTCCTACCAAAGAGGTTATTGATGATAATTTACTAATCTATGAGAAACATATAAACGATGTGGTCGATGTTCAATGTTTGATGTTGTCTTTAATGTCTAGTGAGCTCATCATGTCTCATGAAAACGTGGATTCTTATAGGATTATTGAGCACCTATTTGGTCTTTACCTGGATAGATCAAGACAATAAAGTTTTGATATCTCTAAGGCACTCTTTCATAGTAATCTTGGAGAAGGTGACCTACTGGGCCTCATGTAGTCAAGATCATTGGATACATTAAGTGCCTAGAGGTTCTAGGGTTTAAACTCCCTGATGAACTAGGCAATGATCTCATTGTTGCATCACTCCCTTAGAAATTATCTAACTTTGTTGATGATTTCAATATAAACAACATTGATAAGTCTCTATCTAATCTTCTTATCATCATTCACCATGTGGGAAAAGATATGAAGTGCGAAAATCCTTCTCTCCATATGGTGAATAAGATGAAAGGGAAGGTGAAGATCTTTATGCCCAAATATTTTTTACAGCCTCCCATGAAAAGGAAGATCAAAGTTGAGGCAAGGGAACAAGATGTTGTTTGATTCGCATGTGGAAAGAAAGGCCACTAGATGAGGAACTGCACCAAACCTAAGAAGCAAGGGGATTGTTCAGGTGCGTTTGTTATCAAATAAAATCTATCTATTTCTATAAATTGGGTATTATATACAGCTTTTGGTGCTCACGTATGTATCCAAAAACAGGAACCAAGTAGATTCAGGAAGATTGACCAAGGGGAGTTAGATCTACGAGCATCCAACAGATCCAGACTTCTTGTTGTAGCTGTTGGGGACTACCACCTCACATTGCCAAGTGGGATGGTCTTGGTGTTAAATAGTTGTTATTATGTGCCCTCTATTACTAAAAACATTATTTTTATATCCAAACTAGATATATATGGATTTGTTTTTATGTTTGGAAATGAATGTTGCTTCATTTACAAAGATAGAATTTGTTTTGGTAGGGCCCATTTTACAATGAATTTATGTGTTTGATTACACAAACCAAGTAATGGAAATTGATAACAAAGATTCTTCACAGGACTCATACCACACCGAACATTGGAATCATCATCTAGGTCATGTAAATGAGAAATGCTTGATGAAGTTACATCAAGATGGATATTTATATTCTGTCGAAATAAAACCACATGGCGTATGTCATGCATGATTACAAGGGGAAATGATCAAATCCTAATTTAGTGGGAAAGGTGAAAGAGATAAATAAGTTCCTTAATTGGTTCATACTAATGTGTTTGTACCATTTCAGTTGAAGTAAGGGGAGGGTACTCATACTTCATAAATTTTAAAGATGATTTTAGTACAAATGGATATATCTACTTAATTAGGTATAAGTCAGATTCTTTTGATATGCTCAAAGAATACAAAAATGAAGTTGAGAACTAGCTTGGTAAGAACATTAAGAAACTATGCCCATACTGAGGTATAGAATATCGTAATCACGACTTCATTGATTACTTACGAGAGTTTTGGATCCTATCCCCACTGACTCCTTCATACACGCCCTTGGGGAATAGTGTGATCAAAAGGAGGAACTGCACCCTGTTGGACATGGTGAGATCAATGATGAGTCATGTGAGTCTGTCATTATCTTTTTGGGGATATTCGATTCAAACAGTGGACCACATACTATACCAAGTACCAACTAAATCAATAAATTGTATTCTATATGAGTTATGGAGTGGAAACGAAAACCATATTTTCCACTTTACAAGTGTAGGGAACAGATGTGTTTGTTAAGGCCTCTTTAGGTAACAAACTTGCACCTCGAGGCACAAAGTGTACCTTCATAGGATACCTCAAGTAAACAAGTGTTATTACCTATATAACCCCTCAGAAAAAAGGTTATAGTAGAAAGACACACCATTTTCATTGAGAGGGAGAACATCTTCAAAAGAGATAGTGGGAGAAAGATAGACTTCGATGAAGTCCAGGCTCAAGGTACACAATATTTGGTACATGAACAGATTCCACAAAGACCCATGGAAGAAAAAATTGTTCTAGAGATACAAGAGTTACGTAAGAGTACAAGAAATGTTAGAGAACAAAAACGATATAGTTTTATAGTTAACGAGGATGGTGAATCATTATTAGTTGATAATAATGATCCTCTAACATACAAAAAAGTAGAAAGTGGCATAGATGTTGCCAAGTGGAAAGAATATATGAATTCTTAAACGGATTCCATATACTAGAACCAAGTATCGATTTTGGTAGATACTTTAGTTTATTGAAATCTTGTTGGTTGTAAATGGGTATTCAAGAAGAAACTGGGCATGGAAGGAAAAGTCAGTACCTATATGGCACGACTGGTTGCAAAAGGTTTCAAACAACGTCAAGCCATTGACTACGAAGAAACCTTTTCACTAGTTGCAATGCTGAACTACATCAGAATTCTATTTTCCATTACCACTTACCATGACTATGAGATTTGGAAAATGGATGTCAAAATAGCCTTTCTTAACATAAACCTTCAGGAAGATGTCTAAATGACAAAACCAGAAGGTTTTATGACTCCAAAGGATTCCAATAAGGTATACAAGTTGCAGAAATTCATTTATGTATTAAATAAAGCATCCAGGTCATGGAACATTTGTATTGATGAAGCCATAAAGAAATTTGTTTTTATCAAGAATGAATGTGAGACTTTTTTCTACAAACAATTTAGTGGGAGTGTAGTCTTTTTCCTAATAGTATATGTTGATGACATATAAATTATTGGAAATGAGATACCAGTCTTATAGTCTATTAAGGAATGGTAGAATAAATGTTTCTCTAGGAAAGACTTGGGTAAGGTAGCATATATTCTTGGGATCAAGATCCATCATGATGGATCCAAGAGAATTTTGGTTCTAAGTCAAAGTACATGCATTGATAACATACTAAAGAGATTAAGTATGGAACAATCCAAGAGGGGATTTCTTCCAGCATCACATGGAATTCATATTTCTAAGAATATGTGCCCTCAAACACACGAAGAAGTAAATATAATGACAATGACACCATACACATCAGTGATTGGGTCAATTATATATTCCATGCTTTGTACTAGGTTGGATGTCACCTATACATTGAATGTGGTAGGAAGATATCAAGATGACCCAAGTGACTGCCATTGGATGGTAGTCAAGACTATCCTAAAGTATCTGAGGCATACTAAGGATATTTTATTGGTTTATGGAGGAGATGAGGAACTAGTCATCAGAGGATATGTAGATGCTAGATTCTAAACAGATCAAGATGACATGAAGTCGCAAATGAGATAAATCTTCACTTTGAATGGAGGTGTAGTAAGCTGGAAGAGCTCAAAGTAGAGTGTGGTCATAGATTCTATAGTAGAGTCTGAGTATATCGCATCTTTTGAGCCAGTTGAAGGATCAGTTTGGATGAGAAGATTCGTCTATGAGCTAGATGTGATGCCTAGTAGTAAATATCTCATCACATTGTACTGTGATAATACTGCAGTAGTGGCCTTGGAAAAAGATCCAAGGTCACATCACTAGATGAAGCGCAAAATTCAGAAGTATCATATCTTGATTTATTTTTCTCATAGAGGTGAATTTTTAGTGAGCAGTATTTCCATGGAAGAAAACGTGGCAGAGCCCTTGACTAAAGCCTTGACTCAGCGGAAACATGATCACCAAGTGAGGTCTAGTGGATTGAAAGTTGTAGGTAGTTGGCTCTAGTCCAAGTGGGAGTTTGTAAAAGTTGGTGTCCTAGAACCAACTGGTTGTACATTGATTACAATGATATTTAATGTATTTAAATATTAAACATCTTATTACATATTGTTCGTTGTTCTTCATAACTATGATGTAATAATGTCCTTGAGTATTTGTTTCATTAATAATGTCATGGTAGTTCCCCGCTATGATGAGAAATTTGAAATTATATAACAATATTCTTAAATATAGTTCCAAATTTGGATAAAATAATATGATGGGACATATATAATGTAGCTCGTCATGTGTGAGTACTCATAAGCAGATGAGACATCCTCTCATGAAGTTCGTACATGGTAATCTCTAAGATAGGAGATTATGAGAACATACCCTCCAGCAGAAATTCTGCATGTTTTGGTGTTATCGAATATCTCTATTTACGTGCGTGTGTAATGATTCTTAGACTTTAATATTATAATTAATATGTTTCATGACTTGCACACTCTAATTTACTAACAAAAAATGTCACGCGGACAGTTTGAAGGATGTAGGGTACGTTGGGTGTATCATGAGTGGCATGTTATTAATGTATAAGTCGAGGAAGGAATTTTCTCTTCCATTTATGGAAGTTGATATCCATGCCCTTTGATTGAAATAGAACCATTCAATGAAATTTCATGGCCATGGTGTAATGAAGAGTTTATTTTAGGTAGTCAAATAATGACATATCAAGAATAAAAGTTGATGACACTATCACGAAACCTTATTTATGAGATATTGTGAGAAAGGGATTATATCACACAGTGACCATTCGTATGTGGATTTCCTGGTTGTGACTTTATATTCTTTATCTTTGGTGCCTTGAATCATTTCTAGACAGTACTCTTGGTATTTAGGTAAGCTCGCCTAATGCCAACAAGAAAAAATCCTAGAGGGTCACATAAAAAGTGTTTCTGGAGGTCTCGGTTAAATTCTATTTGAATTTAATTAATAAATATTATTCTCAAGACAATAGGATAATTTTATTCAAGTTAAAATTATTGCATAAATTAAATACTTATTTATTCATCAGATTGTGGGTAAAATATATTTATTTATTACATTTAATAAATATTTATTTACTAGTTTTTAAATAAAATATTTATTTAAGAGAATAATTTATTTATTTATTTATTCGGTTGTTCAATAAATGGAAGTGGGGTCAAGAGGAACAATGCCGACCCAGTTGTAAAATTATTATTTTCGAGACAATAAATAATTATTTAACTAGTTGGCACAAATTAAAATAACGTTGATGTTATTTTGTGAGGCGGAATTTTATTTATAATTTTGTTTTGCGCATGTTGACGCACCTTAAATAATTATGTGGTCTTATTTTTAATAGTGTGGGTTTTCCATAAAGTTATGAATGTATTTAATTTATATTTTTCAATTAAATATATTAACTAAATCCACATTTCACTAAATATTCACATACGTCTATTGTTCCATGTACCAAACCGCACACCCGGTGAATTGAGAATTGTTGAGCTAAACAATTTCTCTCTCAAATCCTCTTCTTGAACCTCTCAAGAATGAGAGACGTTCTCCAAGGCTGAAGAACAAGTTATCAAGAATGACCAACACAAGACACTTGCTTCATCGCGCTAGCACCTAGAGAATGAGCGGTGTCGATCTGAGGCCACCACAAGAGGGATTCTAGTTTTGATTCTTGCAAGCGTGATAAGATATTCTGGAAGGGTCATTCTGAACGATCATCATCATAAATGAAGAAAATATCTAATCTCCAGGTATTATTTCTTTAGGAAATTAATTAAATTTATTATAAAAATTATGTGCAAGATCCTCTCTAAGGGTTCCAGGCATCTTCCTTCTTTATATAAATATGTGATTTTATTCTATGGAGACTGGTGTTCATCGCCGTATTCATCCTAGAATAATAATAGATCATGGTAAAAATCAAATTTAGGTGTTAGCCTAATTGTATATTCATTTCTCATAAAACCATTCATCTCTAGTGAAATTACACTAATACAATCCTTCTCATTTTCTATGTATTTCTTCCAAAATGATCATGAAAAATAATTCATAGATATATGAATTTTGGAATTCAAGAATGTTTGAGTACATATCACCTTTTTAATTTCACTTAACTATCTATAGTTGGTATCTCCCTAAATCTATTATGCGGTGTGACTCGTCTCATCACAACACAAAATTTAAATTACTTAGCTTGAATCAATAAAAGTTTAATATCTCATCATTTATTAATGGAATAATAGCACATAATTTTCCCACTAATCATCCTGACTCATTTTCTAAAAAATATACAATTGTTTAGTTTTTACTAACTAATAGATTTTTACATTTTCAATATTTAACCCATACCCCAAAACTCTATATTTCTATGCCCTTACCATGTTTTAGATAGTCGTTGATGTTTGTAATACTTATTAAGTCTTATGGTGTCAGAAAAATAAATATATAGTTTAGAAAATCTTACAATATATTAAAGTATAATGCGACTTAGACAAAGTAAAACACATCTCATAAAAAATTCTAGTACTAATAAAAAGTTCTTATGCTATAAAAAACAAAGTCTTGCAATTATTGAAAAGTGTTATAAGGTCATCATACCTTTTCATTTCCAATAACAAGTCAATAATATTTTGAAATCTTAAAATTATTGGAAAATTATTTTTCCCTCTCAAAAGTATTAAGAAAAATCAAGGAAGTATTATGAAATATAATAAGTATTATAAAATATTTATAGAGTCTTAAAAAAATTTGAAATCTAAAAAAACTGACAGACATATCTATTTTTTGACTCAAGTGTAATCTTCCAGTTTTTTCCATGTAAATCGTTGGAAAATATCAAATAATATTTTCAAAGCTATGTGTTAAAACGATTTTAAATTTTGAGGTCTAGTGAGCCCGATATGGAAATTATAAAAAATTTAATTATATTATATCAAGAATTAATATTTTGTATAAAATAATTTAATAAATTTTATATAAGGGCTCTAATGAGAAATATGTGACCAATGTTGGGTCTAGAATGTTGGTTTTACACTAGGTGTGACATAATTTTTATGTGCATCAGATGTTTAGCTTGTGTGTCATCACAGGTGGATAAATAATTAAATAAATTAATATATTTATTTTATTGTTTAAATAAATCCTAAAACCTAATTTTCTATATAAATACATGGGTATGTCTAATCCCTAGGTTTAGCCACATAACCATGGGATTAAGAGAGGATCTGTTGAAGGAGATAAGTAGAAGACAACAACATATCATGGGATCATATCGATACCATTTAGATTTTATACACCAACAAATGTTATGGACCTCACCAACAACTACAATGAAAGATCATTATTCATTAGTGGCTGATCCAATATTGATGTATAATGATTTTTTTTTGGATTCATCATGTTTTTATATACAATGTTGAACACATATTAATTCAGTTAACAAGAGTTGATTCATGCATTTATAGTTAATTAGCGAATGATTTATTCATTTTTTAGTCATTAATTATTAGTTCTTCATTATAACAGTAATGAATCAATTCCAAACCAAACAATGGATGAGTTTTGTTCTGGAAATTTTTTATCATAATTTTCTCTTGTTGTTCTTCTCTCATTCATCGTTAGTATTTATTTTTGCGGACGGTTCCAAAAATACATGATAATAAATTATTGTGAAACTGGTCATTTGAGAAAGAGTTTTATTTCTAAAGATCCAGGTTTTATATCAATACTAGTATCGAGATATGATGATAATGACAAAAGATAGAGACTGTATCAGTGTTTTTTATGGGTGGCTCGACATGTGGTGGTGGGATGAATTATTAAGGGTTTTTTGTGATTTAAATGGAAAAAATATAATGATCAGTGATGGTAGTAGTGTAGGAAGATGGATATGGAAGAGATGCACAATGACAGTGTTGTAAAAGGTTCATGACGATAGCAGGGCTGGTGGTTCACAGGGATAGTAAAAGGTGAGCTCCCCTTCCCCCGTCAAGGGAATCTAGAACACTATTCCACTATATGCACGATTTAAGGAAGATAGGTGGAGGGAAAAATACATTAAATAATAATATTTTTGTTGCTGTTATTATTATTATTTTTATTTTTAATTCAAAACCTATCGTATCTTTTTCATAAAATGTAAGATTTATGAGCCATCTACAGCATCACACCCCTATTGTTGAGGAAGATGTTTCAAGACCAATATCATGTATTAAATTTATACTCATGTATTGGGCCTATGAATTTTTTCTCATGTGTGATGTGATGAAATGTGTTATTTTTTCTCACGCATCTGTTTTGTGCAAGAAAATAGCCTATTAATAATATTTTTCCCTGATGAACACAACAGCATGACATATTTTAGTATTTATATCTTTTTTCTAGTGACACATTAGTTGATTTATAATTTAGAATATTTAACTAATGATGATCCCCATACATTCATTAGTCTTGTTTCTAGACTTAAATTTGGGCCCACAAATAGTTTATCCTGATAAATTATCTATATAGAAAATGATGATGCATTTTTTTTAATCAAAGATGTGATGCAAGGTGATGTAAGTAGAAAACTTATTTTTATTATTCTTAACTTGTATTGGTTGGGTGTGTTACATATATCATATTAGTGTGGGTGAGTTACCTTGTTCTAGGATGATCTCCTTAGTCAACTCCTATGACGTTTAGTGTTGCATATGATTCTACGCATTTGAAATTGATATCCCCTCAGTGGTCTAGATATGGTATCCTTCATGATTCCTAGAGTTGATCATCATTCTCATTATTATCCCTAGTTATGGTTCTTGGTATCTCATGACCAACATACATAGGCATGATCCTTTATCAAGTAGGTTAATCCAATAGAATGTGTAGTATACCCTAGAGGACATAGGTGATATCCCGTATCTATGTATCATGATATTTCAATTTCAGTCATGGTATTCTTAATTTTAGGTCCATATGATCATGAAATATCATATGAGTTACATTGGATTTATCTGGACATAAGGAGTGAGTTCTCCTGAAATCAGGATCAACCTAAAAACCATGAGCGGAATCTGTAATGACCCAGAATATAATCAATCAAATGTCCCTTATTATATTTATGTCATATTGTATAAAATACAAACACCACATATATAACCTAATAAAAAGAGTTATTTTCATAAATTACGATTGAAAAAAAGTGGTATTTATAGAAATTAAGGAACTTATACCAAAGTAATTATAACCTGACCATTGGAATAGTAATGTGACCATTAGGAATAGTAAACTATATAATCGAATAGTAAACTCACCTATGAAAGTATAGAAAAATAGATATCTTATGAATGAATTTATAATATATTTGTATCATGGAATTTGTAAATATATGTTTTAAAAATGATAAATTAAGTATTGGTATTTTTATGAAACGTAAATGATTATTTACCATTTTATAATTAACATAATGATTTAAAAAAAATTTATTTTCCTAAAAACATTCATAAATTAATATTTTTTTCTTATTATTATAAAATAATTTTATGATACCATAATTACTTTTTCATAGTGTCATAAAATCAGTTATAATTGTAAAAATTGGCATTTTAAATAAATGATGATTTTAATTAAGAATTAAATTACTCATATTTAGAACACTATTTTGATAAAATGGATTCAATATTTGAAATCTAAACATTGAAAAATAACCAGGATTAATTTTTTGAATTTTTCTAAAATAGTAGAATTTTTTGTGAATGGTGAAATGTAGTATTTTATGGTATTTAACATTATAAGTAAATAAATTAATTTTTGAGTCATGTTTGAGTAACGGATGATGAAAGTGTCCATTATCTCAAAATAAAATTCTCTAGTTACTTTTTTTAGTCATAATAATCAATACTATTGGTATTCTTGAGGCAAAATAATTAACAAATGAATAAAATAAAATAAAACACCCCTCTCCTCCCACTATAAATACAACCCCTCACCAACTGTTATCCTCACATAGTATATGCCTTTAATCTTGCATACATTATACCCAATTCCTATCCCAAACCTCTTTCCCATGATATGGTCTTCCTAGTCTCACCAAAATATCATTTCCAATTTCCTTAAGAAGGTTCTCAAGGAATCATTATTCAAGTGGTAAAATTATCCACCTTTCCCTTTTAAATTCTTTATTTATTATACCACATCCTTTCTTCCACTATCCAAATAAAAATGTTAAATCCCATTTCATACCTATAATATATTTATATTATGTTAATGGAATATCCATCATCAATTATATTCTCTTCTCTTTTTATATTAAAAATTAAAACAACGTTTGTGATGTGTCTATTCACCACTTTGTGGATGATGAGTTTTCATTTTCCAATAACACCTTCAAGGATGGTCATAAAACCATTTTATGGTTAAAACGTATTTTAATATGATTATTATAACTTTCTTAATGTTCTAGAACCATTATAAGAATATGTTATTAAATAAAATGATATTAATTCATGATGGTTGAAAAAACATCCAAAATAATCTAATCATGTTTTTCATCAAATCTTTATCTAATGAATCATACTCAACTCAAAAAAGAAAATGATATTTGGGACAAATGAAATTTATATAAATAAATTAATACCATCTCATCCTATTTCTATAGTTTTTTTTCATTTTACAAGAACATAATAATTATACACAAGTGAACTGACCATGAAACCATGAAACGAACACTCCCAAAATGATGAAATTAAACACTATAAGTTAAGGAAATTGACATAAATGAACATGGTAATATTATAATAAATTAAATATTTGTGTGATAGGTTATAAATTTATTAATTAATGGATTTAATTTGATTATTTTTGACATTAAATACAATTTCCTAACATTTTCAAACATAATGTAAGGGATTCTCTTTTAAACCCCCCAATTACATTTGGGGTATATTTTCTCTCTTTTTACACCAATTTAATTATTTATTATTATTATATAAATCTTCCATAATCTATTTATATGTACCTAAATTATATATCCATATCCATTCATCCTTATTTGATGTGTAAATACATGTTTTATAAGGACATTGTCTTGATTCTTCACGATAAGCAAGTCAGATTAAAGGGGTCTTCTCTATTTCTTACCTATTTTCATGTACATTAAATATTTTGTTTTAAGACAGCACTAATTTTTATAAAATCACTCATTTCATCATAAAAAAATATCTTATTTAATTTCTAGTTTTATAAAAAAATATTCTTTTTCCCTCTTTAAAGTCTCTTTAATATTTTTTCACAAGCAGATCTAATGTGGCTTATTTCTTAATATTCATAAACAATATTTTTATATTTTACCACCTTAGTTGTACATAATTTATCATTAACTATTATTATTTAACATTATTAATTTCTATTTATTATTTAAATTCATTCATTCATGGACACCACTATGATACACCCATTGGTTATGCCTTCTGAAATGATTATGATGCCCATTTCCTTCCATGGGTTACCCTTATGTTTATGTTTGATTATTTCAGTGGGACACATTTGCATGAACATGTTATCATGGGTGCACCAAGATAGTGCTTTAAGTAATTGGGTAATTTTTATTCTCATGATACGTCATCTTGGACATGGAGTAAGCTTGATTCTTTTATGAGACTTTGTCCACCATGTGATATAGTCTTTGCAGTTAGCATTGAATCATGTTTATGTCAGGTTATATGTTTTTTCCACATTCCTATGTTTCAATGATTACATGATCACATGTTCTATATGTTATTCTTACATATGTTTATTAATGTTCCATTCCTTTTTATTTCATCATTTTATGCCTTCTAACCTATGTACTATACTTTATTTCTATGTTTATTCCCTTACTGAGATTTTTAGCTTATCCCTTTTTTCTATGTGTTCCCCAGATTATCCTTTGTATATATAAGAGATAAAAGTAATTTTTGAGATAATTATGGATATTCAATATAAATTTGTTTTATTCAATTTCTATGTTTTAATTTTTATGTACCTTTTTTTCCAAAGAAACTAGGCTTTACGATCCTTGGTTTGTATTTGATGGTTAATTATGCTTAAAAATTTAACAATATGTGTAAAAGGATAGGGAAATTATAGTTGGTATCACATCATGAACTATTTATTTTTTGTGATTAGGGCTATAAAGAATCGGTAAGAACCCTATGGATAGTTATATCACCATGGATAAATTAGATTGAAACATAGGGAATCGCAAGATTGGATATCCTTTCCATTTACAAGTCTATCCTTCTTTGTTAAATGTTTAATTTTTATATTCTTATTATCTAAGTATTAAATCCCCTCATAACTATACATTATTTTTTTAGTTAATGGATATAAATCAAAGAACCCATTCCAACTGCCTTTTTCATTGGCAATGTGATGATTTGCTTAATGAAATGAAAAATCCAATGGGAATGGAAGCACAAAACATCATGACAGTACTTGATCAACTAGATCAATTTATGAATAATATCTTCAATAATTTGGAATAACCTCATTCTCCTAAGAAATATAATTTTGTTATTGAATCCTTTATACAAAATTCATCCCTTATTTTGAGGATATGTTGATCCTATAATCACAAAATAATGTATTAACTCCATTGAGAAGATATTATCTTTCCTTCAATGCTCAGAAAAGGGAATGTCATACTGGAGGTTTTTTGTTTTGATGGGGAAGTTTATCAGGAGTTGAAACTGATCAAAACCACCAAATCTAAGAAAGAAATTGATTCCATGGTATGGGGATATTTCAAGAAAATATTTTTCAATAAATATTTTCTCTAAAATCTCCATATTGTGATGTAAAGGAAGTTCCTTGAATTGAAGCAAAGAGAAGATGAGTCTATCAAATCTAATGATGAAAAAATAACAAGGATTTCACGATACATACCTATATTTTTCATGAATAGGGAAAAAAGGTGGATATCTTCTTAAAGTGGCTAAATATGAGTCTATGAAAATCGTTGGTGATTCGATACTTCTACATCTATGAGGAGATTGTCTATTGTTCCCTTAAAGTTGAAATGGTGATAAAAAAAATCTTAGTTGTCTTATGGGACTAGAGATAAAAAGTGGAAAATAGAGTTTAATATGGAAGGATCAATAGATAAATCCTGTCATGGAAAGAAAACCCAACATCCCACATGTCATAAGTGTGGGATAAATTATCCTAGGAATTCCTTAAGAAGAAATAGAAGATGCTTCAAATGTAGAAAAGTGGGGAATATCACTAATAAATAATGAAGGGAAATGAAGAATCCCACTAATGTGGAAGAATAATGGAAGGATAATATTAACACTCAGCCTCTGGTATAGTTTTTCAATTATAATGAACATGGGAATTATGTGAGCCAATTACGTAATCCAGGGAATGTTAGATGAAATTAACAAAAACCTCCATGATAGTAAGGAAGGCCATATGTTTTTACTACTATTGAGGTAGAGCACGATAATGATGCGGTGACATGTATTCTGGTTATTCATAAAAGAATTAAAAACATGATATTTGATTCTGTTTCTACACATCCTTTCATATATTGTAAGTTTAGTAGAACTATTCAAAAACTGCATCAAAATATAGAGGTTGAGTTATCTGTGAGAAAATAAAATGGGTAAATTATTGTATCCAAAGTATATAACTCATCCCTAGTTATTTTTTGTGGACTAAACCTCTGAGAAAATATTGTCAAACTTTCTTTGGTGAAGTTTTATGTTGTATTGGGCATGGATTAGCTATCATTATATAAATCCAACATCAACTGTCAGGAAAGGTAGATCACTCTTCACATTCTGAGGCATACTCTAATTATGTACAAGTGTAAGGAAGAGGATGATAATCATATCAATCATTCATATTATTTCATTATGAGCAATCATATCTAGCTCAAATGATTGAGAAAAATGAGAGAATCATGCTATAATACATTCATGTTGTGAGGGACTATCCTAATTTTTTTCCTTAAGAATTTCCTGGTTTTCCACCTGACAGAGAGGTTGATTTCTCAAATTAACTTATTCCTGGATCTCTTAATATATCAAAGACACCTTATAGAATGGACACCATTGTGTTGTATTAACTGAATAAGTAGTTATATGAGATTCTGGAAAAGGGTTTTATATGACCTAATGCTTCACTATGGGGTGCATCAATCCTATTGATCAAGAAGAAGGATGGATCAATGCACCACTTCAATAATTATCATGAGCTCAAAAAATCATGATAAAGAACAATTATCCCCTTCCATATATATATTAGTTTTTTGATTAACTATGTGGGGGAAGTATTTCACTTTGGTAGAACTTCAGTTGGGATATCACCAGTTAAGGGTAAAGAACAAAGATATTCCCAAGAATACCTTTTGAACAAGGTATGGACACTATGATTTTAGAGTGAATCCCTTAAGACTCACTAATAATCCATCATTTTCATGGACTTAATGAATATAGTGTTTGGATATTACTATGCAAAATTTACAGTATTCTTTATCGATGATATTCTGATATACTCAAAGATCAAGGAGGAACACAATAGGCATTTGAATATTATTCTAAAGACTTTGTGAAGGTATAAAATCAATGTAAATTACAGTAAATGTGAGTTATTTTTGAAGGAAGTATCATTCATGGGGAATGTTATCACCATAAAAGGAAAATATATAGACCCTTTTAAAATAAAGGATATCATAGAATGGCCCGAGATAAAATATACAACGAAGTTCCTTAGTTTACTTGGTATTGATGGGTATTACAGATGATTTGTGATGAAATTATCATGATTATAAAACCAACTAACCAAGATAGCTTAGAAGGTAGTAAAGTTTATCTAGACTAGTGAATGTGAATATTGATTCAAAGAGTTGAAAATGAGGATTATCACCACACCAATACTCACTCTACCAACAAGTAGGGTACTCATTATGGTATAAAATGATTCTTAAAAGAAGGTATTAGGATGTGTATTGATGAAAAATGATAAATTGATATCCTATACCTTGAGTAAGTTGAAAAATAATAAGAAAAACTATCCTATGTAGGATTTGGAGTTGCTGTTTTTGATCATTACACTGAAAATATAGATGAATAATTTCTATGGAAAAAAGTGTTAGATATATACTAACCATAAGAGCCTAAGATATTTATTCACACATAGGGATATTAATATTCTCTAGAAAATATGGTTAGATCACTTCTGGGATTATGACTTATCAATCCACTACCGTCTTGGAAAAGAAAATAAATTGGCAGATGTTGTAAGTAGAAAAGATCCAACAAATTTATCAATGATGAGAATTTATAAGGATCTAATATTTTTAGACATACAAAAGATGGACATGCGAATGATTATGGAATGAACATCATCAATCTTTTCTCGAATTATTTCTCAACCATCCCCTTGGGAATAAACAAAGGATACTTAATGAAATGATGAGGAAATTTAGAAAAAGGCGGAAGCTAATACAAATGAGAAATCCTTTGATTTAAAAAATGATGAAGAAGGATTTTTAAGATTTATAGAACCACTATGTGTACCATCCAATCCATAGAAAAAGAAAAATATTATAAATGATGCACATAGCTCAACATTCTCTATTCTCCCAGGAATCAGAAAGATGTATCGAGATCTCCGAGAGTAGTATCAGTGGGACAATATAAAGGAGGTTATTGAATATACATCAATGTTCCTGGCATGTCATCATGTATTGGTTGAAAGGAAAAAAATTAGGGGATGATGCAACTATTACCCATACCAAAATGAAAATGGGAAAACATCACCATTGACTTTGTCACTTGACTTCCAAATACATCTAGAAGAAATAATTATAAATGGGTCATTTTTGGATCATCTTATAAATTCATCTCACTTTATCTTAATACAATAGGACTTATCACTAGACAACATTCATGGATATATATTAGAGAAGTTGTGAGGCTTCATGTAGTACCGCTATCAATCGTTTCCGATTGAGATCTGAGATTAACCTCTATGTTTTAGAAAAGTATCCAACATGATCTAAACACTGAGTTAAACTTTAGTACGGCTTATCATCATCAAACTGATGGCCAATATGAGTGGACTATTTAGAAACTAGAAGACATGTTGAGAGCATGTTCAATGGAATTCAAGTGATTATGGGACCAGCATCTACCTTTGGTCGAGTTCCCTTATAAAAATAGTTTCCACTAAATAATCCTCATGGATCCATATGAAATACTTTATGAGAAAAGATGTAGAACATTGGCATGTTAGGATGAAGTCGGTGAATGTAAGCTGCTAGGAACTGAAATATTCGAAGAAATGGTACAAAAGATGAAAACCATTCAATAGTACATCAAAGAAGCCAGAATTTGACAGAAGTTCAATGCTGATAATTTTCGAGGGGACCTAGATTTTTTGGTTTGATACATGGTATTCCTTGGCATATCTCCATAGAATAGGATCATGAGATTTGTGAAGAAATGAAGGAATATTCCCATGTACATAGGCCCCTTCAAGATTACTGGTCATGTTAGATTTGTGGCCTATTGACTAACACTTCATCCCTTTGTGTCTCAAGTGAATGATGTGTTCTATATAAACCTATTGAATAATTACATTCAAGAAACATCACAAGTACTGAATTTAGAGGTGGTACAGTTGGAAAATGATCTTTCTTATGAGGAGCATCCGGTGAAGATCATGGACCGTAGAGATAAAGTTATATGAAACATGACTACTCACCTAGTCAAAGTAATATGGTAGAACCATAACTATGAATAGGATACATGGGAACCAGATGAGGCAATGAAAGATAATTACCCCGGCCAGTTTTAAACATTGAATTTAAAATGCAATTTCAAGGCTAAAATTTTATAATGGGGGAGAATGTAACGACCAAGAATTTTATCAATCGAATTTCTCTTATTATAATTATTTTATACAGTATAAAACACATAAATCACATAGATAAAATAATAAAATCATTATTCTATAAATTATAAATGAAACAAGTGGTATTTATAGAAATTGAAGAACCTATACCAATGGTATAATAACTTGACCCTTGGAATAGTAATGTAACCATTATGAATAGTAAAATAGCCAATAAAATAGTAATCTCACCTATGAAATAATAAATAAAATTTAGGTATATTATTAATGAAATTATATTATATTTATTTCATGGGATATGTAAATAAATGATTTTAAAATGATAAATTAAGTATTGGTATTTTTGTGAAACGTAAATGATTATTTCCAATTTTATAATTAATATAATTATTTAAAATAAATTTTATTTTCATAAAAAATATTCATAAATTAATATTTTTTGTCTTATTATTATAATATATTTTTATGATACCTTAATTAATTCGTAAGTGTTATAGAATCTATTTTTATTTTAAAAATCGTTATTTTTCGAATAAATGATAATTTAAATTAAAAATTAAATTTTTCATATTTAGATTATTATTTTCATAAAATGGATTCCATTTTTGAAATAAAAATTCTGAAAAAACTTTAGGGTTAATTTTTCATATTTTTCTAAAATAGTTGATTTTTTTGTGAATAGTGAAATACAGTAATTCACGGTATTCATCATTATAAGTAAATAAATGAATTTTTGAGTCATGTATGATTAAGTTGATATTATCTCAAACTAAAATTATATATTTATTGTTCTTAGTCATAATAATCAACATTATTTATTTTCTTAAGCCAAAATAATAAACGAATGAATAAAATAATCAAAAACATCCCTCTCCTCTTGCTATAAATACCACCCATCACCAACTCTTCTCCTCACACATTCTAAGACTTGTATATTTCTTAAATTACACCACATTACTCTCCTAAACCACTTAACCATGTTATTTTCTTATTGGTTTCACCAAAAGACCATTTCCAAATGCCTTAAGTATGTTCTCAAGGAGGCGTTATTCAAGAGATAAAATCCCCCACCTTTCCCTTTTAAATTATTTTTTTCTTTTACCTCATAATTTACTTCACTATAAAAAAGAGACTTTACAACTCATGTATCATAAATATACTGATATTTTATTATTATAATGGGATATACATCATCCAATATCTCATGTTCTCTTTTTATCTTAAAATGAAAACATCATTTGTGATTTGTTGATTCACCACCTTTGTGGATGAAGAGTTTTAATTTTTCATTACTTCCTTCAAGGATTATCATAAAACCATTTATATGGTTAAACTAGATTATAATATGTGTATTAAAACTTATTTAATATTCTATAACTTGTATATATAAAATATTATTAAATAAAATTATACTAATTTGTGATGGTTGTAAAAACCGCTAAAATAAAATAATCATATTTTTCATCAATGTTTTATCAAATGAATCATCCTCAAGTAAAAAAAATTAAATTATATATAAAAAAAAAAAATATTAAATTAAATTAATAACATATCATTCTATTTCTGGTGTTTTTATTCTATTTTAAAAGAACATTCATAATTAATCACAAGAGAATAGACTATGAAACAATGAAATGAACACTCACAAAATAAAGAAATTAAACTCTATAAGTCAATGAAATGTCCATATATGAACCTAATAAAATTATAATTAATTAAATAAATTTATAATATGTTCTAAATTAATTAATTAATTAATGGATGAAATTTTATTATCCAGAACATTAATTTCCAATTCAGAACACTTTCATACATAAGGTAAGGGATTCTCTCTGAACCTCCCAATTGTCTTTGGGTAATGTTTTCTCTATATTTACACCAATGAGACTCTAAATTACTCTTATGAAATTATTCAAAATTATAGGTATATGTTTCAAAATTATGTATCCAAATCCATTCATCCTTCTTTTATGAGGAAATACATTTTTTATAATGTTCCCTTCTCGATTCTTCCCGATAAGCAAGCTCGATTGTAGGGAACTTCTCTATTTCTTAACCATTTTCAAGTACAATATATATTCTGTTTTAATCCACAACACTTTTTATAAAATCAGTCATTTCATTAGGAAAATATATCTTAGTTCATATCTAGTTTTATACAAAAAATAATTTTTCCCTCTTTAAAGTCTCTTTAATATGTTCCCTTAATCCACTGTCAAGTGGCTTATTTCTAAAAAAAATTAAAAACTATATCTAAATTTTTACATTTTAGATGGATTTCATTTATCATGATATTTTACTATTTTATCTTATTAATATAGATATATGATTTAAATCTTTTCTTTCATGGACACCATTATGTTACACCCATTGGTTATACCTTATGAAATGATTATGATACCCATTTCTTTCCATGGGTAACATGTATGTTTAGGTTTGATTATTTATATGGCACACATATGCATGAACATGTTATTATGGGTGAATCCATATAGCACTCAAATGCATTGGGTAATGTTTAGTCTCATGAGATTATATTTTTGCACATGGAGTAAACCTGATTCATTTATGGGACATTGTACACCATGTGATATAGTCTTTGCAGTTAGCCTTGAGTCATGTTTATGTCATGTTATATGTCCCATACATGTTACAATGTTTCCAGGATTAAATAATCACATTTTCTATATGTTATGCTTCCATATGTTTATTCATGTTACATGCCTTTTTATATCGTCATTTTATTCCTTATACCCCATGTGTTATGCTTTATTTCTATATTTATTCCCTTACTAGGCTTTTTAGCTCGTCCATTTATCTATGTATTCCCCAGGATATCCTAAGAAGATGTAAGTTCTCAAATGAATTTAGTATACCACTATTGATGATTAATATAAATTTTTTTTATTCTATTTCCATGTTTTCAGTTTTATATACCTCTAAAAACACTAGAATTTATGATCCTTGGTTTGTATTAGATGGTTAATTATACTTAAAACCATATAATAATATGTGAAAATGATAGGGACATTACAGTTTGTATCAGAGCACGGTCTAGTTCTATATTGATATCATGACTAGAAAACATTAGTAAGAAACCTTGGTATAATTCTATCACCCTGTATAACTAAGATTGAAACTTACAAAATAACAATATAGTACATACTTCCCATTTACAAGTTTATCCTTATATGTTCAATGTTTACTTTTTATATACTTTTTAGCTAATTATTCAAGACCCCCACCCCAATTTTAATTTATTTTTTTAGTTAATGGATAGAAATAGGATGTAACACCTGAAGATTTCATATTACTTTATCTCTTTAATGTAATTCAATAGCTTGCGCTATAGGCAACTCCGAGTTTAAGCGCATCATGACCTATCAAACTAACTGTTTAAAAAGAGGTTATGAATAGTATTAACCACATTTCAAATTTTATATATAAATTATATAATTTTAAAATTAATCTTTTATATTTATTAGACATAATATAAGGAAAAATTAAATATCTCATATAAAAGAAGTATTTTTCAAAAAAAATGTGGTTTTTCTACCTTTTAACGGATAACCCTTTTTAAATCCAATATTTGATTATTTTATATATTAAATTTAATTAAATTAAATTCTTATTTAGAATTGGGTCATAAAAATTTAGTTTGGGTAATTTTCTGGTAATTTTTGGATAACTTTCATATTTTGATGAATAGTAGAAAATACTAAATTTTAATTGAAAACAAGTTTTTTAATCGAAATAATTTAAAGTGTTATATTATGAATTTTATTGGTTTTAAAGTTTTATTAGATTATATTTTTATCATTTAATATAATTTGGGTTATTTTATGTAATTTCACATTTATATTTGACATAAACACATGTCAATATTTTGATAGTTTTTACTTCTTAAAAACCCGCTTTTTGGTCTTGACAATGAAAATTAATATTAAATTAATTTCTTCAACTTCTATGTTCTGAATTTTGAAAAATGGATTCCATTTTTGGAATTAGGATCATAAAATTGTGTAAATAGGTATCTTTTATTTTTAGACATTATGAATAGTAACTTTTGTAAATATTTTATTTACCATGGTTAAAGGGTAAATCGGGTAAATAAGGGTAACAAATAATATTATAATAATACTAAATTACCCTAACACGTGTACTAACCCTATTTTATGATACATTTCCGACCCTGGTAATCCTAGGGTCTATTTGGGGACCCCATGGAGCAACTCTTAAATCCAAATGGCTATTTATAAAAATTAATTTAAAGTTAAGGAAAATGTAACATAAACATATATCTTTTAGTAAAAAAAAATTTATATGGGGTTATGTAAGTGATATTTTAGAATATAAATATCCATAATAAAGATAAAATGATTTCCTACCTCGTGGAATTTTATTTATAATTATTATACATAAAATAAATATATTTATTTATGACACAATAATGATCCAGTATTTTGCTTACTAATGAAGGAATTAAATAAAGGATATTATAAATATTAAAATAAATATAAATTTCTACTTTTTATGCCATACATGAGTTTTATAGGTTAATATGACATTTGTGGTTGATTTAATTTATTTTTTTTCGAAGTATTCAACTTTTTATGACTTTCAAAAAAACCAAATACTAAATAGTGCCAAAATTGACATATATGAGTTTTTAAAACAAATACTCTATTATTAAATGATATAATATTCCAAAAGGTATTAGATTTGACCAAAGTACTTATATAATGATATATTAATGTCATTTATGAACCAATTTAGTTTATCTTTTCATTTTATAATAAGTTTATTAACCATTTATTATAATAATACAAGAAGACATGGTAAAAGTTAAACTATTAAAATAAGGGTTAAATCTAAAAGATAAGGTTAATATGGTGAGATAAACTTATATAAAACCTATTCGGTGAGAGTATTTAGACCCATACCCACCTTATACTATAAATAAATCCATTTGGAGATATTATAAATAAAAAATTATTTATAATAAAATAATATTTCAAGCTTTTCCAAAAGTGTCCCTCACCTCTCTTATAAAAGGGTACTTACCCTTATCTTAAATTCACACCTCCAAAGTCATTTTTCTCAACCAAAACCTGATAAAATATCCTCCTAAATATCCTAAATTAAATCTTTAGTCAATACTTTGATCATAAATCCAACCTATTAATCTTTTTTGATCAAATCAAAAGGAAGAACCTGAAGAAGAGGTAATCACTTCATCACCTCTTTAAAAGTTCTTTTCTCATTCCACATCCTCTTTCTTTGTTTTTTCCATACCAAAATAAATAATCTAATAAATTATACATACTGAGATGTTATTAAAAATATGGTACAAACATATTCATTTTTCTATCCATCCTATGAAGGAAAAAGTCACCATACGTGCGTATGAACGGCTTACCGTCTCCACGTCGTGGTGTAGTTTGTCATTCAACACTTCATTATTTGGATGGGTATAATAATGAGTGTAATTGATGTAAATAATAAAAATAAAATGTTAAACATTATTTATATATAATATAAAATCCAATTTCACTTGATTTCACCATCAATAGAATGATATCATCGCTCGTGCGTACGTACAGCTTACCCTCTCCACAACGCGATTAGATTCATTTCCACATTCACCATTCAATGATGATTATAAAAATTTATATTATTAATAATTATGTAATATATGAAATAATAATGATACTGGAAATTTATATATGTATATATATATATATATATATGTTTTTACATATATCTCATTCACATACTTCCATTCAATACAATATGAAAACGGAAACAATGTTTATGCGTACGTACGGCCTATCATCTCCATAAATAGTGTTTTCCATTTCATATATCTATCTATTATAAATATTTAAATTCTGAATATATATGATACCTAAATAATATTTTATTTTCTGGGATCAATTAAATCATGATATGAGTGATACGATCAATAATAACAAGTTAAAACCTATACGATAAAGAAAGTGATATAACCTGAAATGTTATTTTAACAGGGAAATTATTATTAAATGGGTTGTATAAATACATAAATTAAAACAGTATGAAATCATAAATATTAATATGGTTATGGTATAATTTAATAACATTCAATTGTCATTATACATGAGGTCAAACATACCCTCAACCAAAGTAAAGTACAAGGTAAGGGTTAATTCCTCAATCTCATTATAATCTGAGATTGTTTATGTGTATGTATTTAATGGGACATATTTATTATCCATGTACATGTTTCATAAAATATATTTCAAAGGGATTCTCTTTAAGGGACTCTTTAAGTAAAACTTCATTTTAAATGGTTTAAATATTTATTCTTCTAAATCTTTCTCATTTATGTCCATGTTTTAAAAATGGTTTTAAGGACTTATTTATATGAACATGAATGTTTTAAAATGTTAATTCCTTAAAAAGTTTCAAAGTGGAATGGGACACTTTGATTAAAAAATTTCTTTTAAATTTCTTACTTTATAAATTGTGTGACTTTTAAATGATTTCATGAAAATGGGGTATTTCTATCAAAAAGTTTTACTAATCATTTTCAACTATGTCAACATCCTTTACTAGATATTATTCTTGATTGAGGTTGATTTATTATAATAAAATATTCCATATTTCATTGAATGAATTATGATATGTTTTACTATGGATTTTCTATTTTAATTAAATTCATGATTTATGGTTAAATTATTGACATTTCATATTCTAGTTTTAATACGAATGTTTATGTTATGTTTTAAAATTTTCATATGAGGAATGCATTGGACTTTGTATGTGATGGGCGAGACACACTATATCCCCTTGATGCATCGGTAGGTCTCATAAGAAAAACTAGTGTCTTGGAACAACTCCTTGAAAAAATATTTATTTGTAGTTTTGGCACAACGCCTTGACTATGTGGTTATGATGTCCGACATTATTCATTCCCTCGTTATGAAATTAGTTATTACATGTGATTATTTGACTGGTAGAATATCCCTATACATGTTTATATGGTAATGTTTGATTTATTTTTTCCATATTATGTTCCATTTTATGTTTAAAATGCTGTTGTTTTTATTACACATATTTCCTTAAATGTTTATAGCTTCCGCTAAATTATTTACCCTTATTGAGCATCTGAGCTCACCCCTTTCTTATGTTTTATTTTCCCAGGATGCCAAGAAGTGTATTATGATTGATATGCAAGTTTTATCTAGGGGAATAATGTAGTTATCAAAGGATTATTTATGTTGTGTTTTATGTTATAAAGTGTAATGTGATTTTCATTTATGTAATCTATTTTCCAAGACTACTAAATTAATCAGTCCTTAGAGAATTGATTTTTTTTAATCATGCCAATGTATTAAAATAATATACCAGCTCTGGGTAATTAGGTTCAGGGCATTACAGTTGGTATTAAAAGAAGTTTAGAAATAACCTTGGAAACAAGATTTAAAAAAACTCTGATTAAGAAACATTCCCCTAAGATAGAGTTTGATGATTACTATATAAGAACATCCAAAAAATTTAGAAATGTAGATATTATATGAGTTTTTTATGAAATAAATCCTTGTTTGGATACTACATGTGGATGTGGTTATGGCACAGATGTACCTAGGTGTGAAAACTCTGACAAGGAGTTTTATGCCTGACCCGAGGTATCTTGGTACATGACAACAGGCCTTACTTCTCACCTAGTTTGACACTCCTGGGGGGATATGCTTAGAATAATTCACATTTTATTTATAAACCATTATGAAGGATTTATGATTAAATATGTTAGAAAAAATCTCATTTTTATGATTATAATACTATATGTATGAAAACATTCAATTAATGTTGATAATTTTTTTATTTTTTGTATTATAAAATATGATATGATTTAACCTAGTGTATGTCATCATTTAGAAATGGCTCCTAGTAGAAGAAATGAGAACTCTAAAAATAAACATGTCCCAATGATTAAGAAGGATCATATCTTTCATTGTCTTAATCCAATATTTCGAAAAGAAACAACCTCCAATCTATTCTCATCATATGAGGAAACAATATCACATGTAAATAAGATAACTAAAGAATTCTCTGATTCCTATGGATTTGAAGGGAATACAAAGAAGAAGAGGATTTAAGAGAGAAATTTTAATAAATTTCATAAGGGAAAGAAGTATTTTCCCACATGTGATAACTATGGAAAGAATCACCATGGTAAATGATTAAATGGAATGGAATTTAGTTATAAGTGTGGAAAAAAGGACACCAAGTTCGTGGTTGCAAGGGTAAGAAAAAGGTTTCAAATGTACAATGATTCATCTGCAAGTAGTTGGTATACTACACGAATCAATGTCCCAATCATCAGAGTATACCCCAAATGATGCTATTAGATAATAATCAAGTTATGATACTACTGCAGATAAAGAATAATGATTATTGTTTTTAAGTTATTATTAATAATTATGTCATTTGAGTATTGTATTAAAGATGTACAGGTTATAAGAATTATTGATTATATAAGGGTTGTACTATAGTATTATTTCATTAAGGATTTGAGATTGTGTGGTACATAGAAAAGTGACTCAATAGCAAGTTAAACATTTTGGAAAATACATGGTTAAAGGAAAGATAAACCTTAATATAGTTCTGAAACTAAGGTTCTGGTTTTGGAATAATATATGATTGATTTGGATAAATTATATTGGATATTATTGACTAAATTTAAACTAATTAATGATTTGTATATTCCATCATTGTTGGAGTTTACAACATTTGTGGGTTTAAAGTGTATATCCAGTATTCTGTGTTTTACCAAAGGAATAATGAAGTATATACATATTCAAATATGGTTTTATGGTAATTCAGGTTATTACCATGTTTTAATAAAATACATGATTTAGGTATTCACATTTTGATCTTCATTATGTTATGTTGACCTTCCATATAAATTTTTGGAATGTGAGTTTGGACACAAGTATTTTGGATAAGTCTAAAGGTTTGAATTGAGTAAGTTGAACACTTGATTTTTTGTATGAGGTAAAAGTATGATTTGCTGGATACTTTGACCTAACCTTTTGGTTTTTAGTAAACATTTATAGAATTAGGGAATACTTTTGGATCTTGTGAATTATCAAATGTGCTTCAGGCATAAAAAATCATTTTTGAACATTCATTTCCTAGTGTAATGGATGAAGTGAAAATAAATCGAAGCACAACCAAATGATGAGAATATAATTATGATAGGTAATGAAATCAAGTATTTTTTCTTGAGTTCTTATCTTAATAGTAAATTAATCCCTATTCTTCAAAATATATAAATATATATAATATGTTATCCTAATACCATATGTTTTGTTGAGCCAATTATACTTTAATTAATCATAGATTGATGGCTTTGAGGTCTTCAATTTCACATTTATTGTTCACTTGTTTATGATTGATGAACTCACTAACTTCATATAAATATTTATATTTTTTCTGAAATTATTTGTCTCTAATTACCACCAATTATCTCATATTCGAAATAATAATTTGGTGGTGACTTTTTCATTTATATTTCCCTCTTATTAAGACTAAATTTTATTAACTCTATTTCCGATGTGGGTTTCTACAAAGGCATTTTCTATTTTCAAAATTTTATTTCCATATAACAATTTCAAATTGCGAGGATGAAATTTATTGAAGTACGGTATAATGTAACACCCCTAGATTTCATAGTACGTTATCTCTTTAATGTAATTCAATAGCTTTCACTACACAAAAAAATGAGTTCAAGCACATCACAACCTAACAAACTAGCCATTTAAAAAGTGGTTATGAATTGTATTAACCACATTTTTAATTTTATATATATCTTATATAATTTTAACATTCATATTTTTAATTTTTTTGACATAATATAAGGAAAAATTCAATTTTTCAGATAAAAGATGTATTTTTCAAAAAATGTAGTTTTTCCCCCTTTTAAGGGAGAACCCGTTTTAAATGAAATATTTGACACTTTTATATATTAAATTTAATGAAATTAAATTATTCTTTATAATTGGGACATAAAAATTTAGTTTGGTTAAATTTTTGGTAGTTTTTTGATAACTTTCATATTTTGATGAATAATAAAAAATACTAAATTTTAATTCAAAAAATATTTTTTAATCAAAATAATTTAAAGTGTTAAGTTTGGAATTTGAGTGGTTTTAATGTATTCTTAGATTATAATTTTATAATTTAATATAATTTGGGTAATTGTAAGTAATTTTACATTTAAATTTAACAAAAACACATGTCAATCTTTTGATAGTTTTTACTTCTTCAAACCCCACTGTTTGGTTTTGACAATGGGAATTAATATTTAATTAATTTCTGCAACTTCTTTGTTTTGAATTTGGAAAAATGGATTCCATGTTTTTAATCATGAGTTTCAAATTTCTTAAATACGTAACTTTTATTTTTAGACATTATGAATAGTAACTTCAGTAAATATTTTATTTACCATGGTTAAAGGTAAATCTAGTAAATAAGGGTAAAAAATAATATTATAATAATTCTAAATTAACCTAACACATGTCAAAACCCTATTGGATGATACTTGTCTGACCATGGGTTTCTTTTGGTAGATTTTTGGACCCCATGGAGTCACTTTTAAGTGAAAATTACACTTTATAAAAATTAATTTAAAGTTAAGAAAAATGTAACATAGACATATATCATTTAGTAAAATAATATTATATGTGCTTATATAAGTGTTATTTTCGACTATAAATAGTAATTTAAAATATAAACCAATTTCCTATATCATGGTAATTTATTTATAATTTTTAAACATAAAATTTATTTATTTATTTATGACACAATAATGATATAGGATTTTCCTTATTAATGAAGGAATCAAATAAAATATATTATAAATCTTAAAATAAATATAAATTGAGAATTTTTATGACATCCACTAATTTTATAGGTTACTATGACATTTTAGGGTTGATTTAATGCATTTTTTTAGAATTAATAAACTTATTATGACTTTAAAATAAATGAAATACTTAATAGTGACAAAATAGAAATAAATGATGTTTAAAAAAAATACTATATTATTAAATGATGTAATATTCATAAAAATATAAGATTCTTCCAAAGGACTTATATAATGATATATATGTCATTAATAAACCAATTGAGGTTATCTTGTAATTTTATAGTAATTTTATTAACCATGCATTATAAAAATACAAGAAGACATGGTCAATGTTAAACCATTTAACTAGGGTTAAATAAAAAAGATAAGGTTAATATAGTGACTTAAACTTATCTAAAACTTATTGGTTGAGAGTATTTAAACCTATAAACATATTATCCTAGAAATAAATATATTTTTAGCTATTATAAACTGAAAATTATTTTATAATAAAATAATCTTTTAATCTTTTTCTAAAGTGCCCCTCACCTCTCTTATAAAAGGGTACTTCCACTTATCTTAAATTCACACCTCCAAAGCCATTTGGTTCAGCCAACCCCTGTTGAAATATACTCCAAATATACCCTCACATAAAACTATAGGCCTTAATTTTATCATAAATCCAACCTAAGTATCCCTTTTCATCAAATCAAAAGGAAGACCTGAAAAAGAGGTAATTACTTCATCACCTCTTTTAAAGTTCTTGTCTTATTCCACTTCCTCTTTATTTATTGTTTCCATACCAAAATAATAACTATAGTACCTTATATATAATGAGATTATATTAAAAATATGGTAAAACCATATTAATTATTCTATCCATACTATGAATGACAAAGTAACCAAATGTGCGTATGAATGGCTTATTATAAGGCCCCAGCCTTAAACCTTACTTAATCTTGAGTTATTACAAGATTACACATTGAGGATCTTTTCAGGTTTAGAGTTTTAGAGAATTAGATCATGAAACTTGCATTACAATCCACATTTAAACAAATTGGTTACATAAAAGACAATATTCATTCTTCCCATCAACGGAAACCTATTTAAAATAAAACACGGATTCTTTCTTGACACATCCTTGACACTATCATCACATCATGTACCTTTCCCTTGACCTGTGAAAAACATTTCAAAAACATGGGATGAGAATAAAAAGCTCAGTAAGGGTTATAAAAATATGGAAAGGAAACATGAGTTCGTATATACATAAGAATGAAATCATACTTTACCCATAAAATATAGGCATATCAAATCATGAATAAATCATAGAAAACATAAGACATAAAGGTAACTTGAGGCATTCATAATGTTCTTACGTAGGGAGTAACCCTCTTGGTTACATTTGGAATACCCATCACATTATATTCCCTAAATCTCTTCGGAGAAACATTAACGTTTCACTCCTTCGTGTTACCCAATGCATTGGAGAGCTATATCGGGCTCACCCGCCCTTAGTTTATCACGGAACCACCCGTTCTTCATAACAATGCCCAAGAACCATAACATAATCGTATCACATAAACATGAATAAAGTAAACATAACATTTCCACATTTCAATCACAACATAACATTTTAGGATATTGAAATAATGAATCCATTTAAAAAGAAACCATTTCCAAAACCATTTAAAACATTTAATAAAGAGATTTTTTAATCAAAGTGTCCCATACCACCTTGAAGCTTTTAACATTTTAAACCATTAATATCCATATAAATAAATCCTTAAAACCATTTTTAAAACATGGATATTAATAAGAACAAATAATTAAAACATTTAAAACGATATTTTGGTTAAAGGGGTTTTACCAAAATTAGAGACTCTTGAATACAATAATCGAGGAATAACATTTAGTCAGAATTTTATAATATCATGAGAATAAAGGGATTCATGATATAATACTCCAAAGGGCAGTATATACACCATATAAGAGTGAATTGGTGCATAACAACAATGAGCCCTCAATAGAAATGTCAAATGTGATGAAATCCCTAATAAAGAAGGTATCCTTAAATTAAGGACAAATAAATCTCAAAAAAATATGTGTGACAAATATATATACACCCAATATAAGTGGATATTAAGTTTAAAACAATAAAAGTTCATTCACACATATTCAATGGATGACATATTCAATGACTACAAGTTGAACCCAAAGAAATCGAAATTGGGTTAAAAAGTTCCCTTGACAGCCTAACGGCATCACATAAAAATGAGTTGATGAGAGATAAAAAGTGTATCTCATCACTTGGACATAAAATTTACATCAATAAGGATGTATGAGAACATATCCCAACATAAAAATATGTAAATTAAAAGACCCAATAAAAGAAGTCTTTTAAAAAAGAGGAGGGTGAAAGGTTCCCTTACCGACTTGGGTATCTTTCAAAAAATACACCCCATGAAAGAAAGACAATAGGTCATTGATGTAAATACTCATAAACGAAATTATATTACACAAAGAGTAGAATAATGGGCAGTACATACACCACTCAATGGAATTTGTGGCAAATGTAGCATAAATCTCACGGGAATAAAAGTGAGATGAAAAATCCCTCACGAAAACTCGGCAGCCTAACGGCGCCACATAAAACATCCGAATATGGATTGATGAGATCAAATAGGGTATCTCATCACATTACAATATAATTTAAATCAAGAGGAATATAAAAGAACATCCCCCAACATTACAAATAGGAGCTTAAAAGAAGTGACATAAAGGAGAGTACTTAAAAAAGAAAGAGAGAAGTTAGATCTCTTACGAAAGTTCGGCAGCCTAACGGCACCAATCAAAACATCCAAAATGGATTGATGAGAGAGAATAGGGTCTCTCATCACATGAACATAAAAATTACAGTAGGATTAATATAAAAGATCATCCCAATAACAAGAAAGATGAGCTTTAAAAGGAATGACATAAAAGAGTGTACTTAAAAAGAAAGAGAGGAGTAAGATCCCTTACCTCGGGTCCGACTTGACTCGATCATTCTTTAACGTCCTGAATAATAAACTTGAGTTAATTTCCACTTTATTAAGAACCTTTTTCTAGTTAATTATTCCTATTAGATCACTTATTTCCATGTTATAAACATTATGTAAACATTTAAGTTAATAATGTTTGTTTTGTTGATATTTGGTTCTTAAGTCGAAAGTGGACTTCTTACCATTACATGTTGTTCATGTGGTCAAATGTTTATTATATCCAGAATAATATTCATGATTTGGATATCATATATGTCATATATATCCAGTACATTCATGCATTTATAACATTACATAATCATTTAGAGGTAAGAAATGAAATGCACCGTTCATGGAGACGGTAAGCCGTACGTACGCATGAACGCTACTTTCATTTCTATTTCATATTTTATAGAATGGAATAATAATGATATAAAGGTATATTATAATTACAGTATAATATCATATATAATATCATAGTTCCATCCTTTATACGTCCCACATATGGTATTTAACGAATCAAATCACTTTGAGGGGGCGGTAGTCCGCACTTCCTTAAATGAAGATATCGCGTATACCCATAATGGAAGCCATAAAGGTAAGAAAAAAATGAAAAATACAGAAGTGTAAATAAAACCTAAACATATTATATATCATATATAAAAATAGTGACATCATAATGGCCACCTTTGAAGGTGTTAAATGAGTATTGAACAATCATCGTTTCGGGAGGCAGAATTTCACCATCCACGGAAACCGTATGTTCTTTAACCATTTGATGTAGTTGTGTAAGAGTGTAGCTCGAATAAATCTTATAACAACATCCTAGTATATTGAAGATACTGTTGTTGTTACAAAAGAAGTAAATAAAAAGAGTTTAGGGGGTTGGAGAAGCAAAATAAAACAAATGAACATGAGAGAGTGAATTACCTTTAAAAGTATAACTCCTTTTGATTTGAGCCTAAAGGCTTCCTTTGAAAGGATTATGCCCAAAGGGAATCCTCTAGGATGAGGAGAGGGTTGTGGAGAGAATAAATGGGCAGGGGTTGGCCGAGCCAAAGGCTTGAGGAGTGTGATAAATGAGGTAGAGGTGGGGGCCTTTTATAAGAGGAGAGGAGGGGCACTTTTGGAAAGTAAAGAAATATTACTTTATTTGAAAATGTGTTTCGGTTTCAAAAGGTCCCACATTGATATAATTCGTGGATAAGGTGATAAGGCTTCGAAATCCACTCATCCAATTGGTTTTGGACATGTGTAGTTCATAGAGTTTACATTATCTTTCCATTTTATTTAAATCGTCAAATAATGATGTCATCGCTGCATCATTATTATGTCATAAATAATTTAATTTATTTAATGTCTAAAAATTATAAAAAAAATACTATGATGTAGGAAATCTTTGTATCTTTCCAATTACTATTTATAATCAAAATTTGGACCTGTGTAACCCTACATAAAAATTGTTTTAGTAAAACAACTCATGTTTGTGTCAATTTAATTTTAACATTAAATAAAAAGTTATTTATGTCATTTCCCAACCAAAGTGTCTCCATGGGGTCCCCAAGTTGGCCCATGGCTTTTCTTGGTCGGCCATAACTCACCCAATAGGTGTAGGACAAGTGTCATGGTGTTTTCACATTCTTATAATATCATTTTTACCATAAATTACACTAATTACCTCTAATCGCGATTAAGAACTTAATAAGTTACTATTCACCAAAAATTATTATAATCTCATTGAACCACATTTTACTTCTTAATGACAACCATGTATGTTGGATTTTTGAAAATCAAAACAAAATGATGGAAAAATTTCATTTAAACGGAAAATCAGTTTTTATAAGTACCACTTAGTGCTTTCACTATTCATCAAAAATTGAAGTTTTTCAGAAAAATCCCAAAAATTCACCCTAAGCTATATTTGATATTCTGAATTCAAAAATGAAGTCCGTTTTACAAAATTCAGAAAATATTAGTCACATTAATTAATTTAATAATTAATTCCCACTGTCAGAGCAAATAGCGTGTTTTTATAAAACAATAAGTATCAAAAGATTGACACTAGTTTAAGTCTGATTTCAAAGTGAAATTAATTCCAACGAACACTATTGGATTTAATGGTAAAAATATTTTCTAATTCCACTTTAAAACCAGTTCAAAATATAATTTAATCATATAAATAAATTAGATTAAAAAGAGGTTTTGAATTAAAATACAACATTTTACACTGTTCATTAAAAAAAATGAACTTTATCGGAAAAATACCAAAAAATTACACAAAGTAAAATTTGATGTCCCGATTATTAATAAGAGTTTTATTTGGCCCAAAAGAATGTTTAAGAGTGAAAAAAACTATATTTAATGACAGTTCTCCATTAAAAGTCGATAAGTGAACCTTTAGTGAAAACTAGGGCATATACGCCTAAAATTGAATTCTTTCCGTATTTTAAGCCTTTAGATTTTATTGGATAAATGTAAAAACATTTAAAAAAACATATATAATCATATTTAGTTATTTCTATCCATTCCCGCCAATACAACGGCTACATGTTAACTACCATTTGAATTAATATTATTTTATTATTAGAGTGCAACGTAAGATTCCCAAGAAACTCGTTGTTGCGTGTTGGGTACGCCATCGAGCATAGCGTCCCCTTTAAAGTCATATTAATATTTTATTCACAAATATGGATAAATATGAAAATTCCATATTCATTATTTACCTGGGGTGTTACATCCTTCCCCCCTTTTGGGAATTGCGTCCTTGCAATTTTAAAATTGCGCTTGGAAACATCCTTGAAAGTCCCACATCGTAACAAAAGTTGGTAAAAAAAATAAAGAAAGATAAGTACAAAGGTCACCCGAGTTAACCCATACTAGGATTCCAAGTATGAAAATATGGACATGGAGGAGAAAACATAGGTTCATGTTCTCATGGAGAGTGATAGAAAACATGTTTAGGAGAATGTTAACCATGAGAAAATCACAAACTTGTGATGGGTTAAACGGTATTCGATTCCCCAGTAGGAAAAGTTAATAGACAACATTTTTGTTTTAAGTTACTTTTTATTGAGGAATTTATTCATAAGGAAGCATAATCATTTATCATGTTTACTTTCAACTTTTACTAGATTCCTTAGTCAAACTCATATTTTTTCCAAAAGACGAGTATTTAGGGAGACTTGTTCGCATCAAGAGTACTATAATCAACTTCTAGAGAATCACCTAATCCCCAAAAGAGAACTATATACATCCCATGTATTTAGGCTTTAACCAAAACCAAAACCAAAAAGGTTAGTACAAGATCAGATAATCCAGAAAAGGATAACCCCTTATAAAAAAGAAAATCTATTCTTAATCTCCAAAATTTGTCCAATAAAACCCAAAGTTCAACGAGGACCATCCGATAAAAAATTTGTCCATAAAATTCTTCAAAGTAAACCAATATAATATTGAAACCCAAATATTTGAAGGATTTAGTCACATAGTCTTCCAAGTTAAATCGTAACATTTATCTCCAAACAACATCAGTTGCTCCTAAAGTCTCACATTGAAAAGTAATTATCCTAATCACATATCCTCCAAAATCAACTTACTCTTAATTCATAAAATCATATAACTAAAAAGAATCAGTCAAACTAAGCAGGGACTTCACGTAGTCCAGTGGTAGGCGATAAATACCAGTCGCACTTTGGTTGTGGGTTCGATTCCCGCAGCTTTGTCCGACGCGACGGGTTGTCACACGGTCTGCGTGTTGTCCTTTTTTCAAAACTATATAATTCTTAAAACATTCCCCAAAATGAGATAAAATCTTTAAAGATGATCATAACATATTTTAACCTCAATTTTATCTCATGCCTTTCATTTTCCATCAGAACATATAATAACCCATAATTACCTCAAAAGTAAGGATCATATAAACCCTAATGGTTACCTTAATAATTATTACCTGAATTTCCACATCGAGTTGGCCATCTCGTACATGATGCACTAGAGAACTCACCAAGGTTGAAGTGGTTGATCATGACTCCTTGATAGTTGGTTTAGAACAACCATGAGTTTCCTCATTGAATCCTCCATTTTACCTAGTATCTTAATCATAGATCCACCACAGTTTCCTTCAATCCAATTGTCACTTTGGTGCCTGCGAGATCCAGCCATTCACTAAAAACAGAAATGTCAGTGTGAGTATATCAACAAAACCATCATGTACTAATGAGTAAGATAAACACTAAGATATACTTACTCATTCACTTTATCTAAAACTAGGACTCTTTCTGAAATCCTAACCATTATGGTAATTGTCAATTATGCTTAAAGAATACCCTAACCTCTAAAGTTATCTAAACCGACCTTTGATACCAACTATAAGGCCACAGCCTTAAACCTTACTTAATCTTGAGTTATTACAAGATTACACATTGAGGATCTTTTCAGGTTTAGAGTTTTAGAGAATTAGATCATGAAACTTGCATTACATTCCACATTTAAACAAATTGGTTACATAAAAGACAATATTCATTCTTCCCATCAACGGAAACCTATTTAAAATAAAACACAGATTCTTTCTTGACATATCCTTGACACTATCATCACATCATGTACCTTTCCCTTGACCTGTGAAAAACATTTCAAAAACTTGGGATGAGCATAAAAAGCTCAGTAAGGGTTATAAAAATATGGAAAGGAAACATGAGTTCGTATATACATAAGAATGAAATCATACTTTACCCATAAAATATAGGCATATCAAATCATGAATAAATCATAGAAAACATAAGACATAAAGGTAACTTGAGGCATTCATAACATTCTTACGTAGGGAGTAACCCTCTTGGTTACGTTTGGAATACCCATCACAGTATATTCCCTAAATCTCTTCGGAGAAACATTAACGTTTCACTCCTTCGCATTACCCAATGCATTGGAGAGCTATATCGGGCTCACCCGCCCTTAGTTTATCACGGAACCACCTGTTCTTCATAACAATGCCCAAGAACCATAACATAATCATATCACATAAACATGAATAAAGGAAACATAACATTTCCACATTTCAATCACAATATAACATTTTAGGATATTGAAATAATGAATCCATTCAAAAAGAAACCATTTCCAAAACCATTTAAAATATTTAATAAAGAGATTTTTGAATCAAAGTGTCCCATACCACCTTGAAGCTTTTAACATTTTAAACCATTAATATCCATATAAATAAATCCTTAAAACCATTTTGAAAACATGGATATTAATAAGAACAAATAATTAAAACATTTAAAGCGATATTTTGGTTAAAGGGGTTTTACCAAAATTAGAGACTCTTGAATACAATAATCGAGGAATAACATTTAGTCAGAATTTTATAATATCATGAGAATAAAAGGATTCATGATATAATACTCCAAAGGACAGTATATACACCATATAAGAGTGAATTGGTGCATAACAACAATGAGCCCTCAATAGAAATGCAAATGTGATGAAATCCCTTATAAAGAAGGTATCCTTAAATTAAGGACAAATAAATCTCAAAAAATATGTGTGACAAATATATATACACCCAATATAAGTGGATATTAAGTGTAAAACAATAAAAGGTCATTCACACATATTCAATGGATGACATATTCAATGACTACAAGTTGAACCCAAAGAAATCGAAATTGGGTTAAAAAGTTCTCTTGACAGCCTAACGGCATCACATCAAAATGAGTTGATGAGAGATAAAAAGTGTATCTCATCACTTGGACATAAAATTTACATCAATAAGGATGTATGAGTACATATCCCAACATAAAAATATGTAAATTAAAAGACCCAATAAAAGAAGTCTTTTAAAAAAGAGGAGGGTGAAAGGTTCCCTTTCCGACTTGGGTATCTTTCAAAACATACACCCCATGAAAGAAAGACAATAGGTCATTGATGTAAATACTCATAAACGAAAGTATATTACACAAAGAGTAGAATAATGGGCAGTACATACACCACTCAATGGAATTTGTGGCAAATGTAGCATAAATCTCACGGGAATAAAAGTGAGATGAAAAATCCCTCACGAAAACTCGGCAGCCTAACGGCGCCACATAAAACTTCCGAATATGGATTGATGAGATCAAATAGGGTATCTCATCACATTACAATATAATTTACAGCAAGAGGAATATAAAAGAACATCCCCCAACATTACAAATAAGAGCTTAAAAGAAGTGACATAAAGGAGAGTACTTAAAAAGAAAGAGAGAAGTTAGATCTCTTACGAAAGTTCGGCAGCCTAACGGCGCCAATCAAAACATCCAAAATGGATTGATGAGAGAGAATAGGGTCTCTCATCACATGAACATAAAAATTACAGTAGGATTAATATAAAATATCATCCCAATAACAAGAAAGATGAGCTTTAAAAGGAATGACATAAAAGAGTGTACTTAAAAAGAAAGAGAGGAGTAAGATCCCTTACCTCGGGTCCGACTTGACTCGATCGTTCTTTAACGTCCTGAATAATAAACTTGAGTTAATTTACACTTTATTAAGAACCTTTTTCTAGTTCATTATTCCTATTAGATCACTTATTTCCATGTTATAAACATTATGTAAACATTTAAGTTAATAATGTTTGTTTTGTCGATATTTGGTTCTTAAGTCGAAAGTGGACTTCTTACCATTACATGTTGTTCGTGTGGTCAAATGTTTATTATATCCAGAATAATATTAATGATTTGGATATCATATATGTCATATATATCCAGTACATTCATGCATTTATAACATTACATAATCATTTAGAGGTATGAAATGAAATGCACCGTTCATGGAGACGGTAAGCCGTACGTACGCATGAACGCTACTTTCATTTCTATTTCATATTTTATAGAATGGAATAATAATGATATAAAGGTATATTATAATTACATTATAATATCATATATAATATCATAGTTCCATCCTTTATACGTCCCACATATGGTATTTAACGAATCAAATCACTTTGAGGGGGCGGTAGTCCGCACTTCCTTAAATGAAGATATCGCGTATACCCATAATGGAAGCCATAAAGGTAAGACAAAAATGAAAAATACAGAAGCTTAAATAAAACATAAACATATTATATATAATATATAAAAATAGTGACATCATAATGGCCACCTTTGAAGGTGTTAAATGAGTATTGAACAATCATCGTTTCGGGAGGCAGAATTTCACCATCCACGGACACCGTATGTTCTTTAACCATTTGATGTAGTTGTCTGAGAGTGTAGCTCGAATAAATATTATAACAACATCCTAGTATATTGAAGATACTGGTGTTGTTACAAAAGAAGTAAATAAAAAGATTTTAGGGGGTTGGAGAAGCAAAATAAAACAAATGAACATGAGAGAGTGAATTACCTTTAAAAGTGTAACTCCTTTTGATTTGAGCCTAAAAGCTTCCTTTGAAAGGATTCTGCCCAAAGGGAATCCTCTAGGATGAGGAGAGGGATGTGGAGAGAGTAAATGGGCAGGGGTTGGCCGAGCCAAAGGCTTGAGGAGTGTGTTAAATGAGGTAGAGGTGGGGGCCTTTTATAAGAGGAGAGGAGGGGCACTTTTGGAAAGTAAAGAAATATTACTTTATTTGAAAATGTGTTTCGGTTTCAAAAGGTCCCACATTGATATAGTTCGTGGATAAGGTGATAAGTCTTCGAAATCCACTCATCCAATTGGTTTTGGACATGTTTAGATCATAGATTTTACATTATCTTTCCATTTTATTTAAATCGTCAAATAATGATGTCATCGCTGCATCATTATTATGTCATAAATAATTTAATTTATTTAATGTCTAAAAATTATAAAAAAATACTATGATGTAGGAAATATTTTTATCTTTCCAATGACTATTTATAATCAAAATTTGGACCTGTGTAACCCTACTTAAAAATTGGTTTAGTAAAACAACTCATGTTTGTGTCAATTTAATTTTAACATTAAATAAAAAGTTATTTATGTCATTTCCCAACCAAAGTGTCTCCATGGGGTCCCCAAGTTGGCCCATGGCTTTTCTTGGTCGGCCATGACTCACCCAATAGGTGTAGGACAAGTGTCATGGTGTTTTCACATTCTTATAATATCATTTTTACCTTAAATTACACTAATTACCTCTAATCGCGATTAAGAACTTAATAAGTTATTATTCACCAAAAAATTATTATAATCTCATTGAACCACATTTTACTTCTTAATGACAACCATGTATGTCGGATTTTTTAAAATCAAAACACAATGATGGCAAAATTTCATTTAAACGGAAAATCAGTTTTTATAAGTACCACTTAGTGGTTTCACTATTCATCAAAAATTGAAGTTTTTCATAAAAATCCCAAAAATTCACCCTAAGCTATATTTGATATTATGAATTCAAAAATGAAGTTCGTTTTACAAAATTCAGAACATATTAGTCACATTAATTAATTTAATAATTAATTCCCACTGTCAGAGAAAATAGCGTGTTTTTATAAAACAATAAGTATCAAAAGATTGACACTAGTTTAAGTCTGATTTCAAAGTGAAATTAATTCCAACGACCACTATTGGATTTAATGGTAAAAATATTTTCTAATTTCACTTTAAAACCAATTCAAAATATAATCTAATCATATAAATAAATTAGATTAAAAAGAGGTTTTGAATTAAAATACAACATTTTACACTATTCATTAAAAAAATGAACTCTATCGGAAAAATACCAAAAAATTACACAAAGTAAAATTTGATGTCCCGATTCTTAATAAGAGTTTTATTTGGTCCAAAAGAATGTTTAAGAGTGAAAAAACTATATTTAATGACAGTTCTCCATTAAAAGGCGATAAGTGAACCTTTAGTGAAAACTAGGTCATATACGCCTAAAATTGAATTCTTTCCGTATTTTAAGCCTTTAGCTTTTATTGGATAAATGTAAAAACATTTAAAAAAACATATATAATCATATTTAGTTATTTCTATCTATTCCCGCCAATACAACGGCTACATGTTAACTACCATTTGAATTAATATTATTTTATTATTAGAGTGCAACGTAAGATTCCCAAGAAACTCGTTGTTGCGTGTTGGGTACGCCATCGAGCATAGCGTCCCCTTTAAATTCATATTAATATTTTATTCACAAATATGGATAAATATGAAAATTCCATATTCATTATTTACCTGGGGTGTTACACTTATCGTCTATACGTCATCTTATAGTTTGTTATTCAACACTTCATTATCTGTGTGGGTATAATAATGAGTATAATTGATGTAAATAATAAATATAACATGTTAATTATTATTTATATAAAATATATCATACAATTACATATGATTTCACTATCAATATAATTATATTTTCACTCGTGCATACGTATGGTTTACCATCTCCACAACACAATGAGATTAATTTCCACGTTCACCATTCAACAATGATTATAAAAATATATATTATTAATAATTATGTAATATATGACATAATAATGATACTGGAAATATATATATATATATATATATATATATATGTATGTATGTATGTATGTATGTATGTATGTATGTATGTATGTATGTATGTATGTATGTATTTATGTATTTACATATATCTCATTCACATACTTCTGTTCAATACGATATGAAAACAGAAACAGCGTTTATGCGTACGTACGGCCTACCATCTCCATAAACAGTGTTTTCCATTTCATATATATATCTATTATACATATTTATATTCTGAATATATATGATACATAAATACTTATTTATATTCTAGAAGCAATTAAATCATGATATAAGTGACACGATCAAGAATAACAAGTTAAAACACGTACAATAAAGAAAACAGTTATTACCTGAAGTGTTATTTTAACATAGAAATTATTATTTAATGGGTAGTATAAATCCATAAATGAATTAATTATGATATCATAAATATTAATATGGTCATGTTATAATTTAATAACATACTATGATCATTATACATGAGGTTAAAGGTACCCTCGACCAAAGGAAAGTACAAGCTAAGGGTTAATTCCTCAATCTCATTATTATCAGATATTATTTATGTTTAAGTATTTACTGGGACATATTTATTATACATGTACATGTTTCATAAAAGAGTTTTCAAAAGTATTATTTTTAAGGGTCTCTTTAAGTAAAACTTCATTTTAAATGGTTTAAAAATTTATTCTTCTAAATCTTTCTCATTACTGTCCATGTTTTAAAAATGGTTTTAAGGATTTATTTATATGAACATGAATGTTTCAAAATGTTAATTCCTTTAAAAAGTTTCAAAGTTGTATGGGACACTTTGATTCAAAATTATCTTTTAAATTTATTCCTTTATAAATTTTGCGACTTTTAAATGATTTCATGAAAAAGGGGTATTTCCCTCAAAGAGTTTTATTGATCATTTCAAACTATGTCAGCATCATTTAATGGATATTATTCTTGATTGAGGTTGATTTATTATAATAAATTCTTCCATATTGTATTGAACGAGTTATGATATGTTTTACTATTGATGTGCAATTTTTATACCATTCATGGTTAATGGTTAAAGTATTGACATTTCATATGCTAGTTTTAATACGAATGTTTATGTTATGTTTCAACATTTTTATATGATTAATAAATTGAACTTAGTAAGTAATAAGTGGGGTCTTCTATAGCCCCTCAATGCATCAGTAGGTCTCATGAGACAAACTAGTGTCTTGTCATAATGCCTTGAAAAAAATTATTTTTAGTCTTGGCACAAGGCCTTGACTCTGTGGTTATGATGTCTGGCATTATGAATTCCCTTGTAATGAAATTAGTTATTGCATGTGATTATTCAACTAGTATAATATACATGAACTTGTTTATATGGTAATGCTTGATTTATTTTTTCCATATTATGTTCATGTTTATTTTTCAAAGGATTTTTTTTATATTACACATCTTTCCTTAAATGTTTATAGAATCTGCTAAATTATTTACCCTTAATGAGCATCTGAGATTACCTCTTACTTATATTTTATTTTCCCAAGATGCCAAGAAGTGTATTATGATTGATATTTTGGGTTAATCTAGTAGAATAATGGAGTTATCAAAAGATTATTTATGTTGTGTTTTATGTTAGAAAGTGTAATTTGAAGTTCATTTAAGTAATCTATTTTCCAAGTCTCCTAAACTGATCAATTATTCAATACTTGATTCCATGTAATCCTTCCAATGTATTAAAATAATACACTGGCTCTGGATAACTAGGGTCAGGGGTTACATAGGAGAACCAATTCCAAGAGTCAATTTTATGGGTAATGAGACAATTTCCCCAATTAAATGTCAAACATGATGGTGATGAGAGAAAAAAACTTCATGGTTGTGCTTTCTCAACTGGATAAAATTATGAATAATAACTTGAATCATGTGGAATTACCTCCTTCTCAACTACATGGTTGTGCTTTTCAGGGGATAGGAGTAAAATTTTAAAAGGCTTGAACTATATTCCCTTAGATTTTTCATGAACAATAAAAGAAAGGTGGATCACTTATTTAGAGGACTAAATATATGTCTATGAAAAGTTTTGTGGATTCAAGACTTTAACACCTATGATGAGATTGTATATTTTACCCTTAAGGTTCAAATTGAGATTAGAGACTCTCGGTGGTCTCTTGGTCTTAGATATTAATAGAATAAAATGTTTTTTAATATGGGATGATCAATAGATAAATCCCATTATGGAAAGATAACCCAACATCCCATGTGTCAAATGAATGGGAAGAGCCATCCTATGAACTACCTAAGTGGAACCATAAGATGCTTTAAATGTGGAAAATAGGGGAATCTAGATAATAATTGTTGAAGGGATATGAAGAATCCCACTAATGTTTAAAAAGAATATAATGTTCAAATAAACACTCATCCTATAGTGAAGTATTTCAATTACAAGGAAAATGGGCATTATGTGATTCAATTACCTAAGCCAAGTGATTTCAGAGGAAATCAACAACAACCTCCAACACGGTAAGGAAGCGAATATGTTGTCACCACAGATGAGGTGGATCCCGAAAAATGATTTGGGGACAATTAAAATGGTTATTCATGCAAGAATAGAAAACTTATTATTTTATTATGGTTCTAGGAATTCCTTCATATCTTGAAGGATTAGTTGAAATATTCAAACACCACCTAAAATTTTGGATTTTGAGTTATCTATAAGAACAAAAAATAGAGAATTTATTACAACCAAATTATATAACTCCTCCCTGATTATTGTTTTTGGACTAAACCTCCCAGAAAATATTATCATACTTTCTTTAGTGAAGTTGGATGTCATATTGTTCATGTATTGGCTATCTTTATATAAATTTTTCATCAACTATCGAGAAAGGTAGATCATTATTCACATCCAGAGGCATCCCCCAATTCTGTACAAGTGTGTGGAGGAGGATGAATCTCCTTCAAAATAATTGCCTCAACTGTGAATATTGTTGCGTTATAAGAAATAATATCTAGCTCAATTGATTGAGATAAATGAGGGAATCATTCTCGAACACATGCCTATTGTGAGGTATTACACTGATGTGTTCCCTAATGAATTTTTGTGTCTTCCACCTAGCTGATTGGTTGAGTTCTCAATTAAATTTATTCCTTGATCTCTTCATATATGAAAGGCACGTTAGAGAATAGAGTTTGTGAAACTGAAAAAGTAGTTACAAGATAATTTAGACAAGGGTTTTATACACCCAAGTGCTTCACCATGGGATGTGTTGGTCCTCTTCATCACGAAGAAGGATGGATCAATTCACCTCTTCATTGATTATCTTGAGCTCAAAAAATTAATATAAAGAACAATTATCCCCTTCCATGGATATATGACTTGTTCGATCAACTATGGGGGCCATGTATTTCTATATGGTGGACCTTTGTTTAGGATATCACCAATTATAGGTGAAGAAGGAAGATATTGCCAAGAATACCTTTTGAACAAGGTATGGACACTATACGTTCACATTTATTCCCTTTAGACTCACTAATACTCCATCAAATTTCAAGGAATTAATGAATATAGTCTTTAGATATTAGCTTGAAAATTTTGTGGTATTCTTTATCGATGATATTTTGATATACTAAAATATTGTTGAGTAACATGATAAGCATTTGAATATTATTCAACAGACTTTGTGAAGCGAGAAAATCAATATAATGTATACAAAATGTGAGTTCTTTGTGAAGGAAGTATCATTATTGGGGTATTTTATCACCATCAAAGGAATATTTGTAGCCCCTTTTAAAACAAAAGCAATTGATGAGTGACCCAACACCACATCTGTAATGAACACTCTTAGTTTCCTTGGTTTTTTAGATTATTATAGATGATTTTTGAAAAACTTATCATGATTTTCAAACCCAGTAACCAAGCTTAATCATAAGGGAGTAAAGTTTATCTAGACCATTGAATGTGAATATTGATTTAAAGAGTTGAGAAAAGAGGCTTATCACAACATCAGTACTTACACAACTGAAAAGTGGGGAAATATTTGTGGTATATAGCGATACTTTAATTAAGGAATTAGTCTGTTTAAAGATGAAAAATGATAAAATCATAACCTATGCCTTAAGGAGGTTGAAAATTCATGATAAAATCTATCCAATGTATGATCTCGAGTTGGCAGTTGTGATCTCTGTGTTGAAAATATGGCAGAATTATCTCTATGAGGATAATTATGAGATATATACTAACCATAAGAGCCTAAAATATATATTCACATAGAAAGTGATTAATTTGAGAAAGATAATATTGTTAGATCTCATCAAGGGTTATGAATACTCAATACACTACCATCTTGGTAATGAAAATAAAGTGGTGTATTCTCTAAGAAGAAATGATCATACAAATTTATCTTTGTTGATAATTGAGAAGGATCCAATCTTATTAGACCTATAAAGGATGGATGTAGGAATCATTCAAGAAGGAAAATCATCAATCCTTTCATAAATGATTACTCAAAAATCCCTTATAGATTAAATAATGTATTCTCAACGAAATGATGGTAGAATTTTGAAAAAGGTGGAATTTATCAAAATTAGAAAATACCCAGAGTTCAAAATTGATGAGGAAGAAGTCGTAAGATTTGGGTCATGAATGTGTGAACCATCAAATCCATAGATAAATAAATAGATTCTGAATATTGCACATCGCTTAACAGTGTCTATTCACCCAGGAATCCCAAATATGTTTTGATATCACTTAGAATTCTATTTGCAGGACAATATGAATAAGGAGATCGATGAATATACATCAAAGTTACTCTTATTTCAGTAAGTAAAGGTTTAAAGGGGAAATTCTAAGGTGATGATGCAACCATTACCCATACAACTATGTAAATGGGAAAACATCACTATAAAAATTTTCACTAAACTTCCAAATACATCCATTGGAAATAATTCTATATGGGTCATTTTGGATTGTCTTATAAATATGTATCACTTTATCATAATATGAGAGTACTTATCAATTGATCAACTTGCACAGATATACATCAGAGAAGTTTTGAGGTTTCATGGAGTACTATTATCGATTGTATTCTATTGAGATATGATATTTACATCTAAGTTATAGAAAAGTCTCCAAAATTATCTAAATACTAATTTGAACTTTAGTATGGATTATCATCCTCAAACTGATGTTCAATAGGATCGGACTTTTTAGAAACTAAAAGGAATGTTGAGATCATGTTCTATGGAATTCTGGGGAGGTTGGGGCCAACATCGACCTCTGGTCAAGTTCTCTTACAATAATTGTTTATACTCAATCATCCAAATGGCTCCATATAAAGCCTTTTATTGGAAAAGATACATAACACTAGAATTTTGGAATGAATTATATAAATGTATGTTGATAGGACCTGAAATGGTAGATGAAATGGTATAAAAGGTGAAAACTATTCTGTAGCACATCAAGGCGGCCCAAAGATGGAAGAAGATCTATTCAAAAAATAATCTATGGGACCTGTAGTTTATGTTTGGAGACATGGTATTCCTATTCATATCTCTACTGAAGTGGATCATGAGGTTGGGGAAGAAAGAATAGATGATTCCCAGGTACATCAGACCCTTTTAGATTCTTGATCATGTCAGAGTTGTGTCCTATCAAGTAGAACTCCCACCAACCATGTCTCAAGTACGTCAAGTGTTCCATGTAAACCTATTGTGTAAGTAAATACCAGATTCCTCACATTTACTTAATTCAGAGGTTGTACATTTGGAAAATTATCTCCCTTGTGAGGAGAATCTGGAGAAGATATTAGACCGTAGAGACAATATTACACGAAACATGATTACTTTCCTAGTAAAATTATTGTGGAAGAACCATAAGTATGAAAATGATACATGGGATCTTGGGGAAGTAATGAATGAGAATTACCCCCACCTATTTTCAGTATAGAATGTACAATGAAATTTCAATGGAAAATGTTCATAAGGGGAGAAATGTAATGACCTAGAATTTAAAAAATCTATTTTCCCTTCTTATAACTATGTTATAATTTATAAAACACATACATCACATAGATAATATGATAAAAACATTATTTTCCTAAATTAATAATGAAATAAGTGTTATTTATAGAAATTAAGGAACATATACTGTAAAGACCCCAACCCCAGTTACTGGGAGTCAATGCCTTGTTTCATTACATTGGAATGATTTCAAGAAAAAAATATTTTAAAGGAACTAATAGTTTAGTATATTTTTAAAAACATATACATACATAAGTTCAACATTACAAGTTGAAAGGAAGTATAGAAATTCCTTTTAAAACATCCATAAAAACTTGGTATCCCTGAATGTCATTCATAATATACCTCTTAATGTATTAGGAAAATGGAACATAAGAAAATGGTGAGCTCAAATTATCAGTAAGGATAAGCAATACAATGTAAGAAATCATAAACATAAACAATAGTAAAGGTGAATAACTAAAAACACATGCCTTTAAAAATAAACTTGAACACATTATGGAAGGAATAAGAGCTGAATAAATAATTCCATAATAAAGCATAATCATGGGTATTATATTCATTAAATAACCACATGAACTTTAAATTACTAGTTTCATAATTATAGTATTCATAATTCTAGATATAAAAACTATATCGTTAAAGCCTCATGCCAATACCATAAATTACCATTTTGTTAAGACCCTGTGCCAAGACTGTAGTTTGTATCATGAGAACTAACGATGCATCGAGGGAATATAGAGGGAACCACCAATTACTTAATAATTCCAATTAATTACTCAAATTAATGTGGAAAAACATAAACAAAATATACATTCATATTTAAACTAACATATGAAATGTAAATAACCTTCCCCAACAATTAACAATAAATACTAACCATTTGAAGTAAATTGGGGAATGGTTTTAAAATAGCATATCCATAGTAAAAATAATTATAATTCATTCAATTAATTATGTTATATTATATCATAAAATATTACTCCCAATAATACATAATAATCAATAATAGTGTTGAAACAGATGAAGATACTCTTATAAAATCATCGAGTAATTCTGGAGATAAATACTCTTTTACTTTGAAAGGAAGGGTTCTACTAAAAAAATATTTGTATAAAACAAAAATTTATGAAAGTTATTAATTTCATAAAATAATTAGTGATTTTAGAAATATAATGGTTTCTAAAAACTGATTATAGAGTGCCCGTGAAAATAGGTAACAATTGGAGAAATTCCCTTGTATCAGGATTGTATTTCGAGAATAATTATAAAATATCCTTAAAAAACATATAACTCCCCATAAATTAAAGTAAGATTATTTTGGTACACATATATGAAATATTCAATCAGAATTTATGAGGAGTAAATCTGAATAAATAATAATTCAATTGGGGAAAGTAGAAAATAAGAGTAACCTAGATGAAAATGGATGTTTGGGTAGAAAACCCTTACCTTAAGTCTGATGGTGTTCTTCACATGATCTTAGTGTCCTAGATAACCAAATTAAATTCATTAATTAATATTTCCAGAACTAATTATTTATTTAATTGATTTATTATAGACTTATTAAGTTCATACATGGCCTTCTTGATGGGTTTAAGAGGTTCAATTTTATTGTTTGAGAGTATTTTCTTCCATTATATTCATGATCGGTTTACTTATATACATATAAGGATAAACATGTAAGATGATAATGGTTGTCCAGAATATAATTTTATTTTTATTTTTTAACATCTATAAGATTACATGGTTATAAAATTCATTTCGTTATTGGGATTGAAGATGAATCATTATATAAAACTTTAATGATAATTGTTTGGGTTAATTTTCAGTTTTTGATTACAACAAACTCATATAAATTAATGTGAATAAATATTCCAAAAGACTAAATAAGTTATAATACATATATAATAGTCTATTTAAACCCTAAAAATGGTTTCATGACTGGAATTGAATATGTTAATAAGAATTGAAAACTCATTGTCCTTGAATGTGATAAATTAACACATCTCGGATATTGTTTTCCTTTCTAGTATAAATAAAGGAAAAATGTGAGATGATGATAAATTATTCTATTATCATAACAAAATTAAATTAAATTTAAGGTAATGTAGTTATCATAACATTTGGATGAAAGTATTTTAGGAATGAAAAAGAAACGAAAAGAACTTGAAATAAAATAAATGAAAAGAGGAATTTACCTTTTGACATTATCATTCTTGAGAGGCTCATTAGGGGAGAGGTTTTGGTATTTTATTAGAAAAAGGGATGGTGGAATTGGGGGATTATCTTGGGAGGATATTTGATAATAATTTAGACAAAGAACAAGGCTTGAAAAGAGTGAAGAGAAGAGGGAGTGGGGGTGTTATAGTGGAGGAGATGAGTGATTTTTAAATATCTTATTCACTGTTTAATTATACTGCTCTAGAAAAGAAATAGTACTGATTCTTATGACCAGTAATAGTAATATTTTCATGTGAGTTTTCACTAATGGTTTCTTACATCATCCATGATGCAAGTAATATTATATTTAACCTATAATGTGTATATATACAGTAAATTACTGTATTTCACTTTTCACTAAAAATTCAAATAATTAAAAAAATCCCAAAAATTAACCAAAGATATTTTTTGATGTTTATAATCCAAAAATGGACTCTATTTGATCAAATTACTTTTCTAAATAAAATAAATTTAATTTTAAATTAAAATCATTACTTTCTCAAAAAATATAGTTTTAAAACAAATTTTATAATACATTGAAATTTTAACTAAGGTATTATTAAATTATTCTAAAATAATAGGAAAAAAATATTTATTTAAGAACCCATTTTATGAAAATTAATTAAATTTTAATTTTAAATTTTAATTAAATGTTTATCACTCAGAAAAATACAATTACTTAATTAATAATTTATAAAATATTATACTTTATTTATAAGGTGCCTAAATTTTATTTATACATTTATGGGTGAGGTTACAATTCATAAGGGTCATATTACTATTCATAATGGTACATTACTATTCATAAGGGTAAGTTACTATTAAAAAAATTTTAAGTTGATTCAATCATACTCCAAATATCACCCTGAATGTGATAGTGTATGTCAATTTTTCAAAATTCAAATCATAGAAGTGGAAAAATTATGTTTATTAGCTAGGTTATTACAAATTTTTGTTTTGTAGAGACTTGGTGTTTCATGCATTCAATATTAAATTTATTTTTAAATCCTTGGTGTTACTTTATTCAATCCTTATAAAAAAATTCCCCAAAATTAATAGAGTGTTACCTCATAAAAAGATTTGGGTAGGCCTTCATCAAAATATCTTTAGGCTCCCAGGTTGCCACTTAGATTTTATGATTTTTCCAAATTATCTTTACCATTTGAGTAATATTATTACTCAACAAATGTTCTTTAGTGTCTATAATCTAGATTATCTCTTCACAGTAAGATAGGCCAGGTTCCAATTTTATACCTTCATAAGTGAGGACATGCATTAGGTCTAGAATGTACTTTTCCAACAATGAGACATGGAACACATTATGTACTTTAGATGGGCTATTTGGCATATCCAAATGATATGAAAAAACTCTATTTCTATGTTATATTTGAAAAGGTCCAATGCACATAGGGCTTAGTTTACCTTTCTTCCCAAATCTTATTACACTCTTTCATGGAGATACTTTTAAGAAAACATAATCTCCCACTTGAAATTCCAAATCCTTCCTTTGATTATCAGCATTGATATTTTGTCTTCTTTGAGATTCTTTGTTATTGGTTTGAATATTCTTTACCTATTATATTGTTTCCTCTACAAGATAGGGTCCCACAGTCTTCCTTTCACTGAATTCATCATAACATGTTGGTGTACGACATCTCTTTCTATATAGTGATTTATAAGGTTCCATTAGAATTATTGAATGGAAAATATTATTGTAGAAAAACTCCACTAAAGGTAAATAATGATCCCCCATACCTTGAAAATCAAGTAAGCATGATCTGAATTTGTCTTCTTAAGTTTGAATCATCCTTTCTGATTGCCCATCAGTTTGAGGGTGATAGGTAGTACTGAAACAAAGCTCAGTATCCAAATCTTTCTGAATACTATTCTTGAATTTAGATGTAAATAAAGGATCATGATTAGACACTATAAATAGGTGTTCCATTAAGTCTTAAAAATTAATTTATATAGATTCATTCAAGGAACTCTAGTGGAAGATCCTTCCGTATAGTGAGGAAATGTACATATTTGATTAGTTGATCCACAATTACTCATATTTTATCATTATTTCTTGGAGTTTTATGGAATATGGTGAAACAATCCATGGTGATTTCATCCCATTTACATATAGAAATATGTAGAGGTTTCATGACTCCTATAGGATGTTGTATTCTAGCCTTCAAATGTTGACAGACTAAACATCTTGATACATAATCAGCAATTTCTCGCTTCATATTTTCCCACCAGAAATGATCCTTCAAATATCTATGCATTTTAATACTACTAGGGTGTATGGAGAATTTTCAGCTATAGAAATCTTACAGTAACTCCCTTTTTAGATTGGTTATTTAGGGAACACATAGTCTCTTCCCAAATTTCAGAATTCCACCTTCACACATTAATTCAGAAAACTTCCCATCTTTCACAGCATTAATTTTCTTTTAATGGATCTCATCATCAGGTTGAGAAATTTTAATACTTTATAATAAATATTATTGGGCAAAAAATTGAAAATTTAATGATTTTTCACCTTATTTGATTATTACCATGTCTATATTAACTTGATACATAAACACATGATACCTTTTAATCCTCATTTTTTAGGGATTCATGATCCTTCATGCTTAATGCATCTGCCACCTTATTTTCCTTCCCAGGGAGGTAGTGTATTGAACAATCATAATCCTTTGGTGGTTTAATCCATCTCTTTTTCCTCATTTTGATTTCTTTCTATGAGAATATATATTTTAAAATCGTGTGATCTGTATCTATCTCACACCTTTTTCTCTAGAGATAGTGTCTCCAAATATTCTGAGAAAATATTACGAATACTAACTCAAGATCCTGAGTTGGATAGTTATGTTCATGAATTTTTAACTAAATTTATGCATAGGAAATAAATCTATCATTCTGCATAAGGACACAACCAAGTATTTTCTTTGATGCATCACTATATATCACAAATCCACCATTCCCTAATGGTAGAGTCATGATCAGATAATTCACTAATCTCCACTTCAATTATTCAAAACATTCCTCACATTATTTTTTCCATATGATCTTAACACATTTATATGTATGCTTGGTCATTGGGTTGGCTAAACAGGTGAATTTCTGAATGAAACACTAATAATAACCTTCTAAACCAATAAAATTACATATCTCAGTTATGTTTTTTGGAGTAGGACATTCTTCTAAATCCTTTGTCTTCACAGGATCAATAGATATCCTATCCTTAGAGACAATGTGGCTAATAAAGGAAATTGATTGGAGCCAAAATTCACACTTACTAAACTACCCATATAATTCATTTCTTCTAAGAGTATTTAGAATAGTGCGTAAGTAATTTTCATGATCTCCGTAACTTTTGGAGTATACTAAAATATAATTAATAAATACCACCCCAAAGTCATCAAGATATTCCTTGAAAACTCTATTCATTTGATCTAGAAAAATAGAGGGTGCATTAGTCGGTCCTAAAGGAATTATTGTAAACTCGTAATACCCATACCTAGTTTGAAATGTTGTCTTTGGAATATCTTCCTTAATAACTCACAACTGATGATATCTAGATCGAAGGTCAATCTTCGGAAAATATTGGGCTTCATGAATTTGATCAAATAAATCATCAATTCAAGGTAGGGGATACTTGTTCTTTATTTATATATCATTGATCTCCCTATAATCAATACACAACCTAATAAATCCATATTTATTCTTAATTAAAATAATAAGGTCTCCCTGTGGAGAGACACTTGGGTGAATTAATCCTTTATCACATAATTCCTCTAGTTTTTCTTCAGTTTTACAAATTCCACAGTGACCATTCTATAAAGAGTCTTTGATATAGGCCTTGAACCAGGATTTAAATCAATTCAAACTCAACTTCCTACTCTGAAGGATTTCCAGGTAAATCCTTCAAAAAATCATTATATTATTTCACAATAGGTTCATACTCTATTTTAATATTCCTTTCCTCACTCATAGATATTGATTTTCCATCCTCTTTTTGCCTCAGATTCGGAAACTTTCTTTCCATATATGCTCATTTTTCATGAGGGAGGTATTTTTTTAAGACAATTTTCTTAAAATACCTCCATTACATTTATTCTAATTCTTCATCCTCCTTTGTGTTTTTAATTAAAGACCACCATTGATCCACATATCCTGATAGATGACAAATTTTCATGACCACCTTCTCTCTCTCGTTACATCCCAAAGAAATAAATATCTTCTCTAATGAACTTATCCACTGCTTTAGCACGAATGGGTTTGTTATCCCATTAAATGATGTAGGTTATTGTGGAATAAATAATTCTAATATAGCTCATCCACATAGTGGATATGGATGCTCCATATGGGTTAGGTTATTTTTAATAACCTAAGTCAGATATTCCATTATAGTTATTAGTTTCTCATTACCAATTGTAGAACCAGATCCATCGTCATTAACTTCCATCAGAGGGAAATCCCTATATGGGATATTTTTTTTCATGTGTTTTCCATTCCTTCCACTAGGCACCATTTCTAAATAATTTCATACACTATATTATGTTATAAATCATAACTTATAATCTCAATGTAAAAAAATGCATAGCATTAATTGAAATCATATACATAGTTAATCTCGTAATCATAAACTTGGTTTCTTTGAGTAAAAATTTACATTTAAATCCTTCGTAATGTATTGTAAATAAAATGTGAATTATTTTAAGCATATTCCCTAGGACTGTAAAACCAGGTGCATAGTAAGGATTATTTTCATGTACCAGGATAACCCAAGTAAAGCCCAAAACTCTTTGTCTGAGTTTTTACTCCTAGGTTCATCTGTTCCAAAACCATGTCAACTTGTAGAATCCAGACAGGTTTGTATTTTCTAGAAATATCTGCATAATATATTCCTTACCAAAATTCCAGGATGTTATTTTATGTTTATCCTCAAATTATATCTTAGGGTTTTTTTCCCTAATCTAAATTTTTTAAATCTGGTTTCCAAGTTTTCTACTAAACTTCATTTGATACCAACTATAAAGACCAAAACCCCGGTTGCTCAGATTCGGTGCCTTATTTCATTATAATGTCACGATTATAATTAAGATGTATCCTAAAAGAATTAATAGTTTAAAATATTTGGAAAACCTGATACATACATAATTTTGACATTACAACTTGAAAGTAAATATATAAATTCCTTTGACAACATTCATAAATCCTAGGTTATCCATGCATTTCATTCATAATATACCTCTTCATGTCTTGAGAAAATAGAACCTAAGAAAGGGGTGAGCTCAAATTCTTAGTAAGGGTAAGAAATATAGAATAAGATATCATAAGAATAAATATTAGGAATTTTTAATAACTAAAAACACATTCCTTTAAAATTAAACATGAACACATTATGGCAGGAATAAGAGCTTAATAAATAATTCCATAATAAAGCATAATCATGGGAATTCTACTATTAAAATAACCATATGAACATTCAATAACTCATTTAATAATTATATAATTCATAATTCTATACATCATAGCCATACCATCAAGGTCTCATTCTAAGAATATAAATCGCCATTTTATAAAGGCCGCATGCCAAGATCGTAGTTTTTATCATGTGACCTATTGATGCATCGAGGGACTATAGCGGGCCCCACCCATCACATAATAATTACAAATCATTACTAATATGAATAGGGATTAACATTAAAAACATATACATTCATATTGAAACTAGCATAAGAAATGTAAATAACTCTCCCCGAATAATAAGCATAAACACTAACCATTCTGAGTAAATTGGTGAAAAGTTTTAAGATAGAAGATTCAAAATAAAACTAATAATAAACCATTAAATTAAAAATGGTATATAGTATAATAAAATATCAATCCCAATAATACATAATAATCAACAATAGTGTTTAAATAGATGAAGATACTCTTATAAAATCATCAAGTAATTCTTTAGATAAATAGTATTTTACTTTGAAAAGAATAGTTATTTTGGAAAGATATTTGTATAAAAATATAAGTAAATTAAGATAATATTTCCATAAAAAATGATTTATATTTAAATATAATGGTTTCTAAAAAAATATTATAGAGTTCCCTTGAAAATATGTAAGAATTTGAGAAATTCCCTTGAATCGGGCTTGAATTTCGGGAAGAATTTTTAAAATATCCTTTTAAAACATATAAATACCCATAAATGAAAGTAGTATTATGGTTGGTACACATATATATAACATTAAAACATAATTTAGGAGAATTAAATATGACTAAATTAGAATTTAATTGAGGTAAGTGGAGAATAAGAGTAACCCAAATGAAAATGGGCGTTCAAGTAGAAAACCCTTACCTTAAGTGTGATGGTGTTATTCACTTGATCTTAATGTCTTGGATAACCAAATTAAATTAATTAATTAATACTTATAGATCATATTATTTATGTAATTGATTTATTATATCCTTATTATGTTCATTAAAAGCCTTCTTTATGGGTTTAAGAGGTTCAATTTTATTGTTTGGAAGTGTTTTCTTGCTTGGTATTCATGACTGGTTTACTTATATACATGTAAGGATAAACATGTGAGATGAGAATGGTTGTCTAGAATAGAAGTTGTATTTTATTTTTTAACATATATAATATTACATGGTTATAAAATTCATTTTTTTATTGGGAGTGAAGATGAATCATTATATAAAACATTAATGATAATGGTTTGGGTTAATTGGCCATTTTTTATCACAATGAACTCTTATAAATTAATATCATGTGGGAAAAAATATTCCACAACTTTATATTATTTATAATAGATATATTATATTAATTATCAACCATCAAAATGGTTTAATGATTATAATTGAATAAGGTAATAGAAATTGAAAACTCGTCGTCCTTGAATTTGATAAATTAACACATCTCGGATGTTGTTTTCTTTTCTAGTATAAAAGATGGGGAAAGGAGATATGATGGTGCATAATTACATTATCATAACAACATTCCAGTACATGTAAGATACTGGAGTTATAATAACATTTTTATGTAATTAGGTGAGGAAATAATAATAAAATAAATGAACTCAAAATAAAATAAATGAAAAGAGGAATTTACCTCTTGATGTTATCTTCCTTGAGAGCCTCTTTAGGGGAGAGGTTTGGGACTTTTTATGAGACCAAGGGATTATGTACATGGGGGAGGATCTTGGGGATAGATTTGTTCAGAATTTTGACAAGTCACAAGGCTTCATAGGATTAAAGAGAAGTGGGAGTGAGGGAGGTTATAGTGGAGGAGAGGAGTGATTTTTGAATATCTTATTCATTATTTTATTATTTAGTGTATTTAACATATAATGTGTATATATATATGGTAAATAACTATATTTCACTAGTCACTAAAAAATAAAATATTTCTTAAAAAACCCAAAAATTAACCATAGATATTTTTCAATGTGTAGAATCCAAAAATGGACTTTTTTATCAAAATAATTTACTAAATATGTGAAATTTAATTTTTAATTAAAATCATTACTTAATCAAAAAATAATGTTTTAAAACTAATTTTATAATACCCCGAAAAATGAAATAAGGTCTTATTAAATTATTCTAAAACAATATGACAATAAAATATTTATTTAGGATCCCATTTTATGAAAATTAATTAAATTATTAATTTAAAATTATAATTCATATTTATCACTCATAAAAATATGTATACTTAATTAATAATTTATAAAACATTCTACTTTATTTATAAGGTGCCTATATTTTATTTATACATTCATGGGTGAAGTTACTATTGATAAGGTACATATTTCTATTCATAAGGTAACATTACTATTCATAAGGGCGTGTTACTATTCACTAAAATTTTAGTTGATTCTATCAGACTCCCAATATCATCCTGAATGCAACTGTTTATGACATTTTTTCGAAATTCAAATCACAAAAGTGGAAAAATTATGTTTATTAGCTAGGTTATTACAAATTTTTGTTTTGTAGAGACTCAGTGTTTCATGCATTCAATATAAAATTTATTTTCAAATCCTTGGGGTGTTATATATACCAATGGAATAGTAACGTGACTATTGGAATAGTAATGTGAACATTATGAATAGTTAATCGGACAATGGAATAGTAACCTCACCTATGAAATTATAAATAAAATTTTTGTATCTTATGCATGAAAATATAATATATTTATATCATGTAATAGGTAAATAAATTTTATAAAAATAATAAATTAAGTATTTATATTTTTGTGATATGTAAATGTTTATTTACAATTTTATAATTAATATAATGATTTAAAAAAAAGTTTATTTTCACAAAATATATTCATAAATTAATATTTTATTGTCTTATTATAATAAGAAAATTTTAAAATACCTTAATTAATTTTTCAAAGTGTCATAAAATCAATTATAATTTTAAAATCAATATTTTTTGAATAAATGGTGATTTTAATTAAAAAACAAAATTCATCATATTTACAAAATTATTTTCATAAAATAGAGACTATTTTTTAAATCTATGCATAAAAAATGGTTATGAATATTTTTTTTGGATTTCTCTAAAATATTCAATTTTTTGTGAATAGTGAAATATGGTAATCTACGGTATTTAACATTATATGTAAATAAATGAATTTTTGAGTCATGGTTGAGTCATTGATGATGTAAGTGGCCATTATATTGAACTCAAATGATCGATTTATAGTAATTAGTTATAAAAATTAAAACTATTGATAGCCTTGAGCCAAAATAATTAACAAATGAATAAAATAATCAAAAACACCACTCTCCTCCAACTTTAAATGCCACCCCTCACCACCTATTCTCCTCATCCCATATAAGATTTGAATATTACTTATATTCCAACCAATTCCTATACAAAACCTTCTCCCCACATTATGTTCTTATTGTTCACACCAAAAGATCATTTCTAGGTTCCTTAAGGAGGTTCTCAATGAGACGTTATTCAAACGGTAAAATCCCCCAACCTTCCATTTTGAATTACTTCTTAATTCCACCTCATTATTTCCTACACTATAGAAATATAAAATATAATTAAAGTATAATATATATACTATAATTTTAGTATGTTAATGGTATATCCATTATCAAGTCTCTTCTCTTCTCTTTTTCTCTTAAAAATGAAAACATCATCCAAGATGTGTCGATTCACCACCTCCATGGATGATGAGTTTTCATTTTTTATTACAGCCTTCAAGACTGGTCATAAAACAATTTTTATGGTTTAAATAGATTATAATATGTGTATTAATACTTATTTAATGTTCTATAACAATTATATAAACATATTTTTAAATAAAATGATACTAATTTTTGATCGTCATAAAAACCGAAAAATATACTAATCATTTTTTTCATCAACATTATATCGAATGAATATTACTCATCTAAAAAAAGAAAATGATATATGGGACCAATTAAATTTTGGAAAATAAATTAATTCTATCTCATTCCATTTTTATATTTTTTCTTCGATTTTAAAAGAACGTTCATAATTATACACAATCGAATCGACCAAGAAACCATGAAACGAATACACCCAAAACGATGAAATTAAACATTATAAGTCAAATAAATGGAAGTAAATAAACCTAATAAAATTATAATAAATTAAATAAATGTATAATAGGTTCTAAAATAATTTATTTATTTATTTATATCATTTTATTATCCATGATATTAAGTATAAGTGCATAACACTTTCGGACAAAAGCTAAGGGATTCTCTCTGAACCACCCAATTACCTTTGGGTTATGTTTTCTCTCTCTTTACACCAATTTAATTCTTAATTATTATTATATACATTATCACAACCCATCCCCTGGGGACCGTGTCGTGACTACCCCAAGCCTACCTTCCATAGGCCAGGGGATGATGACTAGCACTAAAAGGCGTATCCCCTAAAAACAGGGAAGGCATTGCCTTTATATCCTGTAAACACACTCAAACAAGCACACAGCATGATACGAACACAAGTAAACTATATAGAGGAGTGCTGAAAGTAAGATGGGCCAGAATACAGGCCCAACACTAAAGGTACAAGTACAAATGAAAATACAATACAACTGAAGAAAGAGAAAGATAGCTACTGGGTAGTTCTCTGAGGTTCCAACCTGAAGGGTAGGTACAGATCACCTCCTCAGCACTCCATGCCCACCCATCTCCTCTGTGTATTGACACGTTGTATGTTCCACCTCTAGGAACCATCCAGTCCTGGTACCCTCAGCCTCGATCATTGTTGTTCGTCGTCTGCACTAAACACAACAAGGTGTGGATGAAGCCAGTGCATGGGTGAGTATAACGATACTCGGTAGGGACCCCAAGAACCTCAAGGTCTCACAAAATCCATAAAGGATAAACCTCAAAGAATGTAAATCAGTGACAACCCTACTTAGGTATATGCTCATATATATACCTAAGTTATCAAATATTAACCATCTCATTCATGAGAAAACACAAGGTCCAACTCCTTAGCCAAAGTACAACTGTTCCATGAAGGAAAGATTACCACGGAGGTAAGTACCACATAGGTACGCCACACAGAAGAATACCACAAAGGTATCACCATGAAGGTAAGTACCACAGAGGTACGCCACATGGAAGAATACCAAAAAGTTATCACCAAGAAGGTAAGTACCACACAGGTACGCCACTCAAGAGAGTACCACAAAGGTAAAGACTCGTCTCACACTAGGTATAACTTAGGTATAGTAGTAGAGAAGATTATATGTAACTACTAAATCATATTACTCTGTTAAGAGGCATACCCATGTAGGATCCAAAATCATCAGACCCACACAGGATCCTTTTACATCATCAGACCCACATAGGATCCTAGTACAGCAGACCCACACAATATCCTAGTATATCATCAGACCCACATAGAATCCTAGTACAGAAGACCCCCATAGGATCATAGAGTTGTCCCATGTGGATTCCTAGAGAAGATCCAAGTGAGACTCTCGAACATATACCCAAAAAGGATCTCAAGAACAGACCCACAAAGGATCCCTTTCTCATGTTACAACCAGCTACATGGTTCCCACACTAAGATCACTTGATTCTGAGAGGATCCCCACCTCAAGCCATAGGTCGATACTCCAACTACCATGAAATCCCATGAAGAAGTATCCCAAAGGACCTCCATGTAAAAGGGGTCTCAACGCAACATATGGTGCGTCAATTCAATGTTCGGTCTGTATGTTATTGGACTTTTAGTCCCAAGGACCCGATTGTATTCGTGTTAGATCCAACCCGGCCGTACCCCCAACCTAATTCAAAACTCAAGTGGGGTATACCAAAAGGTCCGTCTCTCTATCGGGTTTATGGAACCACTTCAGGTCGACCCAACCCGCTGGGTCCGGCCCGGCTCGCTGGGTCCAGCCTGGCCCGCGGTGCGGCGGCCCGCCGAGGCTGGCCAGATGGCCTGCCACCTTCTTCGCGCGGTACATTCTGTGTCGCGCATTTCCTATCAGTTGACTCGGCCAACCACCCTCCCTTCACCGCCATGGCACAAGGTCGTGTCTCTCACTCTCCGAGAAGCGCGGACGCGTGTCGCAGTCCCCTTCATGTGTTCGGCCTCTGTCTGGCACCTCCCTTGCTCCGCCGCAGCCGACAGGTCGCGGCCCTTCCCCGGCAGTGCGGTCACGCCACCGCCTTTTTTTTGGAAATCCATGGTGTTGGACGCCATTCTTGATCCCCTACTATGTCGGTCACCATCCTCCTCAATCATGAAGAACACATCAAGAATCACAAAGAATTGCGGAGAGGTCGGGCCATGTTTGTTTGGCCCGCACCCTCCAAGTTAGGTAGATAGAAAGCGACTCGATAATTCTTGAATCATGAAGAAAGTAGAGAACAAGTAAGGGGGTATAAATCAACAAAAAACCCCGCCTCTTGAATGATGGATAAAATCCTGCAGTTAAAGAAGTGGGTCAGTGTTTTTCATTCCTGTAACAGCTTCCAACGATGTCGCTTGATCGTCGATCCTCGTTTGGGGTTTCGGTGTCAATCACCACCACTCACCGGAACCGGCTCCGTCCTCCAAGTGTCGGGTGTCGGGGCACTTTACCAGAGCTTCGTCACTTGGTGAAGTCATTCCAAATCCTTTTCCTTAAGCTCCATATAAATAGGGGAGGGGGAGGGTAAGTAACGATAGTGGAATTTATGAAAGTTCATTTAATATGAACTTTTCTAAATTCCAACGACGTTGTTACTTAGTATTTTATAGGATAAAATAATTAATTTACACTAGCACAATTAAATGTTGACACATTTAATAAATTTTCATTTTCTCAATTAATTAAATGGGGAGTTTAAAGGGTTTATCCCATTAAAGAGGGTTCGGCTGGTCCCCACCACCATAACCCATGTAGAGAGGTTTCAATAAAAATAAAATAAACTTTTTTTATTTTATGTTTATTTCCATGTAAAACCCGAAAACTAACTTTCACCCTCAACCTACTGTGGTCGTGGTGAAGATATCCTTAAGTGAATACCGACACTGCGAGTTCAACGGTGTCCCCAGATTTCAATTCCAAGCATCGGTTCATAAGTTACAAAAACCCGCTCGCACGTTTAATGAACGTACTTGAAAAAAAGTTCATAAATTCATTTCGGGCAAACCGGGACTTGGAATCACATGCCGTAAATTTTCACGGGCTCGTAAAATTCACATATAATTAAAAAAATTACATTTAATTTACAGGTCTTTACATTCTCCCCACCTCAGGGCTTTGCATCCCGAAATTCCACATCACAAAAACTAAGAAAACAAGTGGGGGTACTGAGCACGAATTTGGGCCTCCCACTCTCATGTGCTCTCTTGGAGTTTCCCATGCTGCCAATGTACGTGTACCAAAGGTATCGACCACCCACAAAGGACCCACTCTTTTTGATCCTCAATCTCTACTGGAACCTCTGTAAATGTCTCCCCATCATTAATGTCCAACTCCCCATGGTCAATGACATGTGATGGTTCATGCACGTATATCCTCATCTGGGATACATGGAAAACATCTTGCACTCAGTGAAACTGAGGGGGAATTGCTAGGAGATAAGCTACCTCACCAACTCTGTTGAGGACCTAAAAGGGTCTGATGAATCTCGGAGATAACTTGCCGCCCCTGCCAAATCTCTGCAAACCTTGTTGGGGTGAGGCCTGTAGAAAGACATGGTCACCATCCTCGAACTCTAGAGGTCTCCATCTTCTACTGACATAAGACTTCTGCCTTCTCTATGCAGTCTTCATCTACTCTTGAATAATTTGCACCTTCTTTGTGGTATCCCATACTATCTCTGGTCCCATGAGTGCTGACTCCCCAGGGTCAGTCCAACACAAAGGTGATCTTCAAGGTCGGTCATACAGAGCCTCGAGAGGTGTCATCCCAATGGTGGAGTGATAGATGTTGTTGTATACAAACTCCACTAAGGTCAAGTGTTCCTTCTAGATGAAACCAAAGTCTAGTATGAAAACATGCATCATATCCTCAAGGGTTTGAATGGTCTGCTCAGTCTGGCCATCCGTCTAAGGATGGAAGGCGGTGATCAAATGATGATGCATCCTGAATGCCTCCTGCAACCCCTTCAACAGTCAAGAAGTGGAACGTGCATCACGATGGGAGAAAATCGTTGAGGGTACTCCATATAGCTGTAGAATCTCCTATACATAGAGGTGTCCCAATATCTCTACTGAACCCTGCTCTATGATCGGTAAGAAGTGGGCCGACATGGTGAGTCGGTCGACGATCACCAAAATAAAATAATGACCCATGGATATACATGGAAGTCCTGTCACGAAGCCCATGGATATCTCATCTTAATTCCACTATGGGACCTCTAAAGTATGAACTAATCCTACTAGTACCTGATGTTACGCCTTCACTTGCTGACAAGTGAGGCACTGAGAGAAAAAACTTTGCTACTGCTTTCTTCATTCCTAGCCACCAGTGACGTTGTCAGAGGTCATGGTACATCTTCGCCACTCTTGGATGTACCGTGAGATGGGATGTGTGGAACTCCCTCAATATTTCCTCCTGAAGTGACACTGGTACCATAGTACGTCCTCTAAAGAGGATGTCATCCTCCCCACCTTCAAAAAATTCATCAGGTTCCAGTCCTGTAGATATCTAAGCACATAGAGCCTCGTAGTCAGTGTCCCCATGCTGGGACTCCCTAACTCGCTGAAGAAGTGGGGGAGTGACTGTAAGGTACTAAAGAAAAGATGCTCCATCTCGATCCACAAAGGATATCTGCAAAGCGGCTAGTTGCTCCGTCACCTCACCTAGCAGCTATATACCATATTTCCTACTGAGTTCATCTGCTACAATGTTCCCCTTCCTAGGAGTATAGACTATCTCAAAGTCATAGTCCTGGAGGAACTCAAGCCAATATCGCTATCTCTGGTTCAGGTCCTTCTAAGAGAAGATATACCTGAGACTCTTGTGATTAATCATCATCATTAATTTATTTTATTTTATTTTAAAACAAGAAGGCACGAGGGTCGTGGAGCATGGAGCATACAAGCATGAGGCCTATGGGGGCCTGAAATAATGAAGGCCAAGGGTGTCCCCTCTAATCATGTTAACCCCCACTAATTTCAAGGTTTTCCAATTGTGGAGGTAGACGCTCTCCAGACCTGAGACATCAAGAGATGCAAGATGGTCCGCAACTCGGTTCCCCTCCCTCCAAGTGTAAACGACGTTGGTATTGTTGTTGATCAATCCAATGCACTTCCTGATGGTGTAGTTGATAGACCATGGGACGGGGCCCCTACCTTTGAGGGAGTTGTAGAGGATATTTGCATCAGTTTCAGCCTCCATAAGAACAACCTTTCTTTGGTGGCACAAGGAGAGGCCTGAAAGAATAGCTTTTGCCTCTTCCTGGAGAGACGAGCCTTGGCAATTGCGGGATGAGAACGCCAGGATGACGGAGCCAGAGTGGTCACAGACTATTCCTCACCCGCGAAGATCTCCCATGATACAAGACTCGTCTGTGTTGAGTTTAAGGCCCCTAGAGGGGGGGCCCAGCGGACCCAATGCCCACTGACATTGTACGAACCGGGTATGCCATCACAGACGTATTTCTTGAGCCAGTGGAAAGTGGGAGCCTCTCTCCAGTTGCTGAGGGGCCTGAATAGATCAATGAGTAGGTTTTTCATTCTAAGTATGATGGAACGGCCAGTAGTAGGAGACCCTTCATACCTGGATTTATTGTGGGCCTGCCAAATAATCCAGCAGCCTGCGAGGAGGACAATAGAGTGATCCATCTTGTCAGGACCCTGATCACCCGAACCATGGAACCATTGGTCCAGGAAAGGCTGATCTACCATATCAGGATCATGTAGCAAAGTGAGCTCCCTGAAGTGGCCCCAAACTACCCTCTCCCATTCCCCCTCAAAGAATAGATAACCCGCACTTTCCTCCTGATGATTGCCGCAGTAGGAGCATCTGGAAACGAGCATGATTCCACACCACTTGATATACTCGTCTGTGGGAATTTCTCTATTTCTTATCTGCCATAGAAGAAAATTGTATTTCTATGGAGTGCACTTCATCCAGATGATTTCGTCCCACCTCTCAGTATGAACAGGCACCTCAAAGATGCGCTAGAAGTCCCTTGGGGAGAAGGCCCCTGAGGATGAGGGGGTGAGGACGCAACGGTCAGGGTCCGAGCTCATATCAATGAGGTCAAAAACCTCGCATTGGCTTTCATTTAACACTGCCTTGGTGAGGGTCGGATACGAACTGGACTCCTTGAAAGAGAACGAGGGGGAGGGACAACCCGGAAAGCCAAGGACACCCCTGAACAAGTCCTAATGCCAGAATGAGAGGTCTCCCTTCCCGATGAGCCAGCGCGAGTGAGGAAGGAGGAAAGAGATCAGAGGAGAAATAACTGACCAGAAAGGAGAACCGTGAATAGTCGCCGGAGAAGGGGTTCCATAGTGGTGGACATGCATTGTTGAGCCCTAATGAGTGCGCCGCTCGAGGACCTCTCAGGCCATTTTGGCATGCATGTAGAGAATAGTGGCGTCAAGACTCCGGACATTGATGCCTCCTACATTGGCAGGCCTTTCCACCCTACACCAGGAGGCCCAATGACGTTTTCCCTCAACCTTAGGGTCCAAAATAAAGTTGTCCAGAAGCTTTTCGATATTGTTTATGATGCCTTTAGGAACTCTAATAGAAGATAGGGTGTGGACTGGGGAGACTCTTGTGATTAGAGTAGACTGTAAAGTGTTCGGCCATCACGAAATTTTGCCGCATCTTCAAGGTAAAGACCACTGCTACTAACTCCAGGTCATGGGTAGCATATTTCTGCTCATGTTGTCTTAGCTATCGAGAACCACACGTGATCACTACTCGCTCTTGCATCAGGAAACATTCGAGTCTAGTCCTTAATGTGTCGCAGTAGACTACGTACCCAACGCCCTCCTCAGGAAGCCTCAATATGGGGGAACTAGTCAGCCTCTGCCTTAGCTCCTGAAAACTCCGCTGACATCTCTCCGACCATACGAATGGTTTCCCCTTCTTTGTTAATGCTGATAAAGGTGTTGTAACTTTGGAGAAATCTGGCACAAACCTCCGATAGTTTCCATCCAAACCTAGGAAACTTTGTACCTCCATCACACTCCTGGATAGATCCCAAGCAATTATTGCCTTGATCTTCGCTGGATCCACTGCAACTCCAACCTCTAAGATGACGTTTCCTAGAAAATGAACCTCTTGGATCCATAATTGGCACTTCGAGAGCTTACCATAAAGTTGGTGCTCTCAGAGTGTGTCCAGAACTATCTGCAGATGATAGGCATGCTCCTCCTCAGTAGCCGAGTAGATTAGGGTGTCATTGATGAAGACTACTACAAATTGATCAAGGTATAGCTGAAAGATCATGTTCATGAGTCCCACGAACACTGCTGGATTATTGGTCACACCGAATGGCATAACCAAGAACTCATAATGGTCATACTGACATCGGAAATTCATCTTCTGCGCATCCTCGTCTGGTACTCTGAGCTGGTTATATCCTGACCTGAGGTCTATCTTTGAGAATCATCGTGCCCCCCTTCAACTGATCAAATAGGTCGTCATTCCTCGGAAGTGGGTACTTGTTCTTCACGGTCACCTGGTTCGGGCACCAATAGTCAACACAAAGTCTAAAGCTCCCATCTGCCTTCTTAGCGAATAAAATCGGGGCTGCCCAAGGAGAAATACTGGGCTAGATTAATCCCTTCCCCTGCAAGTCCTCCAGCTATACACGCAGCTCACGATGCTCCGTGGGAGCCATCCGATACTCTCATGTAGATATAAGTGTCATCTAGAGGTATAAGTCAATGAAAAATTCCACCTCTATACGTGGAAGTAGACCCAGAACATCATCAGGGAAGACATCCGCGTACTGATCCACCACTACAGGATAACTTGGACTCTCCACATCAACCACTCCGAGGGTAAGGCTAGCCAACTGATGAGTGATCGGCTGCACTATCCTCCAAATAAGTCCATCATGTGCAGTAAAGGTTCTCTTCTCACCAGTGAAGGTAAACCTAGTCCCATCCATGTGGATGCACCGCACTTTCTTCCTAATACAGTCGATCTGGGCATGGACTGTAGATAACCAGTCCATACCCAAGATAACATTGTAGGGCCTCGACGCCGCTACTAGGAGATCCCAGCCGAAGCTCTTCCCTCCTAGAGTAAGATCACACTACTATCACCAGTGTGTAATCGTCGAATCCACTTCTGTAGGAGTCTCTATCCATAAGGATCGAGCCAACGGCTCCACCAAAATCTCTGAGCTCCGACCGAGGGAAGTGGCAATAAAAGAATGACTAGAACCCATGTCTATAAGTACTACAGCTAAGGTGGAGTAGACACAGATCATACCTCATATTATCTCTAAAGCACCATGGATGTAGGCCTCAGCTGTCTAGAGCTGAGCTCTCCCTTGTCCACCTGCTCCCTGTAGTCGGGGTGGACCACCTGGTGGTGGTGGTGGTAACATCTCAAATCGTCACCCACCGCCAGTTATATGAGTTTCTCTTCTTCCACGTCAGCCTTATCCCTATGAACCTCCTTGGTTGAACCTTTGTCTCTGTCTGGGTGGTCCTTTGACCATCTTCTAATCATCCATATGGTGGTTCAGGCAGTCACGAGCCATGTGACCCCGCCTGCCGCATGTGAAACACTACCTGCTCCTCGCATGACTGGCTTTGTCTCCAATGCCCCACACAACCGACCCTGAATCATACAATTGTCTACCTGTAGGTCTTGTACTCTTGGACCTTTGTGACATTTGTCTGCTTCTAGCTCCAGAAGAATTCGCAACGTGATGCCCGGTGGTGGGTCTCACTGCTGTCGACTGCTCAGCAAGAATACTCTCCACTAAGAGGGCTCACTCTAACGCCCCTGTCTGTATTGGGATGATGAGAGAAATCATATAATCCCTGATATCCCGCCTGATCCCCTGCTCGAAGGTCTGGGTCCTAATAAATGGGTCCCACACTATATTTATGGAGTAACATGATTTGTCGGTGAACCTCACTGTGTACTGAGCCACAGTCATGTTGCCCTGCTGTAGATGAAGAATCTCTTGTATGCGCACTGCACGAAGAGTTGTTGGGAGAAACTCTGCTCGGAACAACCTCTCAAAGTCTGCCCAGAGAAGTGTCACCTCATCATGATCCAAGAGCATTAAGCTCCACCATCTGCCTGCTGCTGGCTGTATAAGAATGGAGAAAGGATCACCATGAGGTCAGCTGTTGTCCCTACCAGTTGGAAGACTCTCAGCATGGCCTCCATCCAATCCTCAACTGCATCTGGGTCCATCTCACCCCTGAACCTAGGTGTCCTCTGGTGCTGTAACTCATGCAATGCGCTCAAGTGGCATACACCCTCTGTTGTTGGGGCTGCTGGCATCAGTGGCCCAATGGGTAATGGTACTTTTGGTGCCTCTGATGGTGCCTCTACTGGAAGTGGGTCCTGTACTGAGGCCTCATTGCTCGGTGGGACATCATCACGTACTATACTCGGAACCCTAGCTGGTTGTCTGCATGGAGGCATCCTGAAAACAAAATAGTTGTGACATGGTCAATATGTTATACCTGGTGAGCTGACTAAAAGAGTTCACAAAGAAAACTTTTCGAAAGACATACGCAATCATTTTTTTATGCACTGAGTTAGAAATCAAAAGTCAAGGTTCTGGTGTATGGATACGTCAGTCGCTGCACCAACACTGGAATCCCTAAACTAATAACCACACTTAACACTATTTCCGTTAAAAATATCAAATTCCAATGTTCTATGGTATAACCAACTCCTCTAATAACAATTTGTCATGACCTGTCCCCCGGGGCCCGTGTCGTGACAACCCCAAGATCGCCTTTCATAGGTCAGGGGCTAGCGACTAGCACCGAAAGGTGAATCCCCTAAAAACTGGGAAGGTATTGCCTTTATATCCTGTAAACACACTCAACCAAGCACACAGTAAGATATGAACATAGGTAAACTGTATAGAAAAAAGTGTGTTGAAAGTAAGAGGGGATAGAATACAATCCCAACAGTAAAGTTACAAGTACAAATAAAAATACAATACAACTGAAGAAAGAGAAATACAACTACTGGGTCGTCCTCAGAAGTTACTACCTAAAGGGTAGGTACAGATCGCCTCCCCATCACTCCACGTCCGCCCGTCTCCTCTGAATACTGAAATTTCGTATGGTCCACCTCTGGGCACTATCTAGTCCCTTTACCCTCAGCTTCGATCAGTGTTGTATGTTGCCTGCACCAAACACAACAAGGTGCGGGCGAATCTTGTGTAGGGGTGAGTATAAGGATACTCAGTAGGGACCCTGAAACCCTCAAAGTCTCACAAAATCCACAAAGGATAAACCAAAAGTCATGTAAACCAATGAAAACTGTAATTAGGTATATGCCCATACATATAGCTAAGTTATCAAATATTACCCATCACATTCAAGAGGAAACACAAGGCCCAACTTCTTGGCCAAAGTACAACTATTCCAAGAAGAAAAGATTACAATGAAGGTAAGTACCAAAAAAGTAAGACATGTAGAATAATACCACAAAGGTATCACCATGAAGGTGAGTACCACACAGTTACACTACATAGAATAATACCACAAAGGTATCACCACGAAGGTAAGTACAACACAGGTATGCCACACATGAGAATACAACAAAGGTAAAGACTCAGCTCACACTAGGTATAACTTAGGTATAGTAGTAGAGATGATTAGATGTAACTACTGAATCAACTTACTATATTAAGAGGAAGACCCGCGTTGGATCCTAAATCATCAGACCCACACAAGATCCTTGTACATCATCAGACCCACACAGGATCCTAGTACAGCAGACCCACAGAGGATCCATGTACATCATCAGATCTACACAGGATCCTAGTATAGAAGACCCACGTAGGATCCTATAGTAGTCCCACATGGATTCATAAAGCAGATCCAAGTGAGACTCTCAAACACATACCCCCAAAGGATCCCAAGCACAGACCTACAATAGATCTCTTTCTCATCTTATAGCCGGCTACAGGGATCCCACACTAAGCTCGCTTGATTCTGGTAGGATCTGATCCTCAAGCCACAATTCAATACTCCAACTTCCACGAAGTCCCACGAAGATGTATCCCAAAGGACTTCCACATAAAAGGGGTCTCAACGCAACAGATGGTGCGTCAATTGGACGTCTGTTCTGTAAGTTATTGGCCTTTTAGTCCTAAGGGCCCGGTCAGATTCGTGTTCGATCCAACCCAGTCATACCCCAACCTTATCCAAAACTCAAATTGGTTATATCAAAAGGTATTTCTCTCTCCAATTTTTCTGGCACCGTAGACGGTTCATCAAACGGACGCCCATAGATCAAGATATGACCAAAAGAATGAAAATGGGTTGAAGATGGTTCGGGTCCAGTCCTACCCGGTCGGACCGACCCGGCCCAACCCGGCCTACTGGGTCTGGCCTGGCCTTCTGGCTCCAGCCCGACCCATCAGTGTGGCCCGGCCTGTGGGGCGGCGGCCTGCAGGGCAGCGGTATCAAGAACATGTAAGGGGGTATTAATCAACAACAAACCCTACCTCATGAGTGATGGAGAAAATCATGCAGTTTAGGAAGTGGGACAGTTTTTTTCTTTCCCGCAATAGCCTCCAACGATGTTGTTTGATCGTCGTTCCTCGTTTGGGGTTTCGGTGTCGATATCCACTACTCGCCGAAAGAGGCTCCATCCTCCATGTGTTGGGCATCGCGGCACTTTACCAGAGCTTCGTCACTTGGTGAAGTCATGCCAAATCCTTCCCCCCAAGCTCCATATAAATATGAGAGGGGGAGGGTATGTAATGAACGTGTAATTTATGAAGTTTCATTTAATAGGAACCTTCCTAAATCCCAACGATGTTGTTACTTACTATTTTGATAGGTTTAAACAATTCATTTATGTTGGCATAATTAAATATTGACACATTTAATAAGTTTTCATTGGCTCAACTAATTAAATGGGGAGTAGAAAGGTTTTCTCCCATTAAAGAGGGTTCAGGTGGTCCCCACCACGATAACCCATATAGAGAGGTTTCAATAAATATAAAATAAAACTTGTTCTTTATTTTATTTTATTTTCCACGTAAAACATGAAAACTAACTTTCACCCAGGACCTACAACGGTCGAGGTGAAGATCTTCTAAAGAGAATATCAACATTGCGAGTTCAAGGGTGTCCTCGGATTTCAATTCCAAGAACGGGTTCATAAGTTACAAAAACTTTCTTTCACGTTTATTGAACGTACCCGAAAAAAAACTTCAAAAATTCACTCTGGGAACACCGGGCCTCAGAATCACGTGCCATAAATTTTCATGGACTCATAAAATTACCATATAATAAAAAAAATTACATGGAATTTCCGGGTCTTTAAATACCTCTTAAATATTCTATTTATATGTTCCAAACAAATGTATCTAGATCCATTCATCCTTATTTGATGGTGAAATAAATTTTATATAATGTTCTCTTCTCGGTTCTTCCCGATAAGTAAGCTCTATTAAAGGGAACTTCTCTATTTCTTACCCATTTTCATGTACACACCATATTATATTTTAATCTGACACTATTTTTCTAAAATCACTCATTTCATCCGGAAAAAACTATCTTAGTTTATTTCTATTTTTATATAAACAAATACTCATTTTCTCTCTTTAAAGTCTCTTTAATAGTTTTCCCTTAAGACGAACTAAAAAGGCTTGTCAATAAATATTCTTAAACACTATTTTTACATGTTTACACTTCAATGGGGGATAATTTATCATAATCTATGCCTATTTTACCTTATTAATGTCCATGTATGATTTAAATCCATGATTTCAAGGAGATTGATATGTTATTCCCATTGGTTATTCCATATGAAATGATTATGATACCCATTTCTTTCCATGGGTAACCCTTATGTTTATGTTTAATTATTTATATGGAACACATGTGAATGAACATGATATGATGGATGTTTCCATATATAATTCTAATTCATTGGGTAATGTTTAGTCTCACGAGAAATCATGTTGGGATATGGAGTAAACCTAATTACTTTATGGGTCTTTTTCAACCATGTGATATAGTCTTGGCAGTTAATTAGTCTTTACTCATGTTTTTGTCATGTTATATGTTGATTCCACATTCCAATGTTACTATGATTACATTATGCAATGTTCTATATGTTATTCTTCCATATGTTTATTCATGTTCCATGCCTTTTTATTTCATTATGTTATTCCTTCTAACACATGTGTTTTTATTATTTCTATTTTTATTCCCATATATGTATTTTTAGCTCATCACTTTTGTTTATGTATTCCCAGGGTTATCTTATAAAGATTTAAGAGCTCAAAGGAAGTTAAGAGCTTATTATGCATGATTAATATAGAGATTGTTTATTCTATTTCCATGTTTTTAGTTTTATGTACCAAATCTTCCAAAGTAACGAGACTTTAAGTTCCTTGGTTTGTATTTTATGGTTAATTATACTTAAAATCATGTAATAATATGTGTAAAAGGATAGAGAATTTATAGAATAATAGTTTGAAGTGTGGTTTGTTGAGACCTTTAAGACTTGTTGAATACTTTGATCATATCTATATCTGGGTGTTTGTTATCTATGTATAACATATACATATTTACATATACTTTTGGTTATTATCTAACCCATATTTTATGATTTTTTATTCGTGATTTTGGGGTGTCCTATAAATTATATTGTACTTACCCCTGTATGGGATTTTCCCACATGCGTTGTATGTTATGCAGATGATAGATAGTTTGACAGTGTCCTATCACTACTGGAAAATTTCCCTATACCAATTGTTTGAAACCATGGTTATAGCCCATGAAACCGTGCGTATAGGCTATAACCATGGTTTCATGAACCGTGGGATCACATGGTGTCGAGATTACCCTATACCCACGGTTTTGCAGAAACCATGGGTATAACCCACTGAAATTTCATATTACCCACGGTTCTGGTAAACTGTGGGTATACATCTATACCTAAGGTTTACAGTACTGTGGGTGTATATTTTTAAAACAAAAATTGTATACCCATAGTGAATTAAACCATGTGTATAGATACTTTTCTTCATATCACACATACCCACGGTTTAAATAACTGTTGGTGTATATGGTTTTCCCAAAAATAATAGTTCCCCACCTTGGTTTTACTTTACTCCCACAAAACATAATGTAAACCACTATGAAACAATGGAAAGTTCTTATCATAAACAATGGAACCACTGTGAAACCACACCCCTCCTTCTTGCACACCGCCACTCTACCCCTAAATAGAACCCCCTTTCACCACCACCACCCCCCTGAACACCCCCTCCCCCTAGACACCCCCATGCACACACCCCACTAGACACCCCCCTGTGGACACCTCCCACAGGACACCCTCCCATTGGACCCCCCCCCAATAAACATCCCCCAGCACACCCCAAATTGGACACCCCCCAATGGACACCCCCTTAGACACCCCCATGAACCCCCCCCCCCCCCCCGGCCCCCCTGGACACCCCCTTAGACCCCCCCCCCCCCAAACACCCCCCACTAGACCCCCTTAAACACCCCTAGACATCCCCTAGACACCCCCTCCCCCAATAGACACCCCCTAGACACCCCCCCCCCCCACCCCCTTCACCCCCACTACCACCGACCCCCTTCACCCCAACTTCCCCTAACCTTCACTCCCTCACTTGCACCCCCACTGCCCACCCCCCTCCACTGGCACCCCATTTCCCCTCCCCTCTAGACAACCCCCTACACCCCACTACCCCCCTGCACCTAGCCCCACCCCCTGAATCCAACCCCCTTTCCCTCATGCACCCAACCCCCTGCACCCATCCCCCCCCCCTACACCCACCCCCCACACCCCTGTGAAACCACTATGAAATAGTGCAAACCATAATGCAAAAACAATGAAACCACAATGCATTGTTTTCACCTGTTAAAACATAAGCAGAGCTGGCCAAAGTGTTCAAAGTGTTCAAAGAAGAAAAAATATCTTATCAGAATGAAAAAATAGTAGAACCACAATGCATTGTATTTTGGAGCACAGTACAAAAGATGATGCTAAGTATACTATGACATCATCTTTAAAATTGTAATAATAAAAATGCATTCCCCTAAAGTGGAAGCCATTATCCATGGCCCATCTCCATCATCTAGAATTTCTGCATCAACTAGATACATCATTACTTTAACTCCTAAAACCCAGTTTTTTGCTTTCACGTCCTCTTCACTACTTCCTGATGCCAGCAATTCAAAGTATTTGTGCATACTCACCTTTAATTTTTGAGTCCCCTTACCACGATGAGCCAGTTCTGTATCTGGTGTGATCTCTACCTTATTTTTCATGGGTGTCTCGAAAGAAGAAACCTTGTGATTATCCCTAGAATAAGTATTTTCACTAGTAGACTACTGGTAAGACAAGGATATAGCATTTCCAACCCATTCTATATTAAGATAAGGGGTTGAGGAAATGGAATATTTGTTGTGTCCACCCTTAACAAGAGTATAGGTCTGAGTCTTCAAAGTAGGAGATCCAGGAACCAGGCTAGCAGTGGTACTGGTTAGTGGTGGATTGGATCCTCTAATTCCATCAGATCTCTTCAAGGTAGAATAAATCACAACATCCAAAATATGAACATTTAATAAGTCACAACTCACTAGTTTTCCAGTTATACATACACTATCCATATGATAGGAACTTATAGGGGTGTTTGATAAAGAGTGAACTGAGGCCAGATTAGAATAACCTCCCTGTGTAAAACAAATTTCTATCATAGGTACTGATTTCACACTACACAAAACAGCTATAGGAGGTTGAGATTCACTAACTTTATTTTTGGAATCTTTATCATCCGATGAAATATCAAATAGGGATTTCCCCAAATTAGGGGAATAGAATTGATAAACCAAGTTGCAAGGTTTTCTCTTGGATTTCCCAAAAGTTTCAGCCACTATCTTTTACTTACCTTTCCAGTTCATTAAATAAATTGTTCATTGCTATTTTCAGTAATTGGAATGCACCTCATCCTACAAATCATACACCATTCCATTTTTACTATTATTAGATGCTTCTCCAAGATGTTCATTAGAGATAACCCTTGATAGATCATCATTAAAATAAATTACCTCATAGGTTGGATGAGACTCTTCTAATATATCATCCCATAAGATATTATTTTCACCTTCTCTTGAATAGGAGAAATAGGGTCACTAACTCCTCTACCAGAGGAAACTAATTCAAGACCAGGATCATCTAGAGGGGGAGGATTGTTGTAACCAAGGATTGATTGGTTGTATTTGTAGAAAATATATGAGGTATTAATGAGGTATGTTTGAATAAATATTCATGGTCTTTGTCAAGAATAATGGCATGAATATCTATTACATGAAGACGTGTTGAAAATATAAATATAAAGACTGCATTAGATGTGTTAACATAAAGAAGAAGTCTTGGAAGAGGAATGAGGGTGAAGGTATGCATGGGAGAATTTCATAATGAAATGACATTCATGATTTGGAGATATTGAAATGTGTTTGGAGCATGGATGAAAGTTGATACAGGTTGGAAATTGGATGTGGATCATGTTCACTGGTTGAATTAAACAGGTGGATGATATATTAAAGCTATAATTGATCTTACTATCTGAAATCTAGAACTGATGTAAAATACATGAATGTTTTATAAATATTTAACTTGTTTAGTAGGCTGAGGTTACACAATATTTCATTGGCCTGCATAAATATTGTTTCATAGGGACTTAAAAGATTCCATGAAGCTATTATTGAATGAGAACTATAGCTGTAGGTGTGGACAAGCAGGCTAACAAGAATTGTTCATGAAAAAAAACATACAGCATGTGAATTCAACTCTTTCATGGTTAATATGGTTACATGAATCATGTTTTCGGGTCACATGCCAATGATTTTTTGAATGATGATTTTTAGTAATATAGATTCCATAGTATTTGGAGTTTTAAATGAAGAATACAGTGTTTCAATATTTGAGATTTTATTTTATGGAAAGTTTTTAATGAAGACTCAGCATATCAAGTTCTTAAATGAATATTTTTAAATAAAGATTCAAATTTCATGATTGTCAGGAATTCGAAAGGATAGTTTGAATGTGGATATTCAAATATTTCAGTAGATTACAAATTTGGTTACGGTGAAGGTTTTTACACCTATAAAAATGTAGTATGAAGAAGAAAAACATGAAACTAACTTTTATATGTGTTATGCGGAACTCCCTTTGGTCTCTTAGAAAAAGGATTAATCACCCTGCTTTTGGGCGTGATATGTTTGAAAGTTGAAAGTCTTACAAGGGGCATTTAGTTTTTTCCTGCAGAGATTGACAATTCAATCCAGAGAACCTAATTATCATGAGGCATTTACTGGTACTTTTCCAGATAAGTGTAATTCCTTAGAAAAACAAAACTATGTGGGTGGATCTAAGAATGAACTAAATCTTCGTAGAAGAACTAGTGGGAAGATTTAACCTGTTACTGAAATTGCATTAGAGAATGAAGGTAGATTCAGAAAACTTCAGGTATTTCTTTTAGGGATATTGTTTTATTTAGGGTTGGGAGGCACTCTACTCAGGGTATTTGATAATGGAATAATTTTATTTACCCCAGTTACGAGATTCTAACAAGTTATGAGCCCTTCCATGAGGTCAATAAAGGTTTTACTTGGAATTTCAAACCAAACTATCTAGTGTATGATAGAGTATTTTGGGAACCAAGGTATTTATATAGTTGCATTGGGATGGAGTCTAATCATCAACCCCAACAATGTATAGTATATCATGATAATTATATTACATTATCAAATTGGTCATGAATGTGAATTTCCATTTATTAATCCCAATGCATTATCAGATCACCACCTTTTATACCCATATCATTTTCAGAATCAATATATATTACATAGTATCCTATATCTGTTCCTTATAAATTCCAATGTCCTCGATCCTTATTCATGGGAATTTATAATTCATTCCTAGACATTATCAATACCTCCCTAATTATCCTTGTTTTCTAGGCCTTCCCATGGTCCATACATAGAATCTGATATAGGAATACTAGGATAGACTAAGGTGGAGGGGATACACCAACAGGTGGGAACAGGTGTCCGGGCATCAAGAAATCACCACTCAGGAATGATTTCCCCCAGAAAAAATTAATTAAAACAATAGTAGAAAATAAATAAAATTCTGGCATGACCCATCTGTATGTTAGATGTCTACACAGAAGGAAAAGAAAATAAACAAAAAAACACAGTATAAAGGTATAAAAAATGAAACACGCTAATTAATCCCTCCACTACTCCGATCCCCCTCCCCTATAAAGAAAACTACATAGCCACCTCCAGTGCCCTTATATCCTTCTTTTGTGGAATATAACTTCCCTCTGTCTGTAGAAAGTAGTAAAAGGCCTAAGTGGTCGATGTGATAAAGAAAATAAAATAAAATCTAAACTAGAACATACATTTGTGACTATAAAAGTAACTACCTCAATATAAGAACCACAACACCCAATGGGTCAAAACATGTTCCTACAAGTAAGGAGGAAACATATTATATTGGAAGGACTGTTTAGAACAAAAAAATCACATCATACCACTATTATGAGATTGTAGAAATCCACTGTAGAATAGTGTACATGTCTAGTGGAATCAAGAAAAATTCCCTGGAAGAAATAGAAAACATTTGACAAGTAAATAAGAAGAGGATTAACTTTCTCTAGCAACTAATTAGTGGATGAATCGCCCAAGAAAATAACCAATTTCATTGAATATGTGTAATGTCAACAAAATAACCATAAGAACTCAATAAAATTAGTGACTAGTTTATTCCTTAAAAATTGAGTCTTTAATGCTAAAATATTACACCATTATTCTAAGGGTTTCTAGAGAAGATATTTAAAGCAATGTGGAAAGAAATTTTTAGTTTTCTATGACCTAGAAAAAATATTCTCTAGAATCCATAGTTGGCACCTTGTGGTGGTCCTACTAAGATGGCAGTGTCTTCCAGTTTGAATTTAAAGTGTTCATCTATTGAAGGTGTTATGTATTCACATTATGAAGTAGTTTTTATTTCATTTTGAGGAATTACCCAGAATAATAGCACCAAATCATGTTGTTAATTTGAATAAGACTAAGACTATTATATAAGAAAAGTATAGAAAACATTTCATTGTTTCATTAAATGTATAATTTAAATATGTTTATATTGGTATGTTTATTTCTACAGTTTTTTTAATCGAATATACGTGTATAGTCTCCCACCATACTACTTGACACCCTCGCTATTAGTTAGCATCCTCTGTCATATAGGGCTGCATTCCTGGGGTATTATATCTACCAATGGTGTAAGAACCGATTGGTTGTAAGACTTAGTAAAATATTATAAGAGGTTTTTTAGTCTTACTATTTTGGAAAGGTACAAAATAGAAAAATAATGTGTTGAGACATGGTATGGAGCTTTTCCCTGGGACTAACCAACCCATGTATGAGGAAAGTCCATGTTATCTGGGACTAGATTTCTATTTATACTATTTTATTATATAATTGATCTAATTTAATTGAAATTTCATTTATCTAAGCCCTTATTGTAGAATTTTTGGGTTAATATAAAATTTTAAAGTGTACTGAAAATAATTGTGAATTATATATATATATATATATTGGTGACTTTTTGGGTAGTATATGTGGACCCTATGTTTGGGTAGTTGGGGATATTGAGAGTGCTAGAGTTATTTGGTATCCCTATGACGAGGAAGTTCTAAAACTATAGTGAATTTTTATGTAAGTTCTAGTGTGAGTGAGATTTTTTTGAGATGTGTAGTGATTACTTGTGAAATTGTTGGTTTATTCTTGAACTGGGAGTGGGTTGGTTGAAATCAATTTCAATGGGTGGTTGAAAAAGAAAAGTAAGTTTTTAGAATGTTAAATTCCATGTTACCATGAGATGGGCATAAGTTCATCCCATATTTATGACCACTGTTAGGCATAACATGTGGAGTAGGTTTAAGAGAACGGTTACCTTATTTAGCATGACTCTAGTTTTGAAATTTTATACATTCTGACCTTTGATGGTATCCCATAGTTATGACCATTGTTAGGCATAATGTGTGAAGTCTAGTTAAGCCAATACTTCAAATTATTGAATAACTATAATCTTTTTTCCCTAAACATTTCGGTCTTAATATAAAATATAGACATTTATGCGTAGAAAAAATAATTAGAACCCCTCTTCAACATGCAGTTAAGAAATAAGAATACATGGAAATTCTTAAAAAAAACTCATATGGATAACATGAATATGAAATTCTTACATGGTTAAGACTTCAGTTAGTGAACCATTCATCATATCCTCTGTTAAATGGTTCATAATTCAAGTATGAGATGTTAGAACATCCTCACTAAAAGAATAGGCATCTTATGTGATAATTTTTTTAGGGATAAGAAATATTATTATTTTGAGAGAATTAAACAACACATAGATTATCGAAGTATATTACTAATATTTTGGACATATTTTCACCACCATGAAACCCATACATTCATTTTTTAAAACCATAATTCCTAAAATGTGTATTCATAACAAGAAACATGCTTTAATTCTATGGTAAATGTAGATATGAGGGTTTATTTGATACTTCCCCAAGAAATATCCCTTATTTCAATAATAAAACTAAAGTTATGAGTATATTTTTTATTATCAAGGAACCTAAAAATAATATTTAGATTAGTTAATTGCATCTATTTGATTATACTTATTATAGGTCAACATATAATCTTTATCATCCAATAAATATATCAGTAACTTGTTCACAACTTTCCAATGATCTAATCCTAGATGACTCAAGTATTTTACTGAAGATATAATAATGGAATCATTCTCAGGATGAGTTTAAAGATGATAAAATTTCAAATATACAACAATGAAATCATATAATAAATTTTCATTTAATCTATTTCTTTAACATTGAGGACTTCAGAATTTAGAAAGATTATCATTTCTCAAAATAGGTGTAGTATTGGAGGAGATAAAATTTGAGTTAAATTGATCAAGGATCGTTTCAATATATTTTTTTATAGAAGAATACAAGATTATCATAGGACCAACCATTAAGAATTTGGATGCCTAAAATAACATAATCATTGGCAAGTATTTTTATATCAAAGTACTCACTCAACATCAGTTTTGTCTCTTTAAAAAGTTTAACAAAAATATTATCTAAAAATATGCCATCAATATAAGAAACATTAATTATAAATTTTCTATTACTAGATTTTAAATAAATTCAATAATGTTACTATTATTTTAAACAAATTTATATGAATCGCTCTATTTAAAATAAAAATAAGTCATCGCTTATAAAAAATTCAGATATTATTGTCCTGAATCATATTTTATCATATAAATGTATTTATTTATCTTATAAACCAAATTTCAGAAAACATTTTTAATAAAATAATCATGATAAACCATATAAATTTCTTTCCAAAATCACCATTCAAAAATGTTATTCTAATAATAATTTGATGTTGCTTTAAATCAATATGAGATACTATGAACACAATTACTCAAAATTCTTCTTCAGTAGAAACTAGTGAAAATTTTTCTTGATAATAAATACCATATATTTGATTATATACCTTTACTTATAACTTATATTTTTATCTCTAAATATTACCATTTCAATCACACTTGGTTTTAATAACTCATTTTCATATAACATGTTTAAAACTATCTGACAATTCTTGAAGATCCCATATGATATTAGGAGTCATATAAAACCTCTATTCATGTATCTAATTTAATCATTATAAAGTATCAAAACTTGAATAATCATCTCAAAAAGTGACTGGATCTTTTTTATTATTCAAATAAAATTCATTCTCTTGATGTTACACTATATTTTCATTATATACATAAGTCTAATGAATCTTTTGGTATCTTCTCACGATAACTTCTTTAGTAAATTCATCAAGTTCATCTTTAAAAAATGATAGTTTAATGAAACAATCTTATCCATCAATAATGGTTCTATTATCATCAATATAGATGGGGATTGAAACATCACATGGAAATGAAATATGTGACACCAAAAATTTAACACAATCCTCTTTAAAATTTATTAGGTGAGAATAATAATTAATACCATCTATATCATCCTAAATGGATATGGAATTATCAAATTCATCGATTCTCCCAGAGTGGGAAGGATAATAAAATATTAAATCTCTAGAAACCTATAGTGTAGTTAATAAAGAAACACTTATAGTTTTAGGATTAAAAGAGAAATGTGGCTATATTTGTATCCCACCTTCTACTCATGTGTGTATTGATTTCCTCTCTATCAAAGAATAAATTTCATTGTTCAAGATAAAATATAAAATATTGAACAATTTAATGTTGGGTTTCTTAGGGAAACATAATTTTTTATTTTAATTTCCAAGATGAAGTTTCCATATCTATATTTTCTAGCCCACTATGGAAATAGGATACCATTCAACCCATGAAAGTTTTGACCCATGTAACCAACCTAGAAAAAATCAACCTATTTGATTAAAAAAACCTCCATCGATAAACATGGTTTTCCTATACTAGGATATCAACAGTAAAAATTTCAAACAAGACACCTGGTATAACCTCAAACAAGCTATCTTGGTAAAAAATTTATATAATAAAAATAATCACATGTATAGATGTTGGATGTTATTACCACTCAATTAGAGGTTGTTGAAGTCTGGTGAGTACCAATATAGTTAGAGAAGAAACTGTATCATGATTGAGTGTACTGAACTCTACCTATGTCCAATTCTGGAAATCACAGTTTCTCAATATTTTATGGAATAAGAGATCTAGAGAAACATATAACTCATTTTTATTCCCACTATGGCTCGATATTGGGAAATCAAGAACAAAAGGAAGTAACTAAACTCAGATATATCACACTGACTGTAGAAAGTGTTGGGACTAATGTAACTTGTGATTATACTACCAAATGTTATGCATATGGAACTTAATAAGTGTAAAAAAATTACTAAAATAAACCCACCTAAAGCACCATAACATTGAAGAAAATTTCATTAAGTCACTATACTGAATCACTAACCTTCAAACAGCTCAAACCAAAACATCCAAAATAAAATGATTAAAATAAATAATAGTAAAAAAAATAAATGTTTTTATGTTTTTCCGACATGATTCATAATACAGATCACTTCCATACCTCTATACGTGGTGAAAAATCCTTATATAACTCCAAATATATCCCTATAGATTTGTGGTAGGTGGAGGCGGATGCTGGTAGGCCGAGGCAGGGAAGCAGAGGCGGATGCAGACATGGAGGCAAGGAGGTGGAGTAAGGGAGGTGGCGGCCGGGAGATGGAGTTCGGGAGGTCGAGATGGATACGGAGGCTGGAAGGAGGAGGCTGGGAGGTGGAGGTCGAGAGGTCGATGTCGAGGTAGAGGCAGGGAGAGGCAGGGAGGTTGAAGCTCGTATGAGGGGATGATTAGGGCTCGGCAAAGTTGGAGTGGGGAGGAGGATCCTAAGGGAGGTAGGATATGCCCGGGGAAATACCGATGGGTTTTTAAAAAACTATGGGTATAGCTTCAATCCAATATTTTATCCACATAGTTTCATTAAACCATGGGTATAGTTCCATTGGATTAGGCCCTATATCCAGTCGTGTATAAGGATTGGGAGAAGGTTGAGCATAGTGATCTTGAGAAGATAGTTAGTTCTAGGATTTTATTTACCAAAAATCCCCTAATTTCTTTTAGTAGGTTAGAATTTTCTTATTTTTTGTTGGCTTGTATTTATCCCTTTCTACTTTCTACTTTTATCATACTCAATTATAGGATAGATGTTATGTATGCATTATTACACAGTTTTTTATCTTTAATACATTACAACTGTATGGAGATGTGTGCATGTGTATAGGTACTTAGGCTAATTCCTCCCATATGTGTGATATTCCTATTTCGGGTTGGTCTTCATCCCCTAGCCTATTGAAGGTAGTTTCTGTTGGTCATGTCCCTAGCCCCAGTGTGTAGTTTCATGACCACATGGTATCATAGCTATCAGTTATACATTATCACTAGGGTTTGTGATATTGTTTTGGGTACTAGGGAAATGGTGTTATGGTGTTTCAAGTTTGGAACTCAGGCCAGGGTATCCAGTATTGTCGCGGTGGCTGATATATCCATTCACCAAGAATCTAATAACCTTTTTTTTGAATCAGTACATAAAGGCACTGGTTTCAAGGAAATATTGGTACAAGTATCATATAGGAATGGGTTTGGATTTCCATTTTTATCATGATTAAACTCCCAATATATTATCATTGACCAAGAAAATTCTTGATTCTTTTTAGGATGAATATGTGATAACTTCCATCTAGGATTCCATAGTGTGAGCATGAGGATGATCTACCTGATGACGAGGCTTTGATATAGGGGTCGGTGCATGATGTAGCACTTCCATGTGGTTTTCTATTATTTCTCCTTCTATTGGGAAATAGGACATCGTGAAATTACAATTAGATTATGTGTTCATGATGATCACACTCCATGAGTTTCATAAAATGTGACCCCTCGTGTTTTGGGTGATCTAGATCCCCAGGAATCCAAGGACATGATCGAGGTAGTGAGTTGAGTTTTCCCCCTTGTGAGGACTCCTATCGACCAAATGGAGGTTCTAACAATGATCCTTTTTCATGTAATTTCAAGGTGATAGTGGATACCTGGGACAAAAACACAATATAAACCAATTCTTAGCTAGAGGGAGTTTGAGAACCACTCCAAATAGGATTTCTATAATGTAATGTTATGGGTGGTGCACATCCAGGAGATACTGGAGCTAAAAAGGGGCACTATGATAGTCATTGAGTATGGTTAGGGGTTCACAACCCTCACTCAGTACTCTATGGATTTAGTTTTTTATAATTTATTCTAATCATGTAATTTTTATTTCTTCCTCTATAGAGATATCAGGAATGGTTTGATACCTCTTTTCATACCCACTTGTACTGGAGTGATGTAGAGATCTTTAGTGATATGGATATTCTTAGTGGAGTAGACATCAATAGTGAATGAAAGCATTGGGAACCTAGAGGATGATACCTTGGAAGTTTCTATTTGATGGTAGACATAGGGATCCAGGCATGGAAGATGATTCATGATACAGTCACAAGATAGGGGGTCTATGGAGAAAGGTTCTTGAGATAGATCTAGGCAGCCTAGGGAGAGGTGATGTTACTCCTGTGATGGGCATGGTCATCTCATGTGAGATTTCTCAACCCGTAGAGCTGCAGACATAGTGATAGTGGAGGGAATAACTAGGTAGAATTAGTGGATGGAGAAGGTAGGTCTCTATGGTGATAAATGTGGTAGAGGAGATCGGAGAACAGAATGATGTAGAAGGAACTTTTATCTGTTTCTACCACCATCCATAGGTGTCCCGTGCTAGGCTTAGGGAGTGAGTGTTAAGGGGAGAGGGAAGCAACAGGTGTTGGAGGCCAATGACACAAAGACCGTAAATATTATTTGAGGTATAATCAATTAATTTTCTATCTTAGCCTCTATATTTATATACGTGAGTTTGAATCATTCCTTTCTTAACACGTCTTCGGATCGATAACTAGATCTACTTATGGGGTTTTTTGCTCAACCTTTGAGGTTAGTGACTACTATCAGAGGGGATTTATCAATCACACATTTCTTCAGATAGTGTGACCTAACTCTAGGAGGATATTGTTTCTCATTGGAACTTTTCATAGCCATGATGAGACCTTACAACATAATTCTTGGTATAATATAACTCTCTACAGTGCATGCACAAATTTATTTCTTTCATCGAAGGATGTGGTACCTCAATGGTGATGGGATGATATTTTAATTTATTTAAGAGAAGGAAGTACTTAAAAGAATGACATTCTTGTGCAGCCCCAATGTTGTTTTTCAAGAAGGTGGATGAGAGATTAAGGATATGTGTGGATTTTATTCACCTAAACCAACTGATCATAATGGATAAGTATCTACTTCCAAGGATTGATGTTCTCTTCCACCATATCAAAGGATATCAGTGGTTCTCAAATATTGACCTTGGATCAGGTTATCACTATCTCTAACTATGAGATGAGGATATATTAAATATATAATTCTAATGTCGCTATGGAATCTATGAGTACTTGGTGATTTCTATAAATAGGAAAAATAACCCATTAGTGTTCATGGGACTTATGAACCAGATCTTTTAGCCCTTCTTAGATTGGATCATAGTAGTCTTCATAGATGGTATCCTAGTGTACTTGATAGCTGAGGATAAACATGCAAGGTAGTTGAGGATGGTTCTGGTCATACTTTGGGAGAACCAAAATTATGGTAAGCTCTCAAAGTTTTATTTAAAGATTGATTATATCTACATTCAATTACATTTTATATCAGCATAGGGAGTAATAGTGGACCCAGAAAAGGTTTAGGTGGTTCTATAACGGAATCCACCCAAGTGTGCAGATATGGTATGGAGTTTCCTTGGGCTGGGAGACTATTATTAAAGGTTTTTACAAAAAAATATATATTTGAAGCACCCTTGATAGCATTTATCTAAGATGGGAAGCCTTTCATGTGGAAATAAAGGTTCCATAAATATTTTAAGGAGTTATAATAGAGGTTGATAAGCACCCCATCTTAAGAATACCAAATGTGGGTGTCAAGTATGTAGTGTTTTTTAATTCCTAAGGGACTAGGTTAGCATGTTCCCTAATTCAAAGATAGGTTTTGATTTTCTATGGGTCTAGTAAGTTGATACCCCATGAGTAGAACTATGTGACCCATTACCTAGACTTAGTAGCAGTAGTCCTCACCTTGAGGATGTGGTGACACTATCTTATGGGATAGAGATTTAACTTCTACTCAAATCATAAGAGTCTAAAGTATATCGTCTCATATAATGATCTTTAATTGATATAGAGGTGGTGGTTTTTGTTTCTTAAGGAATATCACTTGAGATGGATACCCTCAAATAGGTTTATCTTCTAATCTTTAAGAATGCTATGATAGATACCCTCAACAAGAGATCATGTTTTGTACTACTGAGTGAGGTGTTAGAATAGTTAGCCTCTTTACAGATGTCCTTTATGGATGAGGATAATGCATCTTACCTGTATTTAATGGTTATTACCCCTAAAAGTTTGTAGAGAGTTGGGGAGGTATGGCTTGGGGATACTAACTATGAGACCCAATGTACTCAGATATCCATTGGACATGCTCTTAATGGGTTTTATGAAGGTTGGGAGAATGCCATTCTTTTCAAAGGATGGGTGATTTTACCAGTTTCACTGAGTGGGGAGGTGTTAATATAGTTCCATAATACACCCTTAGTTGTACATCCTAGTTTGGTAAAGATGTACTTGGACCTTTTATGGTAGTTCTGATGGATAGTGATGAAGATATGTGTTGCATAGTTTATCTCTCAATGTCTCACTCATCGGTAAGTGAAGGTTGAGGAATGGGTTCTAGTGGGTTTAGCTCAACCCCTTTAACTACCTGATTGGAATTGTGATGTTATCTCTATAGACTTTATGATGGGGATTGCAACATAATATAGAGGATAAGATACCATCTGACTGATCATAGACCTGCAATCCAGGTAGGCCCACTTCTTATCTATTAGAGATTAGAGTGTAGTAGAGAGATTGGGAAACCTTCATGTGCAAAAGATAGCCCTACTTCACAGAGTTCCATTGATTATCATTTTAGAATGTGATTCTCATTTCACATCATGATTATGGAGATGTTTGTAGGATGCCTTTAGGATTCAATTGTGTTTCAGCACGATGTTTCACCCTAGACTAATGGATTAAAAGAGAAGACCATTCAGGTTATGGAGGATATGCTCCAGTCTTGTGTGTTGGACTCTAGATATAGATGGGAGGATCATCTTCCCTTGGAGGAGTTTTCATAAAACAAAATATATCATTCCACTATAGTTTTGGAACCTTTTGAGACCTTTTATAGGTGACCCTTCAGGTCACCACTATGTTGGACTGATCCAAGAGATTTATCACTCATGGGACCAAAGATAGTGTAAGAAATGGAAAAGATCGTGTAGATCATCTTGGAGCAGATGAATACTACAAAAATTCATAATAAGTCCTATGAGAATTGATGAAAGAGGCCATTGGAGTTCAATGATGGAAACAATAAATTCCTGAGGGTCTCTCCTCGATGTGTATTATAGAGTTTTGGTCAGGGTGTAATGTTATCTTTGAGATTCGTTTGCCCTTTCCAAATACTATTTTGAGTTAGTGAGGTGGCATACCTCTTAGATTTACCGATGTAGTCATCTAGGGTACACAACGTCTTCTACATATTGCGTCTAAGGAGGTATGTGCGTGCCTCATTGCATTTTATCGACTAGGGTGAGCTAGACATCAAGGATGGAGATACCATTGCTGATTACCTAATGAAGATCAATGATCAGTATGATAAGATCCTCCAAAGAGATTTATTCCCTTGGTGTGTGTCCTATTAAAGCATGAGAACCATCAGGAGATCACCTAGGAGCGGGAGACCTAGATGCTAGCCCAGTACCATCACATTCTTTAGTAGGTTATTTTCTCTTTTTGAGTTGAAAATATCTAAGGTGAGGAGAATGTAATGTCCCAGATTTTTTCATAAAAATCTCTAGAATATATTTATCTAATCACTAAGACATCGTGAAATTTTGAGGCTTGGTGAGCCTAGTAAAGATATATTAAAAATATTAAATATATTATATCACGGGCATGCCATTTTTAAAAAAATAATGAAATAATTCACAAATAGAGACTTGGTTAAGAAATATGTGACCACTGATGAGTCCTGAATTCAGGTTTTACCCTAGGTATGATATAATTTTTATGTGTGTCGGGTTTCAGTTTGGACGCCATCATGAGAGGATAAAAAAAATAAAAAAATATATATATTTATTTGATTGTTTAATTAATGAATAAAACCTAATTTTATTTATAAATACATTGTTTTTTCCTAATCCCTAGGGCTAACCGTATAACCCTAGGATTGAGATTTGAACCATTTGAGGAGATCATTGTCGGATGATAAAAAATTGGGATATTGAAATGATACAACGTAGATTTTCTAGGCTAGGAGAGTTTTTGGATCTCGCTAATGACTACAATGAAGGATCGTTCTTCATTATTGATTAAACTAAAATCGATGTAGGGTTTTTTTATAACACCCTGATATTTTTTGAATTATTTTTTTTCAAATTAATTTATACATTTTTATATTTGTTTCATTTCACATAACACTTAATAGAGATTTTGTTATATGAAAGCACTAAGTTTTGATTGCATTATACACAACACCAAGTTATGATTTCACTACATGCAACACTTAGATTAACATGTGGTATTTGAAAAACCATGTTTGTCTTGTGTTACACATAACGTTGAGTTCCTTTGATAACTCTTGTAACACATAAGGATGAGTTTTATCAAACTACAATATATTATTAATATTATTATTAAAATATTGAAATTTCTACCACCTAGCCTTTTGAATGAAAGTTATGAATAATATTAACTAAATATTGAAAATATTATTTATACATGTATATAAAATTAATCCTTTGGTTATCCATTAGTATAAGTGAATTAAAGAAATATTTGAAAATAAATAAAATTAATTTTCTAAGAAAACTATTTTTCTAGGTATAAACAAAATTTTATCTCAATAAATTAAAAAAACCACCTTTGTTTAATGTTTTAAATAAAATTAATATATTAAATATTAAATTAATATTTTTCATACTAATCCAATATATTTTTTAGGTATAATACAAGATTAAATCCAATTTTATGAATATAAATATGCATTTTTCTAAAAGGTAATTTTACTGCCTTTTAATGAAGAACCCATTTTAAATCGGAATTTTAAAAATTTTATAATTTTTATTTAAAAAAACGTAGGTTTTGAAATTAAAATATCAAATTTTAATTTGGTTTAATTTTTGGTATTTTTCTATGAATTTTTATTTTATGATAAATAATGAAAAAACACTGAATTTTAATCCAAAACTGCTTTTTCATCTAAATAATTTATGGGGTTAAATTATATTTTGATTTGGTTTTAAAGTATAATTAGATCAATTTTACCTTAGTTAATCCAATTTATGTCATTATAATCAATTAATCACTGAAAATTAATATAAAAACATATCAAACTTTTTGAACATTTTTATATGAAAACCCAGCTTTGTCGTCCTGTTTGCAGGATTAAATTTAAATTAAGTTTTTCCAATTATGGGATTTTAATTTGTAAAAATAGATTACATATTAGGAATAGGTATAATTTATAATGTATAATAGGGTTAACTTAGTGTTCTAACAAAAATATTAGTGAACGTGATTAAAATTAATTACCGTGATTAAGAGAAAAATTATATTAAAAAAGGACTAAACCATAAACTTAAGGCCCAAAATGACCTAAAAACTTTTCCAAAAGCCATTTTATGTTCATTTTTGGACACTATAGTCCCTTTTATCTAATCTTTACCATTATTGGATCTACTTTACCTGGTAAAAACGTGGTTGGAATTCCCTTTTCAAAAATTTTTAAGAATGGCACTCCCCCACTATAAAAAGGTACTCACCCCTCCCACTTATTCACACCTCTAAATCCTTTTGGATCTCCCAAAATATACTAAAATAAGATCCAGAATAACTTCCTTCATCCTATAATAATTCATTTGGTAATAAAACCATCCAAGGAATCTCTTTGGTGTAAACCAAAAGGATTTACCCAGAGAATAGGTAACATCCTTCCTCAAGCTCTTTTGTTTTATTTTCATTCTCCACCCCTTAAAATATTCTTATTAAAATATTATATAATAACCTAAGAATCCTAAATATAATTTGATGTTTTTATTCTAATTTTTTTACCTACACTTACACACATTTCAATCTAATGTGAAATGAACTTGTTGTTCTTGTGTACGGCGAACTACCGCCTCCCTAAATGATGTTATTAATTTTTTCCTTTTCCACCTATCATGGTTGGGAATTATAATGTAAAATAAGTTTTTATATGATATATATTATATTTATGATTTATTTATTCTTATTTAATTATAATATAACACATACCTTCGTGATTTCCATTTTTGTAAATATGATAACTTTGTTTGTTGATGTGTGGACTACCACCTCCTCAAACCGATGTCATTCATTCACACTTTACATTAAATGTATTAAAGATTGTTTTAGTAAACCTATATGATATATATGATATAATAACTCTCATGAAATTATATTATATATATAAATATTTTATTTGCTTTTCTTTCAATACAACATGAAAATAGAAACAACGTTCATGCGTACGTATGACCTACTGTCTCTATGAATAGTGTATTACATTTCATATATCTATATTTTATAGATTATTATAAATATTTATATACTAAAAATATATTATATATAAATCATTTTTTATATTATATAAATAATTAAATCCTTATATAATTAATAAGATCAATAATAACAAGTCAAAACACGTATGATAAACAAAGAGGTTATTACCCGAAACATTTCTTTAACATGGAATTATTAATAAACGGATAATATAAAGTCATAAGTGAACATTATATGGTATTATATATAATAAAATCATAATCGAACATTATAAATGGGTAATATATATTGTTATATTTATAATAAACTTATATTTATTATACATGATTTTTTAATATGTAAAAATAAATTCAAGACTTAAGTTAAGGGTTTTCTCATCTCACTTTTTATATCTGTGAGAAACATACCTTATTCACCACACATTTATATTGTGTGGTGTGTATACTTCCCATTGATGTAATATATTATTATTATACTTAAATTTATGGTTATTTACATATCCATTTTATGATCATTATTTTATAGGTTTTATAGTTAAAAAGTTACCAAATTGTTAAATTATTTTTTGTCTCATGTTTCCTTCATTGAGATACATGCCATGTTATGCACCTATATTTTACTATGGGGTGTATATACATAAATTTTACATGTTATATCATGAATATATTTCTCTAATGATATTTTATGATTCATTTAATTTTATTCTCTCATGTATTGTATGAGTCATAGTTATCAAATTGGTAATGGTTTATGGCTAAAATATCATCGTTTATTAAGATTGTTTTCAATTATGATTCCATTGATGAAATATTATGATCCAACTCTAAATAAAATTCATTAGTTTTATTATCCTATTATTATTAATGATATCTTAATTTATTGGTACCATTTTTCTACTCTTTGGTGTTTAAAATAATAAAAAAATTGTTTTTAATAAAATATGAAATTATCTCTCTCTCCGGTCGGAAATTTGTGTTCTTTAAAACCATGATTTCTAAAAAAAATTAAAATTTTTTTATGTTTAAAACGTGTTTTAAATGTTTTTAGGATCATTTCATACGTTTTAAAGTAAAATGGTTTTGAAATTTTTTTCAAGCTTCCTTTATTAGTTTTCAAATCAATTTTTAAATAAAAAGGTTTTAAAAATGTTTCCAAGATACCATTATGAGTTTTAAGAACTATTTTAAACGAAAAATGTTTTTAAAATACTTTATATTTTAAAGAGAATTTTTCAAATAAGAAAATTCACGTTCTTTAAGAAATGTTTTAAATGATTTTAAATATTAAGTTATATGTTTTCAAAGTGATTTTTATAAAATATGGATTTAGAATATGTTCTATGTTTTAGAAAGTAAATTTCAAAGAAAGGTTATTTTTCTTAAGAATATATCCAAATGATCTTTCAAAATTCTTTTTTATATAAGATGGAATCCTTTGATATATTTTACTATTTATTGGGGATATGATCCAAGAATACTATTAATATGATTTATTTAATGGTTTTTGTTTTGAGGGAATGATGTTTACAACACCTATTTCCCTTCAATAGGTTTTTCTTTAACGGAATGGTTATAAAACCTATCTATTTTCCATATATTATGTTGTGATGAAATGTTAACCCATTTCATTTCATGGGTTATAATTTAATGTTTATAAAACCCATATCTTTTCATGGGTAATGATATGATAAATGTTTTGTTATCTTTTGTACATGCATGTATGATTTTTTCATGTGGTGGTTGGGACCTATATCTCTCTCTAATGAATTGGGTAATGATAAATGTTTTATGTGCTCAAAGGGTCCATGGTAGGGAATACCGTTCTTGAAACGAGAGGGAATCCTAATCCTGAAATAGAAGGATACACAGTAGGGTGTCCCAAGCCAAAAATAAGAAGGTAAATGGGAGGACATCCCAAGCCAGAAACAAGAGGATATCCCAAGACTGAAAAAAGAGTGTACATGGGTGACCATCCCAAGCTCAAAATAAGATGGTACATGGGAGAGAATCCAGTGCTTGAAATAAGAGGGAACACATGTGGTCATCCCAAGCCCAAAATAAGAGGGTACACAGTAGTGCATCTCAATACTAAATTAGTTACATGGATTATTAGCCCATGTCTAACATGTTATGAAGGTCTTGGTAGGTATCCTTGACATAGGATTTTCTATGCTTATGTGTATGCCAAAAAATCCATGTCTTATACCTTTATTATTCTCTCATGGATTCTATTGATTTCTTTGTGATTCATGTATTATGAACTACCAATATTTACACCATGACACTTAATTATGATCTTAAATATGCAGGGTATGAAATTATAATGTTAAGATCATGTTCTCTTACCCTTATGCTCATGTTATGCTTACATATCTCCCTAGTTTACCCTTACTGATAATCTAATCTCTCTCATTTCTTATGTATCATTTCCAAAGGTTATAAATAAAGGTTTTAAGTGGGAGTATTAAAGGGTAATATCTTTAAGGTATATGTTAATGATATTTCATGAAGATAGAAGATTATGTTTCCATGTTTCCAAATGCATTAAACTATTAGGGTCCCCAGGCATGTATTTTTGAAATCTACAAAATATTAATCTAAAATGATGTAATAAACATGTATGTTAAGCCTATGTCTCTATAGTTTTTGTTTTGTGGATTCATCCCATTTTTTATCTCATGTCGAATATTGACTAATTCAATTAACAAGAATTAATTCGCATATTTATAGTTGATTTTCAATTAATTTGCTCATTTTTTGGTTATTAATTCTTCGTTCATTATTCTAACAGAAAAAAATAAAGTCTAAGTTGAACAATGGATTATTTTAATTCCTTTGTTTTTTTATCATGCTTTTCTCCCACTATTATTTTCTCATTTATCAATGGTATTTATTTTGGTTAGTGTCTTGATAAATACCTGGTAATAAATCATTGTGAAAAGGATATTTGGTGAAACTGTTTTATTTCCATAGATTAGGGTTTGAGATTAATAATGGGATCAAGAAGATAATTAAATTACTACAGATTGGTACTAGATCATTGTTCTTAATGGGTGGTTCATCATGTGGTGATGGGATGAATTGGAGGGAGTTATATATGTGATTTGAATGGTCATAATCTTGTAACCAATGATGACTTCGGTGGAGGGAGATGAAAATGGTGGTTGGAACTACACCCCCCCCCCCTCATGAACACATTTTGGAGAAGATGTGGGAGTTCAAAAAATAAATAAAATAATATATTAATTGTGGTTATTATTTTTTTGTTTTTGTTTTTGTTGTGTTTTTGTTGTTGTTGTTGTTGTAAAATTATAAATATCATCATATATTTTTCGTATGATGTCAAACTGATGAGATGCCTTTGAAATCACAACCTTAATATTGAGGCATATGTTTCAATAAAAGTACCTGGTATTTAATTTGGACTTATGGACTAGACCCAAAAAGCATCATTCATGCATGATATGTCTAATTGTTTTCACCGGGTGTGTGTTTTGGACAAGTAAATAGGCTAACTCGGTTATTTTTTCATTAAGACCGCAATAGCATGATCCGTTTGTCCATTCATGGATTTTTTTGTGCCAAATCAATTGATTTACATTTTATCCCTTCATACTGATGACAAACCCGACGCATTCATCATTCTTATGGCCAATCTCATATTTGAGCCCATGAATAGTCTATCCTATGTAGTTTTTCATGAGGAATTCAATTATTCCCATTGTTTTTTGAATAATAGAGATGATATGAGGTGATTAAAGATGAATTCTTCTTTTATCAATTCTTAAACAATATCGGTTGGGTGTTTTCCATCTCTTCGATCAGTGTGGGTGAGTTCCCTTGTTCTGGGATGAATTCAGCAACCCACCCCTATGAGGGTTAGTGCAGTGTTTGTACTTGTACATTAGATGTTTAGATTGACTTGGTGAACTAGATTTGTTATCCTCTAGGAGGCTCAGATTTTATCATAATTCTCATTATTATCCCAAGTTTTGGTTCTTAGTATTTCATCACCAATATACACAGGTGTAATCCCCTATCTAACAGGTTAACCCAGTAGGGTGTGCGGTTTCCCTTAGAGTCCCTTATTGAGATACCTTATCTATGTTTCAATATAATTTTAGTTCCATAATTTTCTTTCTAATAGATATTACCAATGATAATGACCTCTGAGATGTGTTCCATTAGTGTTATCTAGACCAGAGGAGTGAGTTCTCCTAGAATTTTGTATGAACTTAAATCCTTGAGCGGAATCCTAGTATGATTCTTAGATTGGTTGAGACCTTTGATATTGGTTGTCTACTTTGAGTCTATATATATCTAGTTGTTTCTTTTTGAAGTCTCACTTTTCTTAATTGACATGTCTTAGTGGTTATGAGTTGAACCATATTTGATGCTTTGTGTTTGGTGATTTCAGGGTGTCCTACTAAGTATGTTGTACTCACCCCTACATGGGATGTTCCCACATGTGTCCTATCTTAGTAGATAACATACAGTTTGATGTTGTTCTTGGAGGACCAAGAGTAGGCAGATAATGGTGATATTGATGAAATGGTTAGTTCTAGGAATTCATTTTCCAGTAATCCCCTCCATACATTTAATTGGTTTAAATTCCTTTCAATTTTTTATTGGATTTTATTTATACCATTGTACTTTCCACTTTTTTCAAACTCTGTTATATGATAGATGTTATGTGTGCATTGTTGCATAGTTTTTATCCTTTCTATATTACTATAGTAGGATATGTTTTCGTGTGTGCATGTAGTTAGGCTAATTCCTCCCTTATGTGTGATATGCAGACATGGCGCTAGTCACCAGCCACTAAACTATTTGAGGCGAGATTGGGGTGGTTGCAGCCTGAGCCTCAGTGGGTCTAGTCATGACATTAGGGGACAAGGTCTTAGGAAATATAGTGAGTCTCTAGAACATTTTCATTTAAACAACCTCAAACATGGAATTCAAAAATTATTAAAATAATCACATGACCCCTTGAATTGATCTAATGGGTTCTAAAATATTCAATAAAACATTCTAAATATCCTCTACTATTTCTAAGAAATTGTTGAAAATAAATACAGTCCTTCAAAAATTACATGGGATTCTTTAATCTCCTCCTTTGGATTTATTTTCAAATCAATTAAAATTTATCAACTCCACTCACCTATTTTGAATAAATAAAGATATAAAATCATCAAATCACTTCTTTTACCATGTTTTAAGGGTATTGGCACCACAATATCAGATAAAGAAATATTTTTTTGATAATTATATCTCTTTGTGACAATAAATGTTTGTAAAAGTGTCTTAGATGTTGTCTATCTCAATTTACAACATCATTTCTCTACATTTATAAATAAACACATCATCAAATTTAGAAAATATAAAGAAATAGTAGTACCAAACTTCCCCTTTGAAAAATAGGTGTACCACTATCTCTCCATATTTTTAAAATATAATCCAAATCATTCTTGGGGAAGTTACCACACACATTCATGTGATCGGTCAAGGATGTAGATGTATTTGTAGCCTTAATTTAGTGGATTTCTATCTTAGAATTACTTTTGTAAATACATATAAAATTTGATAATTGGTTTAAATGTATTCTAGTTTGATATCCCCATTTTTTTACTCTTTCATATATGAAATTATACCTGATGTCAATGTGTTTTGATCTTGAGTGATGAACAATATTTTTGATAGGTCAATAGTGCTATAATTTTCCTAAGAAATATAGAGTGGCTTCTCAAATTTTACTTTCATATTTCCCAACTAAATTTTCACAAATAGAATCTATTTATAAGATTAAGTTAATTCACAATATTCTAATTCATATTTTCTCAAGGAATCCGAATTTTTATTCTAACTATGAAAACCACAAAAATTTTCACCAAGAATAAAAGTGCCACTAAATATATATTTTCTATTAGTGAAGTCACCATCATAATCTACATCTATGAATACCAACATATTCAACATTGTACTTATTTTGAACATCATTTCATGACTTAATGTTCCTTTTACATATATTGTAATTATTTTTTGTTTCCATTATGTGCGACTCTTTAGGTGCCACACCCTCTACTACGGTTGTCGTATTTATGGATTATTTTGTGATATTTCTGGGTTTTCGTGGTTTTTATGAAGTTCTTAAGGGTGTTTGGGGGTCACAAGAAATCCTAGGTGTAGGCTATATCAATTTTTCACTTGAAAGAGGAATTTAGGGAGTCAAATTATCTAGGAAGAGGTACTCCTAGCTTTAGAGGAAGGCTTAGTGGTGTGAAAAACTCTATCACATCAATAATTGTGTCTTTAATATTTTAATAATTCTATTTTTTATGTCTTTACCCCTATTTGGATTTAACCACTTTGGGTAAATTTTTCATTTCATTCAGCTCCCAAAACTCCCAATAGATCATCCCTTTTGACTCCCCTCCTATTTTGTGTGGTTTTTATGTACTTTACTCATGATTTGTGCAGGATTATTCAAGATAAATCCATCCAAACCTCTTCTTCTCTTAATTGTTTACCCTCATCCTTCTTTATCTTTTCCAAATATGGTCTTAGAGGCATAATAATTTATTCATCAAAAATTTTATTTGGTTTTTTATTTATTTTAAGGTTCATAATTGTTTATTAGATGTTTCTCTTGCCTTGAAATTGATAATTAACACCTCTCTTCATGGAAATGGTGGGCTTCTATTGATTTGAGGTAGGTTTCCCCTTGTATCGACCATTAATTTCAAGAAATGTGATTTATTATACTTTTAAATTTATATTTTGGTAATCACTTCATAATATTAATTAATATTTTTTGGTTTTTGAGAAGAAAGTGATTAATTATTTTGGTTTTAATTGAAAATGAAGGGTTTACCCTTATTTTAAAGTTGAATAGTATGTTTTACTTGGCCTCTCACACTAAGTATTTTATAAATTTACTAAATGGAAAATATTAATGAATTTTGTGATTTTAAATGGTTTTATATTTTTCTAATACATTTCTAATTGTTCTCTGGAGTTTTTAGGAGGCGTTTTCTGTTATTCCAAGTAAGATGATAATTTTAAAGAATGATTATGGGGCTCAGTTGTCACTTTAAAATAGTTATTTACTGATTAAAATTACATTGAAATACACTACTATTCTTGTGTGTTTTTAAATAGATGATAGTTTCCATGGTATAAGACACATTTATTATAGTTATTATTTTGAAAGTAGGGGTTATTTCTAAGAGTGTGCTCAAGAGTAAGGTTTTCTTATGATTTTTTTTATAATGAATCTATATTTATATTATTGTTTGATACTACTTCTTAGATCACCCCCATTATATACATATCCTAGGAACTGGGAGTGGATAGTGGAACTTTTTTGAACACATACTACACTAGCCTAGGATCATGCTCTGTATAGTGAATCCTAGTAAGACTGTCTCTACTTGGGGAGTTTCCTCCCGGTTTGTCCAACTAGAATATTATTGAGTATTAGGTTTGTTATATTTTATCAGGTGAACTAATATAATGAATCATGTTTTGTATGTTCTACACATTCCCCTAATATCCTTTGTACTCCCATGATCAAATGTACTTGGTTTTTTATATTGGTTACTTTATTTTAATTATTGTGATAGTAGACTAGATATTATTTCATGTTACCCTTGATTTATTTTTATAGTTGTTATTATTATCATATCGAGTCCATATTTTGTTTTAATGAAAATAACAAATGGTTTAATACATTTTTAAAATTGGTTTTAAAACTCCCTCACTACCACTTATTTTATGAACACCTTTTAAAAGTTTTTTTATAAAAATAGAACTTTGAATAGTTAAGTTCTAAGGAAATACTATTTAAATTAATTTTACCACGTGTTTAAATGGATTTAGTTTTAAATAAAAAAGGCAACCAACTATTATTTGTTTCTAAAACTAAAAGAGAAAAATATATGCCTTGCCAATTGTATTTTTTAAAATTACCATGTATTAGAAATTTTATTTATAGGTAATACATGGGGAATGGTTTTTTTGTATAACTACTGATCATTGTTCTTATAATTATATATGTTTTAGTTTCAGATTCTAGGTCCAGTTCTAGTCAGTCATCAAACATTTGTGATTTGAGGTTGGATGGGGCCTCATGGAGTCCTGAAAATATTATTCTGGGTACTTTATTTATTTTTACCATAGTTTTATCAACATAATATTCCCATTTTTATTTAATTATTCCCTTGTTTTACATTTTGTTTTTTGTCAGTTGTTTTTTTTTTGTTATTTATCATTTGGTTATACCTATTTGTAAAAATATTTTTTTCTAGTGCATGTAATTTTGATGTTAAAAGTGTCCCTTCTATAATTTTGGTAAACATTAAATTTTTTTATTTATATTTATTAGGAAACAATTTTCTAACTAGATACTCCTTAATTCCTCATAACTAGTTTTCATCCTACGGAAATCAAGAACATGCTCGGACTATGTCACGGGCCGGCTCGGGTGCCCAGTTTATGGGTGGCCCAGATTTGATTTTTAAAAAATGGTATTATATCGTAAGTTCTTATGAGGGTTTAGTTTTTAGATAAAACAATTTATTTTGGGAGAAATTGTATATTATAGGTAGGATTCTAGAAACTCAAGACATATTTATGGGAAGGATTTAGCAATATCTTTACAATTTAGACCTCAAGTTACTATGGGTTGCCGAGTTTTATGTCTGTAATTTCGAGTATTCTTTAATTATTACAGGTTTATTTTGTTTTGTATTGATGGTTTTAAAAAAATATTATATTTGGATAATTAAAGGGATTCCTATATTTTTTGGGATATGGAAATTATAGTGGACTTGGTGATACATTGTTATCTCACATGTTATGGAAAACCATATGGAGCCTGAGTATAAAGTTTTGTATAGGTGTTATTAATAGTTATATGACTAACTCATGGTCCACCAAACCATTTTTTCAAGTTATCCATAACCACTAGTCCCTAATAAGTATATTTTAAATTGTGTGGTGTTTTACCTATTTACATATATTGTAAAGAGATTTTGAAAGAGATATTGGATTTTCAATTGGAAAAATCCATTTATAAATTACTAAAGAAACCATTAAAAATAGGGAGAGATGGATTTGATATTTTAAAATTTAAGGGATGGTTTTAAAATTAAAATGGTTGTGTTTTGGAATATAAAAAAAACATGGTAATTGATGTTAGTTTGTGTTAAAAAATGTGGGAGTTATTTTTTTAAATGTTATTCCAAAATAATTAGTTACTTGATTCTAAATAGTTGAAATATAGTTTAAAATTTAATAATGTGGGGTTTTAGTGATATTTTTATATGTTTTTATTGGATTCTTTTAGACTTTTTAAATGTAAATGTGGTTCTAAGGGTAAATATTAATTTTTAAAATGGATTAAGAGGATTTAAAATTGTGTTGAAAGAAAGGTGATGTTTTTTATTTCAATAAAAATTTCTATATAGGATTTAAGAAATGAAACATTTATTTTTAATGTTGGTTTTTTAGTTAATAAAGAAGTTTTTGATAAAAAATTACAAGGGGAATATTGTTTTTATAACTCATTAATGTTTTAATAATGAATTTTATAATTTTCAAATTATTTTTTAAAGAAAACATTAAGATTATAAACCAGGGTGTATAATTGTAACATCCCAGGTAAATAATGAAATATGACATTTTCATATTTATTAATATTTGAAAATTAAATATTAATTTTACTTTAAAGGGTATTTCTATGTTCGATGGCATACCCTATATGCAACAATGGGTTTTTTTTGAAATCTTACGTTGCAAACTATAAAATGATATTATTATTTTAAATAGTAGTTAATGCCTAGTCGTTGTATTGACATGAATGAATATAAATAACTACAATAAGAATATACATGTTTTTTAAATGTTTTTACATTTATCCAATAAAAGTTAGAGGCTTAAAATAAGTAAAGAATTCGATTTTAAGCACAAATACTCTAATATTCACTAAAAGGTTGATTTACAGCCTTTTGATGGTGAACACACTTTAAATCTAGTTTTGGTCAGTTTTATATGTTCTATTTGACAAAATAAAATTCTTCTTTATATTTGAGACATCAAAATTTATTTTGGGTAAATTTTTGGTATTTTTCTGATAAAGTTCATTTTTTAATGAATAGTGAAAAATATTGTATTTTAATTCAAAACTTCCTTTTAATATAATTTAATAATATGGTTATATTATATTTTTAATTAGTTTTAAAGTTAAATTATAATACAATTTTACCATTTAATCCAATTTTTATTATTGAATTAATTTCACTTTGAAATTGGATATAAACAAGTGCCAATCTTTTGATAGTTATTATTTCTTCAAAACACGCTTTTTGTTTTGACAATGAGAATTAATTTTAAATTAATTAATGCTACTTTTATGTTGTGAATTTGGTAAAATAGACATAATTTTTGAATTTTTAATATAAAATATATCTCAGGCTGAATTTTTCGTATTTTTCTAAAAAAACATCAATTTTTGATGAATAGTGAAACCACTTAGTAGTAGTTAAAAAAACTGACTTCACATTTAAATGAAATTTTACCTCTTCTGTGAATTGAATTTCAAAAATCCAACATACATGTTTGTTATTAGTAATTAAAATTTGGTTCAATAAGATGAAAATAATTTTTGGTGAATAGTAACTTGTGACTTCTATTTACCATGGTTAAAGGGTAAATCTAGTAAATAAGGGTAATCAAATATTATTATAATAATATAAAATTACCATAAAATGTGTAAAAATATTCTTGGTTGATATATATCCGACCATTGGCATTATTGGGTCGATTTAGGGACCCCATGGAGCCACTTATGAGTGATAATGACACTTTAATTTATTTAATTAAAGTAAAGGAAAAAATGACATAAACAAATATCTTTTAGTAAATCAATTTTTACATGGAATTATATAAGTCATCCTTTCAATTATAAATATTCATTTGAAATCTGAAAAGATTTCATGCATCATGGTATTTTTTTATAATTTTTTTCCATCAAATAAGTTAAATTATTTTGGACACAATAATGATGTAGTATTTACCTCATTAATAAATAATTTAAATAAATAAGATTATAATGATTAAATTAATATCCAAAACCTCTAAAATTATTATTGGATAATTTTATTTCGAACATGAATCATCTTATCTTTGAATTTAATGATTTTTGGACCTTTTAAAACCGAATATAAGTTTATAATAAAATAATTGTTTCAAACTTTCCTAAATAGCCCCTCCCCCCCCCCTTATAAAAGGACACAACTTCTAACTCAATACTCACACCTCTCAAGTCCCTTGGCTCGTCTGAACCCTACCCAAATAAGCTCTCAAGATCCATATCTTCCACCTAAAATACTTAACTTATGTATAAGTCACTTCAAGAATTCCTTTTGGTTCAAACCAAAGGGAGTTACCCGAATTAAAGGTAAAAGTTTCTCTTATATTATTTTGTTTTATTTTGTTTTATTTTAATTCTCAAACCCCCTAAACAATTTTCATTAATTTATTTTATAACAAAAACAGTATACTCAATATACTAGTATGTTTTTATAATAATTATTCGAACAACACTTACACACACCTCCATCTAATGGGTAAAGAACATACTGTTTCTTTGGACAGTGAACTAATACCTCATGAAACGATGATTGTTCAAATATCTCCATCCGCCTCTCATGGAGGCCATTATTATGGAACTATATTTATATATTATATTTATTATATTTATATTGTTTATATTCTTCTGTATTTTTCATTTAGATAATGCCTTTATGGTTTCCATAGTGGGTAAATACGATAATCTCATTTGAGGAAGTGTGGACTACTACCCACTCAAAGTGATATGACTCGTTCATTCCATTTGTAGAATGTATAAAGGGTAGAGTTAATGAAATTGTATATGATATTATACTTGAATTATAATATACTTATGTATCATTAATTTTTCATTCTATTACATTATGAAATAGAAATGGAAGTACCGTTCATGCGTAAGTACGGATTACCGTCTCCATGAATGGTGCATTTCATTTTTTATCTCCAAATGTTATGTACTATTATAAATACATGTATATACTGGATATATATGATATATATGACATATAAATCAAGAATATCATTATGGATATAATGAGATTTTGACCACATGAACAACTTGTAATTATAAGAAGTCCATTTTTGACTCAAGTACCAAATATCGACAATATGACCATTATTAACATAAATGATTACATAATGTTTATAACATGGTAATAAGTGATTTAAAAGGAATTATAAGATTGATAAAATTATTCTTAATCAATTATAAATTAACTTTATTTTATTATTTAGGAGATTAAAGAATGAATGGGTCAAGTTGGACACGAGATAAGGGACTTCGTCTTAATCTCCTTTCATTGAGGCATGTTTTGTTTTAATTCATGAATTTATTTTATATGTTGTATTAACACATTTTAATTTTCATTTAATTTAAAGGGAATATTTTTCTATGAAGTGTTTTACTAAATGACAAAACAGAATGTTTCTTTTAATGTATGTAGGGACAATGACCATCAGCTACCGTGAGTATTATTTGATCTTTGTCTTCATTAACAAGCCACAATTTTTTTTAAAAGGAAAATAAATAACATATAAACTTTTATGTATTTTGGTATTGAAAATGGCTTTGATAATAGATTTTTTGTGTCAATATATTTAAGCGATGTATTGTGATTGAAATTTGGAAATTGTTTCCTTCCTTTATATTTGTTTTATGTGTTATGATTTTATAATGGTACTTGGACATTTGATGGGTGGTTGCGTGATAAACCAAATGACGGGTGGTGCCGTGATAAAAAAGAACAGGTGGTTAAGTTATAACCTCCAATTCATTGGGTATGTAATTTGGTTGTATGGATATTAAATTTAGTGATATGTGTGGAATTGGACCACATGGTTATTCCATTTAAGTATGTTTATGTCCCAAGTTACCTTTATATGTTATGTGTTCTTTATATGGGTTTTATGGTAATATTTTGGTTAAAAAGGGTAGGAAATTATATTTTATTCAGTGAATAGTATTTACTACTTCATAATGGTTAAAAGTATTACTTATGATAATGTATTCAATCTTTACTTGATCGTTCAAATAAAACTAACAGTTTTTCTTCTTTATGTCTCCGTTACTGGTCTTTTTATGCTTATCCCAAGTTTTTGAAATGTTTTCCAAATGACATAAATTGTAATAGGGACAACGATGGGATCAAGGAAAAGTCATGATGTCTAAAACATGGAACTAGACCTGACTCTTTTTTTCAATAATTTTTATTTTGTTAAAAAAATGGAAACCGATAGATGTGTCTATATGTAATAGTCAAGTTGCTATGTATTTGTTATGACCTAATTCTCTAAATGTATAAACCTGAAAACATCCTCAATGTGAATTATTGACTTAATTAAAGAATATGTAATGTTTAAGGCCAGGTCCTAATAATTGGTATCAGAGGTCTATTTTGACAACTTTAAGAGTTGGGGTATTATTAAATTAATTTCCATAATTTAATTCATGGTAATAATGAAATGATATAGCATTTACAGATTACCATGTTGCTTCACCTAAAAATTTATGTGTTAAGAATTGTTTTTCCTAGAGGAAATAGGGAAGCTATGTTGGGAAGGAATAAAGAGGGAAATATACTTTCAATGTCAGTATCCAGAGATGGTCGGAATTAGAATTGAACAGTTTTTTGTAGTGATAGATCAGTTAAATCATGTGATAAATGGTGGTTGTGTTTATTGATGATATTTGGGTTTATTATAAAATCAAAGAGGATCATGAAAGTCATTTAAGGGTTGTCTTGAAAACCATAAAATAAAATAAAATGTATGGTAAATTTAGTAAGTGTGAGTTTTGGTTACAACAAATTTCTTTCCTTGGTCACATTGTTTCAAAAAATGGCATAACTATTGATCGTGTTAAAACAAAAAAAAAATTGAAGAATGTCCAAGACCCACAAATATAACCGAGATCCGTATCTTTCTTGGTTTATAAGGTTATTACCGAAGGTTTGTTGAGAATTTTTCACAGTTATCTAGTCCAATGACTAAGTTAAATCGAAAAGGTGTAAAGTTAATTTGGACAAAAGAATGTGATGATTGTTTTTATGAATTGAAATGAAGATTGGTGAATGCTCCAATTTTGGAACTACCTTCCATAAATGGTGAATTTGTTATTTATAGTGATTCTTAATTGAATGGACTTGGTTGTTTCCTTATACATAATGATCGGGTAATATCTTATGCTTCACGTTAGTTGAAACCTCATGAGTTAAATTACCCTATACATGATTTGGAATTAGTTGCTGTTGTTTTCACTTTAAAATTTTGGAGGCATCATTTTTATGGATTAAAGTGTGAAATATTTACCAATCACAAAAGATTAAAGTATATATTCACTCAAAAATAATTGAACATGAGACAGAGGTGATAGTTGGAATTAATCAAGGATTATTATCGCACGATCCTTTACAATCTGGGAAAAGAAAATAAAGTGGATGATGCTTTGAGTCAAAAAAAAGTATTACTTCATTAACCATGCTACGTTTGGAACGATATCCTTTGGTTTTTGATTTGATGAACTTTGGTATAGAAGTTCTTGGTGCAATAAATTCTTCTGTATTTTTTTAGGTGTCAGTGAGATCATCTCTATCAAACAGGATTAATCAAGCCCAAAAGGAATATAGTGAGTTGCAGAAAAAGGTATAGTTGGTTCAAAAGAGTAAGCTTCCTGATTTTAACTTTGATAGTGATTATGTTTTGAGATTTTTAAAGAGATTATGTGTGCCTTGTGATTTATAGTTGAAGAATGAGTTGTTATGTGAAGCTCATAGTTCCCCGTTTTTTTCATCCTGGTAGTACTAAGATATACAGAGATCTTCAAGAGTATTACTGGTGGGATGGAATGAAAAGAGATATTACTGATTTTACTGTGAAGTGTTTGACCTGTCAGTAGGTTAAAATAGAGTGGCAGTTAATTAAAGTGATGCTTCAGACTTTACTTGTGCCATAGTGGAAATGAGAAAATATATTTGTGGACTTCATTTTGGGATTACCAAAGACATATCGAGGTAACAATGCAATCTGGGTTATTGTTGATTGGTTGACTAAATCTGCTCATTTCCTTCCTATTCGAGATACATTTTCTCTAGATCAATTTTATCGGTTTTATGTTAAAGATATATTCAGGTTTCATGGTGTTCCCCTCTGTATTGTATCTGATCATGATCCCAGGTTTACTTCTAACTTTTGTAAAGGCCTTCAGAAGACTTTGGTTACTGAATTAAATTTTAGTACAACATTTCATCCACAATCATATGGGCATTCAGAACGAACAATTCATACCTTGGAGGATATGTTATGTGCTTTCTCGATGGATTACCAGGTAAGTTGGGACCAACAACTTTCTTTGGTTGAATTTTTTTATAATAACAGTTTTCATTACATTATACAGATGGCTCTGTTTGAAGAATTATGTAGAAAACGTCTTAGAACTCTAGTTTTTTGGGATGAAGTAGGTTAAAGGAAGCTGATGGGACCAGAATTAGTAGAATAGATGGCAGAAAAAGTTCAGTTGATTCAGAGGCACATGAGAATAGCTCAGAACAGGCATAAAATTTATGCAGATAATCGAAGGAAGGATCATTCTTTTGAGGTAGGCGATCATGTATTTCTCAATGTTTCTCCATGGAATACTGTGATGTTTTTTGGTAAGAAGGGAAAGTTGAGTATGAGGTTCATTAGACCTTATGAAATCCTGGAGAAAGCTGGATCAGTTGTGCACAAAGTGGATTTACCTCCATGTTTTTTCCAAGTACACAATGTTTTTCATGTTTCAATGTTGAGAAAGTATATTCCAGATCTATCTCATGTTTTGAGCCCAGTGGTAGTTCAGTTGGAAGAGAATCTCCCTTATGAGGAACAACCAGTCCATATTCATGGCCGTAGAGACGAAGTGTTGCGGAATAAAGTAATTCACCAGGTAAAGGTTTTTTGGAAAAACTATATGGTTGAAGAGGCAACTTGTGAATCTGAAAATTCTATGAGGGATAAATACCCCCACTTATTTGATAAGTGAATAAAAATTGTGAGGATGCAATTTCCAAAAGGGGGGAAGGATGTAACATCCCAGGTAAATAAAGAAATATGAAATTTTCATATTTATTAATATTTGAAAATTAAATATTAATTTTACTTTAAATGGGATTTCAATATTCGACGGCGTGCTCGATACGCAACAATGAGTTTCTTTGAAATATTACAGTGCACACAAATAAAATAATATTATTATTTTAAATGGTAGTTAATGCATTGTAGTTGTATTGGCGGGAATGAATAGAACTAACTACAATATGATTATCCGTGTTTGTAAAAAGTTTTTATATTTATCCAATAAAATTTATAGGCTTAAAATAAGTAAATGATTCTATTTTAATCATAAATACTCTAATATTCACTAAAAGGTCGATTTACAACCATTTGATGGCGAACCCTCATTAAATATAGTTTTGGTCACTTTTATATGTTATATTTGACAAAATAAAATTCTTTATTATATTCGGGACATCAAAATTTATTTTGGGTAAATTTTTGGTATTTTTCTAATAAAGTTCATTTTTAATGAATAGTGAAAAATATTGTATTTTAATTCAAAACTGCCTTTTAATATAATTTATTTATATGGTTAGATTATCTTTTTAATTGGTTTTAAAGTTTAATTATAATATATCTTTACAATTTAATCCACTATTGGTCATTGGAATTAATTTCATTTTGAAATTGGACATAAACAAGTGTCAATCTTTTGATAGTTATTACTTCTTAAAAACATGCTATTTGTTTTGATAACGAGAATTAATTTTAAGTTAATTAATGGAACTTATATGTTGTCAATTTGGTAAAATAGAAATAATTTTTTAATTTGGAATATCAAATATAACTTTGGCAAAATTTTTGGTATTTTTCTGAAAAACTACAATTTTTGATGAATAGTGAAACCACTTAGTAGTAGTTAAAAAACTGACTTTTTATTTAAATGAAATTTTACAACTTCAGTGAATTAAAGTTAGAAAATATGACATACATGGTTGTTATTATTAAGAAAAATTAGGTTCAATAAGATGAAAATATTTTTTGTTAAATAGTAACTTTTGACTTTTATTTACCACGGTTAAAGGGTAAATCTAGTAAATAAGGGTAATAAAATATTATTATTATAATATAAAATTACCCTAACATATGTCCTAATCCTATTAGTTGATAAATATCTGACCATGGGAATCCTTGGTCGATTTTGGGACCCCATGGACCCACTTATGGGTGATAATGACACTTTATTTTAATTAAAGTAAAGGCAAAAATCACATAAACAAATATCTTTTAGTAGATCAATTTTTACTTGGGGTTGTATAAGTCATATTTTAGACTATAAATATTCATTTTAAAGATCAAAATATTTACTACATCATGGTATTTTTTTGTAATTTTTAGACATCAAATAAATTAAATTATTTATGACACAATAATGATACAGTATTTACTTTGTTAATAAACGATTAAAATAATATCCAAAACCCATCCAATTCTTATTGGATGATTTTATTTCGACCATGAGTCATCATATCTTTGACTTTGATGATTTTTGGACGTTTTTAAACTGAAGATAAGTTTATAATAAAATAATTGTTTCAAACTTTCTTAAAGAGCCCCTCCTCCCCCTTATAAAAGGACACCACTTCTAACCCATTCCTCACACCTCTCAAGCCTCTTGGCTCATCCAACCCCTACCCAAATAATCTATCAAGATCCTTATCTTTCACTTAGAAGCCTTAACTTAGGTATAAGTCACTTCAAGAAGTCCTTTTGGTTCAAACGAAAAGGAGTTACCCGAATTAAAGGTAACAATTTCTCTTATATTCTATTGTTTTATTTTGTTTTATTTTACTTCTCCAACCCCCTAAACACTTTTTATTCCATTATTTTATAACGAAAATAGTATCCTAAATATACTAGGTTGTTTTTATGAGAATTAATTGAACTACACTTACACACACCTCCATCTAATGGGTAAAGAACATATTGTTTCTTTAGACGACGAACTATTACCTCACGAAATGTTGATTGTTCAAATATCTCCAACCGCCTCTCCTGGTGGCCATTATGATTTCACTGTATCAATATATGAAATATATTATACTTATATTTTTTCTATGCTTCAGTAGTTTTCATTTATATAATTCCTTTATGGTTTCCATAGTGGATAAATACGATAATATCATTTGAGGAAGTACGGACTATCGCCCCCTCAAAGTGATATGACTCGTTCATGCCTTATGTAGAATGTATAAAGGGTAGAGTTAATGAAATTATATATGATATTATACTGGAATTATAATATACTTATGTATCATTAATGTTTCATTCCATTACAATACGAAATAGAAATGGAAGTAGCCTTCATGCGTACGTACGGTTTACCGTCTCCATGAACGGTGCATTTCAATTCTTATCTCCAAATGTTATGTACTATTATAAATACATGTATATAATAAAAATATATGATATATATGATATCTAAATAAATAATATCATTATTTATATAATGAAATTTTGACCGCATGAACAACTTGTAATTATAAAAAGTACATTCTTGACTCAAGTACCAAATATTGAAAATATGACCATTATTAACTTAAATGATTACATAATGTTTATAACATGGCAATAAGTGATTTAAAAGGAATGATAAACTTGAAAAAAGTATTCTTAAGAAAGTATAAATTAATTTTATTTTATTATTTATGAGATTAAAGAACAAATGGTTCAAGTCGGACACAAGGTAAGGGACTTCATCTCAATCTCCTTTCATTGAGGCATATTTTGTTTTAATACATGACTTTATTTTATAAATTTTATTAACACCATTAAATTTGCATTTCATTTAAATGGAATCCTTTTCTACGAAGTGTTTTACAAAATGAAAAAATAGAATGTTTCTTTTTACATAAGCGGTGACAACGACCTTCAGCCGCCGTGAGTATTAATTGATCTTTGTCTTCCTTAACAAGCTGTAATTTTTTTTAAAAGAAAGATAAATACCATATACGCTTTTATGTATTTTGGTATTGAAAATTGTTTTGATAATGGATTTGTTATGTCAAAATATTTAAGTGATATATTTTGATTGAAATGTGGAAATGTTTTCATTACTTTATATTTGTTTTATGTGTTATGATTTTATAATGGTACTTAGACATTTGATGGGTGGTTACATGATAAACCAATTGACGGGTGGTGCCATGATAAACTAGGATGGGTGGTCATGTTATAACCTCCAATGCATTGGGTGTGGAAGTTGGTCATATGACTATTCTATTTAGTGATACGTGTGCAAGTCGACCTAATGGTTATTCCATTTAAGTATGTTTATGTCCCAAGTTACCTTTATATGTTATGTGTTCTTTATATGAATTTTATGGTAATATTTTGGTTTCAAAAGGGTAAGAAATGATCTTTTATTCAGTGAAGATTATTTAATACTTCATAATGTTGAAAAGTATTACTTATGATAAAGTATTCATCGTTTACTTGATTGTTTAAAAAAAACTAAGAGTTTTTCTTCTTTGTGTATCCCTTACTGACCTTTTTATTCTAATCCCATGTTTTTGAAATGTTTTTCAGAAGACATAAAGTGGAATAGGGTCAAGGATGGGATAAAGGAAAAGTCATGGTGTCTAAAACATAGAACTATACATGACTCTTTTTTTCATGAATTTTTATTTTGTGACAAAAATTGAAACTGGGTTGATGTGTCTATATGTAATATTCAAGTTGTTATGTATTTATTAAGGCCTAATTATCTAGAGATAAAACCTAAAAATATCCTCCATGTGAATTATTAACTTAATTAAAGAATGTGCAATGTTTAAGGCCAGGTCCTTAAAGTTAGTATCAGAGGTCAGTTTAGACAAATTTAGGAGTTGGGGTATTGTTAAATTAATGTCCATAATTTAATTTATGATAATATTGAAATGATATACTATTTACATATTACCATGTTACTTCGCCTAAGATATTTATGTATTAAGAATGGTTTTTCTTAGAGGAAATAGGGAAGCTATGATGAGAAGGAATATATAGGGAAATGGCCTTTCAAAGTCAGTATCTGGAGAAGGTCAGAATTAGAATTGAATAGTTTGTTGTAGTGAAAGATTAGTTGACTCAGGTGATAAATGGTGGTTGTGTTTATTGATGATATTTTTGTTTATTCAAAAAGAAAATAGGAACATGAAAGTCATATAAGGGTTGTTTTGAAAGCCTTAAAAGAAAATAAACTATATGAGAAATTCAGCAAGTGTGAGTTTTGGTTACAAAAAATTTCTTTCCTTGGTCACATTGTTTCAAAAAATGGAATAAATATTGGCCCAACTAAAACAAAGGTTTTTGAAGAATGGACAAGACCCACCAATATAACTGATATCCGTAGTTTTCTTAGTTTAGGATGTTATTACTAGAGGATTTTTGAGAATTTTTCACGGTTATCTAGTCCAATGACTAAGTTAACTTGAAAAGGTGTTAAGTTCATTTGGACAAAAGAACGTGATGATTGTTTTTAGAAATTGAAAAGAAGATTGGTGAATGCTCCAGTTTTGGCACTACCTTCCATAAATGTGATTTTTTTATTTATAGTGATGCTTTTTTGAAAGGACTTGGTTGTGTCCTTATGCAGAATGATCAGGTAATTACTTATGCTTCACGTCATTTGAAACCTCATTAGTCAAATTACCCTACACATGATTTGGAAATAGCTATTGTTTTTTTCTATAAAATTTTGGAGGAATCGTTTTTATGGAGTAAAGTGTGAAATATATACCAATCATAAAAGTTTAAATTATATATTCACTCAAAATTAATTTAACATGAGACAGAGGAGATGGTTGGAATTAATCAAGGATTATGATTGCACGATCCTTTACCATCCGAGAAAAGAAAATAAAGTGGCTGAGGATTTTAGTCGAAAAAGTAATGCTTCATTAACCATGCTATGTTTGGAACGATATAATTTGGTTTTTCATTTGAAAAACTTTGTCATAGAAGTTGTTGGTTCAGGAAATTATTTTGTATTGTTTCAGGTGATAGTGAGATCATCTCTATCAAAAAAAATTAAAAAAGCGCAAAAGGAAGACATTGAGTTGCAGAAAATGGTAGAGTTGGTTCAGAATGGTAAGTTGCCTGATTTTATCTTTGATAATGATTGTGTTTTGAGATTTAGAAAGAGATTATGTGTGCCTTTTGATTCATAGTTCAAGAATGAGCTATTTTGTGAAGCTCATAGTTCCCCATTTTCAGTTCATCCTGGTAGTACTAAGATGTACAGTGATCTTCGGGAGTATTATTGGTGGGATGGAATGAAAAAAGATATCTATGATTTTACTATGAAGTGTTTGACCTATCAATAGGTTAAAGCAGAGCGGTAGTTGCTGAAAGGGGTGATTCAGTATTTATCGGTACCAGAGTGGAAATGAGAAAATATATCCATGGATATCATTTTGGGATTACCAAAGACATCTCGAGATAACAATGCAATCTGGGTTATTGTTGATTGATTGACTAAATATGTTCATTTCCTTCCTATTCGAGATACTTTGTATCTATATCAACTTTCTTGGTTGTATGTTAATGAGATAGTCAGGTTACATGTTGTTCCCTTCTCCATTGTATCTAATCGTGCTCCCAGGTTTACTTCTATGTTTTGGAAAGACCTTCAGAAGCCTTTGGGTACTGAATTAAATTTTAGTACATCTTTTCATCCTTAATCAGATGATAAGTCAGAACAAATAATTCAGACCTTGGAGGATATGTTACGTGATTTCTCGATGGATTACCTGGTAATTTGGGACCAACATCTTTCTTTGGTTGAATTTTCTTAAAATAACAGTTTTCATTATAGTATATCGATGGATCTGTTTCAATAATTATATGTAAAGTGTTGTCAAACTCCAGTTTTTTGGGATGAAGTAGGTGAAAGGAATATGATGGGACTAGAAATTGTAGAAGAGATGGTAGAAAAAGTTCAGTTGACTCAGAATCACATGAGAACAGCTCAGAGCAGGCAGAAAAGTTTTGTGGTTAATTTAAGGAAGGATATTTCTTTTGAGGTAGGTGATCATGTCTTTCTCAAAGTTTCTCCATGGAAGAGTGTGATGCATTTTGGTAAGAAGGTAAAGTTGATTCTAAGGTTTATTAGACCTTATGAAATCCTCGAGAAAGTTGGATCAGTTGCGTACAAAGTTTCTTTACATCCATTTTTGACCCAGGTACACAATTTTTTTCATGCTTCAATGTTGAGAAAGTATATTCCAGATCCATCTCATGTTTTGAGACCAGAGGTAGTTTAGTTGGAATGGAATATCTCTTATGAGGAAAAACCAGTCCAAATTCATGATCGTAGAGAGAAAGTGTTGCAGAATAAGGTAATTCAATAGGTAAAGGTTTTTTTGGAAAACCCATATGGTTGAAGAGGCAATGTGGGAATCTGAAAATGCTATGAGGGATAAATATCCCCACTTATTTGATAAGTGAATAAAAATTGTGAGGACACAATTTCTAAAAGGGGGGAAGGGTGTAACATCCTAGGTAAATAAAGAAATATTAAATTTTCATATTTTTTAATATTTGAAAACTAAATATTAAATTTTACTTTAAACGGGATTGTTATGTTTGATGGCGTACTCGATACGCAACAACGGGTTTCTTTGAAATCTTACGTTGCACACTAATAATATCATATTATTATTTTAAATGGTACTTAACACCTAACTGTTGTATTGGAATGAATTAATAGAACTAACAAAAATATTAATATACAGGCTTTTTAAATGTTTTTACATTTATCCAACAAATTTTAAGGGATTAAAATAAGTAAATAATTCGATTTTAAGCATAAATACTCTAATATTCACTTAAAGGTTGATTTACCACCTTTTGATGGAGGACCCACTTTAAATCTATTTGCGCTCACTTTTATATGTTCTATTTGACAAAATAAAATTCTTCTTTAGATTCATGACATCAAAAATTATTTTGGGTAAATTTTTTGTATTTTTCTGATAGAGTTCATTTTTTAATAAATAGTGAAAAATACTGTATTTTAATTCAAAACTGCCTTTTAATCTAATTTATTTATATGGTTAGATTATCTTTTTAATTGGTTTTAAAGTAAAATTTGAATATATTTTTACCATTTAATCGAATTTTGGTCATTGGAATTAATTTCACTATGAAATTGGACATAAACAAATGTCAATCTTTTGATAGTTATTGTTTCTTAAAAACACGTTTTTTGTTTTGACAACGAAAATTAATTTTAATTTAATTAATAAAACTTTTAGGTTTTGAATTTGGGAAAATAGACATAATTTTTGAATTTTGAATTTCAAATATATTTTAGGCTGAATTTTTGAAATTTTTCTTAAAAAAATCAATTTTTGATGAATAGGAAACCACTTAGTAGTAGTTAAAAAAACTGACTTTTCATTGAAAAGAAATTTTACCACTTTTGTGAATTGAATTTATAAAATCTGACATACATGTTTGTTATTAGTAAGTAAAATTTGGTTCAATAAGATGAAAATAATTTTTTGTGAATAGTAACTTTTGACTTTCATTTACCATGGTTAAAGGGTAAATCTAGTAAAAAAGGATAATCAAATATTATTATAATAATATAAAATTACCCTAACATGTGTCCTAATCCTATTGGTGGATAAATATCCTACCATGGGATCCTTGGGTCGATTTTGAGACTCCATGGGGCCACTTATGAGTAATAATGATACTTTATTTTAATTAACTTAAAGTAAAGGCAAAAATGACATAAACAAATATCTATTAGTAAATTAATTTTTACATGGGGTTATATAAGTCATCATTTCAACTATAAATATTCATTTGAAAGATAAAAATATTTCCTAAATAATATTATTTTATTATAATTTTTAGACATTAAATAAATTAAATTAATTATGACACAATAATGATGCAAAATTTACCTCATTAATAAATGGTTTAAATAAATAAGATTATAAAATTAAAATAATATCCAAAACCTATCCAATTATTATTGGATGATTTTATTTTGTTCATGAGTCATTTTATCTTTGACTCTATTGATTTTTGGACCTTTTGAAACTGAAGATAAGTTTATAATAAAATAATTGTCTCAAACTTTCCTAAAGAGCCCCTCCTCCCCCTTATAAAAGGACACCACTTCTAAACCATTCCTCACACTTCTCAGGCCCCTTGGATCATAAAAACCCTTCCCAAATAATCTTTAAAGATCCATCTCTTCCACCTAGAAGCCTTACCTTAGGCAAAAGGCACTTCAAGAAGTCCTTTTGGTTCAAACCAATGGGAGTTACCCAAATTAAAGGTCATGGTTTCTCTTATATTCTTTTGTTTCATTTTGTTTTATTTTACTTCTCCAACCCCCTAGAAACTTTTTATTCCTTTATTTTATAAAAAAATAAGTATCCTCAATATACTTGGTTGTTTTATGAGAAGGATTAGAACTACACTTACACACACCTCCATCTAATGGGTAAAGAACATATTGTTTCTTTGGACGGCGAACTACTGCCGCACGAAACAATGATTATTCAAATATCACCAAGCACCTCTCATGGTGGCCATTATGATGGAACTGTATTTATATATGATAAATATTATATGTATATTGTTTCTATTCTTCTGTATTTTTCATTTATAGAATGCCTTTATGGTTTCCATAGTGGGTAAATATGATAATCTCATTTGAGGAAGTGCGGACTACCACTCCCTCAAAGTGATATAATCATTCATGACTTATTTACAACGTATAAAGGGTAGAGTTAATGAAATTATATATGATATTATACTTGAGTTATAATATACTTATGTATCATTAATTTAACATTCCATTACATCGCAAAATAGAAATGGAAGTAGCGTTCATGCGTACGTACGGCTTACCGTCTCCTTGAACGGTGCATTTCATTTCATATCTCCAAATGTCATGTATTATTATAAATAAATTTATATACTATATATATATGATATATATGATATCTAAACCAATAATATAATTATAGATATAATGAAATTTTGACCACATGAACAACTTGTAATTATAAGAAGTCCATTTTTTACTCAAGTACCAAATATCGACAATATGACCATTATTAACATAAATGATTACATAATGTTTATAACATGATAATAAGTGATTTAAAAGGAATTATAATCTTGAAAAAAGGGTTCTTAAGAAATTATAAATTAGCTTTAGTTTATTATTTAGGAGATTAAAGAAAGAACGGGTCAAGTCGGACACGAGGTAAGGGACTTCTTCTCAATCTCCTTTCATTGAGGCATATTTTGTTTTAATACATGACTTTCTTTTATACATTGTATTTACACCTTTGAAATTTCATTTAATTTAAATGGAATATTTTTCTAAGAATTTTATTACTAAATGAAAAAATAGAATGTTTCATTTAACATAAGCGGTGACAACGACCTTCAGCCGCCGCAAGTATTATTTGATATTTTTCTCCCTTAACAAGCGGTAATTTTTTTTAAAAGGAAAATAAATAACATATACGCTTTTATGTATTTTGGTATTGAAAATGGTTTTGATTATGGATTTGTTATGTCGGTATATTTAAGTGATATATTGTGATTGAAAGGTGGAAATGTTTTCATTCTTTTATATTTTTTTATGTTCTATGATTTTATAATGGTACTTAGACATTTGATGGGTGGTTACATGATAAACCAAATGACGGGTGGTTCCGTGATAAACTAGGATGGGTGGTCATGTTATAACCTCCAATGCATTGGGTATGGAAGTTGGTCATATGACTATTCTATTTAGTGATACGTGTGAAAGTCGACCTAATGGTTATTCCATTTAAGTATATTTATGTCTTGAGTTACCTTTATATGTTATGTGTTCTTTATATGAATTTTATGGTAATATTTTGGTTACAAAAGGGTAAGAAATGATCTTTTATTCAGTGAAGATTATTTAATACTTCATAGAGTTGAAAAGTATTACTTATGATAAAGTATTCATCGTTTACTTGATTGTTTAAAAAAACTAAGAGTTTTTCTTCTTTGTGTATCCCTTACTGGCCTTTTTATTCTCATCCCATGTTTTTCAAATGTTTTTCAGAAGACATAAAGTGGAATAGGGTCAAGGATGGGATCAAGGAAAAGTCATGGTGTCTAAAACATAGAACTAGACATGACTCTTTTTTTCATTAATTTTTATTTTGTGACAAAAATGGAAACTGGGTTGATGTGTCTATATGTAATATTCAAGTTGTTCTATATTTATTAAGGCCTAATTATCTAAAGATAAAACCTAAAAATATCCTCCATGTGAATTATTAAGTTAATTAAATAATATGAAATGTTTAAGTCCAGGTCCTTAAAGTTTGTATCAGAGGTCAGTTTAGACAAATTTAGGAGTTGGGGCATTGTTAAATTAATGTCCATAATTTAATTTATGATAATATTGAAATGATATAATATTTACATATTACCATGTTACTTCGCCTAAGATATTTATGTATTAAGAATGGTATTTCTTAGAGGAAATAGGGAAGCTATGATGAGAAGGAATATATAGGGAAATGGCCTTTCAAAGTCAGTATCCGGAGAAGGTCAGAATTAGAATTGAATAGTTTTTTGTAGTGATAGATTAGTTGACTCAGGTGATAAATGGTGGTTGTGTTTATTGATGATATTTTTGTTTATTCAAAAAGAAAAGAGGAACATGAGAGTCATTTAAGGGTTGTTTTGAAAGCCTTAAAAAAATAAGCTATATGATAAATTCAGCAAGTGTGAGTTTTGGTTACAACAAATTTCTTTCCTTAGTCACATTATTTCAAAAAATGGCGTAATTATTGATCCTGTTAAAACAAAAGTTTTTGAATAATAGCCAAGACCCACAAATATAACTGAGATCTATAGTTTTCTTGGTACAACAGGTTATTACCGGAGGTTTTTTTGAGAATTTTGCATAGTTATCTAGTCCAATGACTAAGTTTACTCAGAAAGAGGTTAATTTAATTTAGACAAAAGAATGTGATGATTGTTTTAAGGAATTGAAAAGAAGATTGGTGAATGCTCCAGTTTTGGAATTTCCATCCAAAAATGGTGATTTTTATATTTATAGTGATGCTTCATTGAAAGGAATTGATTGTGTACTTAAGCAGAATGACTAGTTAATTGCTTATGCTTCATGTCAGTTGAAACCTCATGAGTTAAATTACCCTACACATGATTTGGAATTAGCTGGTATTGTTTTGTCTTTGAAAATTTGGAGGCATCATTTGTATGGAGTAAAGTGTGAAATATATACCAATCACAAAATTTTAAAGTATACATTCACTCAAAAATAATTGAACATGAGACAGAGGAGATGGTTGGAATTAATCAAAGATTATGATTGCACAATCCTTTACCATCCAGGAAAAGAAAATAAAGTGGCTGATGCATTGAGTTGAAAAAGTAATGTTTCATTAACCATGCTACATTTGGAACGATATCCTTTGGTTTTTGATTTGATGAACTTTGGAATAGAATTTTTTGGTGCAGGAAATTCTTCTGTATTTTTTCAGGTGTCAGTGAATTCATCTCTATCAGACGGAAGTAAGTAAGTGCAAATGGAAGATAGGGAGTTTCAGAAAAAGGTAGAGTTCGTTCATAAGGGTATGTTGCTTGATTTTAACTTTGATAGTGATTGTGTTTTGAGATTTTGAAAAAAGATTATGTGTGCCTTGTGATTCATAGTTGAATAATGAGTTGTTATGTAAATCTCATAGTTCCCCTTTTTCAGTTCATCCTGGTAGTACTAAGATTTACAGAGAACTTCAGGATTATTACTGGTGGTATGGAATGAAAAGAGATATTTCTAATTTTATTGTGAAGCATTTGACCTTCCAGCAGGTTAAAGAAAAGTGGAAGTTACCGAAAGGGATGCTTCTATCTTTATCGGTTCTAGAGTGGAAATGGGAAAATATATCCATGGACTTCGTTGTTGGATTACCAAATTCATCCCGAGGTAACAATGAAATCTGAGTTTTTTTGATCGATTGACTAAATCTTCTCATTTCTTTTCTATTCGAGATACTTGGTCTCTAGATAAACTTTCTCGGTTTTATGTTAAAGAAATAGTCAGGTTACATTATGTTCTCCTCTCTATTGTATCTTATAATGATCCCAAGTTTACTTCTAACTTTTGGAAAGGCATTCAAAAATCATTGGGTTCTGAATGAAATTTTATTACATCTTTTCATCCACAATCAAATGGGCAGTCAGAACGAACAATTCAGACCTTGGAGGATATGTTATGTGCTTGATCAATGTATTACCAATTAATTTGGGACCAAAATCTTTCTTTGGTTGAATTTTATTATAATAACATTTGTCATTATAGAAAAAATATGGATCTATTTGAATCATTACATAGAAAGCATTGTAGAACTGTAGTTTTTTGGATGAAGTAGGTGAAAGGAAGATGATGGGACCAGAATTGGTAGAAGAGATGGTAGAAAAAGTTTAGCTGATTCAAAAGCACATGAGAATAGCTCAGAGTAGGCAGAAAAGTTATGTGGATAATCGAAGGAAGGATATTTCTTTTGAGGTAGGTGATTATGTCTTTCTCAATGTTTCTCCATGGAAGAGTGTGATGCGTTTTGGTAAGAAGGGAAAGTTGAGTCTGAGGTTCATTAGACCTTATGAAATCCTAGAGAAATTTGGATCAGTTGCATAAAAATTGGCTTTACCTCCATGTTTTTTCCAGGTACACAATGTTTTTTATGTTTCAATGTTGTGAAAGTATATGCCAGATCCATCTCATGTTTTGATTCCAGAGGTAGTTAAGTTGGAAGAGAATCTCTCTTATGAGGAACAACCAGTCCAGATTCATGACCATAGAGATAAAGTGTTACAGAATATCGTAATTCAATAATTAAAGGTTTTGTGGAAAAACCATATGGTAGAAGAGGCAATGTGGGAATCTTAAAATGCTATGAGGGATAAATACCCCCACTTATTTGATAAGTGAATAAAAATTGTGAGGACGCAATTTCCAGAAGGGGGGAAGGATGTAACATCCCAGGTAAATAAAGAAATATGACATTTTCATATTTATTAATATTGGAAAATTAAATATTAATTTTACTTTAAAGGGGATTTCTATGTTTGATGGCATACCCGATATGCAACAATAGGTTTCTTTGAAATCTCACGTTTAACACTAACAAAATAATATTATTATTTTAAATGGTAATTAAAGCCTAGTAATTTTACTAGAAAGAATGAATAGAACTAACTAAAATATGATTATTCATGTTTTTTAAGTGTTTTTACAATTATCTAATAAAAGTTAGAGGCTTAAAATTAATAAAAAATTCGATTTTAAGCATAAATATTCTAATATTCACTAAAAGTTCAATTTACCACGTTTTGATGGTGAACCCTATTTAAATATAGTTTTAGTCACTTTTATATGTTCTATTTGACAAAATAAAATTCTTCTTTAGATTTAGGACATCAAAATTTACTTTGGGTGAATTTTTCGTATTTTTCTGATAAAGTTCCTTTTTTAATGAATAGTGAAAAATACTGTATTTTAATTCAAAACTTCATTTTAATCTAATTTATTTATATGATTATATTATCTTTTATATTGGTTTTAAAGTGTAATTATAATATATTTTTACCATTTAATCCAATTTTGGTCATTTGAATTAATTTCACCTTGAAATTGGACATAAATAAGTGTCAATATTTTGATAGTTATTGTTTCCTAGAAACGCGCTATTTGTTTTGACAACGGGAATAATTTTAAATTAATTAATGTAACTTATATGTTGTGAATTTGGTAAAATAGAAATCATTTTATAATTTGTAATATCAAATATAGCTTAGGCTAATTTTTTGTTATTTTTCTAAAAAACTTCAATTTTGGATGAATAGTTAAACCACTAAGTAGTAGTTAAAAACTGACTTTTCATTTAAATGAAATTTTACCGCTTCTGTGAATTGAATTTATAAAATTCATCATACATGGTTGTTATTAGTAAGTAAAATTTGGTTCAATAAGATGAAAATAATTTTTGGTGAACAGTAACTTTTGACTTTTATTTACCATGGTTAAAGGGTAAAACTAGTAAATAAGGGTAATCAAATAATAATATAATAATATAAAATTACCCTAACATGTTTCATAATTATATTGGTTGATACATATCTGACCATGGGCATCCTTTGGTCGATTTTGGGACCACATGGAGCCACTTATAAGTGATAATGACACTATATTTTAATTAACTTAAAGTAAAGGAAAAAATGACATAAACAAATATCATTTAGTAAATAAATTTTTACATGGGGTTATATAAGTCATATTTTAGACTATAAATATTAATTGTAAAGCTAAAAATATTTCCCACATCATGGTATTTTTTTATAATTTTTAGACGTCAAATAAATTAAATTATTTATGACACAATAATAATTCAGTATTTACCTCAATAATAAATGATTTAAATAAATAAGATTATAAAGATTAAAACAATATCCAAAACCTATCCAATTCTTATTGGAAGATGTTATTTCGACAATGAGTCATATTATCTTTGACCTTAATTATTTTTTGAACTTTTGAAACCAATGATAACTTTATAAAAAATAATTGTTTCAAACTTTCCTAAAGAGCCCCTGCTCCCCCTTATGAAAGGACACCACTTCTAACCCATTCCTCACACCTCTAAAGCCCCTTGTCCCATAAAAACCCTACCAAAATAAGCTCTCAAGATCCCTATATTTCACCTATAATCCATAACTTTGTCAGAAGGCACTTCAATAAGTCATTTTGAGTCAAACAAAAGGGATTTACTTGAATTAAAGTTAACAGTTTCTCTTATATTCTTTTGTTTTATTTTTTTTATTTTACTTCTCCAACCACCTAAACTATTTTTATTCCTTTATATCATAACAAAACCAGTATACTAAATATACTTAATTTTTTGTATGATAAGTATTCTAACTACACTTACACATACCTCCATCTAATGGGTAAAGAACATACTATTTTTGTGGATGGTGAACTACTGCCTCACGAAACGATGATTGTTCAAATATATCCAACCACCTCTTATGGTGGCCATTATGATGGAACTATTTTTATATAAGATATATATTATATTTAGTTTGCTTTTATTCTTATGTATTGTTCATTTATAGAATGTATTTATGGGTTCTATAGTGGTTAAATATGATAATCTCATTTGAGGAAGTGCGGACTACCGCCCCGTCAAAGTGATATGACTCGTTCATACCTTATGTGGAATGTATAAAGGGTAGAGTTAATGAAATTATATATTATATTATACTGGAATTATAATATACTTATGTATCATTAAGTTTTCATTCTATTACAATATGAAATAGAAATGGAAGTAGCGTTCATGCGTACGTACGGCTTACCATCTCCATAAACGGTGCATTTCATTTCTTATCTCTAAATGTTATGTACTATTATAAATACATGTATATACTATATATATATGATATATATTATATCTAAATAAATAATATCATTATGTATATAATGAAATTTTGACCACATGAACTACTTGTAATTATAAGAAGTCCATTTTTTACTCAAGTACCAAATGTCGACAATATGACCATTATTAACTTAAATGATTACTTAATGTTTATAACATGGTAATAATTGATTTAAAAGGAATTATAAACTTGAAAAAAGGGTTCTTAAGCACGTATAAATTAACTTTAGTTTATTATTTAGGAGATTAAAGAACAAACCGGTCAAGTCGGACACGAGGTAAGGGACTTCGTCTCAATCTCCTTTCATTGAGGCATATTTTGTTTTAATACACAACTTTCTTTTATACTATTTATAAACACCGTTGTCTTTTAATTTCATTCAAAGGGAATCATTTTCTATGAATTGTTTTACTAAACGAAAAAACATAATGTTTCTTTTAACGTAAGTGGTGACAACGGCCTTCAGCCACCATGAGTATTATTTGATCTTTGGCATCATTAACAAGCCATGATTTTTTTTAAAGGAAAATAAATACCATATATGCTTTTATTTATTTTTCCATTGAAAATGGTTTTGATAATGGATTTGTTATGTCAATATAATTAAGAAATATATTGTGATTAAAATTTGGAAATGTTTTCATTCCTTTATTTTTTTTATGTGTTATGATTTTATAATGGTACATGGACATTTGACGGGTGGATACATGATAAAACAAATGACGGTTGGTGCCATGATAAACTAGGATGGGTGGTTACATTATAACCTCCAATGCATTGGGTATGGAAGTCGTCCGTATGGCTATTACATTTAGTGATATGTGTGGAAGTCGACTGCATGGTTATTACATTTAAGTATGTTTATGTCCCAAGTTACCTTTATATGTTATGTGTTCTTTATATGGTTTTTTTGGTAATATTTTGGTTTAAAATGTTAAGAAATTTTCTTTTATTTAGTGAAGAGTATTTACTACTTCATAAAGGTGAAAATTATTACTTATGATAAAGTATTCATGGTTTACTTGTTTTAAAAAAACTAACAGTTTTTCTTCCTTGTTTGTCCCTTACTGAGATTTTTATGCTCATCCTAAGTTTTTGAAATGTTTTTCATAGGACATAAAATAAAATATAGTCAAGGATGGGATCAAGGAAAAGTCATTCTCTCTAAAACATGGAACTAGACATGACTCTTTTTTTCAAGATTTTTTATTTTTTGAAAAAAAATGGAAACTAGGTAGATGTGTCTGCAAGTAATATTCAAGTTGTTATGTATTTTTTATGACCTAATTATCTAAATATCTAAACTTGAAAAGATCATCAATGTGAATTATTAACTTAATTAAAAAATATGCAATGTTTAAGGCTGGGTCATTATAATTATTTTGAAATTATTTGAAGTGGAATTTTTTTGTGTCTGTGATCTATTCATTGAGTTATTAATTTGACCAATTATTTAATTTTTTTTAACATTGTTAAAGACTCAAATATTTTTTCAGTTCTTGTTCCTCTATTATAGTTTAATTCATACCTCCTAGAATAGTCCTATAGGTTTATGGTGAGTAATTTTTTTAGAAATTCTATTAGAATTTTATCTCATAAGAATCAAGTGTATCCTTACATGTTATTGATCTTACCTATATCTTGATACCAAGAGGTGTTTATAAGTTTTTGTGAGAATTTGGATATAGATATTAGAGAGGATATGATACTGTGTGTTGTATTTTTTTATCAATTCATAAATCATATACAAACTCACATTTTTGATGAGGATAATATTCATGGAGACCAATTCAAATAATTCTTAATCTGGTTAAAAGTGATTTATATATCCTATAGGAAATTCATTATTATAGTAGATTAAATAATGAGAATAAATAGTTCCATGCCACAAAATATGTTATTATCCTGTAGAATTTGATTGGAGAAGAAGTAATGTTCCATAACTAATGTCCACACTGCAACCAATTAATGTCAGGTTTGGATATGTTGTAGTAGAGATATTCATTCCATTGGGATATTGAAATAGGTAGTGGGTATAAATATAGTATACATTACCTCAATCCACAAAGTAAGTGGCCATTCCATAAAATAGATTCATCTAGACTTCTTCATACTGTAATAGGTTGAAAAAATCATAGAGAAGGCTTGGTCAATTTTAGTTCTTCTAGAAAATATGATACCACCATGACACAAAAAAACTCTATGCCCCAATGCATAGAATTATAGAATTCAGTGGATATAGAGAAATTTAGTCCTCCATGAAACATAACTTATTCAACATTTCAGTTAGGTAAAAATATGAAGGACTACGCTATAGTGTATGTATTACATCATACAATAATATAGAATAAATTTTGGTGTCCCTAGAAAATTTGAGACCTCCATGCCAAAAATCTTTTTCCACATGAAAAGCTTGAATGGAAGTAGAGTGAAAACCACTAAAACCCAAAAATTTATCTCACAATTCCCTTGACTTCACTGTAGAATTTATTTTTACTTGTCTAATATAGAAAGTTTGTTCTAAAATGATGACTTGGATTAATATTAAAAATTTAGTGGTTATTACTACCTATGTTAACTAATAATTCAAATTTAATGGTAAATATTAAGATAAGAGATGATCCAATGGTTTCGATTAAAGAAGAAGATTTGAATTAAAAATTAAAATTCAAATATGAATTTCTTATATATGGGATTGATTTTCAGATTTTAAAGGTGTGATATTTTTTTAAAAGAGAAAGTGTATATAGAAAAAGAAGATGATGAAATTTAGTATATGTGAAATATATTGATGATCCTATGATTATCCAAAGTATAATAATGGAATAATATTATTATTATTAATTTATTTTTGTTCAGGTTCTATGCATAAAAAGTGAAGAATAAACTTGTTCCTATGAAATTTTAAAGAGTAATTAATACATATTAATTATAGTAAAACTCAATAAAATAAAATAAGTTTATTTGGATGAAAACATTTCTATTATTACCCAAACATTTATCATTGTAAATTTTGGGATTATGTTATTTGATATATTCACTGAAGCGTAGTTGGGATATGAAAAAACATTAGTTTCAAGGTTATACCCTACTAATTGTACTCAAATGATGATTCAAGTGGGTAGTGTGATCCTCATGGAATCCATATCACTCCAAGGACTATCCTTATCACATTTTGAAGTAAATATGTTATGTTCCCATATTTTGGTGTGTTTTTGGGTGTGTTGTAGTAATCATGACTACATTATAATAGGTGGTGATATTTCTTTCTAAAGAAATATAGAAAATATTATTGATCTCTAATTCACCCCCTCTCATTGACCCTTCCTTGATCTATAAGTCATTATAGGGGTTGTATTTGGGCCACATGTTTCCTTTGATTGTTATTGTATATTTGAAAAAATAAGTCACTTATTTGTATTATCTACTAAGGTTAATTAAAATTTAGTTAATAAAAATAGAATTCCAATACTTTAAGAGAAAATATTTCATATAAGAAAATATTGTATGATTCCATATACGCTTTATTGGAGTTATGATGTTTTGGAAGTCACAACTGATGGGTTTATTTCTTGAGCTGAAGGTATTTCTATGACAGAAATATATTAGAGGAATTTTTAAAATGATAGTGATGAAAATATTTCTATTATTCCATATCACTTTGAAAGTGGTTTTCTAATATTCAAATGACTCAAAACCACTAAAGATATATAGAATAAACATTAGAATATCAATTAAAGAAAGAAAAATGTAAACTGGGTTAAGTGACAGTTTTAAAGAATTAAGTATGAATATCTCCAAATTCATGATGAAGAAACTATTTATAGTTTCTTCACAAGGTTGAATAGATATGTGAGTACTATCAAAGTCTATGGTGATAAGTTGTAATATGGTGATATTATTTAAAATATTTTTCATATCTTACCAGATAAGTTTGATTCTAAAGTCTCTACTTTGGAAGAAACTATTTTAAGTGATATTTATCTTGATGATTTTCATTTTATATTATTATATTATAAAATGATGAAATATAATTATATTACTAAAAATTTTAATATTGAAAAATAAATCTAGTTTAAATTTAAAAATAAAAAGAGGTTGAGGAATAAGGTTATTGTTGAAAAGGCATCTTCTTTTTTAGATTCTGATGAAGATTTGGATGATAAGTTTGATGAAATTATGTCTCCTATATTAAGAAACATGAGAATATGTGAAGTATAAGGGAATCCATCCCTTAAAAAATTAGATGTGGAGCTTTTGGATATTATAATGTAAATTTTTCAAAATTTGAAACAAATGAAGATATTAAATAGAAAGATGATATGACTAGAATATTGTCAAAGAAAATACATTATAGGATAAATTTATTTCTAAATGGGAAGGGTAAGAAGTTATCTAGATTTCATAGGGTAAAATAATTCTCTAAATAAGGTTTGGACATGGAAAATAAAGATAAAGATGAATTTTCCTTCAGTGATGAAGATGCTCAAAAACTGCTCATTTCCAAAGTGAAGGATGTAAATATTTCAAGTGATAAAAGAAGGTATGAAAGTAAAGAAAATAATATATTTATATGGAGTTCATGTTTAATATTTAATTAAAATAATTACCCTCAAATATTTCTAAATAGGACAAAGAGACCAAAAAATTAAAGATTTTTTATAAATCTTTTAACAATAATGAATCTATCATTCTGATGTGTGTGGGACCATGAGGAAGAAATTACCCATTAGATATAAGTATTTTATCAATTTTATTGATGAATTATATCATATTACTTGTTTTATGTTTATGAAACACAAATCAGAGGCCTTAAAAAAGGTTTAAAGTTACCAAATAAGTTAAAATAAAGAGTGTGTTTATTCTCTTAAAAAGATCCATATAGATATTAGAGCTGAGTACAGAAATGGGAAGTTTGAAGTCTATATTTTGAATCATGGAATTTGACACAAACTTAGTTCACCATACATACCACAAAATAATTGTGTGGTTGTATAGAATAATAGGTTTTTAATGGATATAGATCGGAAAATGATGTTTGATCATGATACTTCTAGTTGTTTTTAGATACAATCTATTATTAAATCACTTCTTAACCAAAATTGATATTTTAAAAGACTAAAATTTGATATGTCCATGTATGAGATCAATTATTAAAAAATATTAAATTTGGAAGTACCTTTCGTGTTTGGTAGCCCTTGTGTTATCAAGGTAAAATGGGAGAATCTGGGAAAGTTTGAGAATTGAAGAGTTTGTGGGATTTTTCTTTAATATATTCTAAATGGAATATGTTATCACTATTTAAACAAATAAATTAAAAATATCATTGATGATACTAATATTTAAGTGATTGAATATTAAAATAAATAAATTTATTATAATGAAGACCGTTCTAGAAGTGATTTTGATGCTATTTCAATTGAATATTTTGAGAAAAATCCAAATAAAGATAAAAGTGTGGAAGATGTATAGGTTGGAGAAGAATATTCGTCCATTTTAAGTGATGTGGAAAAAATTAACTATACCCATAAAAGGATAAAAAAGACATGTTCAAGTATAAAATATCATTAGGGATCATGGACAACTAGTTAATACTAGGGGTACTATGAGAAAAATCACGCATACCACACTTTATTCTCAATTTGAACCTAGAGATGTTGAAGAAGCTAAGTAGAATCCAGAATGGATTGATGCTATGATTGAAGAACTTGATCAGATAGGGAAAAATTATACTTTAAAGTTGGTACCCAAGCTTAAAGAATAGAATATCATCAGGACCAAGTGGGTGTTCCTGAAAAAATTAAATTAGAAAGGTGAAGTGGTAAGAAATAAATTAAAATTGGTTTAAAGGTTATTCATAGTTTGAAGGAGTGGACTTTGATGAGAAATTTTCATTGGTTGTATGTCTTGAAACTATAACAATATTTCTTGATATTTTAGAAAATATGCAATATAATTTTTTTAGATATGTTTCAAGTCATCCTTCCTTAATGGTGAATTGGAATAAGATATTTTTATTGAGAACCCTTGTGGTTTCGTACTCATAAGAGATAAGAATCAAGGTTAAATATTGAAAAAATAATTTATATTCATTGAAACGTTCCCCAAGAGAATTGTATTTTATGTTAGATAATTGATTGAAGATTTTTAATTTCATAAAATGAATACTAAAAAAGAATCTCAACATCAAAAATTCCAATGATGAATCTCTTTATGTTATGGTTTATGTATATGAAATCATATTTACTATAAAATATTAGTTAATTTATGATAAGTTTACTAAGGAGATGATGTATTTATTTAAGGTTTCTATTCTTAGATAAATGAGGTATTTTATTAGATTATATATTTCTCAAAAAATTGAATTTATTTTTCATTCTTGATAAAAATATGCCAATGAACTTTTAAAAAGGTTCAATCTAGAAAATTCAAAGATTATATCTACTCCAAATTTAGTAGTAACTAAATTTTCAAAATTTTATAAAATAAAGGATGTTGATACAAGATAATTACATAATGTTATTGGTAGTATACTAAAATTAATATCTTTGATACTATATATTATGTATGGTGCTAAAGTTTGTTCTCAATATCAAAGAACTCCAAAAGATTCCCATTTCAATGTTGTAAAAATTATACTTAGTTACATCAAAGGAAAAAAGATATTTTGGATTGAAATATGATATAAAGTGAAATCTTGATCTCTTCAGTTACACGAATACATATTGGGAAAGTTGTGTTAATGATAGGAGTTAAAATTCTAGTGTAACTTTCTACCTTACATATAGGTGTTTTTGTTGTAACTCTAAATAGAAACATTTTGTGACTTTAATAAAGACAGAATCATAATGTGTGGTTATAAATTATTCTACAACTTAGTTAATGTGGATTAAGATACAGTTGTAATATTTGATATCTGAAATGAATTTTCCATTTCTCATAGGATGTGATAATCAAAATGATATTAATTTATTAAAGAATCTAGTTTATTATTCAAGAAGAAGTTAAATTGATATCAAATATCATTTCATAAATGAAATTTTAGAGAGAAATAGTTACAAATGGAATTTGTTACTATAAATGAAAAAAAAAATTATGTTTTCACCAAACCATTGCTAAAAGAAGTATTTCATAATTTGAAGTTTATGCTGAGAATTCAGCCTCATTGCTCTCAAGGATAAGGTATGGTTAAACTACCCCTCTCTTATCTTGTCTTTGGATATTATTATCAAAAGTAGGGAACATTGAAAATATAAATGTTTCTTTAAATCTATCCCCTTAAAAGTTTGTAAAACGGGGGAGAATATTCAGGGGTAATTTTTTTTATATGTGTTTATTTTTAAATGGGAAACATAAATTTTGAGAGAATTCTTAAAAGGGGAAATCTATGATTTTATCATGTGTTCATGTGTTTAAATTATTTTAAAATTTTATTGAATTAAAATAAGGTTTTGATGATGAATTACTTGTATATGGTATCATTTCATCCTCATTTGAATTGATCAGGTTTGAAATAAGTTCACTTCTATGTTATGGACAACATGGTATTATTTATTCAATGTTTTTTTCTTACACTGGGTTCACTAAAATAGGCTTATAATTATTTAATTTTGATCCATTTCTTTGTATTTTGAGTTTTATAGTGATTTATTTTCCTTCGTTGTCAATAAAATCCAATGGAAGAGATTTTTTTGACCCAGATGTGTTGAGATATTTTTCTAAAAAGTTGATGAATGAGGTTAGGGTGTATATGATACTTTGTGTTGGATTTTTTTAAAATGAATAAATCATATTCAAACTCACAATTATTGTGAGGTGAATATTCTTAGAGACTTATTCTGATGATTCTTAAGTTATTTCAAGGTGTTTAATATATAATTAAATGATTTTATAATGAAAGTACATTAAAGGAGAAGAATAATGACTTTCATGCTTCATTATATGTTATTGTGCTATATATATTGATTATAGAAGATTTAATACACCATAACTGGTGCCCATTCTATAGAAAGCAGATAACAACTTAGATTATTGCATAGAATAGGCGTTAATGCTATAAAGATGATACAATTTTCAGTGGGTAGATATATGGTCTATAGGACCTCATGCTGAAAATTAAGTAAACATTCTAGAGAGGAGACTCAATCAGAGTTCTCCACACCATAGAGGAAGGACCACACTATAGAAAAATATGGGTCAATTTTAGTGATTTTTGAAAATCTAAGACCTCCACCTCATAGTGTAGGTACACACAAAAAATTACAACATGATATAATTTAATAGATATTGATAAATTGGGATATCCATATCACAACACATAGTTTACACTATAGTAAGGAGGAAATCTGGAGGACTATATTGTAGTGCATGGATTTCACTACAAAGGAATATGGATTAATTTTTTGGGGTTCGGAAAATTAAATACCTCAATGTTGTAACTCTTTTTCTATGCCACAGCATTGTGTGGAAGATGAGTTAAAACTACTCCAAACCAACTGGTTATCCTATAACAACCTTGAACAAATCGTAGATATTTTTTTATAGGTCTAATATAGGATTTTCAAAATATCATGCTAACTTGGATTCATATTCTAAATTTGGTGGTTATTCCAACCAATTTTAACTACCAAATCGAATTTAATGGTCATGATTAAGATGGTAGATTATTCAAGGGTTTTTTAATCAAGAATATGATTTGAATTTGAAATTAAATTTCAAATCTAAATTTCTTAAAGAAGGGATTGTTGTGACAATTTTAAAGGTGTTAATTTTTTTAAAAGAGAAAATTTTTAGATAAATATAAGAATATATTATGGATATTTTAAATATAATGAAAATCCTAAGATTATATATTGTATAATAAAGGAAGAATAATAATAATACTGAAGTAGTTGTTTTCCTGTATTGTGAATATAAAGTGAATAATAAACTTGTTCCTATAAAAGTTTGAGGAAAAATTTATTCTTGTTCATTTTAGTGAAAGTATATTAAAAGTGGATGATTTCATCATTCTCAAAAAATTATAAGAAGACTATTTAGTTTAATAATTTTCTATTATTACCCAAACTTTTATCATTCTAAATTGTGAGATGTAATTCTATGTGGGATGCACCAAAGAATTTTTTGGATATTTTTAAACATGATTTTCAAGGTTATACCATGCTTATTATATTGATATGAAGACTATAGTTGGTACTGTGGTGCTAAAAGAATCTATATCACACCAAGGAATAGAATTCTCACATTGAGAGGTGAATGTTTTAAATCTATTGTGTTCCCTTTCTCAGGTGTGTGTTTGGGTGTGCGACAACAATCATCACTCCATCCATACAGGTGGTGAAGGTTATTTTTAATGAAATATAAAAAATATTATTAATCATTGATTAACCCCCATATCAGTGATACTTTATTGATATTAAAGTAGTTCTACACTATTCTTAGAGTGAATTGATTGATCCAACCATCCTTATTCCTTTCCCAGGTTAGTGGTTAAGGACCCAATGGATGTTCGATTCTTGAAATATTTCTTCATACAGACCTTAGTTTTGGAGTATTATTATATGATATGGATCTATTTGATGATGTAATAATTGGTTCATGATAGTGAGTTTTGTTCTTAGGGTCCAGTCAAGGATGAATGTCGACCCTACCATTTATCAGTCTTGGTTTTGGTCCTCTACCCTAATGGGTAGAACCTTTTTAATGATCTCTAGATATATAATTTTAAAAGTCCTATATCTTGTTCTTTTAGATATGGATATTTTGTTCCTTGAGATAATGGATATGATTTCTTATTAATTTTTTTATTTGATGCCTTTTCATTTGAATGTTGGGTTGTGTTTTATATTGATTCTATAAATATGATCCTATTGTTCCAGGTTTTAATTTCTCAGACATATTATTAGATTCCTATGATTGTTCTCAGGTGTTATAATGATTTAGGACTTAGTGATATCCTTGTATTTAGAGGCATGGATAAATCTAGATGGTTTCATTTTAGTTCTGGTTTTAAGTTTCTATCCTCATATTCTAAATGTAGTTTGTGTACATTGGACCTCGATTGTGAGGGATGAATGAGTTGTTTTTTGGATGATGTCCTTTATGGTGATTCTTATTCTTGATTGGAATATATATGATTCATAAAAAAATTTGAAGATCTCACACTTTGGGAAGTGTGAGGGACCAATTATAGATGTTCATGTTTTGTCCCATTCATATTCTAAGTCTTTCATTCATCATTCAAATTTTAGGATAAATTTATCGATCTTGGCGACTTCATGTTTTATAGGAATTCTAAATATGATTAGGATACCATGATAGTTGATCCTTTATTTTCTTGGTTTTCCATTGTTTCTTTCATATGTTGGTATTTTTTCCCTTGGCCCAACCCTTCCCCTATTCGGGTTTTAGTTTCATAGTTTCTTGATTTTTTTTATTAATCTAGTTTGGATCCTTCATGGTTTTACCTTATGTGATGTGTTGTATGCTTGCAAAATTATCAATTTTTATGATAGTAGTAGAATACCTAAAATATGGTTCTAGTTTTTGTTTCTTTCATAGAGTATTCGAATTGGTTAAATTCATGAGTCTTCCTTTGTATGCCATCATGGTGTTCCATAGTTATTTAAAACTGAATTATATTAAGTTGGTTTGTTGTCTTAGTCTATAAGTTTATTATTTTAATAATAAAAGATCATGTTTATGTTATTTCTAATCCATTTTATGTTTTATGAAAGTATATTCATTCTTTTGGAAAAGTATAATATTTCTCTAAGTCCATAATTTTCCACACAATATATAAAATCAACCACATAGTATATGTGATCAACTACAAGACCACCGGATCGAACGTGATGAATTTATGAGTAACCAAAAGAACTGAACTACTTCACAAACAATCATGAGACCACAATATCAAATGGAAGACAAAATATTGACTGTAAGATCAAGTGAATCAACCATGATCAATATCCAAAATTGGAATTATTAGAGACTACATGTACAAGTTGATCGATGATAAGTGTATGTGGATCAACCATAAAGTAAAGTGATCGACCACACGTTTAAGAGGATTGACCGTGAGAAAAAATGATCGATATTAGGACAAAATGATCAACTGTAAAAACAAGTTACTGACCATATAACATATTATACAATTAAAAAAGGATGGAAGTGAATGTAGATACAAATGTGGAAACTTTAAATCGACCTTGTATAAAGTTAATTATTATATTATTTTATATTTAAATAGATTAATTCATCCACTTTTTATGAAAAATCAAATTCCAATAAAAATATTTAATGAACTCATATTTTATTTCAAAGTATAAGGATATTCATGATTATTTTACAATATCTATATCTAGAGTGCACCTTCTTTTTAAATTATAAGACTATAGAAATAAACAATAATTGGTACACATTCAAAAAAAAATTCACGTGTGACACAAAAATCCAAGTTTATCTCTAAAAAAAGAACATATACTCTTTTATAATGCCCATAAAACCCTATTATCATAAAAAATTGATGACTCCTTTGAGAAAAGTTTAACGTCTTCACATATTCTCCCTAAATATAAATGATAACAATGATAAGAGAAGATCTAATTTTAGAAAAAAAGAACATATTCTGCTACAAAAAACTCTTTTCCTTCTCTTACTAGGTTTTTATTTACTTTTTATATGTGTGTGTATTAGAATGTACTTATATTTTATCACCATACCAGGTGATAAACTAGAGTGTGTAAGACACACTCTCTCTTATTTCTTTATCTCTTCACCCACAAAGAACTGTGGAATAGGTTGTTTATCTTGGACTACCCATACACAGTTGTTATCATTTATTTATACCACTTTGAACTATGGAAGAATCATTCTGAAGCCCAAAATATCATATGTGTTTTTATGAGACTCGATACAATTTTTTGATCAGTTTATTTTATAATAAAATACATATAAGTAGGGTATTTCCAAGTGGAGGGAATTTGTTCTTAGATATATACTAAACACCTTTTTTATTCTACTATGTCTTTTTATCTAAAATTACTCTATTTTGTAAAAAAACAGTATATTTTCCAAACTATATAATAGAACATTAAATTTATAGTTTTATTTATTTTTTTATATACTATGTTTAATTCAAGTAAAATTATTTCAAATTTTAAAAATAGTTTTAAATATATTTTTATCTTAGTTATGATCAAGCTACTGAGAACCTTTTTGAAATCTCAAATTATATAATTCTATAGTTTTATTTATCTAAACATATTTTATTAATTGACAAATTTAATATTAAAACCATTTAAAATATAAATATTAATTAGAAAATAAATTCACACCCCCACCCACTTGAGTGTTCCTCTCCAAACAATAGTTGGTATCAGTTCTTTTTTTCAAAATACATTTTATTGTGATCTTATTTTACGTAAAGATCTCAATATTTCTATTCGATCTAAATTTCAATCATTATGGATTATAATACCCAATAATGAGTTTTTACTTATCATCCTCCTTATTTTAATATAACCAATTGTTCTCAATGGAATATCAAGATGAAAATTTATTTAGAGAACATGAGCTTTAATATTTGGATCGTTATCAAGGATAAACATGAAAAAAACAATGTTGTTAGAGCTGAATGGAGTTAATCAACAAAGAATGTATATGTATTTAATTAAAAACAAATTAATTAAATATATTTTTCATTATAAGAAGATGGGTTTAATAGAATGTATATTTTTTCTAATGCCTTGGAAATTTTGGATATTATTTATATATATCATGAAAAAACCTAAAATGTTAATAAAATGTGCTTAAATACATATATAATTAAGTGTGATATATTCAAAATTAATCCTGATGAAATGATTTCCAATATGCATCCCAAGTTTTATTAGTTTTTGAACACAACTCATGTGCTTGGGAAAAAATTATAGATAATGAAAAAGTTATTCAACTTCTATGATTTTTCCCTAAAGGGTGGAGAGGAACTTCAGTTTCCATCAATGAATCATATTCCATCAGCACACTACTATTGATAAAACACTTTAAAAGCTTATGATGTATAAGGAAGAACTAAAATTAAATAAATAATAGGAAGATAAACCTGAGAAGAAATCAGTTTTCTTCAAAACAACTGACTTAAGAATGAAAGAGAAGATCAAAGTAGATATTTTAAGTGATGATGAATCACCCAAATACAATGATGATGAAATGACTTACCTATCCCAAAAATTCAAAAATATCTGTAGGAATAATAAATTATTTGAGAAATCAAATTTCAAAGGTAGGTATGAAAATAGGGGAAGTTATAGGAAAGAGTGGAAAAAGGTTGATTCCAATAGTGAAGAGTGTAATAGAAAATTACACCTCAAGGAAGATTTTACTAACTTGATATATAATAAAAATCTAGAGTAAAAAACCAAAATAAAAGTTTATGAATGCTATATGGAGCACCTTTGAATACAGTTCATGTGACTCTGACTTGAGTAATGAAGACAGAAAGATAGATCTATATGTATTTCCTAGAAAATACATCTCATATATTAAATATTACTCCTTAATCTCCTAAACATATTTCAAATCCTTAAGATAAAGAAAAAAATTATGAACAAATGTGGAGTGAAGTTATTTTTTAGTATTGTAAATGCTATAGGAAACATTTAATGACCCAAAAGTTAAATATAAATGTTCAAAACAATAGTATGCTCCAATAATTCATTTTAAATATAATTTTTCTATAGAAAAGGAATAAAATACTCAATCATTAAATTAAAATAATGAATATAAAATGTATAATGATAAATTGAAAAGGTATAGAAAAAGATTCATTAATAGTAAAGAAACACCTACTAGGATGCTTAGAAAACAAAGCACATCTGAGTATATAACTACAATTTCTTACTAGTATGGACAAAGAAATATTTATAAGAATAATTTTTTTCCTAATTATAGTTCTTACAAGTTGAAAAATAACAATTATTCTTATAGATATAATAAGGTTTTTATTTCTAAAATATTAAAGTCTATTTTTTGTAAATCAATTAAAAAAATACATTCTTAAATATTTTATCACTAACTTCTCTAGACCTTAGAAAATATTGGTACCAAAATCATTTCTTTTTTAACTTTGCTTTTGTAATAATGATTCAAGATAACCAGTAAGAGTTTATGGTATTTTATAATGGTTTTTCCACACCTAAGACTAATTAAAACTCAATATTTAATAAACTTATCAAAGTATATGATGGTTATGTCAGCTTTGGTGACAATGCTAAAGGACAAAATAATTAGACTCATTCAAATCAGTAACTCTAGTACTATTTTGATTTATAAAGTATTTTTTATAGATGGATTGACATATAATATTCTTATCATATCATAGTTATGTGATGATGGTTATTATGTTATGTTTGAAAATAATGATTGTAAAATATTTTATTCCAATCATTATATAGTTTTTACTTCACAGCGTAATGACAATGTTTATATTGTTCACTATTTTCTAAAAGTATTTCTTGATTAAGTGAATTTCATAATGAATCTTGGATTTGGAATAGGATACCAGACCATTGAAACCTACACTCACTTATAAATATGGATAGTAAAGTAATATTCAATGATATCCCTAAACTATAATTCCCAAAAAATAGATAATGTTACCCATGTCAAAAAAGGAAACAACATAAGATCTATTTCAAGTTATTGGCTAAATATTCAACTTCTCAAACCCTGGATTTGGTTCACATGGATATTTTTAGACCCTCTTTATTTTATAGGATAAATGGAAAGTACTATTCTAATGTTCTAGTAGATACCTTCTCTAGATACACATGGTTATTATTTATAGCTCACAAAAGTGAATATTATTCTTTTTCCTCAATGTTTTTAAAATCTATAGAAAATATTAATTGATTTAAAATTAAGACCTTAAGGAATAATCATGTCCATTTGTTTGAAAAACAGTATTTTGAATCTTTACACTCACGACATGGCTATAATCACAACTTTTATACTCCTAATACCCCACAGTAGAATGGTGTAATAAAAAGAAGAAATAGAACTATTCAATAAATTGCTCGAACCATGATCAATGTGTATGATCTACCTATTTATTTTTGGAAATAGCCTATGAAAAAAATATGTTATATTATTAATAAATTTCTTATTACACCTCTTTTAAATAAAATCCTATATGATTTATGTAATGGATAAAAACCAATAGTATACTTTAGAGTTTTTTGTCATAAAGTCTTTATACTCAACACAAATTAAAATTTAGACAAGTTTACATCCATAGGTGAAAATGTAATTTTTATTGGTTATTCAACAACCAATAAATCAGAAAGTGTTTTCAATAAAATAAAAAAATTTGGAAGAATCTATACATGTCAAATTTAAAAAAATAGATCTACATGAGCTGAAGTCCACATTAGAAAAATTTGAGGATGGCCTTCCTAATCTTAACACCAATTCCAAGCCTAAAGATAATTCATTGAAACCAATAGAAAAATATCCCAATATAGAACATATTGAACTCAAACCTACAGAAGAAAATAAAGTATCAAATAATTATATCCCTAGAATAATTACGGCTCATATAAACCATCTCATGGATGCAGTTGTAGGAGATCTAGATTAGGGAACACAGAATGGAGATTCTGTTAGCTATCAATTTGAGCATCAATATTTATTATAATATCTCAAAACTAAGAAAATAACAAAATTAATTAATTAATTTTTAATATTGGTGATGAAAGAATAATTCAATCAATATGAGAGAAACAAGGTATGTCAACTACTAGAAATACCTAAAGACTTCCAAACCATTTGAAGCAAGTGGGTGTTTGCAAATAAATTTAATGAATGTGGAACTATAATTAGAAATAAGTATATACTATTTTCATAAGGATATAGTCAATATGAAGGTATTGAATATGAAGAAACATTTCCACCATTAGCTATACTCGAATCCATCATAATTTTTCTTTCATATGTAGTACATTTGAATTTCAAATTATTTCAAATTGATGTCAAGAGTGAATTCCTAAATGGTTATATAATTGAGGATGTTTTTGTGTAACAACCATATAGATTTTAAAACCCTCATTTTATAAATCATCTATTTAAAGTAAAAAAGATTTATATTGTTTAAAATAAGCTCCTAGATATTGGTATGATAGGATCAACTCATTTTTTATTTCAAAATGTTTTTCAAATACAGTAGTTGATCCTAATTTGTTTATTAAAATAATTTCAAGATATTTTTAGTTGTGAAATCTATGTTGATGATATTATTCTTTGATCATCAAAAAATATTTGTGTATTGTATTTTCAAAGATGATGCAAAATGAGTTTTAAATGAGTTTAAAAGGTGAGTTATAATTCTTCCTTGGATTTCAATTTTTTAAAACAAATAAGGAATCATTTTAAATAAAATAAAGTACACCAAGTATCTTTTAAAACATTTTGTATTGTATAAAACTAAAGGAAATGATACTCCCATGAGTATAAGTTGTAAAAAATTTCTTGATGAAATTGGGAAATCATATGATCAAACTACTTATAGAGGTAGGATTATAATTTTATTATACATAACTACTTCCTAAATGGATATTATGTTTAGTGGGTGTACGATAACTCATTTTCAATCAAGTGAAAAAAAATATAATTTAATTTCTATGAAAATAATTTTTAATTACCTCCAAAATACAGCCAATATAGGATTGTTTTAATATAAAGGGAATGAATTTGATTTAGTAGGTTATTCAGATATAGATTTTTGTGGTTATAAGTTAGATACAAAGATAACCTCTACAAATTTTAACCTTCAAGGAACATTTTTAGTTTCATGGTGTAGTAAGAAACAAAATTATGACATATTATCCACTTCAAAATATTATTATATAGTTACTGGTAGTAGTTTTGCGTAGATTTTGTAGATTAAATGCACATTATTACACTGTGGATATGAATTCTGACATGTCACTATAAACTGTGATAATACAAATGTGATAAACATTTCTAAGAATCATGTGTCACATTCTAAAAAAAACATATTGATATACAACATCACTTTATGAGTGATGATTTTCAAAAAGGATATATCACTCTTGAATTTATAAGAACAAAGAATCAACTTGCTAAATTTTTCAAAAAGCAATTAAATCATGAGAGAATAAATTATATCTACGTTGAATTAGATATGATTTATTTTTTTTAAATACCTGTATAAATATTTTAATATTATTTTCAATAATTTTACTAATATATTTATATTATTATTTTATTAAGTATTTTATTCCGTTTTTTGTTCAAAATACATCATCCATTTTTTAAAAATACATTAAATGTTTATTATTATTTTCCTCATGTTACTGTAAGAATAAAATTTCTAAATGGTTAATCATTAAAATTAAAATCAAATCAACACATTGTTTCTTATAAAAAACAAACCCTATTTTTAAACTATCTTTCTCAAACATCTTATTCAATTCCCAAAATCCCTTTTTGAATTTCTTTGTATTCTTAGTCTTGATGAAGAGATCTTCTAGAGAAAATTATCTCAAATCATAGAAGAGATAAAATTCTAGCTCAAGAAAGTGTAAGAATATATTTAAACCGCATTTGTTTTCTCATGAAGTCGTGGATGAAAGATAAGTTAATGTTGAATTTTTTTGGACTAGTCAGTCTTTTCTATGGAGAGTTGTTTTGTGTCTAAACCAGATAAGTTAATTTTTAGATTTAAATAAAACTTTCTATTAGTTTCTTATAAAGGAGTTATATTTGAATATGGTGTTTGAATCTTGAGAATATTAGTATGTTATCTGAATAGTCATTAGTGGTCATAATTGAGATTTTGCCTTGACTTTCTAGGCTAACAATATGAGAGTCCTTCATATTGTAGAATATTATGACTACCAAGGCTCTTAACCTGTAAATAAGCCTCATCTAAAAATTGAAAATTCACTAGAGGAACTGACGGATCAAGTAACCTATAGAAGGTTAGTTTTGAATGAGTAAAGTGAAAAATGTATACTTTTATTGAAATTCATTCAACACTCTATCTACCCAAGGAAGAGAAATTTCAGTTCTCTAACCTATCAATATTTATTCTTTTTTTATTTGATGGTGCATGACATTAAGATTAGTCTACCTCATTTCTTATTGAGACATATGTATAATTTGACCAAATATTATTTTCATTTAACTCACTACCTTATCTAATGTTTATTTTTGTGTTGATGAAATAAATAAACTTAGTACCATTAGGAGTTAAAAGGAGTATTTTTTCAAGTGTTGTTTTTCTGAATCAGACTAACTGTAAGAGGATGATAATTAGCTGGAATAATTGGAAAAGGATTTTCATAGCTAATGAGGAGAATTTTTACAAGTGTATAAATTTAGTATTCCATCCATATAATCGAAGAAATTAATTTTACCCTAGTTTGGAACCATATTACATCATTGATGAGGAGTATTCCTCTGATGAGGATGAATCCCAAGATGTGGATTTGGATAAGGAAACCAGAAAATATTTTAATAAAATAATTGAAAGGACTCATATCCATGAAATTATAGTTGAAGTATAACCTTTTCCAGAAGATCTATGTAATACAGATGAAGTTCAAAGTATATCTAAAGTTTCCATATAAATTTTAAGGTAAACTGAGTTACCATTTATTAATGAATGAGTAAGAGAGGACATACCTATTGAGGGGGAAAGATTTTCTAGGTCAATAATTTTTTGAAAAACTCTTACATATTCTGAGAGTGATAAGGACATGGATCCTATTGTAAGTGAGAGTCCACATATGCTTCAAATAAGGGGAGCTCCCATTTTTTATTCCTCACCTTTTAATGAAGAAACCCATATAGATAACACTTTATCTGATTTGAGTGTATATTCTCATGGTGGTGATGATAATAATGATGAAATTGATAATAAATATGATGAAAATGATGATGAGGTTGATGAAAATGATGGAAATGATAATGATGATGATGATGATCCAAAAGGAAATCCTAAAGGAGATGTTATTGTGTTGTCTCAAAAAAAGATGAATTAGTTGATCCAAATATTCCAACTACTCCTATTTCATATAGACCAATGAGGCCTAACTCTATTGAATATCAATTATATAAGTTATATACCCTTCCTTCTCCAAGAGAGGTTCATGAGAACCTTTATCAAAAATATTTTTTCTATAAATCTTCAACTAGAACTAAGGTTGTGGCCATTGAAGATTCTAAAGATGAAACTAAGTCATATTTTAATGAAATTGAGAGACCACATGGGGTATTATCACATAAATAAGAATCATGGATGTAGAAATCCCAAGTTGAGTTCACATTCTTCTTAATCCGGTTAATGGTTTCTTTCCTAATGCTAATTCTACACAAACTAGTGATACTTCACCTCAAGAATCTAGACCCTCTTCTACTCAACCCTATTTAATATCATTGAATCACTTCATTAAATCTAAAAATTACCTCTTGGATGTCTTAAAATAAGTTTTTTTAGTATCATATGGGCCAATATGATTTACTGAGAAGAATACATTGCATATTCAATTCAATCTATTATTTCACACCTTCGTCCAAGTGTTTTTATGAAAATGGATCATTTTTACCAATAAAATTGATCGTTTAGAAGATAAATGAAGAATTTTATAAGTTAAATTGGAGCCTTTAAAGAATATTTGTAAGACATGATGGAATCCTTGGATTCTATGTATCATTTAGTTATAACTAATACTTCTAGACCACAATCATCTACATCGTAATCTCCTTCTATTTTATTTTCTATTGATTAGAAATTTATTCGAAGTCCGATCCATGAAGAGATTGAGAGTATTTTTTATTGTGTAAAGGATATTAAAAAACATGTTCAAATGGAAATTGACACTCATGGAGAAAAGAAATTTGATTTGATTAAGTTGAATCTATTAAGTATGATGAGGATAAAAATATAATCAAGGGTTCTATAAAGTATAGTCTAAAAAGGATTTACACTAAAGTGGACCTTAATACTCAATTCCTTTGTTTAGCCAAAGATTTAAAAATTCCACCTATGAAATATTCCTTCAAAGACATGGTAGAGAATTTATTGGTAATGACCAGTCTTCTTGATTAATTCATGCTAAAAAAATATTAGTTTCTTCAAGTAATAAAATGTGGAACAAGTGTTATGGAAGATATTATAAAGATCTTATATTCATACATATATGATTATAATTCCTCTATTCTAGAACCTCATAAGCTACCTATGACTTAGTATTCTTCATATAATTCCCAAGATGTAACTAATATTGTATCTATATGAACTTTGGAATCACATATACCTCTAACAGGATCTTTTGTTCTCACCCTTTCCCAAGCCCTTGGTCATATTATTCCTGTTTCAAAAAATGAATCCCCATTCCAATTCCACCCGCTACTCCTTGGCCTCCTAGTCCTACTCCTGATATTGGAAAATTGAATGATCACAATGACCTGTCAACCTATCTAAATCTTGAGGATAATGATTATGATTAGTCTTAGATAGGGATAATGTATATACTTTTAAAAAATTAATGAAAACTCATTTTCATTATTATTACTCTATTTATTCTTTTTAGTTTTTTATCTACTTTCATTATTATTTATTACCTTTTCACTATGTTCCCCATTAAGATTTATTTTTCATAATCCCAAAGGTGGTGTAAAATATATGGTGTAAACAATATAAAAACACAAATTTGGAGTATAATTAATTATTTGAAAATGATATAATGAAAAACTATCAAGGATTATTCATTATATCCAATAGTTACAGCTAATTATAATATTTAATTTCTACTCTTTAATTCATAGGATAATGAATTATTCCATGATTTTTTATTATCAAAAAGGGAAAGAACAATAATGCAACCATAATTTCAAATGAAATAAAAATTATTGATTGTATGATCAAGTGAAGAGGTCATAGTTAGTATTCAAAAATGGAATTATGTGAGATTGCAAGTATAGGGTGGTAAAATATAGTAGTAGTTGCATTAACTGTAATTAAATGTTATTAACTTCATGTGTAAGAGGATCAACTATTGGAAAAAATTATTGAAATAAGAAATAATGATCAACCATATGAACATGTTACTGACTGTATAACATATCAAAGCATTCATGAAGTATGGAAGCGACCAAAGATGTTGACACAAAAACTTTTAATAACCATTTTATAAAGTTAATTATTATATCATAATATCTTAAATATATTAATTCAAATAATTTTCTATGAAAAATTAATTATCGGTTAGAATTATTTAATTAACCCAAATTTTCTACCAAAGTATGAGGACATTCATGATTATTTCTCAATATTTATTTATAAATATCACCATCTTTTTAAATTTTAAGACCAAAGACAAAAAAAAGTGGGACACATTAAAAAAATTACACACACATGACACATAGATACAAGATTTTCTCAGAACAAAAACAAATAACATATACTCTATTTTTAACATCTGTGATTCTCTATTATTATTAGAACTTTATTGAATATTATGAGAACATTTCAATATCTTCAATAATTATCTCCAAATAAAAATATTATTATGAGAAGATGATAACTTCATATAGAAAAATATATCGTATTATTCTATACTAAACTCCACTCCTTATCTTACTCTATTTTTATGAACTTTCATGTTGTGTGTGTTTTTTATGTTGTGTATATTTTAGAACCACCTCTTGTCCTAAACTAGAGAGTTAAAGAAACACTCTCCCTCTCATTTAATTATATATTCTCTCATGTAGAACATTGGAAAGTGTTTTTTATTCTAGAGTGCCTATGTGAAGTTGATATCAATTATTTTTCCCATATAAAACTCTATAAGAGGATTTGTAAATCCTGTAAAGCCTTGTGTGAAATTTTAAAACCTGATCTAGTTTACAGATCATATTATTTTATAATAATCTACTTAGAATTAGGTTATTACAAATTTGAGGTCATTAAGTCTCCACTTGAGACTGAACCCTTGTTCTATTCCACCATGTTCTTTTATTATTATTATTTACTCTTTTTTTCAAGAAAACAAATATCTTTTTTTGAAAATATATAAAAAAATAAATTGATAGTAAAAATTTATTTCTGTTTTATATATTAAGTTTGATTCAATTAAAAATTTTTCAAAAGTTAAAAATATTTTTTGAACTTATTTTTAACCGAGTTTTGATCAAACTATTTAGAAACTTTTTGAAAGATAAAATTATATAATTTTAAAGTTTTAGTTAACTGGGCATATTTTATAAATTAGGGGATTTAATGTTAAATCCATTTTAAACAAAATTATTAATTGCAAACTCAAATCACCCCCATCTAGAGTTTTCCACTTATACCAAAAAGATTGATTCTCATCTATATATTAATTAAACAATTGTTCTATTAATTTTTAGTGGTAGAAAGTGGTATGGTTGGAGAATTATCACACACTTAATCTACAGTTTTAATATTTATTGATAATTTTATGATATTTTAGGTTTATATGGGTTTCTCTAAAGTTATATGGTGTATTCAGAGGATCTCAGTTAGGCCTTTGTGCAAGATGCAATATTTTTTCATGTAAAATGGGGATTTAGTGTGTGAAATACTCAAATAAGAGGACCTCCAAGACCTAGAATAACTATTCATGGAATGAAATCTTTTTTTATGTCGTGAATTGTGTCTTCCAGATTTAAAATTTTATTTTTTATATCATTTATTATATCATGATTTAACCCCTTTAGGGGTCCTTTTCCCTTTCATTCAACCCCATGAATCCCAAAAACCCATCCCCATTGACTATTATCAAATTTTTGGTGTCTTATTAGAATTTATATATGTTTTATGCCTGATTCTTTAGGTTAAATCCATCATGGTCTGTTAATATCTTTATTTTCTCACTTTTTCTTCTTTTTCTTACCCAAATATGGTCGTGGTGACCTAGAGATTCATGTGGCTATAATTTTACCTTAGTTTTTCTTTGTTTTAGGGTTTAATAATATTGATTATAGGTTTTTTTTTCTTTGTTATGGAAGATTAACACCATACATTATGGAGGAGACTTGGTTCCATCGATTTGATGTAGGTTTCTACTTATATTGACATTTATGTTTTTGAATCATGATTTCTTTCTATTTTAAATTTCTTTTTTGGTTATTTTATGATATTATTAATATAGTTATTTGTTTTTTGATAATAAAGTAGGGATTTACTTTTATTTACATTGAAATTGCAGGATTTCTCCTTTTTTAAGCTATAAATTGTGTTTTTGTAAAGACCCGTAAATTTCAAGGAAATTTTTTTCTTAATTTTCTTTGGAATTTTACAAGAGCGCAGTTTCTGACGGCACCTGATTCCGAGGCCCGGTGTGCCCGGAATCATTTTCCGAAGTTTGGCTCGGGTACGTTCAGTGAACGGACGAGCGGGTTTTTCTAACTTTTGAACCGGTGCCCGGAATCGAATTCTGAGGGCACCGATGAAATCGCAGTGCCGGTATTCGCTTAGAAACGCCTCTTCCGGAGTTGCGTTTGCTCGGGTGTGGTTTTTAATTTTCAGGCTTAAAGTTAAGAAATAAAATAATTTTGCGACAACTTTATTTTATTTCACTTAAGCCACTTGAAAGCCACTTGAATCCACTTAAAGGCGGCTTGAACTGAGTTGAACTGGATAGGATGCTATCCAGAAATATCCTACCCCCTTGGTAGGATATTTTTGAGGTGGGGCCCGCATGAGCCCCGCCGTTTCTTTCCGCTAAGAAACGCACCCATGAAAACCCGTCTTAATGAAAGTCAACTAACGCGTTTTCTAAATTTTTAACAGACCATTTAATTGGGCGGTTTATTTAGTGAATTAAATCGGTTGTTTCTTTCGTGAATTAAATGGGCTGTTTCTTTCGTGAATTAAATGGCCTGTTTCTTTCGTTGAATTAATTCAACGAATTAATTCAATCGTTTCTTAACCTGTTTTCGTGTGTTGGCATATTTATAAAATAAGACCAACCCAAAATCTTTGAGAATATTAGATAGGATCCTTGTTTCTTCTTCTCCCTCGCGAAGAACGCGAAGAACGCGAAGAACGTGAAGAACGCCGAACCCAGAAATCGACGACGTGACGCCTTGATCCGCATCGCCGACAACGTTCTTCTGCGACGTCTCTTCCTCCGCGACGGATCTTCGATCGGCTTCTTGAGGTAAGAATCTCGGACCTTCCTTTTTATCTCCTTCGTGGTTCTTAACCAAAAACACGGATTTAATTAATTAAATTAAATCTGCTGTTTCATGGTGCGTTGAGTTCGCCGACTCAACACCGGATTCCGCGACGACGCGACGATCCCTCTCTTCCGCGACGAGCTTTTCCGCGAAGAACGCCCGCGCGCGACGATCGACGAGGTAGGGATTTTATAATTTTGGAATACCCCTCTTTATATTCCAGTGAACGTTCTTTAAAAATTAAAGAACCGGTTTCAAATGATCAATTTTATTTTATTAAAATTGTCGGTTCATGTGTTGAACAATTTCTCCCGTTGTTTATCTCTAACGCGGAGGGTGCGGGCCAACGAACACGGCCCGACGACCCTCCGTCGTTCTTCTTTTTGTGCGGAATTGACGGGCGACGACGGAACGTGCCGCAACGGATGTTCGGTGATCCCGCAGTGAAGAACGGAACCCAGGAGGAACATCGGCGCAGACGGGAAGGAAAACGGGCCACCGGAGCGACTCCGGCGGCCCGCGAAAGCCGGCGGCGGTGGCGGCCAGCGGACCCGCGGTCCGCGGGTCCGGTTCTTCTGGTCGGGATGCGGCAATGTGCCGCATCCGCTGACGACCCGCGCGGCCCGCACGCGGGCCGCGGCTCCCTCGGCCGCGGGCTGCGCCCGCGGCTTCCACCCGCGCCCCTCGGCCGGGCCGAGCCGGTCGAGCCGAGTCGGCCGAGCCGGGCTGGCCCTGGCCGGGCCGGGCCGGGTCGGCCCGAGCCCGGACCCCCGTCTTCGGATGGTTTTCGTTCAAACGCCCGTAACTTGAGCTACGGGCCTCTGAACGACGCGCCGTCAACGGCAACGCGATCCTTGGATCGAGACGGTCATTTCGGTATACTATACTCAAGGTGCACCTTCCTTTTCGGGAGCCTATGTAGTTAAAACTCCATAGTTAAGCGTGCTTGGCCTAGAGCAGTGATCAGGATGGGTGACCTCCTGGGAAGTTTCTCAGGGTGTGTGTGAGACGGAAAAGCCAATAATTCACAGACCGGGCGTCCGATTGACGCGCCGTCTATTTCGTTGAATTCCTCTAAGTGAGACGGATCTTTTGGCATACTCCGCCCGAGGTTTGGACGCAGGTGGAGTACGTTCCGGATGGTTTCGCCTTAAAACCAACCGGGCCCCTGGGACGAAAAGGCCAATAACTCTCAGACCGGGCGTCCGATTGACGCGCCGTCTGCGATGTTGAGTTCCTGTTGTCGATACGGAACTTTTGGATACATCAACTTCAGACTTTGTGTCAGTTGATGTATCAGCCTCTCGGCTCGTGGAGCAGACCCTCCCGAACGAGCTTGCTGTGTGTGGGAACCCTAGTGCTGGCTGCGACTGCTACTTCGACAGCGACGACCGTGCAGAGATCCTCAGTGGACTGCAGCGACGACTGTGCAGAGATCCTCCGTGGACTCCGACGACGACCGTGCAGAGATCCTCAGTGGACTGCGGCGACGACTGTGCAGAGATCCTCAGTGGACTGCGGCGACGACTGTGCAGAGATCCTCAGTGGACTGTGACGACTACTGCACTCAGCGATCCTACGTGGATCAGTGTTACAGGTCCTGCGTGGGCCCGATCCTGTGTGGGTCTGATCCTGTGTGGGTCACTGCAGAGATTAGTTACCTATCGATCCTTCGTGGGTCCGACGACTTATATGGATCAGAGATCTTCTTTTCGTCATCCGAAGAAGTATACCTGTGTGAGCTGAATCTTCTGTTTTACTCGATAGAGGTGGTGCGCTTGGTTGTAGCGGCAGACCCGCGATACTGGAGACGAGCGTACGGAGTACAGAGACCGTGTAGCCGGCTGAGACCTGAAGACTGCTCGACCGACTCGACTTGGAGTGAGTCGACTAGCCCAGTGGACGGAGCGCCCGGTATTTGGCGGTAGACCCACGGCGGACGGAGCGCCTGGTAGTTGGCAGCAGACCCGCGGTACTCGACTGGAGGAGTACCTCTGTAGGCTATTTGGGTGAGCGCCCGGTATTTGGCAGCAGACCCTCAGCGGACGAAGTGCCCGGTAGTTGGCAGCAGACCCGCGGTACTCGACAGGAGGAGTACCTCAGCAGTCTTAGGTTAGTGAGCAGTACCTCGGAGTCGTGACAGGACCACTGTACACTTCAGAGATGGGGCTCTTCAGCAGTTACGTTTTTGATAATGAAAATCCTGGTTTGAGCTGAGTCAATGATCCTTGTGTTTCCTCTTGATTGAGATGGGTTATCTGATAATTTCGATATATGTTTGGGCATATACCTATGAGAGTTATCTGTTGAGTTTTCCTGTGTGGATTACATTTTCCTCTCCTTTGTGGATTGTGTTGAGCTATCCTGTGTGGATTTACTGTTTACTCTCCTTTGTGGATTGTGTTGTTCTATCCTGTGTGGGTATACAATTGCTTTCCTGTGTGGACTGGGTTGTACTTAGGCTCAGACGTTGGAGCCAAATGGGAATTGATGACTTAGGTATATGTATGGGCATATACCTAAGCCGTGTCAGAAGTTACTTCGTGATTGTATCTTTCCTTTTTGGATTACCCTTGTGGATTTCGGGAGACCTTCGGGGGTCTCGGGGTCCCTACTGAGTAGCTTATACTCACCCCTGCACGGGCTTTGCCCGCACTACGTTGTGTTGGTTGCAGACGACGGACAGCGTTGACCGTGGTGGAGGCGTGCGGAGCAGGACAGTGCCTGGAGGTGGACCACTGGGCGGGACGTACTCGGAGCGGTCAGGTGGACCCGAGGAGCAGTGGAGGCTATCTGTACCCACCCTTCAGGTGGGACTTCCAGAGGACGGCTCGACGCTGCAGTTTTTCCTTTCAGTTGCTGTTTTTCCTTTCAGTTGTACTTTACAGTTGGGCTTGTATTTCCGGCCCCTTTTACTTTCAGCACAGCTTGTATAGTTTTTACTTAGTGTTTACTTTTCCGCTTGTTTACTCTTTGGTGCTTGTTTACTTTTCAAAGGCAATGCCTTCCCTTTTTGTTGGGATTTACGCCTTGGTGCTAGTCGCCAGCCCCTGGCCTATGGAAGGCGGGCTTGGGGTAGTCACGGCACGGGCCCCGAGGACGGGTCGTGACAAATTGGTATCAGAGGTGGTCGGTTCTACCGCAGACTCTAATCTTTCTTCTATGTGAAGCAATAGTGTTTAGCGTATTGAGTGTGGTTATCATTCCAGGGAGTCCAGTGTTGGTGCGGCGGCCGACGTATTCATACACCAGGACCCTGACTTCTGATTTCCGACTTAATGCACGAAAACATTGATTGCATGTGTGTTTCAAGTTTTCTCTGTGATTACTTGTGTCAGCTCACCAGGTATACTGTTCTGACCATGGCATACTTGTTTCCTTTTCAGGATGGCATGACGACAGCAGCCATCTAGGGTTCCTAGAGTAGAGCGCGACGACAGCCCGCCGACCGACGAGGCCTCGGTACAGGGCCCGTTGACAGCAGAGGCACCAGCGGTACCTTTACCCGCCGAGCCCCCGATGCTTCCAGCACTGGCAGCTGACGACGCACGATGCCTCGGAGCTCTGCACGAGTTCCAGCGCCAGCGACCACCCAGGTTCCGTGGGGAGTCGGACCCCCAGGCAGCCGAGGACTGGCTGGAGGCGGTCGTCTGAGTTTTCAGGCTAGTGAGGACACCAGCAGACCTCATGGTGATCCTGGCGGCGAGCCTACTGCACGCAGCAGCCGGACGATGGTGGAGCCTGATGCTCCAAGTACACGATGAGGCCACCCTCATCTGGACGGACTTCGAGAGCCTCTTACGCTCAGAGTTCGTCCCGGCCACCCTCCGTGTGGTGCGCATCCAGGAGCTTCTTCAGCTGCGGCAGGGCAGCTTGACGGTCGCTCAGTACGCAGCGAGGTTCACCGACCTTTCTCGGTACTCGACAGACATGGTACGGGACCCCTTCTTTTGGGCCCGGACCTTCGAGAAGGGATTGAGACACGAGATCAGGGCATCACTGATCTCCCTCAGCATCCCGACCCAAGCAGGAGTGCTAGAGAGAGCCCTCCTGATCGAGAGTTTCTTGGCTGAGTCCACAGCGAGACCTACCACAGGGCGGCAGATAGCGGAGTCTTCGGCAATAGGTAGCCGACGGATGACTCAGGGTTCCAGGCAGACCAGACCTACCGGTGGCCGACTGCACGACTCAGGCTCAGTTGTGCGGGGGAGCCGGGGTGGAGTCAGAGCCAGGCGTGCCGAGAGTGGGCAGTGTTACTCCTGTGGCGGGATTAGTCACATGGCTCGTGACTGTCCGACCCGTCATGCTGATGATCAGCAGTTAAGTGAAGAACCTCCCAGGCAGAGGCAGAGGTTCGACTGTGGCGGTCCGTAGGGAGGAGGCAGACGAGGCAGAGGAGCTGGCCGAGCAGCAGGTGGTGGGCGACGCTTTGAGGCTCTGCCACCTCCACCACCAGGAGGTCCGCCCCGACCACAGGGAGTAGGTGAACATGCGAGAGCTCAGCTTCAGGCAGCCGAGGCCTTCGATCATGGAGCTCTGGGAGCAGATGGACAGGAGCAGAACTAGTGGATACGTCCTTTGTACTTCTAGTTCCTTGTTGCTTTTGTGTAGCGTCTTGTATTATGAGCTGCAATAATAAAAGACGCATACCTTTGTGATATTTTCGTTCCTGTCCTCTTTCGTGATGTTACTAAGAGGTTCCAGTTTTGGTTGTTGACTTGACCCTCACTTGTGAGACATCTACTGGAGGAGACCCAGTTACCACACACTGATGCCGACAGTGTGACTCAACCCTTGGAGGCGAGAGTAACGGTTGGATCTCTTAGTAGTAGCGTCGAGGCCTTACGACATCATACTTTGTATGGATTAGTATCATCCATGTTAGGATTGACTGTTTTAGGCAATGAATGTGGTTCATCCAGGGGATGAGACCAGATTTCTCTTATCGGCAAAGAAGAAATCTTGCAACTCTTGTGGGACCTGAGATGGTCCAGGTCATCCAGGGGCGGATGAGTACAGCTCAGAGCCGGTAGAAGCCTTATGCTGACAGGAGGCGGAGACCACTAGGGTTCGAGGATGGAGACCACGTCTTCTTGCGGGTCTCACCTCGGCGTGGTTTGTGGAGATTTGGTGAAGTGGCTTATCGTCTGGCTCTGTCACCTCAGTTGCATCGGGTGCACGACGTCTTGCACATATCTCAGATGAGGAGATACGTGCACGACCCGACGCACATCATTGACCATGGGAAGCTAGACATGGATGACGGGGCGACTTTTATGGAGGCCCCGGTGGAGATAGAGGATCGACAGGAGGGGTCCTACATGGGCGATCGATTCCTCTCGTGCACAGCAGATGGCAGCACGGGAACCTCCAAGAGAGCACTTGGGAGCGGGAGGCTCAGATGTGTGCTCAATACCGCCTTTGTATCCCTAGTTTGTGTTGAAGCTTTACGGGGACATAAAGCCCTGTGGTGGGAGTAATGTAAAGACCCGTAAATTTCAAGGAAATTTTTTTCTTAATTTTCTTTGGAATTTTACAAGAGCTCAGTTTCTGACGACACCTGATTCCGAGGCCCGGTGTGCCCGGAATCATTTTCCGAAGTTTGGCTCGGGTACGTTCAGTGAACGGACGAGCGGGTTTTTCTAACTTTTGAACCGGTGCCCGGAATCGAATTCTGAGGGCACCGATGAAATCGCAGCGCCGGTATTCGCTTAGAAATGCCTCTTCCGGAGTTGCGTTTGCTCGGGTGTGGTTTTTAATTTTCGGGCTTAAAGTTAAGAAATAAAATAATTTTGCGACAACTTTATTTTATTTCACTTAAGCCACTTGAAAGCCACTTGAAGCCACTTAAAGGCGGCTTGAACTGAGTTGAACTGGATAGGATGCTATCCAGAAATATCCTACCCCCTTGGTAGGATATTTGTGAGGTGGGGCCCGCACGAGCCCCGCCGTTTCTTTCCGCTAAGAAACGCACCCATGAAAACCCGTATTAATGAAAGTCAACTAACGCATTTTCTAAATTCTTAACAGACCATTTAATTGGGCGGTTTATTTCGTGAATTAAATCGGTTGTTTCTTTCGTGAATTAAATGGGCTGTTTCTTTCGTGAATTAAATGGCCTGTTTCTTTCGGTGAATTAATTCAACGAATTAATTCAATCGTTTCTTAACCTGTTTTCATGTGTTGGCATATTTATAAAATAAGACCAACCCAAAATCTTTGAGAAGATTGGAGAGGATCCTGGTTTCTTCTTCTCCCTCGCGAAGAACGCGAAGAACGCGAAGAACGCGAAGAACGCCGAACACGGAAATCGATGACGCGACGCCTTGATCCGCATCGCCGACAACGTTCTTCTGCGACGTCTCTTCCTCCGCGATGGATCTTCGATCGGCTTCTTGAGGTAAGAATCTCGGACCTTCCTTTTTATCTCCTTCGTGGTTCTTAACCAAAAACACGGATTTAATTAATTAAATTAAATCTGATGTTTCATGGTGCGTTGAGTTCGCCGACTCAACACCGGATTCCGCGACGAAGCGACGATCCCTCTCTTCCGCGACGAGCTTTTCCGCGAAGAACGCCCGCGCGCGACGATCGACGAGGTAGGGATTTTATAATTTTGGAATACCCCTCTTTATATTCGAGTGAACGTTCTTTAAAAATTAAAGAACCGGTTTCAAATGATCAATTTTATTTTATTAAAATTGTCGGTTCATGTGTTGAACAATTTCTCCCGTTGTTTATCTCTAACGCCGAGGGTGCGGGCCAACGAACACGGCCTGACGACCCTCCGCCGTTCTTCTTTTTGTGCGTAATTGACGGGCGACGACGGAACGTGCCGCAACGGATGTTGGGTGATCCCGCAGTGAAGAACGGAACCCGGGAGGAACATCGGCGCAGACGGGAAGGAAAACGGGCCACCGGAGCGACTCCGGCGGCCCGCGAAAGCCGGCGGCGGCGCCGGCGGCCGGAGGCGGCGGCGCCACGGCGCGCCGCCGGACAGGCCGCCGCGGCTGAGCCGCGGTGGCGGCCAGCGGACCCGCGGTCCGCGGGTCCGGTTCTTCTGGTCGGGACGCGGCAATGTGCCGCGTCCGCTGACGACCCGCGCGGCCCGCACGCGGGCCGCGGCTCCCTTGACCGCGGGCTGCGCCCGCGGCTTCCACCCGCGCCCCTCGGCCGGGCCGAGCCGGTCGAGCCGAGTCGGCCGAGCCGGTCGAGCCGAGTCGGCCGAGCCGGGCTGGCCCTGGCCGGGCCGGGCCGGGTCAACCGGGTCGGGTCGACCCGGTTCGGCCGACCCAGGGGGGGGGGGGGGGGTCGGGCCGGGTCGGGTCGACCCGGTTCGGCCGACCCAGGGGGGGGGGGTCGGGCCGGGTCGGCCCGAGCCCGGACCCCCGTCTTCGGACGGTTTTCGTTCACACGCCCGTAACATGAGCTACGGGCCTCCGAACGACGCGCCGTCAACGGCAACGCGATCCTTGGATCGAGACGGTCGTTTCGGTATACTATACTCAAGGTGCACCTTCCTTTTCGGGAGCCTACGTAGTTAAAACTCCGTAGTTAAGCGTGCTTGGCCTAGAGCAGTGATCAGGATGGGTGACCTCCTGGGAAGTTTCTCAGGGTGTGTGTGAGACGGAAAGGCCAATAATTCACAGATCGGGCGTCCGATTGACGCGCCGTCTATTTCGTTGAATTACTCTAAGTGAGACGGATCTTTTGGAATACTCCGCCCGAGGTTTGGATGCAGGTGGAGTACGTTCCGGATGGTTTCGCCTTAAAACCAACCGGGCCCCTGGGACGAAAACGCCAATAACTCTCAGACCGGGCGTCCGATTGACGCGCCGTCTGCGATGTTGAGTTCCTGTTGTCGATACGGAACTTTTGGATACATCAACTTCAGACTTTGTGTCAGTTGATGTATCAGCCTCTCGGCTCGTGGAGCAGACCCTCCCGAACGAGCTTGCTGTGTGCGGGAACCCTAGTGCTGGCTGCGACTGCTACTTCGATAGCGACGACCGTGCAGAGATCCTCAGTGGACTGCAGCGATGACTGTGCAAAGATCCTCCGTGGACTCCGACGACGACCCTGCAGAGATCCTCAGTGGACTGCGGCGACGACTGTGGAGAGATCCTCAGTGGACTGCGGCGACGACTGTGCAGAGATCCTCAGTGGACTGCGACGACTACTGCACTCAGCGATCCTACGTGGATCAGTGTTACAGGTCCTGCGTGGGCCCGATCCTGTGTGGGTCTGATCCTGTGTGGGTCACTGCAGAGATTAGTTACCTATCGATCCTTCGTGGGTCCGACGACTTATATGGATCAGAGATCTTCTTTTCGTCATCCGAAGAAGTATACCTGTGTGAGCTGAATCTTCTGTTTTACTCGATAGAGGTGGTGCGCTTGGTTGTAGCGGCAGACCCGCGATACTGGAGACGAGCGTACGGAGTACAGAGACCGTGTAGCCGGCTGAGACCTGAAGACTGCTCGACCGACTCGACTTGGAGTGAGTCGACTAGCCCAGTGGACGGAGCGCCCGGTATTTGGCGGCAGACCCACGGCGGACGGAGCGCCTGGTAGTTGGCAGCAGACCCGCGGTACTCGACTGGAGGAGTACCTCTGTAGGCTATTTGGGTGAGCGCCCGGTATTTGGTAGCAGACCCTCAGCGGACGGAGCGCCCGGTAGTTGGCAGCAGACCTGCGGTACTCGACAGGAGGAGTACCTCAGCAGTCTTAGGTTAGTGAGCAGTACCTCGGAGTCGTGACAGGACCACTGTACACTTCAGAGATGGGGCTCTTCAGCAGTTACGTTTTTGATAATAAAAATCATGGTTTGAGCTGAGTCAATGATCCTTGTGTTTCCTCTTGATTGAGATGGGTTATCTGATAATTTCGATATATGTTTGGGCATATACCTATGAGAGTTATCTGTTGAGTTTTCCTGTGTGGATTACATTTTCCTTTCCTTTGTGGATTGTGTTGAGCTATCCTGTGTGGATTTACTGTTTACTCTCCTTTGTGGATTGTGTTGTTCTATCCTGTGTGGGTATACATTTGCTTTCCTGTGTGGACTGGGTTGTACTTAGGCTCAGACGTTGGAGCCAAACGGGAATTGATGACTTAGGTATATGTATGGGCATATACCTAATCCGTGTCAGAAGTTACTTCATGATTGTATCTTTCCTTTTTGGATTACCCTTGTGGATTTCGGGAGACCTTCGGGGGTCTCGGGGTCCCTACTGAGTAGCTTATACTCACCCCTGCATGGGCTTTGCCCGCACTACATTGTGTTGGTTGCAGACGATGGACAGCGTTGACCGTGGTGGAGGCGTGCGGTGCAGGACAGTACCTGGAGGTGGACCACTGGGCGGGACGTACTTGGAGCGGTCAGGTGGACCCGAGGAGCAGTGGAGGCTATCTGTACCCACCCTTCAGGTGGGACTTCCAGAGGACGGCTCGACGCTGCAGTTTTTCCTTTCAGTTGCTGTTTTTCCTTTCAGTTGTACTTTACAGTTGGGCTTGTATTTCCGGCCCCTTTTACTTTCAGCACAGCTTGTATAGTTTTTACTTAGTGTTTACTTTTCCGCTTGTTTACTCTTTGGTGCTTGTTTACTTTTCAAAGGCAATGCCTTCCCTTTTTGTTGGGATTTACACCTTGGTTCTAGTCGCCAGCCCCTGGCCTATGGAAGGCGGGCTTGGGGTAGTCACGGCACGGGCCCCGAGGACGGGTCGTGACAGTTTTACACAGCCCCACAGACCACATGTTTGAGAAATTCTTTGAATTGAATTTATAAATGAATTATAAATTTTCAAATGGTTTTATGGTATTCCAAACGCATTTTTAAATATTTTCTAGATTTTATAAGAGGTGTTGTTTTTTTAAGAAAGTTGTTGATTTTAAACTATGGTTACTAGGTCTAGTTGGCACTATGAAAGATCACTTTATTTATAAAAATGACCTTGGAATATACCTCTAGTATAGGTTTTTTAGAAATGTATGATAATTTATTTGGTATAGGAAAATTTTATTATATTGATGTTTTTAAAATTAAGGGTTTATTCCTAAGATGGGTGATCGATTTTAAGTCTTTCTTATGATTTATACTCAATGTTTCTATCTTTATAATATTTTTTGATACTACTTATTGGTTACCCCCATTTTATACACATCATAGAAATCAAGAGTGGAAATTATAACATCCATAAACACATATGTCACTATCATAGGATCACGCTCTAGATAGTGGCACCAAATAGAACATTCTCTACTTGGGAAGTTTCCCCTCAATTAGGCAGGGTAGGGTACAACCATGTCTTTGGACTGTTAGATTTTATCAGGTGTGTTGATATATGGGATTATATTTAGTATGTTCTAAAAATTCCCCTCAACTCAAATGTATTCCCATGATTACTTTTAATTTTTTGTTTTTATTGATGAATTTGCATTTATTATTATGATAGTAAATTTTATATAGTTTCCCATTTCCCTTGATTTATTTCTATTATTTTTGTTATTATTATAACCTCTCCTTATTTACTTTGAACTCTTTTTCAAAGGAAAAACTACTAGTATAATGTACTATAGAATTTTGTTTTGGAACTCACTCGCTGGATTTTATTTTATAAATAAATTTCAAATGATGTTTTTAAAAATATAACATTAAATAATTAAATTCTAATAATAGCCACTTTTAATTTATTATTCATCATATTTAAATAGAATTATTTTTAAAGAAAAAAATGAATCATTATGTTATTAGTTTTTAAAACTAAAAGTGAAAAACCTATGCCTTATAAACTGTATTTTCAAACTAGCATGAGTTGGATATTTTTAAAATGGTATTACATGGGGTGTGTATTTCCTTATCATAACTACTAGGATTTCTTCACATCACTATATATATTTTATTTTTGAGGTTATAGGTTTGAATTCTAGTTTCTTATGGATCATTTGTGGTATGAGGATTCATAGTGACTCATAGAGACACATATATATCGTTTTGGGTACCTATTTTATTTTTTATCATTATTATATCAACCCATGTGGACACTTTATATAATCTACTTATTTTTTGTATGTTATATTTTGTGTTGGATGTTTATATTTTGGTTATGTCTCATTTAGTTCTAAATATTTATGAAACAGTTTATTTTTTCCTCACAGATAGACTTCCAATGTATGGAGTGGTCATGTTAAGATTTTGATAAAGATTCCACTATATTGTAATTATATAGATGAAATCATTCCCATTATATACTCCTTGATGCCCCAAAACTAGTTTCTATCCTTGGGTGATTAGGAACACACCCCACATTTATCTTGGGCTAGATCGAGTTCATGGTTCAAGGGTGGTCCAAATTTAGTTCAAAAAATTATGCTCCCTCTAATATCCATCACAAAGAGTCACTATATAAGATAAAAACTAAAATAGATATTGTTAGATAAAAAAACTCCCAATGATTTCATAGATATATTTATGATTGAAACAATTTATATATTTATCTTTACATAGTTTAGTACCAAATTTTTATAGGCATTGAATTTTCCTTATAGCCCTCTATGCCATATTTATTGAATAATTATCTAGAATATTTCTCTTGGGATAATAATATATGATTTTATTTCTTTATAATATGTAATTCATGAAAATAGTTCATCACAACTAGCATGGAAATCTAAAAATTCATCTCATATTCCCAATAAATTATTCACAATCATACTTCTGGTCATCTATGAAGATAATTTGTGATGTTTTCATAAGAAATTTTTTTATTTGTTGACAACATTTTTATTGAGAACATTTTTATTAAACATGTGAGAAATAAGTTTCTAGATGATTGTTACGAATTTTTTGTTATGAAGTTTATGAAGGAGATTTGGAAGTTTCCTTAACTGTGTTAATAAACCTTCCTAAAGTTAGATGATACTAAACTGTTCAAAAAGTTCCTAACAAAATGAAAATATCATGATCTATTTGTTTTGACCAAGGGGTAGATCAACTTTGTTACCAGATATATTTTACCAAACATAAGCTATCTGACACCGTCCACCAGACATGGATTACAGAATGTAAGATACAAAACACAATCCACCAGAAAAATATCAGCATACCAAAGGTGATCAGATGAAGAAGTTTTTAAATGGGAGATTAGTTCAACTTTATTACCAAAAGAACTTTACTAGATAGAGTTCACTAGATGTAGATAACCAGAAATATTAAATAGAAAGGATATGTAGTGGTGTAAGAATTATATAAGGTTAAATGTATAAAAACATTTCTAAATAGATAATTTCATGAAATTATCACTACGAAAGTTTTTTTGAAATGTGTGGAGGAATATTTTGTTACAATACGAAGTTTGATCCAACAGATGCAGATAACCTAATTGATATTCTAGAAAATTATTTTCAAGAAATTCATATATTGAGTTTTATATGGGTATGTATAAAAGGATAAAATTTTAAACTATGATAAATAAGGTAAAAATTGGAAGAATTATAAAAATGAGAGCTTATAATTCATGTTATTATATTTTCAAAAAAATAATGAGAAATCAAGTTTAAAGATGGTATAAAATGATAGAGGAAATCCAGGTAGGGAACCAGATAGAGAAGTTACATGTAATATGAGCCTTTACAAATTTAATTAATATAGCAAACCATATTTAAAAGATTAATATTACTTTAAAAATGAAGAGGGGGTATTATAGATAAATAGTTTATATGAAGTTTCAATGGGAAAATACTTTTTCCCAAATGATATATGACATTTAAGGATAAAAAGTTATAAAGTTATCCACTGAATGAAGTGAAACTAACATAAATTTTCCCATTTTATAGATGAGAATCATATGTTCATTATTGATTCTATTAGATGAATGATTTAGAGATATTTCACCAAACTAGGTTTTGTGAATCAAAGAAATGTATGATGTCTGAGATGAGGCAAGATGATTAGAGAGATTTAGTTGGATGAAGTAAAATTAAAAGAATGGATTCTTAAGAAATATAAAATGGAATGTTTTTTTGAAATCTGTAGACAAACCTTTATATAAGAAGTTTTTCTAAACATTATATACCTTTTAAAATTCCCTTTTTACAATGATGATATAATGTTGAGTTATTATTGAACTGGTTTCTTATCTAGCTAATTTTAAAGAATCATGAATGAGTTCCATAATGTATATTATTAACGAAGTTTGAGTAAGGATCAAGATTCTATGTTTTCTTGAATCATTATGAAGATTCAAGAAGAATCTATAATTCTTGAAAGGAGTCCATTGACTTTCAGTTATGCGAGAAAACATAAAATGAGTTCCTAAATTTTCTACTTCAAGAGAACCTATTTAAAGTGGTTGAAAAGTAAAACTATACATAACATTATTCACAAGGAAAAAAATTGAAATTATGAATATTTTATATCAGATTAATTTTTAAATTGATTTTACTTTTAGTTTGAATAAAATTTATCAGACAGATATTTTTAACTAATATACTGGAAAAAAATTAAAGAAGTGGAATCATATAGGGAAGTTTTTCATAGAAACCATACAACGAGTAATAGAAAGAGCTTCTAATCAGGGTGTAGAAAATGTTTTATTGAATAGAACTCGGGTTAGTAAAACATGGGTAGTTTTAGTGATCCATAATAGAAAGAGTAATCTAGATGAAGTAGAGGCAGATCATTTGGACACTTATAGGATAAAGAAATATATATAAATTTTTAGACAAAATATTATGATTTTTTTTACAAAGTTTCACATATTTTTAGTGGCTCAGTTTTGTAAGAAAAACTTTTATAACTGATTGTGTTTAGTATAATAATTCCTATCAGGAGATAGAAAGAGTCTAACTAAAGATTTATCAAGTTATATTAACTACTTTATAGTAGTGAATTTTCATGGATCGATGGGATTCGTTATGGAAAAGATGTAGGTTCCCACACTAATTTCAAACTTAAAAAATATTGTGTTCCTTATTTAATTTCTTATATTTTTATATTTATGATATTTTTTAAAAATTTGATAATTAAAATAACTCTAAAAAGTTTCATGGGTCAATTTTATAGAATTGAAATTTACAAAAATATCAACACTGATTCACCCCCCCCCCCCCCTCATGGTGGTTCCAGCGATCCTAAGGAGCTTCAATTGTTATTAAAGACAAGGCTCCCCTATTTTTATCTTATCATGGAAATTATCAATTCATTCAAAAATAGAGATATTAACAAGTTATCTGAAAAAATATATAATGGTTGGAAAAATAGAATTATACCTTATCTTTTGTCACTTTTCCTTGAGGTGATTGATGTTCCAATAGTTGGTTTTACACCCATTTATAAAAATGATCCTATAAAAATTTTTGAAAAAATTAATAATGTGGTTGATTGAAAATAATAAATTTAATTCTTATTTTTTTTTCAAAAAAAAATTATGGAGGTAATGGGTCTCAAAATAACCAAATAAACTTAGGATAAACTTAAAAGTACCTTTGAGGGAAATACCAAAGTGAAGGAGGAAAAGCTTCAAATATAGAGTATAATGTTTAAATATATCATAATGGCATATGAAAAAACTATTTAGGAGTACTTCAGTATAGTTAATGAATTTTTTTGCAATATTAGAGGATTAAAGGATGTCTTGGAAGATTCTAAAATTGTTAAGAAACTCCTGAGAAACTTACTTGATAGGTTTTATTCTAAAATCTCTACCTTATAAGATAAATATTTATTATCTCATGATTAATTACAAAACATTATTAATACATATTATATGAGGAAATATATAGAATTTAAAAACAATATCAATGATGAAATGTATTTTTGAAGCTTTAATAAAGCTAAAAATCCAAAATTTTGATCACGAGATGGTGGAACTTAATGAATTAGAAGATAATGAATTTGATAGTGAATCAAATGAAATAATCATGTATCTTATCTCTAAATATTAATAAAAATATAAATGAAAGTTAAAAAATATCCCACTTAAATTCTTTGAGTTTGTAAGAATTAGTAATTTTATTATGAATTATCCCTAGAAGAAATTTGGAGTATATAAAGATGATTCTGAATAAAAATCATAGAGGAATAAGTGGAAAAAAACTTCTATGGAGGATATAAAACCCACTAGTGATAAGAAAAATTTTCCAAGAAATAGATGAATTATACTGAATAATAAAGTTGATTATGACTCTACTGATAACATTTTATTAGAAGATGAAAATCTAAATATGTTTCAAAATTTCTTTTAAAATGATGAGAATAATAAAGATTAATCAAATAGTGATGATGATAAAGGTGAAAAAATTTACAAGGATTGTTATCTAAGATCAAAACTCATTTAATTTCTTGATCAAAACAGAAAACTAAAGAAAGAAATCATAATTTTAAAGAAGAAAATTATAAACAATGATGAAGGAAGGAAATACGTCCTTAAATAGGAAAATGAGTATATCTTGGAGATCATAAACCTCAAATTGGATGTATTTTAACAAGGAGAGATAATTGAAGGTCTTATTAAGAAACATTATACTAAGGAAGATGAGTTTTGTAAAACTCAATAAATATTTATTAAGGTTAAAAGTTACTTAAAGAATATAAGAAAAAAATTCAACAATGATTCAGAGATAAAGTTTGAATCATCTAAAGTTATTAAGAAAATTCATTCAAGAATCAGATGAAATCTTCACCAACTAAATGTACAAGTTCATATAATTTTATTGACTATGGAGGTGTTAGAAAAACAATTTGAGAAATCTTGGGTTTATAAAATGTGTGGAAAATCTATAATATCAACAAAATTTGAAAATAACATCCATAAGAATGTTTCTCCCTGCCATGAGGAAAAATAAAAAAAAGAAGTTTTAAACCTTAAAAAACATTCTACAGGGAAAAATTCTACTTCAATAGAATACTGATATTTAATAGTTTTTTTGGTGTTGTGTAATTTATGGGTACAAAGCCTATATTTTTTGCACAACATGACTCTCTTAGGAAATAGGAATAAACAAAGGGGGATAAATAGTGTATAAAGAGTGAATAAATTTTCTAAAATATTGGAATAAATAAAGATAAAATCATAAGATTCTATTTATTTTCCAATAAAATATTAGTTTGGTTACCCGGAGGAATTTTTTGGAATATGTGAAAAATTGGGTCACTTTATTGAATAATATTTGAAAACACTTTTGGGAAATTTTTCGTATGCTAGAAAATAAAATGTGTCCAAAAAAATAATGTTTAAGAAAGATATGTTGTTGGTAAGATAGCTCTAAAATCTAGAAAAGGGAACAAAATTCATATTCTTTATATTTTTTGTTCCTCACATATGATAGGTGATATGAAAGTTATGATTTTTTTTGAAAAACATGAAGGGGGAGTTTTTACTTTTAGAAATGGTAGTTTCTTAAAAAATAGAGGTATTAGAGTAGTTTTCATTTAATATTAGAAGTCGATATCTAAGGAATATCTTTATGTTTATGGGATCAACCACAATCTACTCAGTTGTAACAAACCAACATGGTTCATCCACAAACTGATCACCCATGTTGGCCCACCACATACCTAAGAGGCATTCGTGATCCTCCTAGGATAGAAACTAGTTTTGGGCATCTGGAATAACTCAATTGGGAATTATGTTGCCCAAAAATAGAAAATAAATAGATAAAAAATAATAACTAAAAAATACTAGAAATGAAAATGAAAAATAGTATACATACCTCTATGTGACCTCACAGGTCACCATTAACCACAGAATCACACTCATTCCATGAGAAACCCAGAGCTAGGTAAAACCTAAAACTGAAAATTATAATATAGTAATGAGAACATAAGAACCTAGTAGGCTACCACTACCCAATAAAACTATGAAAATTCCATAGTAAAATAGTATATAAAATTTAAGTTTTAACATATAAAATCAAAGTTCGTTTTTACATGCTCTCTAAAAACAATAAAAAAGTAAAATTTACTAAAAACTATCCTTTTATAAAATAAAAAAAAGGATATTTTAACATTTTAAATTAAAATTATAAATTGAGGAAAACAATAAAAACACTTTTCACGTTTTTACAAACCATACCATAATAGTCACATTTTAATAAACTATTTCAAGGAAAACCCAATTTCTTTAAAACTCTTAATGAATTACTAAAAAAATTTCCTTTTCAAATAATAATTTTAAACCATTTCTAGAAAGGCTCTTTTGAAAGAAAGTTAAACACACATAAGGTAATTTCATACCAGTCATAAAGAGAAAAAATACTATTAAAAGGAAAACCATATAGTGTCAAAGCTCAATCATAAAATAAACAACATTTCAACACATGCATAATATAAAGAGTAAAAAAATCACATGATAAACATACAATAAATAAGTAATAGCATACCATACATATAATGAGGCAACAAAGTAGTGAAAAAGAAGATACCATAAGACAAGAAGTAGTGGACCTAACAACCGGTAAGTAATATGGTCACACACATCTTTCATCTAAATTACTCTCAAATAATCTCATTGGTGACAACCCACTCGCTAGTCTATGACTCTTAACTAAGGTAAACTATCCATTGTGTTATATTAACTTTTCATTTTAGTTTCCCACTAAATCCCACCTAGTAGCCTTAGTCTCTCCATGAAATAATGAACTTAGTCGGTCCATGAACATCACATCAAAATAACAGGCCCCATCAGCTACCATCATAATCAAATCCTTCCCACCTTCATTCCCTTAGAAATATCCCCAATCCATACGTACATCCTGGATAACATAACAAACATCCTTCTCATTGATAAGATAAACATAATAAATAAACAAAGGGGCTCAACAAGGGAACAATCAATAATAAACACGTTATAAAGTGAAAACTAGGACTTTATATTATCATATATAACATATTAATTTTGTAAATATATTTACCAAACAATTCTAAATCAAAACATGAGTTCATGAGAAAACAAAATCAATGGAAAACATGGAAAAAACCCCAAAGAAATATCTACATGATTTCAAAAAGGGTCACCCCTCCCCCACCCCCCACCCCACACACACACCCACTTTTTATAAAATAACCCCTTTAAAATTAATCATACCCTTTTTCAAAAAGAAAACAAGATACATATATATTTTTAAAATATTCAAATCCTGTTAAAAATTATAAATGAGAATTTAATCCAATACTTGGAATGCAACCAAAGTCCATGCTAATTGTTTTAATCTTTGGAAGACCACCTAAAAATCGAACACCAATGTCAGACACTTTTAAATTTATAACAAAATATTCCAAATGCTTGAAATAATTTTAAAGAACCTTTAGAACAATTTTTAAATTACATAGAATGTGGCCAACTTCTTTTCCAAGTGCTAAAAACTAGTAAAAATTCATTTCATGTGTACAATGGCGTATAATAAACTCCTAAATTTATAAAAAGGATTTTATTATAGCCAACCAATTTATAATATAAAATTAAAGGGGGTTCTATAGAATCATCTACCTCAAAACCTATACCTTGGATGATGAACACTCGAATCCACCTCAAATAGGTCCATGGAAGAAAGAGTGAATATAAAGAACCCTAGAGAATCCAAACTCCCCCTATACACTTACACACATTTCCACATTTACATATATTTAAGCACACCTAGCCCCAAATTATATTTCCACACCACCATGAATGAATGTGTGTGTGGGTTTAATTCACCTTCAAGGAGCTGCAAGTCATCACATCTAACAAATTCCATAATAATGGTCTTTAAATTGACCCTCATGAACCTTAAAGAATAAGGAACAACCAAAAGAACCACCAATGTTTTTGGTTAGGGTTTGGATAAAAAAATACAGGTTATGGGATAGAATAAAAAACCTCAATAATGGAGGACGAGGGAAATGGAGGTCAGGCCTTGATGATTTGGCCATGAAATTCAAAGTATTCAGGTGAAATCATAGGAAGTGAGGAAGATTACTAGAGGATGGAGTGAACTCCATTGAGACGAGGGGGGTGGGTTTCACACGACACAAGGGGATAGAGGATAAAGGAAAATAAATAAGTGAGAGGTATAAAAAATTAAAAATAAAAGATAAAAAAACTAGACATATCCCACGGTTTAGGTGCACTGTTTACCAAATCGTGCACCAACCATGTAGTCGCTGCTAGAAAATCTTAAGAAAATTTTACAATTACCTCTATAGAGTCTCATGGCTGAGTTAACCATTCTCAAACTATGTGATTAGGATATGTTAAAGACAAACCTATCATGCATGGTCGGCATAAGGTTACTCCAAATCGTCTGCAAACCGAAGGGTCACATACAGAATATGAGGGTGTCTGGATCCAATTATGTGAAATAAAATCTCATTGTAATTATGATAAAAAAGAAAACCCAGTGGAATCTACATCCCAACCAAAAAATAAACTATACCCCATGTATACATGTATGAACCCTATGTTCTCCACATATCCAAAGAAACCATCACAAACCATCCCATGATCTACACTAAGAAATGGAAACAACTAACAAGCAATTATACATAAACAAATTCCCAAATGAACACTTCCTACATTGGGAACCAAAGAAAAACCCAAGAAAACAATGGTTCAAAGAATACTCAATCCAAAAATACCCTAAACTGATTGATAAAAATACCCTAAATAGTTTATCCTCCAAACAAGACACAATCCAACACCTGAAGGATAAACCAAATGATTTTTACTCACCCACCCAACATCATTCACTCCCAATAGGGAATAAGAAAAATCCTAAACTATATCCCACATGAGATATTCCATGAACAACTCGTCCTCATTGATCCAAACATAAATGAAAATTCATATTTCTAAACCACTAGACCTGAATCTCCTAAGGAACCACTATAAAAGAACTGCCTTAGGTAAAAATAGATATCATTACTCTGAAGAGGAAAAAAACCTACCACTCTAATTGGAGACTGGGAAATGCTAAAAAGGAGGATTAATGGAACCTAATTTGAACACTTGAATTTCACACTACATAACTATATAAGAATCTCACATCAAACGTGCTAGACATTGACCCTCACAAGGTCATTGCCCTAAAATCTCCACAAACATTACCAAACACTCAAAGGATAAAACCAAACAAATGGATTAAAAAAATTATTTGTTTACCAAAACACCATTTTGAAAACTAGGGAACCATTAAAATTACATCCTCCATAAATTAAAACCAAATGGAAATAATTTAAAAAATTCATTCTCCAATCACTTACTTGACTTGGTTGATTTTAAAACATTTCCAAAACTATTTTCAAAACAACACTAAAGATTTTCAAAGAACAAACATTCCTTCTAGTTTCAAAAATTTAACACACACTTCTCATTTGAAATATATTTCAAATCCTTTTCCCTTTTTTAAATACACAAAAAACGGGTAAAAATCCAATTTTAAAAACACTTATTTCCCTCAAAATGGGAAACCCCTATTTTAAAACACCATGTGAAATTGATTAGAAAAAACCATCATGCATACAACTCTTTCCAAATTCTAAATTTTCCAAATTAAAAATTTTCCAAAATAAAATAAACTATTTAAAAACATTTTATGAAATCAACATTATTCTACAAAAAAAACATAGATCCATGTTTTAAAACAAAAAACATTTTTCTTGTGAAATACATTTTCACCCACACAAAACAAATTTCACACCAAATACAAAAAAAGCATTAAAAAGGTATTACACAATAATTAAAATAAATCCAATTATATAAACATGTAAAAATACAAACCATGACCACTATACCATTTCCATTACATGCACTAGGTAACTAAGGGTCAAGAAATATAAATTTAAAAATAATCAGGATGCAGAACTATGTTTGAGTTAAACACATGGTTTAAGACCACATGCCAATCATGAAATATTTACCAAATATTTTTTAGAATCAAGAGTTTGGTTGTCTCATGGTTTTTCAAGCCCTACAAACCAACCTCATGTCTTGACTTCCTTTTTCATCGCAAGCCCAAAACATCACATATGACCCCCAAGGAAATTCAAACCATTCATATGGGGTTAAAAACACCACCCCCATAGGTATCAAACATAATCCAACAATTCATTAAAATTGAACACCCAAATCAAAGGAAAAGTCCCAAATTCCCATAGAAACTCAAGGATCACTATGGGAAAGACATTGAGACACTCTCACCATACCAAACTCTCAAGTCTTGAAAACATTATCTCTAAACTTATAACATTCTAATTAACAGTGGGTGCTCTATAGAATTAGGATCCTATGGAAAAGGAGAAAAAGAGGATTTGATACCATTTTGTAATGAACCAACCATGTTCAACCCTAAACCGGTCACTTGATCTGGCCTAGAACATACCCAATAGGCATTCCTGGTCCTCCCAGGCTAGAAACTAGTGTTATGGATTAGGAATAACTCAACTGAGAATGATTTATCCCAATAAACATCAAATAAATAGAAAAAATAGATTAATTAAATAAAAAATAGCTGTATAAAAGAAAAAGACTAGGCATACCTCCATGTAACCTCATGGGTCACCATCAAACATGAAGCCACACTCACTCCATGAGGAAACTATAGTTGGGTAGAACCTAAAACTAAAAATTATTAAATAAGAATGATCATGTAAGAAATCAGTAGGCCATCACTAGCCATCAAAACTATAGAAATATCGAAGTAAAAAAAATCTATAAATGATAGTTTTAACATATGGTATCAAAGTTGGTTTTTCACATGCTTTGTAAAACCAAAATAGAAGTACACTTTCCAAACAACTATCCTTTTGATAAAATAAAAATAAATATAGTTCAAAATTTTAAATTAAACATTAAAGACAAGGAAAAAATACAAACACATTTCACCTATTTCCAAACCATACCATGAAAGTATCATTATCATAAACCATTTCAAGTAAAATACCATTTTTTAAAAACTCTTAATGAAATAATAAAAACATTTTCCTGTTCAAATATTACTTTCATCCCTTTTATAGAAAAACACTTTTTAAAGTAATTTAAACAAGAACAAATTTATTCCATACCATTCATAAGGAGAAACAATACTATCACAAGTAAAACCATATATTATCCAATATTAATCATTAAATAATAAACATGTCAAAACATAAATAATATAATGTGAAAGAAAATTACATTCTAAATATATAATAAATAATACATAAAATACCATACATATCATGAGGTAACATTGTAGGGGCCAACAGGACAGCACAAGACATGAAAAGGTGGACCTAACTACAGTCTAATAATATGTCAACCACATCTATCATCCAAACTACTCTCAACTAGCATCATTTATGAAAACCCGTTATCTAGTGCATGACTCTCAACTACGGGTGACTAGACATTGTATAATCTTCACTATTCATATCATCATCCCACTAATTCCTACTTGCTATCCTCAGTATACTCGTGAAATAATAAAATGAGGTGATCCATAAACAAACCATGACATCACATGATAATGACAAGACCCATGGTTTAACATCGTAATCACATCCTTCCCACATCTCATCTTTTGAAATATCCCCAATCCATAATCTCATCATAAAACACATATAAAAAATCCTTAAAATGGATAAGATAAACATGGTCAACAAATAAAGGAGCTCAATAAGGACACAATAAACAATCAATACATCACAAAATTCCAAACAGGCCATTATCTTATCATATATAACATATACATTTTGGAAATACCATTCTCAAACAATTTTTAACCAAAAAATGACTCCAAGATAAAGAATAATCAATGAAAAACATGGAAAAAAACACAAAGAAATATCCACTTCATTTCAAAAAGGATCAAATCCTCCATTTTTTATAAAACAAACCCTTTAAAATTAATCTTAACCTCTTTCAAAAATAAAACCAACTTAAAATATATATTTAAGATATTAAAATCCGTTTATAAAATCCAAAAATAAATTTAATACATTACTCGGCATGAAAACAAGGTCTAATCCATGTTGTTTAGTATTTGGAATACCACTTTTATAGCGACTCGAGCCTTTTACATAAAACATTTCATGATTTTAAGCACATTTAATCAACAGAGTACAAGCAAAGGATTGATAAGTCTAGTGTCTTGGAAGACTAGGTACATATAACATAAAACATGGGGCTAAAAAAACTTCTTTATTTAATCTTCATAAAGAGATTATAACTTCCTTTGAGCACTTACATCTGTATAGGGTACCCTGGGGAACACATGAACAAAGGGATGAGCTAAAAATCCCAGTAAGGGAATGAATATAAGGATACATCTCACGCACATGAGTTAGGAGTAATTCCATAATGATATCCAAATCATGAAACTTATAAAATCATTTAATATAAGCATGGGATCATATAAACATGGAATCATATAAATGTGGAAGAATCGTAAATCATATCTTTAGTATGGTTCAAGGCTAACTGCCAATCTTGTTTCCTGTTTTAGTACGGGTCAAGGCTAACCGCCAATCCCGTTTCACATCGCATCTCATGAGACTTAACCTTACCCAATGCATTGGAGGCTTATCTGGGCGCACCCATCTCAAAATTTTCAAGAATATTCTTGCCATATAAATATTCTTACCACATAAATCTTCTTTCCACATGAGTAATCATACATAATTAATTGTTTATAAACATAAGGTTACCCATGGAGAGAATTGGGCACCGCAATCATTACATAAAGCATAACCAATGAGTGTATCATGAAAGTGTACATGAAAGAAAGGGATTATAACATACATGGACGTTCATAAGTTAATTTAGGCATAAAACATGGTAGGTGGAAACAAATATAAGTGACATCACATAAGAAATGTATTTTAGAAACATTATCATTAAAACATTTTTGTGCGGTTTTAAGGAAAACACTATAGATCTTTTAAAATAGTAAAGAATAAATTCTTTTATATAGAACCATAATTGAACCAATAAGGTTTTAATAATAAAAATACTAAATTTAAAAAGACAATGTTGTCTTAAAACAGAAGATAGAGTGCACTTTAAATTGGTTAAAAGTTCGGGATGTTCCTTTAAAACGAGTGTGCTTATTGGAAGTATCGAGGAGAGATTCACTTAAAAGAATGCATATCCCCAAGAGAGAACGAGAGATGGATCTTAGAAAATGATTTTGGATCATACAAACATAATTTTTAAGTTCTAAATAAAAATAAAGGACAACTATATTTTGGTAAAAAGAAAGATAGAGCTACCCGAAGGAATAAAGGAAGTGCGTGTAGAATCCCTTATGGTTTATCGGCATGGTATCGGGTGTAACTAAGAGGGATTGATGAGAGAAATAATGGTTTTCTCCTAACATAAAAAACATTAGGTAAGTATGGGGGAGGTTTATAAATGTACCCCATCACTTGGTATTACACAAAAAGGCATAGCATAGAGAAAAGTTTTGATTAAGAGAAAAAAGGGGGGGATCCCTTACCTTAAATTCATTGGTGTTATCAACTTGCTATTAACTACCTGAATAAAAAAATTAGGCTTATTAATTAATAATTCCAAAACCTCTTATATATTCAATTTGTTTATTATAACCCTTTTTAGTTCATTCAAAGCCTTTTTTATTAGTTACAAGGTTCAATTTCATTGTCCGGGCTCATTTGTTTACTTGGAATTAAAAGATCGGTTCACTTATATTCAAGTTTGGATTATATGAAAGATGAAGGTGGTTGTCCAGAATTGAAGTTATATTATTTAGTTCAAATCCAGGAGATTACATGGTTTTAAATTTAATTAGGTTACTTAGAGTGAAGTCGAATTATTATATATATAACCATAGTGATAACCGTTTTTGTTAATCGGAGGATTTGATTACAAAGAATGTGTTTTTCATTATAACATAATTCCATTTGTACCAAAGGATTACAGAACAAAAAATATGTTATATTAAATATATAATAATATATTTCAACCATAACAAAAATGGTTTTATGACCATAATTAAAGATAATAATAGAAATTGATAAATCATTGTCCTTGAATGTGCTAAATTAGCACATCTCAAATGGTGCTTTCATTTCTTTCAAATAAAAGGGTGGGGAAAGGAGAGAAGATAATGAAATATACCAATAGCGTGAAGAAATTTCAGTAAATGTATGTTACTGGATTTATCATACTATTATGGTGAAGGGAGGTGAGGAATGAAATAAAAAAGAAAATAACTTAAAAGAAAAGAAGAAATTGGGGAGAGGAATTTACCTCTTGAGACTTCCTCCTTTGAGAACCTCTTAAGGGGAGAGGTTTTGGTATCTTGAGGAGGCTGAGAGATTTTGGACGTGGGGGAGGACCTTGTGGAGATATTTGTGCAGAATAATGGCAAGTCACAAGGCTTGAGAGGAGTGGAGAGAAGAGGGAGTGAAGGGGGGTTTTATAATGGAAGGAGGGATTTCATGATATTATAATACTTCATTTATTATTTCATCACAAGACAAAGAATAGTAATTATTCCATGACCAAGAATAGTAAATGGGTCATGTGAATTCGAACGTTGGGTGGTGACATCATCCATTATGCTAGGAATAGTCTATTTATCTATAATGTATAAATACGGTAAATTACCGTATTTTACTATTCATCAAAAAATCAAGTATTTCAGAAAAATCTAAAAAATTCACCCTAACCATTTTTCAACATGTAGAATCCAAAAATGAAGTCTATTTTTCAAAAATAAATTTCTAAATATGATTATTTTAATATTTAATTAAAATCATAATTTATTATCAAAAACCAGTTTTAAAACACTCATTAACTCATTCTAAAATATAGGTATATCATACTTCCAACTTGGATATTATTTTTATAATACCATAGGTGAGGTTAATATTCATTAGGTTATATCACTATTCATAAGGCTATGTTACTATTCATAAGGGTAGGTTACTATTCACAAAAAATTATTTTTGTTTTATTAGACCTCAAAAAACATCTTTAACACAACCGTGTATGTCAGATTTTCAAAATCCCAAATACAGAAGTGACAAAATTATGTTTAAAGGTAACTTATCACTTAGTAGTTCATTATTATGTGATTTTATGGAATAATTATTAGAAGGTAGTTTCCATTGAAAAACTTTGGGTTATTACATTCTTCCCCCCTTACGAAATTTCACCCTTGAAATTTTGTTTTACATTCTAAGCCAAAAATAGGTGTGGGTACTTTTCCTTCATTACCTCTTCCGGTTCCCAAGTTGCTTCCCCAAACTTATGGTTCCTCCACAACACTTTGACAAGATGGGTTGTCCTGTTGCGTAGAACCTTATCTCTCCAATCCAGAATCTTTCCTAGCTGCTCCTCATAGAAGAGATCATCTTCCAGCTGCACCACCACTGAGTTTAGTACATGTGAGGGATTAGGTATGTACTTCATCAAGAGTGATACGTGAAAAACATCATGAACTTGAGTCATATTCAGTGTAAGTGCAAGCCGATAGGCCACGACTCCTAAGCGGTCAAGGATCTCAAAGGGGCCTATATACCTTGGGCTTAGCTTCCCTTTCTTCCCGAATCGAATGACTCTCTTCCATGGAGATATTCAAAGGAAGAATTTATCTCCAACGTCGAACTACAAGTCCCTTTGACAGTTGTCAACATAGCTCTTTTTCCTACTTTGATAAGCTTTGATGTGTTTCTGGATGACTTGAACCTTCTCTGCCATCTCTTCAACAAGATCGGGTCCAAGTAGCTTTCTTTCTCCAACTTCATCCCAACAGGTTGGAGTTCTACATTTCTTTCCATAAAGAGATTCATATGGAGCCATCTGAATACTTGAGTGGAAGCTATCATTGTATGAGAACTCAACCAATGGGAGATGTTGATCCCATCCACCTTTGAATTCTAGAGAGTAGGATCTAAGCATATCTTCAAGCGTCTGAATAGTTCTTTCAGACTGGCCATCAGTTTGGGGGTGATAGGCCGTGATGAAATTTAATTCAGAACTCAAAGAATATTGAAGGCTCCTATAGAATTTAAATGTGAACCTTGGATCACGGTCAGATACAATTGAGAGTGGAACACCATGTATTCTCACCACTTTCTTCACATATATCTGTGCAGGTTGTTCAAGCGAAAGATCTTCCCAAATAGCGATGAAATGGGATGTCTTGGTGATTCAGTCAACCAAAACACATATTTCATTATTTCCCTTCAACGTCTTTGGGAGACCCGTAACAAATTCCATAGTAACATTTTACCATTTTTACATGGGTATAGGCAATGGTTGCATCATACCTTTGGACTTTTGTCGCTCAGCTTTAACTTGCTGACATACCAAGAACCTTGATATATATTCTGCAATCTCCTTCTTCATGTTATTCCACTAGAAGTGTTCTCAGAGATCACGGTACATTTTGGTACTCCCAGGATGGATAGAGAAGTTCGAGATATGTTCATCATTCAATTGATCCTTCTTTATCTCTGGATCAGATGGTACACATAATTGTGTCCCAAATCTTACAAATCCTTCCTCATCAATTTTGAAATTGGAGGATTTCCCATTTTTAACAGCTTCCACCCTTTTCCAAATTTCCACATCCTTTCTTTGAGCATCCTTTATTTTCTCCAAGAGGGATGGTTGAGCAATAATTTGAGAAGGGATTGATGATATTCCTCCCTTAATGATTCTCATGTCCATCCTTTTCAAATCTAAGAAGATCGGATCCTTTTCAATTCTCATCATTATTAAAGATAGAGGATCCATTCTACTTAGAGCATCTACCACCTTGTTTTCCTTACCAGGATGGTAGTGGATTGAGCAGTCATAATCCTTGATGCGCTCTATCCATCTTCGCTGGCGCATATTAATCTATTTCTGGGTGAATATATATTTGAGACTCTTGTGGTCAGTATATATCTCACATTTTCCCCATAGAGATAATGCCGCCAGATTTTCAACAGAAAGATCACAGCTGCTAACTCCAGATCATGCATGGGATAAATTTTCTCATGGATTTTCATCTTCCTTGAGGCATAGTCTATCACTTTAAAAATTTTAATTAGCACACATCCAAAGCCTTTCTTAGAAGTATCACTATACACCACAATGAGTTCTCCACTTATAGGGAGTGTTAATACTACCGCAGTGATAAGCCTCATTTTCAACTCCTTGAAACAGTCTTCACATTCCTCTGTCCCGAAAAACTTTACTCCCTTCTTTGTCATCTTGTTCATTGGTTTTTAAAATTGAGAAATTTTCTTCATAAATCATCGATAATACCCAGCTAGAACTAAAAATCTATGGATCTCCGTTACAGAAGTTGGCCTCATCCACTCTTCAATTGCCTTCATCTTGGAAGGGTCCATAGATATCCCTTTCCTGGTGATAACATGCCCCAATAATTATCCTTCCTCCATACCGAACTAACATTTATTGTACTTTGCATACAACTTCCCCTTTCGCAAAGTATTTAACACAGTTTCCAAATGCTACTCATTTTCCTCCTTGCTCTTGGATTATATCAGAATTTCATCAATAAAGACCACCAAAAATTTGTTGAGTTAATCTTTAAAGACTCTATTCATTAAATTCATGAAAATTACTGGAGAATTAGTGATTCCGAAGGGCATCACTATGAACTCATAGTGTCCATACCTCATTCAAATGGAAGTCTTGGGAATATATTCCTTCCACACCTTTAGTTGGTGATATCCCAACCGAAGGTCCACCTTAGAGAAATAACTAGCCCCACGAAGCAGATCGAATAAGTCATCTATCCATGGAAGGGGATACTTGTTCTTTATAGTGATTTTATTGAGCTCACGATAATCAACGCAGAGGCGCATTGATCCATCCTTATTCTTGATGAAGAGGACAGAAGCACCCCATGGTGAAGCACTCATTCATATAAAACCCTTCTCTGTATTCTCCTGTAACTGCTTATTTAGCTTTTCTAGCTATACGGTGGCCATTCTGTAAGGTTTCTTTGAGATTGGTAGAGATACAAGGAAAATTTCAATTGGTAACTCAGCCTCTCAGTTAGGAGGAAGACCAGGAAACTATTCGGGGAATACATCAGTGTAATCCCTCACGATGGGCATGTCTTTAAGAATGATTTTATCCTTTGTCCCAATCATTTGAACTAGATATTCTTTCTCACAAGGAAGCAGTATCCAAACTTGAGATGAAGATTCTAAAGGAGACTCATCTTCCTCCTTGCACTTATAAAGAATCGGAGGATTCTTTGGGATGTGAAAAGTGATCTCTCTTTCCCATCAATTGATGTTAGCCTCATATAAAGATAGCCAATCCATGTCCAAGATAGCGTCAAACTCCACTAAAGGAGGTATGACAAGATTTTCTAGGAGGTTCAGTCCACAAACATTGGCTGGGGAGGAGTTATAAACCATGGATCCAATAATTTCCCCATTCATTGTTCTCACAGATAACTTTTCCTCCAAATTTTGAGTTGATGTTTGAATAGTTCTACTAAACTTGCAAGATATGAAATAATGTGTAGAACCAGAATCAAATAGTAAGTTCTCTATTATTGAATGAATAACAAGATTACCTATCACCACATTGTTTTCCGGCTCCACCTTAGTAGTAGTGATAGCATAAGCCCTTCCCTGTTGCCTTGGAGGTTGTTGTTGATTGCCTCTGATAACCCTTGGCTTAGGGAAATTGTTCGAATAATTCCCAAGATCCTTGCAGTTATAACACTGCACTGCTGGCTGAGTGTTGATCTAAACCTTCCTTTCTTCTTCAACATTAGAGTTATTTTTCATATCCCTTCAGCAGTTCTTGGCTAGATGACCAAACTTTCTGCATTTGAATCAATTCTTGGTTCCCTTGAGATAGTCACCAAGATGCTTCTTCCCATAATTTTTGCAAAGGGGAAAGTGAGGCTTCTTTCCATCATGAGATTTTTTTGATGAACCTCCCATGTTGTTCTCCATTTTCCACTTCTTTTCACATGGAACATGAGACCACTTAGAGACTCCAATATCTATTTCAACCTTGAGGGAACAACGGACAATCTCCTCATAGTTGTCGAAGTCCCGAATTTCCAACACATTTCGTAGACTCAGCTTTAGTCCGCTAAAGAAGTGATCCATCTTGCTTTCGGTGTTCATGATAAAGCCAGAGGCATACCATGAAAGCCTTGTAAAGTTCGCTTCATACACCCCAATGGACTCATCTTCCTTCTGTTTGAGTCTAAGGAACTCTCTTTCTATCTTGAGATGGATGGTTCGAGGAAAATATTTGTTAAAAACATCCTCTTGAATTCCTCCCATTCTATGGAATCAATTTCCTCTTGGGACTTTGTATTCTTGATCAGTGTCCACCACTGATCAGCTTTCCCATCACAACGATAGACTGCCAGTACAACTTTCTCTTCTTCTGAGCACTGGAGGACACAGAAAATATTTTCAATGGAGATAATTCATTATTCTGCGAGGAGGGGATCAGAAGACCCACTAAACATGGGAGGCCTTTGTCGTATGAAGGATTCTACGGTAACTTTCCCTTTACTTGGAGGAGGGGGACATTCCACCTGATTCAAGTTATTATTCATAACTCAAGTCATCTGATCAAGTACTTCCATGAAGTTTTGAGCACCCACTTCCGTCACATCAGGCATGTCATTAGGGAAATAATCACATTTCCTATCACATTGGTTGTTGGAACATGTTCTTCTATTTCCTCCCATTAACTAAGAAAAAGAACATATAATTAGAGGTCTTGAATACTTAGCTATTGAGCATAAAAAGAAACTTTGAACAAAAAATTATGAACTTATAAAGAATAAGTATATCCTGACTTGTGATTCCTTAGGTTTATATCTAGGTTATCCTCGAACAATTTTATAACATATATTCTTATGGACTTATTTTTGTCCCTTAATAACAGTTTGTACTAAGCTCATGAATCTACTGAAGTATATCCCTTGGGAGTGTCATAACCAAGAGTGTAGCAAGCCCCATTGTCGTGCGCTAGTTCTCATTCGAGTCTAGCTCAAAGCGATGTTATTGGGTTTTACCCCTAGATACATATGTGCTAGAGTTGCCTCTACATGCTCATATCCAGACAGGGATGTATTTCATTGATAAACAACTTACTCTATACTCACAAAAAGTTAGGACTATTTTCTTATACTAAGTCTCATCTTTAAGGTTCTCACTAAGGTTCTCTATTCCTAATCTCTAAAAATAACTAGACCATCCTCTGATACCAACTATAGTGACCTGATCCTTTTACATAAAAAATTTCATGATTTTAAGCATAATTAATCATCAGAGTGCAAGCCAAGGATCGTTAAGTCTAGTGTCTTGGAAGACTAGGTACATATAACATAAAACATGGGGATAAAAAACTACTTTATTTAATCTCCATAAAGAGATTATTACTTCCTTTGAGCCCTTACATCTGTATAGGGTACCTTGTGGAACACATGAACAAAGGGATGAGCTAAAAATCCCACTAAGGGAATAGACATAAGGATACTTATCAAGCACATGATTTAGGAGGCATGACATAATGATATCCAAAGCATGAAACTTAAAAAATCATTTAATATAAGCATGGGATCATATAAACATGGAATCATATAAATGTTCTAGAATCATAAATCATATCTTTAGTACGGGTCAAAGCTAACCGCCAATCCCATTTCACATCGCATCTCATGAGACTTTACCTTACCCAATGCATTGGAGCACTATCTGGGTGCACCCATCTCAATATTTTCATGAATATTATTGCCACATAAATATTCTTACCACATAAATCTTTTTTCCACATGATTAATCATACATAATCAATTGTTCGTAAATATAAGGTTACTCATGGAGAGAATTGGGTACCCCAATCGTGACATAAAGCATAACCAATGAGTGCATCATGAAAGTGTCCATGAAAGAAAGGGATTAGAACATACATGTACATTCATAAGGTAATTTAGTAATAAAACATGGTAGGTGGTAACAAATATAAGTGACATCACATAATAAATGTATTTGAGAGACATTAGCATTAAAACATTTTTGTGCGGTTGTAAGGAAAATACTATAGAGATTTTAAAATAGTAAAGAATACATTATTTTATATAGAACTAAAATTGAACCAACAAGGTGTTCATAATAAAAATAATGAATTTAAAAAGACAATGGTGTCTTAAAATAGAAGATATATTGCACCTCAAATTGGTTAAAATATCGGGAAGTTCCTTTAAAACGAGTGTGCTTATTGGGAAGTATCAAGGAGAGATTCACTTAAAAGCATGTATATCCCCAAAAGAGAATGAGAGATGGATATTAGAACATTATTTTGGAGAATATAAACATAATTTTGAAGTTATACATAAAAATAAAGGATAACTATATTTTGGTAAAAAGAAAGATAGAGCAACCCGAAGGAATAAAGGAAGTGCGAGTAGAATCCATTATGGTTTATCGGCATGGTATCAGGTGTAACTAAGAGGGATTGATGAGAGAGATAAGGGGTTTATAGTCACTTATAAAAAATTAGGTAAGTATGGGGAAGTTGTAAAAATGTACCCCATCACTTGGTATTACAGAAAAAGGCATAGCATAGAGAAAAATTTTGATTAAGAGTAAAAAGGGGATGATCCCTTACATTAAATCCGTTGGTGTTCTCCACTTTCTATTAATGACCTGAATAAAAAAATTAGGCTTATTAATTAATAATTCCATAACTTCTTATATATTCAATTTATTTATTATAACCCTTTTTAGTTCATTCAATGCCTTTTTGATTAGTTACAAGGTTCAATTTCATTGTTCGAGCTCGTTTGTTTACTTGGATTTAAAAGATTGGTTACTTATATTCAAGTTTGGATTATATGCAAGATGAAAGTGGTTGTACAGAATTGAAGTTATATTATTTAGTTCATATCCATAAGATTACATGGTTTTAACTTTTATTAGGTTACTTATAGTGAAGTCGAATTATTATATTTATAACCATAGTGATAACTGTTTTTGTTAATCGGAGGATTTGATTACAAAGAATGTGTTTTGAATTATAACTTAATTCCATTTTTACCAATGGATTATAGAACAAAAAATCGAATATATTACATATATAATAATATGGTTCAACCATAACACAAATTTTTTCATGACCAGAATTAAAGATAATAATAGAAATTGATAAACAGTTGTCCTTGAATGTGTTAAATTAGCACATCTCAAACGGTGCTTTCATTTCTTTCAAATAAAAGGGTGGGGAAAGGAGAGAAGATAATGAAATATACCAATAGCATAAAGACATTACAGTACATGTATGTTACTGGATTTATCATACTATTATGGTTAAGGGAGGTGAGGAAAGAAATAAAAAATAAAAGAACTTAAAAGAAAAGAAGTAATTGGGGAGAGGAATTTACCTCTTGAGACTTCCTCCTTTGAGAACCTCTTAAGGGGAGAGGTTTTGGTATCTTGAGGAGGATGAGAGATTTTGGAAGTGGGGTAGGACCTTGGGGATAGATTTGGGCAGAATAATTTCAAGGAACAAGGCTTTAAAGGAGTGGAGAGAAGAGGGAGTGAAGGGGGGGTTTTATAATAGAGAGGAGGGATTTCATGATATTATAATCCTTAATTTATTATTTCTTCACAAGACAAATAATAGTAAGTATTCCATGACCAATAATAGTAAATGGGTCATGTTAATTCAAAACATGGGTGCTGACATCATCCATGATGCTAGGAATAGTCTATTTAGCTTATAATGTATATATACGGTAAATTACCGTATTTTACTATTCATCAAAAAAATCAAGTATTTCAGAAAAATCTCAAAAATTCACCCTAACCATTTTTCGACATGTAGAATCCAAAAATGAAGTCCATTTTTTAAAAATAATTTTCTAAATATGATTATATTAATATTTAATTAAAATCATAATTTATTATCAAAAACCAGTTTTAAAACACTCATTAACTCATTCTAAAATATAGGTATAACGTATTTCCAACTTGGATATTATTTTTATACTACCATGGGTGAGGTTAATAATCATTAGGGTATATCACTATTCATAAGGTTATGTTAATATTCATAAGGGTAGTTTACTATTCCCCAAAAAAAAAATTTTGTTTTATTAGACTCCACAAAACATCTTTAACACAACTGTGTATGTCAGATTTTCGAAATTTCAAACACAGAAGAGACAAAATTATGATTAAAGGTCACTTATCAATTAGTAGTTCATTATTATGTGATTTTATGGAATAATTATTAGAAATTAATTTCAATTTAAGAACTTTGGGTCATTACAACTTTAAAATCAAATAGAAATGGAGGACACTTTTAACTTCACAAGAAAATATTCCAAATTCTTTTAATGATTATAATTAACCTTTTTAGGAATTTCACAATTACTTTTCATGTGTCCAATGCCCATTAAAAGTGATTAGAACCAGTCCAAAGTCATTTAAATTATAAAATGACTTATAATAAGCTTTTAAATTAATAAAAAATCATTTTAAATCACACAATAATCTTATTATATGAAATACAAGGGGGTTCCATAGAGACCCATACCTCAAAACATGTCTCCTTTGAAAACTAACACTCTAATACACCTCAAATAGGTCCATGGATGTAAGAGAGACTATAAAAAACCCCTAGAGAAGCCAAACTCACCCTTTATACTTACACACATATGCACCTTCACATATATAAAAGTACACCTAGCACAAATGTCAATATTCACACTACCATGAGTGAATATATGCAAAGTGGGTTCTTATATATATTCCTATATTTTCATATATATTTAATTTTCCATCACGAGGGAGTAAGTTCTTGCCTCCAATAAAATCCATAATAATGGGATTAAAATTGACCCTCGTAAACCTTAGAGATTGGGAAACAACCACCCATTTTCAGGTTAGGTTTTGACCACACCAATATGGGTTATGGGAGAGAGTAAAACACTATAAAAAGGGAGGAGGAGGGAAATGGTGGTAATACCTTGATGGTTTGGCCATGAAATTCCATGAATCTGGGTGAAATCACTAGATGAGAGGGAGCTCGCCAGAGGAGGGTGGACACACCATGTAGAGGATTTAGATAGGTGTCTCATGAAACAAGGGGGAGAGGGGAAAAGTTAAAATAAATAAGTGGTAAGAGTAAAAAAGAAATAAAATAATCAATTAATTCTTTAAAAAATTAGATATAGTGCACAATTTTGGTGCATGATTTACCAACCCATACACTAATCATGATGTCCCTACTAGACAAGAACATGTCACACACATGGTTACCCATAGCTAGTCACATGATTGTGTTAACCGTGGTCAAATATTTTGATTCGGATCTATCAAAGTCAAACCCCTCACACACAGTTACTCCTAACCATGTGCAAACTATGCATAGCACCACTTCCCTTATAATTTTTAAATTTTCCACCAAATAATTTTAGGAACCATAAACAGATAAAAATAAATTTAATTAATTAATTAATACCATAATGACATGAAGAGTGTCACATGAGTGTTATCCATATTTATGATCATGGTAAGGAAGTTATATTTAGTAAATATTCATGTATCATCATAAGTATGGATGATGGAAAATCTATAACCAATGGAAAAAGAACCAACATAAATCTTTTTCAAATTGGAGAACTTTATAATTCATGATACTTATATTCTAGGGATTAAAATAAATTATGGAATTAAAGACTTAGAAATCATTCCTAAAAAATTATGATCACCCTTTATAAGGAAAATTATAAAACAAACATACCAAAATTAAAGAGGAAAGATGATGTTATTTGAACAATATTTCAAAAAGGGAATATGTTTAGTAGAAAACTTCATTTAATTAAAATATAATCCTACAGACATCCTGAACTCATTCACTCTGATCTTTGTGGTTTGATGAGACATAAATCAATAAAAATGGATTTTTAATTTATTACTTATGTTTATTACATATCTCAGATGATGAGAATAATGTTTAAGAAACATAATTTATAGGCTACATAGATATCCAAATATTTTGTAAGGGAAGTTGAAATATATATGGGTGTTTATATACTGAAGCTGAGAACTAATAGCAAAAAGGAGTACAAAAGAAATCATTTCAAAATCTATCTAATCAAACATAAGATAAAACACCAATGAAGTACTCTATACACTCATCAAAAAATGGAGTTGTGGAAATATAGAATTGAAGTTTTGTGGAAATAGAAAGAAGTATGATGGTTGAGTATAAAAATTCTACGTTTTTCTGAAGAGTAACTAATAGTATTATTGTTCATGTACAAAATATATGTTTTTTTCCTCTGAAATCATAAATTAATTCCAATGACATGTGGTATAATAAAATACCTTTAGTGAAATATTTCAAGGTTTTTCGGAGTCCTTACTTAATAGAGATCAAAAATCCGGATCTTGGAATTTTTGATGAAAAAATTAGAAAGGAATTTTCATGGGCTATTTAGCCAAATGAATAATTATTAAATGTTGTAATAAATTTTTACAAATACTTTTGGATTCCTGTAATGTGAATGTTATTGAATATCAAACTTACTTAACAAAATTTTTAGAAATATTATGGAAGAAAAATTGAAAACTTCCAATTAGAGTAACAAAATTAAAGATGAATGTGATCTAAATAATGTACAAAGTAAGTTAGATGAATCATGTGATATAAAAAGTGAGATAGGTAAAAAATTTATAAAATTTAATACCATATAGAAATAATTGGAATCTAAAAACATCATTGGAAATCAAAAATCTCTAGTTCTAACTAGACAAAAATTGATGTTAAAGAATCTGACATCATTTATCAACAGGTTGAATAGGAATTAGTTTCAATGGAATTTGAACATAAAGATTTGTTTTATTCTATGAATGAAGGGATAGATCATATTGAGAATAATGAAACTTGGTAACTTGTTCCAAAACCAGTAGTAATTAATATTATTAGGATAGAGTGGGTTTTCATAAATAAGCTAAATGAACATGGATAAATTTAAAGAAACATTGCTTGACTTATTTTCAAAGGTTACTCATAGGTGGAAGTTTTATCTTTTGAAGAAACTTTTTTCACCATCGCATGATTGGAAAAAATTATAATGTTCTTTTTAATTGATGTACATCATTGTTACAATTTTTATAAATAGTAAGTCAAGTCATCTTTCATAAATATAGAAATTTGAGAATAAGTTTAAATTAAGAAACCTTGTGGTTTCTTACCTGATAAACATAGAACCAAGTTTTATAAATTAAAAAAATATATTTTTTGGATTAAAAAAATATCCATGTTTCGGGTACTCTAAACTTGATAGTTTTCAAAATAAGTTTAAATTTTTTGAAGTAAAAGTTGATATAAAATTGTATGCTAATAAATTCATCAAAGGTAATTTTATTTTCATTGTTTACAATGATGATATAATTTTTATAAGTTATAGAGATAAATTTTAAAAAGATTTTTCTAAATAAATTTAGAATAAATTTTAAATGTCAGTTCTTGGAGAATTATCTTTCTTTCTAGGATTTAAAGTTAAATAAAGGGAAAGATATATTTTTCATTCAAAATATAAGTATTCTAGAGAGTTGTTACAAAATTTTGGAATGGAAGATTCCAAATAATTTTATACTCTTGTTTATGATGGGATGAAGTTGAGTAAATATAAATCTAGAAAAATTGTGAATTATAAATACTTCCAAAAAGTTGATATGAAGATTTCTCTATATTACAGCTTCAATTCCAAACATTATATATTTTTTTACTTTTTGTTCCAAATATGAGAGTGACCCAAAGGAATATAATTTGATAGAAATAAAATTAATTCTAATATATTTTAAATTAATATATTATTTTGGTATGTTGTATAAAATAATTTTTGATATAAAATTTCATGGATACACTTATGTTGATAGTGATACAAATTATAACAATATAAAATCAACATCATGAAGAACTTTTTTCATGGGAGAATGTTGTATGAGATGACATATAAATAAAAAATTAGTTACTTTGAGCATATTGGAAGTATAATATATTTCCTCTATCCAGCATTGTAATCAAATGATATGGATGAAATTTAATCTAGAATATTTCAGGGTAAATGTTTTTAAACCAATGGAGACACTTTTTGATAACTAGACTATCGTTGATCTTTCCAAATACCTTTTAAAACATTGAGAATTAAATAATATTGTTATTAAGTATCATTTTATTGAGAATAAATTAATTGGTAGAGATGTTATTCATGAATACATTTAAAAAAAGTATCAAATTGATGTTGTTTTCAGAAAATATATTCCTTGGGAAATTGTTTTGGATCTAAGGCTGAAACTACATGTTTAGCCTTCACTAAGGAATTTCTAAATTTATTAATAAAGTAACCCAAAATGTGATTTGGATTATATTATCGAAGGGGAGAGTAATTACAACTCTTTTTAGGGGGGAGTATGTCAAACTCTTTCAGATATAAATTTGAAGTTGTGGTTACCATAAAATGGGGGAGAATAAAAATTAATAGGGGGTTTTTAAGAGAAGATAAAATTGAGAGGGATTTTATCACAACATGGAAAAAATTTATTTTCACCAACAGATGTAATTCCGTCACAAAGAGTACCTTATAAAATATTTTTGTTTCAGGTAATTTTATTTTATAAAGGATTTATTTGGTAAAAGTTAAGTAAAAGAGAGAAAATATTTTTCTAAGTTGTGAAAATTTATTAAGAAAATTTCCAAAAAATCTTAAGGGAGATATTCAAGATATTTTTTTATTTTTTTCATAATAATGTTTTTTATTTTTTAAGAACTTTTTTTATTAATAATTTTTTTTGTTAAACAGGTGAGAAATAAGTTACTAGAAGTTTGTTAATAAAGTTTTTTTATGAAGTTACTAGAGGTGGTCTGAGATTTTCCTTAACTTTGTTATGAAACTTTCCTAAAGTCATACGATGTTAATCTATTAAAAAAGATACTAACATTAGGAAAATATCATGATCTAATTTTTTTTATAAATGGGAAGATCAACTTTATCACAATATAGAGTTTACTAGATAGAGGCTACAAGACACAGTCAACCAGAAATAGATTACCTGATATAGGATGCTTGATGCAGTCCACCAAATATAGATAAAAATTTGAAAAGTGATCTGATGAAGAAGTTTCAAAATCGGATAGTAGTATAACTTATTTACTAGATTCACATTATCAAATAGAGATCTTCATATTCAGATAACAAAACATATTAAAGTGGATGGAGATATAATGGTATATGCAGTCAATGATGAGAAAGTATAAAAATATTTTTTGATAAATACTTTCATGATATTATCACTATCTATATTTTATAAATTTTAGAGATAAAAGTTTAGTAAAATGTTAGATTTCAATCCAATGAACCTAGATAGAAGGACTAATGTTCTAGACAAATATTTGAAATAAAATTATATGTATAGTTTTTTTATGGGTATGTATAAAATGATAAAATGTTCAAATTTGATAAATAAAGTGAAAATGGGGAGTTTTCCAAAAAAAATGAGAAGTTATAATTCAAGTTATTATTAGTCCAAAATAAAATGGGGTGAAATTAAGTATGAATTTTATATAAAATGAAAGATGAATATAAGTAGGGAACTGGATAGAGAATATTCTTATAACATGAGTCTTTAGATTCTGAAGAAATGTATTCTAATATCTTTTAAGGATCAAGCTTAACAGACAGAGGTTGACGAAGTATTCCAGAAATATAGTTTGTATGAAGTTTCAATAGTTAGTTTTTGTTAAAGGTTATATGAATTATGAGGATGAAATTTTCCGAATTACACTACTAAAGGAAGTGTAATGGAAAAGTATTTACCCATCGATAGAAGATAATTATATGGAAATTATCAATACTTCCATATGGAAGATTCATATATGTTTCACTAAACTGGGTTTTGTAAATTAGAGAAATTTATGAAATTTTAGGTGAGTAAGGATGACCGGATTGAGTTAGTCGGACAAATAATAATGGACAGAAAGGATTCAGAAATAATATCATATGAAAAGTTATTATAAACTCTAAAAACAAACCCTAATAGATGGAGTTTTCAGAAACTTTACATAACTTTTTAAAGTCCCTTTTTACAATGATGATGTAATTCTGATCTTTTGTTCAATTGGTTTATTATTGAGCCAGTTTATAGAAGTTTAAATGAGTTCCTTAATGCCTAAGGTTAACAAAGTTTGTGGAAGGTTGGAGACACTATGTTTTTTATAAATCTTCATGAATATTAAATAAGACTCTAGAATTATTGATAATAGTCTAGAGAATTTATATTGAGCGAGAAAACAAAAATGAGTTCCCACCTTTTCTTCTTTTGGAGAACCTATATAAATTTGGTGACAAGTATGAAGGTACTTAACACTATTCACAATGAAAAAATGAAAAACTTTGAAGATTTATTTTAGAGTGAGTTTCCAATCAAGTTACATTTTAGTTTGAAGAAAAATTTTCAGGTGGAGAGCTTAAAATAATATATAAAAATGTGTTTCAAAGAAGAGGAATTAAACAAAGAAGACATTCATAGAAATCATTCAGAGAGTAGTGGATATAATTTCCGATTAGGGTGCAACAATTTTGTTCTATAGATAGAACTCAAGTAACAAAACTAGAAAATGAAGCTATTGTCATGGACCTATAGCCACGGTTTTAAAACTAGGGCTATATGTGGCTATTTCCATGGTTCTGTGACCTATATCCATGGTTTTAAAATAGTGGCTATAGGCCTGCTATATATGGAATATAGCCACATTTTTGTGGCCTATGGACACGGTTTTCAAAACCGTGTCTATAGAATAATTTTTTTGAATCCTTATAGCCATAGTTCTCCAAAACCGTGGCTATAAGGTTCTAGAGCTTCTGTGGGAACAAAATTTGTTCCAAAATTTTGGCAGGAAGCCCTACCGCCATTGTTTTTAGGCTATTCCCATGGCCTTTATTAATATATATATCATAATATATATATATATATATGAATTGTCTCTCGGTGTAGTGGTGAGTATGTTGGATAACAAAGGGGGTGCATGGATCAAAACTCACGGGTGACATTTTTTATTTAGTGTATTTCTACAGTTTACTGGGTCTATTGCCACAGTTTAAACTATGTCTATAGGTCACCTTCCATGGTGGAAAATTTCAAGGCCTATTACCACAATTTTCAAAACTGTGGCAATAGGTCGGGACCTACTGTCATGGCGATAATGGTCACGGTTGGCCAAAACCTTAGTCATAGCCTACGACCACAGTTTTGGGGCCTATTACCATAGTTTTAAACCATGGAAATATACCTTTTTCTGGTTGTGAAGGAAGGTGGGGAAGTTTCAGTGAGTCACAACAGATGGAGTATTCCATATAAAGGATATTCACACAAGATAGAAACATACAATATGGAGAGAACATAAATATATTTCTAGATAAACTTTTAGGAGTTATTTTTAAAAAGTGTCACATATTTTGGTGGCTCAGTTTTGTAATAAAAACTTTTATAACTTCTATGATTTAGTATAATAATTCCTACATGAATATAGAAGGAGTCTAATGGGATCTAGCTCATGTTGTATTTACATATCCATAACAGTGAATTTTCATGGACCATCGGAAGTCTCCTGGGTAAGGATGCAATCACCAATGATTCAACACCTCCACCCCCCCCCCCCCCTCTTAGTGGTTCTAATGTTCCTAAGGAACTTCAAGCTATAAATATTATGGCATAAACATAAAGAGTGACTATAAGATTACCTATGGTCATATATTTTATATACAATTTGTGGTTAATTTTTTATTTTGGTAAGATCATCTTCTTTAAAAAAACTATATAATTTAGATTACCAGGCTCTAGGGGCCTATTTTAAACCATACAAGGATTTCTTAAATTTTCACAATAAGAAATCGTCCTTGTCAAGTATTAAGCCTTCATATTTTTAAATGTAAACCTCTTATGCGTGATCTCCATTTAGAAAGGTATACTTCATATCCATATGGTATTTTTTTTATTTTCCATGCTCTTCTACTATTAAAATTATCCTAATTAGTTTCAGTATAACAACTAGTGAAAATTCCTCTTCAAGATTGATTCCTTCCACATATGAGTAACCTTTGTACAAAAATATGCATTATTTCGTAACACCTCACCCATCTCATTTATTTTATTTTTTAATACTTTCCAAGTAGATATAACATTTTCATATTAATGATTAGGTATAATCTCCCAAATGGAATTCATCTATAACCTATCTAGTTCTTAATTGAATTCATTAATCTACTCCTTATTCTTAAATAATTCAAAAACTATTAGTGGTTTAACTTGTGAAATGAATACATTTTGGTTTTCAATACTTGATCATATTCTTGTCTACACTGTAGATCCTTAATTACTAATGATTTAAATTGAATCATCAAGATTATTAGATCTATGTTTCTTTGATCTATAAATTCCAGTTTCCTCATCTTTATTATTGGTTTATTCATAATAATTATTAATTTAATTATTTACATTTTCATATTCTTCATCATTTTCTTTTATCAAAAATATATAATATGTAATAATAAATATCTAAAATCAGTGCTTCAATTTCCCCATTACATTTTTCAAGTTCTCTGTGACCTTTACATCAAACTAACCAACCAGTTTATTTATCCCCTTATTCTAGAATCTATAGCCTCTACCTTTTTATAAGTATTCCCTTGAATATCCCTTCTTCATATTTCTCTTAAACTTTCCTATATTGGTTTTTTTATCTTCATATAATAAGGACTATCAAACCCTTTTAATTTATTTACTCTTGGATTTATATTATAATATATTTAATTTTTTTTCATATTTATCTCAATTATTAACAAGAATTTATTCTATATATACATAACAGTACACAATATTTCCCTCTATAATAATTTTGAAATATTATGCTTAAATAAAATTGTATTTACCATATCATCCATATTTTTATTCTTTTTTCTATTATTATATTTTTCTTGGGAGTGAAAGGTGTACTCTATTGATTCTTGATTCCATTATTTTAAATATTATTTTCAAATGAATTACAAGCTCATTCTCTACCATAATTATATATCATCTTTTTTAGGTCAACTCTCATATCTTTTTCAACATTCCTTCTAATAAATTAAAACATGTTAATTACTTTAGACTTGTACATCATAAAAATCACATTGCTAATATAGGTGAAATCATTAATGAATATAATAAAATATTGATCATCTCAAGTTTAATTTTCTCTCATAGGTCCACAAGTTAGTTTGAATTAACTCAAGTGGCCTAGTGAACTGGATATCATCTCTTTTGTGAGTTTTCTAAACCATTTTTCCTTTATGACACGCTACACATATATCATCACTCTATATTTTTAGATGGGTTAGGTCTCTCAAAACATCATACTTTAATATTTTAATCATGTTTCTTTGATCAAGATTACTAATCCTTCTATACCACAACATTTTTTCATCTTAGATACTCAAATAAAATAAATTAGTAGGATCAAAAAATTTATATAGATTATCACTTGTTCTTTTTCATTTTGTGGAAATACTTCCATCCTTCAATAAATTATGACACATGTATATTTCTTTAAAATAACATAATTTAGATCATCAAAAAAGTTTTATCACTCTTAAAATATTTTGTTTAATCCCTTCATCGAGTAAGACATCTTTGGATTTTTAGTTTTCTGGCATCAATCATGACAATAACAACTCCTCTATTTTTTAGAGAATAGACATTTCTAAAATACACAACCCCTAAATAATTCTCTTCAATAGTCTTTAGTATTTTAGTTTCACCAATAAAATGGGGGTAACAACCACTGTCAATAATCCATCATATATTTATCATGAATGCATTCAATTAAAATTCAATAATGTGTGACTTATATTATTATTTAACTTTATTATTTCCAATCCATTTATCCATATATTAAATATATTTTGGGATATTTTCCATGAATTATTTAGAAAAATGAAAACATTCGTCATATATATCGTATATTACTTCCAATCAGAAAAATTTGTTCTTAGTGGATATATTTTATGGCCTCCTCTTCACATATTTCTCATTCTTTGAACTATTTTTCATCTTCCCAGAATTACGTATTTTTTATTCATTATTACTTACTATTGATTAATTTGTACTTATAGGTAGTGATATGTTATACCAATATTAATAGTCTTTATGCCCAAAAAATCACATCAATAATAGTAAACATTGAAACCAGATCTGTTATATAGATAATAATTCTATTCAGAATATTGTTGATGTTGACCTATCATAGTGTTTACTAGTTTTTACCTTGGTATAGTACATATTTTTGATATATTTTCCTCTTCTTTTGATGTAAAATAGAATATTTCATCACCATTATTATCTTATACTCATCAAGAATTTAAATTTGAACCTATACTATTAGAAATAGTAGTATTTATTTTAATTTTAATAGGATAAGATTTAACCAATTATTTTTCAAAATAAATCATAGAAGAATAAGCTGATTTTTCATTAACCCTCAATGTATTTTGGAACTATTAATTCATTTAAATTGGGGATTTATTAACTTAAATATTCCTTGATTATATCTTATTTAGATCTTATTCCTTTATAGTTAATTTTATATTCATATCCTTCACCATTTTGTCTTTCTCAACAACTATCACTTTAGTTTTCTGATTTTATCAATGTCATAGGATTCACTTTAGAGAATATATCCCTTTAATTCATTATTATTATAATTTTATTTATTAAATAATCTGATTTACATCTGTATTTTTTTGTTTAAATTGTGATATAATTTAATTTTATATTTCAACATGTGGTTTAAATATGTTCATGCACCTTCTTCATTTTCAGTGCTTGAAGATTCTATATATTTTTTAAAATGATCTATGATGTTTGTAAATTTTTAAACAGATTATTATTATAATTAGATTGTTTATTATAACATCCTAATATTTATTCAACATGTTTTATTTAAATGAATTTTATTTCGTAAATATCTTTTTTTACATATAACACTGAGTTTAAACAAACTGTGAAATACACTATAAAGTTATTATTATTTAATGTGATATTTATATATTAGAAATGAGATTGGTGGGTATAAATAGGACTAAATAAAGTATAAAATGGTATTTTTTTACATATTTATAAAATTAATTCATTAGTTTTTAATTGGTTATAAATTAAAAAAAAATCCTTTAATGGTAGAAATTGATGTTTTTCTAAAAAGTTGTTTTTATGTGAACAATGTTTTTTTATCATAATAATTTAAATTAATATCTATTGATAAATTATTTTAATTAAATGTGTAAATAGTATATTAAATAAAATATTTTGATAATAATCTAATAGTTTTTTGATTTTATGGAATGAATGTAAACTCAATTTTATGCTTAAAATGGATTTTTCAAAAAACAATTTTGTTGTAATTTGTGCATTTATGGAAAAATTAATTTCTAGAACTCATGGAAATTAAATCTTGTAAAATAAATTACATATTTAAAATCCATATAATTAATATTATTTAGTAATTTTAACTTAATTTTATTACACAACAAATAGTAAAAATAGTAAAAATTTGTTACCACTGTTAAGGATAAAACGGGTTTACTAGGGGTTAACCTAATAGATAAGGTTTAAAATATCACAAAACACATGATTTAATTTTAATTTTTAATGGTATTTATACCATATAATTATTATAATTTAATATTTTACATTTTTTATCCACTTTTCTTGATTAATACATTAATATATTTTAATCTTTTTAACAATTTCAAGTGTGTCCTCTCCATCCTTTATAAGATGACACCACCTCTCCTCTCTTCCTCACAATTCATAAGACTACTATATAGGCCAATAACTCAAAAATGAATTTCCTAAAATCACTAAAAATTTATTATAGATATTTATTTGAGTATAATACAATCCTTTCATGGCATTAGGTGTAATCAAATGGATGTTTCGCAACGAAGAGGTATAACTCTTAACTGAGTACATTCAATTTTATTTCTTGTTCCAACTTATATAAAACTATTATATCCATAATAACATGATTGGTAAAGTATAATAAATATAGTAATATTTTATTATGATTATTTAATCACTATTTTCCTCCTTATTTATATCAAAAGTAAAATGAAATCATCGTTCATGCATATGTGTGGACTACTGCCTCAACATAGTGATATGATTCATTTTCCATCACCATATTTCATGGTTGGTTATAATGATAGATTTAATATTTATATATGATATTTATGAAATAATTTTAATTCTATAATTATTTTATCTTCTCTAAATTATTACCTTTCCATCTGTTGGAAAATGAAACTTTCACTCATGCGTACGTGTGGACGACCACCTCCACGAAGCGATGTGATTCATTTTCCATTTTGTATTTACATGGATGGTAATAAGGATAGATTAAATGAATATATATAATATCTATATAATAATAATAATATTTTAAATTTTGATTATTATTTACCATTTCTTTCATTTGATCCAATAAAATGTGGAAACAGTGGTCATGTATACGTACGGACTATCGTCTCCATAGAGTGATGTAATTCATTTTTGTTCACCACATTATATGAATAATTATAATAGTGCATATGATTAAAAATTATGATAATTATTTCATGATTAAAACTCTACATATAATAAAACCATGACTAATATGAAAGTACTAAATCCATCTAACTATACCAAACAGACCAGATTTCCCCCGAATGTTCATTTTAATGAAGAAATTGTAAATAAAAGTATAATTAAAAATTATAAAGGAAAAAATTCATATTAATTTATGTATGAATATTTTTCTATAATATATTTATAATAAATTTAAATTTATTATATTTTATATTTTAACACATAAAAAAGAAAGAAAAGACTTGGGGTGAGGGGTTTATGATATAATCCCATTCCTTTTCAGGATTGTCTATGAAAATTTTACATTGAAGCAAAATATATAGATATTTAAATTTAAACACATATATATTATTATAATCTAGTTAAAGTTTTAGTTTTTATATATCAGTATCATTTCCCTCTTTTTAGTACTTAAAATGTTTGAGAAATTGTTTTTTAAGAAAATCTAACCTTATTTCCTCTTTGGTTGATAAAGTTTTTATTCCATGTTTATACTCTTTAAAATTATTTTTTGAATGTACTTACCAATAATTTAGATTTTTTAAAAAGATTTTTTCACTAAATTTGGATTTATATACAATTTTTTTAAATGTAATATTTCTAAAAACATTCTAAACAATTCTTTTTTACTTTTTAAAATTTTTTGAAAGGAATGTTTTCTTTTACCATATACTGTATGAATAGATTTTCACACCATCATGAACATGAATTTATTTGAAGCATAATTTACATGTTTACAGATTTATTTTTAATGAAAATTATTTTCTCAATATTCTTGGAATGTTTAGTTAAAATTTTATTAAAACAAAATTATATTTTCTCATGTTTTAAAAGAAGGTTTTGAATGATATTTTAAATGTATTTTTTTATCTATGTCATCATCCTTTAAAGATTTCTATGATTCAGTGGGGATATGATCTTATGATATGATACATTTTATTTCCATGGATATATTATGATTATTATTATTTAAGTATCATTATATGAAACTTTTTTCCCATGGTTAAATTAACTTATGATGAAACCTATATTAAACCTATTTATTTTCCATGAGTTATGCTGTGATGAAATGATAAAATTTTATAAATATGATTTCCATTACATGGGTTGTTATCTGATGATATTATAAACGTTTTATGATATTGTGGCACACATATGTGTTTTTTTCATAATTTTATAGGTGAATCCTGAATTTTAAATCCCTTAAAATAATTGGTTAAAGATGGATATCCCATGAGATAATAAGAACTACAATGGGGAGTGAGCCCTATTTAGTAAGGAAATATTTTGAGATAAGATAGTATTGGGTGTGAACCTAGATTAAGGAAATAATTTAATGGGTAGTCAACCAAATCCACTATGATAGACTTGGATGAGAGACTTGGATAAGGAAATGATTTTCTATGATTCTGTGTAAGCCACAAACTTATGTCTTATGATTCTAATATGTTCACATATATAATGATTTATTATTGATGATTCCACACTCTTATTTCTTATATATTTTTATTGAAAAAATTTATTCAATTATTCATGATTAATGATATTTAATTGGTTGGGTATGAATTTATTATCTTATGATTATATTATCATACCCTTATTATTATTCTAACTTATGATCAGTGATTGATATCTATGATGTTTACCCTTACTAGGAATCCAAACTCACCATTTCCTATGTTTCCATTTTCCCTAGGTTATGAAGAAATTTATTAATTAATAAATGTATAATAAGTGTACTATATGAGAATAATATAATAGGAGATATTAAAGATCTATCATGAAATAAGATGATTATGTATCTATTATCAAAAGACTCTAAAAAATACGATTTGAGGGAATTCATTATTATGAAATGTTTTGAATATTAATATAAAATTATGCAATATTAATGTATGAAATGCTCAAGTTTCCTCAGTTGGTACCAAATTAGGGTTTAGTTATTTTTGTAGAGTAGGGTTATAGAACTTTGGTGAAAATTGTGGGGATAAGTCTAAGTATAATATAATATCCTAAAGATGTGGTAAAGTATATATTTTTTGTTTTCCTAGAAAATAAATCCCTTTTTGGATACTGGTAAGTGGACATGGCTATGAAAAATATGTACCTAGTGTTAACAACTCTTAAAGGGTTAAATTAGGTATTAACTCAATTTTCCCTAGTTTGTGATGAGTGGACCTTTGATTATACACATAGTTAGACACTCATGATGTTTATTCTTTGGTTAATCCACACTTTATTTATTAACCATTATAAAGGATTTTAATAGATGATGAACATGAACAACCTATGTTAAACCCAAGTTTTTATATATTGAAAAGAATGTGTCATTATTTAGACATCTTGTGAATGATTTTTCGTGATTATATGATTACTCACTATGATTATTGTTACTCACACTATGCTATTTTCTTTTATTCATTGGTTGAAACTAGTAGGATTCATGTTAAAAATGTGGGAATAAGGTCCCAGGTAAATGTATCAAAGGAGCAAGAAGATATTTTAGTTATGGAATATGAGGGAATAAAATAAGTAATTAATGAAGAAAATGAAGTGTTACATGGATGGAAATAGAGTACATCCAAAGGTATTGTTATAGTTCAATGTCTTATGTGTGGTTTAAATGGGAATTATCTGAGTCAATTCCCAAATCCAAGGAATAAATCTGAGACAAAGGAAGGGAATGGGTTATGTAAATCATTGAATTAAATCATGATGGTTAAGGAAAACTTATCCCCCACTTTATATCTAGGTATTTTATGTGGATGTTTGTAATAATTTTCCCCATGACCATAATTTTGTTCATCCTTTGGTGAAATTTGATATGATTTTTATCATTTATTAACTCTCTCTACATGGATTCCAAATATATTTATAAGAATAAGGAAATTATATTTGGTATTACTAATCATCCTATGATCAAATTTTGGTGTGAGGATGAATATGAACTTCTAATGGAAGTTATTTCCATTTTATGGGTCTTACTACCTATTCATGAGGGATATTTTTCTCAAATTCTTGGGTAGAAACTCAATATCAAAGATATTAATATTTTTCGAGTTTAAAATGGTGTATTTCCTAATGATTTTCCATGTATTCACCTAAATAATTAAGTTTATTTTTTTTATAGAACTTATACCTAGTGTCACACCTACTAAGAAAATCCTTATCAAATAGCCTAAATTGAGTTTCTAGAATTGAATAAGAAACTTTATAAGAATCTTGATAAGGAATACAAATGGTCTAGTGCATCACTATGGGGTGAATATATTCTTTCTTTAAAAATAAATATGGTTAAATGTGTCTTTGAATTGATTATCGATAAATTAACAGGATTACTATCATTAAAAAGTATTTTCTACCCCATATCGATGATCTTTTCGGTAAATTATAAGGATCTCAATTTTTTTCCAAGATTGATCTTCGATTTTGATATCATAAATTGAGGATCGAGAAGGATGATATACCCAAGGAAACCATCCATTTGAGGTATTCTCATTATGAATTTATAGCTATTCTATTTTTATTTAAAATGATCCTACTATATTCATGTATTTAATGAATAGAGTTTTTATATATTACCTTGATCTATTTATGGTAGTATTTATAGAAAATATTCTATATATTCATAGAGAAATGAGGAGAATAAAGAACATTTTAAGAATGTTATAAATACCATGATAAAGAATAATTTTTATTCTAAATTTACCAAGTGTAAATTTTGGATACATAAAGTCACATTATTTGGTAATAAAATCTAAATTAAGGATGTATTAATGGATACTTCAAAGATTAAAATTGTTAAACAATGACCTAGACCAACCATGGTAACTATAATCCATAGTTTTGGGGGGGGGGGTTTAATGGATACTATTGGATCTATTTTAGGTATTTATCATGAATATTTAATCTAATAACTATGTTTACTCATAATAGAGACAATTCCCTTTGAGAAGATGAATGTGAGTGAATTCTCAAAGATCTAGAAACAATGTTGTTCAGCACAATTGTACTTACACTGCCCAATAGTGTAGAAGGGTTTTTTATCATTAGTTATTCATAAAATAAGGGACTATGATGAATCCTTAGGTATAATGAGATGGTGATATCTTATGCCTCATACAAATTAAAATTTCAGGGGAAAAATTACCTGATTCTGAATTTGGAGTTGGTAGCAGTACTTTTTTGCATTGAAAATATTGAGGCACTATCTTTATGATAAATGATGTGATATATGTATATATATATATATATTAATAATAAAATATTGAATTATATATTCACATAGAAATATTTTGATATGTGTTAAATGATATCGTTGTAATTGATTAATGATTATGACTTCTCAATACACTATCACCCTTTGAAGGAGAAAAAGGTGGATGATTCTCTAAGTTGGATAGATCATTATAGTTATTATATAATGATTATTTAAATAGATCCAATGTTTATATATTTTAATAACATGGATCTTTAAATCATGAAAAAATGTGACATTTCAAATCTCAGATAAATGCTTAACCATCCATCCATGGGAGGATTATAGAGGCATAGAAGGAGGATGTGAAACTACAAAAGAAGGTGATACATATTCCAGAGTTTAACCATAATTATGATGGAATTATAAGGTTTAGGAATCAGTTATGTTTCCCATAAATATGATACTTTAAGGAGATGTTGGATTAATCTCATAGTTCAACCTTCTATATTCATCCTAGATATACAAATATATATAGAGATATGAAATATTTTTTCTAATGGGATAACATGAAAAATGATATTGTAGGGTATGTATATTGATTCTTGTTATATCAGTAAGTTTGGGATGAGACATATACTTCTAAGGTTATTTTAGAACCATTTCCCATACTATAATTTAAATGGGAAAACATTATCATGAATTTCTATATTGGACTCTCCAAAAAATCTAAATTGAACAATGTTATTTGAGATAGAGTCAAAAACCTTAAGAAATCAATGAATTTCATTTACATCCAAGAATATTTATCACTTAATCGTATTATCTGGACATACATTATGTAAGTGTTAAGCTTACATGTAGTGACAAATTCTATTGTATTTGATCTGGATTTTAGTTATACCATGAAGTTCTAGAGAATTATTTTACACAATTTGAATATGGAGATGACTTTTAGCACTTCACATCATCCTAAGAGAGATGTTTTGTCTAAGAGAAACATTAAAACCCTAGAAGATATACTGATATAATATTCTATGTATTTCAAAGGTTATTGGGAGAAACACCTTCCATGGGTAGAATTTTCTTACAATAATATCTTTAAATGGAGCATAAAAATGGATCCTTATGAATCCATATATGGTAGAAAGTGTAGAAATTCAATGTGATAGAATTAGGTTAGATAAAGACATATATTAGAAATTGATCTAGTTGTGGAAATGAAAGAGATGGTTAGAGCCATTCATCATCACATTAGGCCATCTCAGATTCAACAGAATTGTTATTCTAACAGTCAAAAAAGAGATCTAGAGTTTGAAGTTAGTGATGAGGTATTCCTATCAATATATCCTTAAAAATAGGTTATTAAATTTTAAAATAAGGGAAATTTGAGTAATATATTTATCATTAACTTTAATATTATTGTTTTATCAAGATGGTTTCTTATATCTTGGTCCTTCAACTGAATCTCTCACAAGTTCACGATGTGTTCCAAGTATCTCTCACTAGGAAGTACATACCTGATTCTTCTCATGTACTGAACTAAGAGGTCTTACCATTGTATCTTGATCTCTCTTATGAGGAATAACTAGCGGATATTTTGGATCTAAGAGGGAATGTTTTGGGAAATATTACCACTCACCTGGTCAAATTTTTTTGTTGAAAACGTAAATTGGAGGAAGCTACTTGGGAGACCAAAGATGTGAAGAGGCAATAGTATCCTCATTTTTTTATATCAGATAGATGGAATTTTGAGGGAAAAAATATTATAATGGGGTTATAATTTAACACCATAATATTTAATGATATATTTATCTTTAAAATAATTTAATTTATTTGATATATTTCTTAATATGCAACACGGATTATAATTGAACTGCAATTTACTATTAAAATATTATTATTTAATGTGATGGTTATCGCTTATCCACTAGACTTAAGGTTATTAATAGAAATAAATTAATTAATAAAAATTATTTTATATCTATTTATAAAATGAATTCATTAGTTTTTAATTGTTTATAAATTAAAATAAAATCATTTGAAGGGAAAAAGGATATTTTTTCTAAAAAACTTTATTATGTGCATAATGTGTTTTTATCTTAATAAATTAAATTAATCTCTATAAATGTATGATTTTAATTAAATGCGTAGATAATATATTAAATAAAATATTTTAAAATTCATATATTTTTTTTACATTGTATATAATGAAGTTAAACTAATTATTATTCTTAAAAATACATTTTTTTAAATGGTTTTGTTTCCTTTTGCGCACTTATTATAAAATGAATTTCTATCACCTATAGAAATTGAATCTTGTAAAATGGATTAAATAATTTTAATAATCATAATTAATATTATTTAATAAGTTAAACTTAATTGTTGTTCATATATAATAGTAAAAATAATTCAAATTTATTATCATAGTTAAGGTTAAAACAAGTTTACCGGGGGTTAACCTAAGACAAAAGGTCTAAAATATCACAAAAACATGATTTAAATTAATAAGTTGATTTTACTTATAAAATATAATTATTATATTCAAATATTTATCCTTTTATATATATACATTACTTGAGTAATAAATTAGTATATTTTAATCATATGAAAATTTTCAAGTCTGTATTCGCCATCCCTTATAAAAGGACTCCACCTCTCCTCTCTTACTCACATTTCATAAGCCTTATATCTCAGCTAATAAAAGCCAAAATAATTTTCTAATATCTATACCCATGTCCTATATGTCCTTTTATGATCACAATATAATCCTTTCAAGTCTTAATGTTTAATAAAATGGAGGATTCTCAATAAAGAGGTATAACTCTTAAATGATTACTTTCAATTTTATTTCTTCTTCCACATATATAATAAGGTTGTATTAATCATAAAATTATGAATATGGTATAATAAATATAATTTTATATTATTATTATTATTACACAACTATTTTCCACCACCTTTCTATAAAATGGGAAATGAAAGTGTTACTCGTGCATATGTGTGGACTACAACCACCACATAGCGATCTCATTCATTTTCTAAAACCATATTTCATGGTTGGTTATTATGATGGATTTAATGTTTATATATGATATTTATGAAATAAATATACTTATATAATTACTATATATTTTTTACCTTTTTACCTTTCCATATTTTAGAAAATGATATTGTTACACATGTGTACGAGTAAACTACAATCTGCACGAAGTGATGTGATCCATTTTTCATCTCTTATTTACATAGATAGTAATAAGGATGGATTTAATAAATATATATGATATATTTCATATAATAAATATTTTTTAATGGTTAATTATTATTTATATTTCTTTCATTTAAACTATCTAAAAGTGGAAACATCACTCGGGTGTATGTACGGACTACTATCTGTTGGAAGTGATATAATTAATTTTTCATCACCAATTTATATGAAGAATTAAAAAAAATATTATGGGCATATATGATGCCTATTTCATGATAAATATTCTATATATGTGAAAACCATTACCATGGTGCAAGTACCATAACCATGAAAATGAAACATTCTTAGAAAATGGACCAGTTTTCTCCTAAATGTTCATTTTAGTGAAGAAATTGTTAATAAAAGGATAATTGAAATTTATAAAGGAATGATACATAGTAAGTTATATGTGAATATATATGTAGAATATATTTATAATAAAAGTATAGTTATTATACATTATTGTTTATGTCCACCAAATGAGCATAAGAAATTATATAATTGAATAAATACTTGAAGCATCGGTATTATTTTCTCCGTAAGAAAAGGAAGAAGCATCCCAGATATATGAAGATCAGGTGGCCAGATCATGTAAAATGCATAATACACAGGAGGAAACATGATCACATTTCACTGTAAAGGACATGTGGGTGAATAATGTTCTTCTCATGATCTGTGGATGATCATGCAAATCCCCATCTGTAAGTCCCTCTAATCATACAAATCACCTCAGGCAAGCCCACCTCCTTTTGCGGAGGCATCCAGAAAAACATTGATGATCATTTAGAGCCTTCCTGAGGAGATCCTCTAATCATTGGACATACTAAGTGATATATTCCTAACAATCACCCAAATACCCTTATAAAATTAAGGTGTAATAAGGTTGAAGCTTCATGTGATGGATAGTTGTGTTGATTTTCATGCGACGTGATTATGTGATTCACAAGACCCCATGAAGACCCCTAGAGACATGTCGACCTTATCATGTGAGATCATGTTTTTATATCACCTTCATCATGAAAAGGACTTTAAACATGTATATTTTATCATGTGATACCCCTTTGGCTCCACATAAAAGTCGAAGGATTTTCTATAACAATACTCACACACCACTGTGAGATCTAGCATTGATCACATGATGCATCACCAATAAGTAGAAAAACTGTTCATGATGATGCTCACATACCTTCACTAGAACCTATACTAATCATGAGGTGACCTAATAGATAAAAAATGGTAAAATTCTGTAGGTTTGGGAAAATAGTGGATAAAATGGTGAAAAAGGCGGAAGCCTCTCACAAAGGGAACATACGTTGATTTTCATACGAAGGGGTTAGGCACCTCGTGTGATCACCATTGATAACACAATGACCCTTAGACAAGACAAATTAACCTCATGAGAGGCCCTTGAAAAGATATATTAATCTTGATAAAGGCCTCTGAAAAGTCCTCTTGATCTTATGAAATACCTCTGAAAATGTGTCCTAATCTCTCAAAGGATCCCAAACATGTCTTCTTCGATCATGTGAAAGCCTTCCCATAGGAATATTTATCTTTTCAAGACTATCATACATGTAAAATAAATCTTACCATGGTTTTTTGAAATTTCAATATGACCATATGAAATACCTTTAATAATACACAAGTCCAATAAATATGGTGACAATGAAGTTTTCTCACGGTGGTTAGTTCTCATGTGACACCATGAATGACACATAGAAAGATCATGCAAATTACGTGATGCAATACTCCCTCCATTGAATCTAGATCATATTTTAGATATATTCACCATGAAAAGAGGAAAATAACTAAGGAGGTGAGGCATGTAAATCCATTCTGCTCATCAAAAAAATGACAACACACATGAGACACAAGGCATACCCATGGATGCATAAGATCAGACTTCTTGGAGTGGAAAGCCTCACCATCATAGGATTCTTAAACCAGGTAAAAATATAGGGAAAAAATTAAGGTATCAGGTGTAATAAACATGCACATAGCTTTATCTTTCTATATATCATGTGAAGGAATTATGTCAGCCTAGTTATATTATGTGAAGGTGTTCTTGCTTGTCAACTCGATCATGAGAAACCATAAAAATCTAATACTTGACGAATCTTGAGGCACATAAGAAATAAATACTAGAAAATATAGAATAACTATGTGAATATAGATATGATTAAATTCATATGAATGAATAATGTTCTTCTCATGACTTATCGATATAATGAGACAGTGCCACTGTATGTCAACCAAGTCTTGGGAATTCCTCTGTACATCTCAACCAAGTCTTGATAAGTCCTTAGGACATGTCATCCATGTCTTGTGAATTCCTCCAAACATGCCTCCCATGTCTTAGGAAGTCCTCTTTACATATCTACCAAGTATTGATAATTCCTCCATATATATCATCTAGGTATTGTAAAGAACTCTAGACATGTCATCCAAGTAATGTGACATCCTTCTGACATGTCAGCCTTAATAAAATGACACCATTGTACATGTATACATTGATTACATGAAGACCCTCAGATATGTCAACTGGTTCATGAAAAAAACCTCTAACATGTATGCTTTAATCATACAAATACCCCTTATACATGTATTCCTTTCCAAACAGACACTCAAGGAATGTCAAGTAGGCACTCATGACATGTCAGGGAGACACCTTAGGATATTATAACCTTGTCTATTTGACATATTCAGGCATACACCCAACTGAACTATGGGGACTTTGATTCCTATCAAAATAGGATACCTAGGATTCCTTCTTAAGGATCGATGTCTAATGGGAATCCACCTCAGTGTAAGTCCCTCCATGTCTCAGAAACTATAACCATTAGGACCCAAACTATCATATGGGTTCATCATTCATCCACATCCATCATTATATTAAGAATATAATCAAACTATAAGGTCTCTCATTCCTATTATAAGTAGGATACATAGGACTCCCTCTTAAGGCTTGAGATTCATCTCAAACACTCCTCTAAGACTGGCCCAAAGCATAATCCCCATGTTCATATGCAGTGATATTGATCAATTGATATCCCATGTATCTCACACAGATCATGGATCACATGCGATTCAGGATTCACAATAACCATATCACTCAAATCATAAATCTCCCTCAGTTAGAGGAACCTCATTGTGTAAGCCCCATTCAATGACATTGTATGATTTCCACCATACAAGGGTTCCCACCTCAATGAAAGTACCAAATCCATTCCCATATTGTTGAAACATGGGGAAATAACCATCATCGGAATTAATTATCAGTCACCTCCCATTAGAAGGTTGAGGTTACATCATACTATGATGACTCTGATTCCTTTTCTAAGCAGGATACGTAGGAATCCTTCTCAAGGTTCGATCTCAATACCTGGTGCCTAAGTGCCCTCATATATTTACTTTAAATATGATGTTAAAATAAATAGTTTAAATGAAATATGTGGGTTTTTATTATTTTTATAAATGGGATATATATGATGCTTCATAATGGTTCAATTATATCCTAGGAATATCAATCACCTCCTAGGATAGAAGTAAACTCTAGTGTGCCTAGTAATATGGATTCAAAATATAAACAACTACCCATTTATAAGAAATAATATAAAATGAATGAAGAACCTAAATTATACACATATGGTGTTATTAATTGACCCCCCCCCCCCAATTGCGTGAAAATGGATTCGACACCCAACCATTATATTAGGGAAACTGGTCCCATGTTAGGATTTGGAAGAGATTATCAAACATATCTTAAATCAATATGAGAGTATCAGAATATGAAATAATTCCCCCTAAAAGGATGTGATAATACTGACCTCCCATTCACTCAATCAATGTAATTTTCTAAGTTCTATTGGGTTTGAAACCACGAATGACAGCATGTATTCTGAAATCAGGTTTGTACTTTGTTATGGGTGTGGGAGTCATTGGAAGTTTCTAAGAAATGAAAATGGTGAACCGATTGTCGATGATTGTGAAACCATATTTTATCCCCTAGAATCAAACCTCATAAAGGAAACAAAAATTGTAATCCCAGTGTGAAGGCATGTAATGATGGAATAAATGAATCCTTATAGGCATCCAGAACCTTGTCATTTAAACCTAGGGAAAACCACATTTCCGAGTGAAACAAAAATGTTGAACCTGATGTAAATCTATCAAATGATAAAAAAATCAGTTTATCATGGATTGGGCCATTTTATTTTGTGTCTCCTACACTAAAAAAATGGTAAGCGTGATGTGAAATCCTACATTATTGGGGTTCCCATGAAATAAGTCCATTCTCATTATGACATGTCCACATGAGAAAAATATCCAAATCGGGAATAATAAAAGATAATCGTGTTACCTATTCATTGCTGATTGAGAATGTTTCAGACTTTCGATCATGAACATATCAATGACCTTGTTCCTTTATTTATTTGTGATGCTAAATACTTCTCTACAAAAAACACCCCAACCCAAGATCATGTATTTATTGACAGACTGTTATGGAACATCAGTTATGGATGCGACCCTTGAAAGTCGTAGAACAACCTCACCCACAGGACACCTTTATCTTTGGGTGGAAATGCAATATTTTGAGAATATCATTGACATGGTATGATCCTGAACCTTGAGCCTACACATAATGTTATATAGGTAATAAATCCAGAAATTCATCCTCATCTGAAGAAGGATTCAATAAAACTAGTAGTGCTTGTTGCCACCACAAATCACTTAGGAATATTATAATTGTATTTTAGAAATAAAAACCTTCTGTAACTGAGTAAGGTGGTTCAAGGAGTCAATTATGGATTCATTATAGTTCAGGATCCACTGAGGGGTCTCTTGTCAACCTTTGTCACCAGTGTCATCCCACTGATGCTCATTAGTCACCTGTTGAGGGCATTACTTAACACAAATTTCCACCCTAGGAACTCATGAATGGGTACCAATGAAGTAATGTAAGTCATGGAATGCTCAAGATAAAATAAAGTGGTCACATATCCCTACTTATGATGATGAATCCTTCCAACATATTCTGGTGATATCCGGTGGGTAGGCTCATATCTCTACCCATATAGATCAAGTCTAAATAAATATTCCTATAGCAAACATGGGAAAGGCACATATCCCTGCCCCCATGCATGAAACCTGTCATCATATTCTGATGTAACAAGGATGAGATTAGTGGCGTTATATCCCCACTTCAATCAAAGATATATTTTGGTACATATTGGTGACTGAAAATGTGCATGCCCACATTCCTATGCATACTTTTCTAAAGTGTCACTACATTCTAGAAACAACTTAAAAAATCCACTAGAATATTCTGACACTGGTAAAAATATAGGTATAGTAACATATTTCTATCCTGAGAGCTAGATTATTTCATCAATATGATTAGTATGAATAGGTGGCTACTCCGGTGTAAGTTCACAATATTTCTCCCATCTAAGAGGATTTTTTTGGCATATTCCAATAAAGGATGAGGCACAAGAGTGGGATAATATTCCCATTCCAACGAAGGATCACCAAGTGATATTGGAACATGCCTTGGCCAAGACTCAAATTATTTTCAAAAAATACCAGTAACATACTCCAAAGGAATAGTATCAGGCTTATATCCCCATTTTGGCCAGGGCACACCAGGTGAGAGTGGCACATTCCTAGGGATAGGCTCATATTACTATCTAAAAATACCATCAACATATTCCAAAGGAATAAGACTATAATCATATCCCCATTTTGAACATGACTCACCATGTGTGTGTGACACATTCCTCAGGATAGGCTTATATTCCAATTAAAAAATACCAATGGAAAACTCTAAAGGCACGGGATTTGGATCTTGACCCCATTCCAACTAAGGATTATCAGGGAAATATGGAAATTGCCTCTGAGTAGGATCATATTCTTACTAATAAAGCTACTCAAAATATTATAGCATCTCATGGAATCCAGGATCATATCCTTACTTACACTAATGAATGACTGCACCAACATCCTTCAGAGGCTATATAGGAGAAGTATCATATCTCTTCCCCCATTAAAAAGGTTCATTGGTATATTCTGATGGAGATTGCATAATTGAATTGGTTTCATATCCCCACTTCATCAAATATTGACAATAATATTCCAAAAATAACCCACAGGCAAGCTCATATTCCTTCCAATGATACATAATCTCACCATCGTTCTCTAGTAGCTTCTCATTAGTGGTCTTATATTCTCAAATAACCTTATAGTTATCAACATATTATGTCATCTTTTATGGACTAGGATCATATTCTGGTATATTTCAAGTAGGTCATCATATTTCAACCATGACGTAGAATGAGGCTCATATTATTTATCTACTTAATTCCATTGTCGTTGATGTTGTTCGATGAATATACAAAACACCTCAAGAGTCTGCCGACTATTCAACTAAAGTGTAAGGTGATCATTAACTCAATATTCCTCCTCTTGGAAGTGAAAATATGGATCACAGGGACTCTACTAATGACATCCTCCATGCTTGACCTCCCCATGGTGATATCTCTCTCAAATAAGAAAATCCACTCCTTACCCAAAAACCTCCATAAAGAAAGGTGCTCAAAAATAAGACACCTTTATATATTTAGGTGCTTGAAACACCTAGGTTAACTGTATATAGTGCACCATAAACTATTATAAGCACTTCACTACAATTAGTAGGTGAACCAGAGAAGAAACCACTATGGTCTAATCTATTGGAGGTATATAAATCTGAGGAAATAGAGGTCAACATGGATATATGGAGACAGTTAGCCAAAAACAACCACCCAACTATGTTCTGGCCCCTCGCCCCTTCTAAGTATGAGATCCTAGATGAGATAGAGAAGGAGTGAATAATTTATCTACACCAAAATATATGGGAAACTCATCAGTAGTTAAAGGATAGAAACATAACTTATCTGAGATACAAGGATCGCCATCAGACCTTCAATAAACTATTTTTTCAGCTATATATGGCTGCATTATATATGGACCAAAACTTGGTAATGGAAGATGGTGACAAATGCATACATAGTTCTTCTCTCCACATCATAACAACTCTATAATGACTAATTTATAGAGACCTGTTAGAAGTATGTATCTGAGGATAGGGAAAATATAGACAGTTCACTATATCCCCAAAATAATAAATACCCCTGGACACAGCATCCAGTAATGTCATAGCCTCAAGAGAAATTAGGGGATTGGGTAATGCACATGATAGTTGGTCAATAGAATGAAATAACCCTTCTTTAAAGTTACAATGCAATCATGAAATGATGGATAGGATTGAAAATAAGTTCTTAAGTTAGGCCCCTTAAAAAATGTGAATTCATTTCAACTAAAAAATCTAAAGTTATGTCCAGCCTGACAAATTCCCATAGAAAATGACTCCCATCATGGGATTCCATTGCACCTAACTCATACATGAACACAATTGTTCCAAATTGAACAGGTCTCAATAAAACTTACCATATAAGCTATCTAGGAGTGAATCTAGCCCACAGTATTGGGGGAATATTTACCACTACCACCGCCCATTAGGTAATCAATCCCAAAAAAGATCTATGAAATTTACATGGTAGATGAAAACCAACCCTATCCCACAGGGATGGGTGAATTTTTATCTTAATCTCCATCACTTGGTTCCTCACACCCTGAGAGGGCCTTGTAGAAATTAGTTGTATTTCCATATCAACCCCATCCCACATGAATATGGGAACTTATTCAGGGTACCATGGCACATAGTGGAAGTCGGTGGGCTAGGGATTTTAAAATTTTCATCATCTAAGTGATGTAACTCCATCGCCTCCTACGATATGAGCCCAAGTAGAGGTATGAGGAACTCATTTTAATATTTCAAAGCTAAAAATTAAATAAATAGTTACCTTGTTTGATCTGATATGTGTTCATCTATAGCTCATTGTTGGAGAACGTTGCTCAAAGTATCTGATATTGAACCCCTATAGATAAAACACACAAGCTTTGAGAATCTGTGCATACACCATTCATCAGATTGTGGGTGATAGCATAGAGCTATAATGATATCTTTGACATCACGATGATCACCTCAATCTCGTGCCTTCAATTTGTAAAGGCATTCTTAGATCGTTCGCTTATATAGAGAAATTATCTTTATTGGATGTGGGGGGAAAGAGGAGTTATCAATCTGTTGGAATGAATGATACTTGGAAATGATCTCTTCATCTACTTATATAGTGGATGTTTAAAATACCTAGTTAGGGTTCTTTAGGCCCCATATATTAACATCCACTAAATAAGTAATAAATAAATAAATATGTTTAACTAATTGTGTCATAAATATTATTTATATTTTATCACATACTTGCAATATATATTAAATATATTACATGATAAAACCTAATTCATTAACTCAACATGTAATTCCTAATAAAGTTAAATAAACATTGAATATTAAAATAATATTCATTCATATAATATTATTCCATGTATTTACTTAAACACGTATAAATAATTTTAATAAATAAATTCAACCAAGATATTATATACTAAAATAATAATTTTTTTTATTTATTTTTTAGTGATAAATAATGCTTATACAACTCTCAGATCCCATAGTGGTTCCCACCATGTCTTATATACCTATATACCAGAAAATGGAAGAATATTGAATATCCTATTGTGTGTGAACCTCTAAGACCTTATCTCAATAGTAGTGAATAATATTCACATACTAAGAGTCGATTCTAAAAACCCATAAAGGCCCATAAAGAGAAAAAGAATGCTCATAGAAATGAAAACCATCCTAAGAATAGGTAATTTTTAATATAATATCATTGTCATATTATATTTCATAAAGAGGGATACACAACTTGTGTCATCATCCATTCTTTCTTTATTGTTTTTTGATTTAACACGATGGATTTTACTTCAACTACCATGGACATGGATTTAATGAATATACAACTATCTTTATCAATAATTCACAACATGTCACTTCTTCAATTTAGAAGAGAAAAATTCTATATTGATCATTCAACCAATTACATAACACTAAGGATGCACCCAACATAAGCCACCTCACCATGACTTCAATGACATGGTTTCTTCATTGCATCAAAGTATGTGATCAAATGGAACACAATTATATTAATCTCAATTCAGGATACCAATATACATGTTTGTAGATAGGAATAACCAATGACACCTAAAACATTTGGTATTCCTATTGGTGGTTCTATCATCATGATCTAAACTACTAGAAATCACCAAGTGTGAACTTCATGAGAAGAATTCATAATACTTATGAGCCCCCAGTACCTGATAGTTTGGTATCAGCTGTGTCCAGTCAGTATGATGTATCAATACCATAGAATATATATTTAAAATTAATTTAATAGTATCTTGATGTTATCATTATAGACTAGGAACTGCTATAACCTTTTTATATGAAAATTAATCTATGCACATTAGCATTTAAAAAGTAGATACAAAAATATCAACAATATTATGGAAATTGTGAATAATGTATAACTCACAGTATCCATGATGTGGTAATCAAAAAATACTGATCAATTTGGGTCAAGGGAACCCACTATTACAACACTCTCACTTACACTACATCCAACTTTCTAACAAACCTTGTTATCTCTCACATGATAAGATCATGTTTCTACTAACTTATGGATTTAGTCATGGACCTTCCATATTTCCCCCACATGAAAATTCTATTATATGTGACTTCACTTCCTTGATTAATAATTCTCAATAGATGATATCCCTGAGTATTTAACTTTTTACAATATCAAATACTTGACATCATGCCTTGTACTAGTTGTAGAATTCTCATAATTTATATTATGACAAAACTTTACTTATTGGGTATAATTCCAAGAACTATAAGAAATAATTGTCTATTATATGGTGATTATTTAGCTTCCACTAAAGATATAATAAACAAAATATTTTTAGAAATGGATACAACTTTCTTAAATGAGATTTTCTTGCTCATTGCCTTATATTGACTATGATATTAGAACATGTTGATCTAAGGAGGTCTATTTTTGTCCCCTTAAAACTAGTATAATTTCCTCTCTACATAAGTGATATATATATCATTTTTAATTTCTATTATACAATTAGATGGTTATGACTACATCCCATACAGTTCTCCTAGATATAACTGATATTTTTGTACCATAAAGTATATATTAAAAATATAATTTATTGTACATAGCATGGAATATGTGATTTATCCATCACTAAAGCATATGGAATTCAACTTACCACATTAATATTCACCTATTTACCGCACATGTATTCTTGGATATATTTATTCCATGTTACACTTGTAAAAATTCTATCTTGAATTGTTCTAACTTGTATTTTTAATATATTGTAAGTATATATACAATTGACTAGGTCTAGGAAACCATCATATCTTCCTCAGTAGATCTTGTTCCCTATAACTTAGGTTGCAACTTTAATTTAATATCTAGATATTTAAATTCATCCTAGTCTTAAATAATTATATGACCAATAGTTTCTTTACATATGTTATCAAACATATTTACTTTTGAAAATGGTGGCACTCCCACTGACCTTTTATAAGAACATTGCAAAATTTATTCCTAATGAACATTTTGTGATATTTTTTCTTACTTCAATCCTAAAATGGATTTGAGTAACTTTTACTCTTATTATCAATATATATATTCATTATCCCTTTCTGGTTGCATTGTATATACTCCTTCCAAGTTTGGTGTTCTTGACATCCAATGATCAATAACATTGATCTTAGAAAGTTGCTATGATAAGTAAAATTATAATGGATTTAGGCATAAAAATTTTATATAACCAATAGATTCTTATAGGTACTATTATTTTACAATAAATGTATAGTTTAACTTGAATACCCACCACATTATTCAAAATAATAATCCCATGTATGTTGATACATAGAATCCATTATTGAATATTAATTCATCTTTTCAATCATATATAATTTCATTATTCTACTTACTTGTATGATTTACTATTCACAATGAATAATGTATCATTGGAAATGGTGTATATAAAACCAATACCATGGTTTTAACCTTCCTATGTAGTATGTGTCTTTGAAATATTCTCTTTCCACATGCTATTTTCGAATCTATTCCTATGTCAGCTATTTTTGTATCTCTAGAATAGACAAAATTCAAGTCAATATTTATCCCACAATCTCAAATATATATGTTCAAACTTTTATATAAATATATTCTAGTAATTGAATATAAGTATTCTATGATAGGGATTTAAATAATATCTAATATAAACTTTAGGATATTAATTGAGATGTATATTGTTTTTTTGTAGATAAAATTTCATTTATATTCTTAATGGATTCTTTACATCCAAACATAATTTTCTTATAAAATAATGAATTTATATCATACTATAACTCATATGATATACATTTTTCATTATAGTTGTCATTTTGTTATGGGGCAATGTTTTTATTTGCAAGGCATGTATTGAAAAATATTGTATGTTTCTACAATGGATATAAGTTGTCACATTGATACTCCTTTTACTTACAACATGACTTTAATGTGTATAAGGAAATTCAAATTTAGGAATTAATCTAAGATACATTATATTAATCAATGTTAAAATGTAAGACTCATCATTGATCCTCCTTATTATCATTATCAATTTTATATGGATATGGTAATGTGCATTAAAGAATTACATTACACTATATTCTAATGATCGTTGAATACTTGTTCATGATATTATTAAGTATACTAGCCTAAAGAAACTCATATCTAATTCATATACCACACATCATTTTCTCATTCCTTAATAAACGCATAAAGAAATCTAATGAATTATATTTACCACTATCTTACCCTTGGAATGGTTCAAGCTCTCTAGATGAACTAATTCTGAAATCTTTATGGATTACCTTTATTTATAAAGGTTTCTTTGTACATAAATAAGACATAAATGCATTGATAATTCCTAAGGTCTTTAAATAAGAATAGAATTAAACTATATTGGGTATATCCTCGAAAACTACTTAGTTTATCTTGAAAAATTATTATCTTTCCACAACTAGGTATATAAGTCTTACACTTTATATTTATCATGTATTTCCAATGAATCATGTACTATTGAACTATTAATTGAGTATTCGACACAAAAATCAACATTCATTCCAAAATTGGAATAATGTCTCCTTATTTACAATGGACATAAGAGATAAATGTTTTTTCTGTACTCAATAAAATTTCTACTAGAATAATTAACTTATTAATAATATGGGTGTCTTTCTTAACATTGAGAGAACACACCTTACTTATTATAAAATTTCCATACTTACTTTGTTACCATATTTAAATACACATATGTGATAGAAATATTGTATTGAATACCCAATAAGTGAAACATTACTTACAATTGATTAATATACTATAACAAGAAGAGATTTCTTGCTTCTATAATTCAATCTATAGAAATTAAAATTCCATAGATTTTATTTCATGATATGTGAAGTAAATAAACTTTTATTTAATAACTCTTTCATTTAAAGATGTTCTGAGGTTGTATTTGACATAACGCTATCCATTTGACTTTTCTCCATATCTTTTAACTTGTAAACCATAAGTATAAAAACTCTATATAAGTTCTTACTAAATTAGTGAACCTTACCTAAAATGTAATGAAGTGTTTTCCCTATACTTATAGTTTTATAATCTTAAAATAAACTATAGTAAATATGTTAAAATGATATAATAATTGGTTTTATTGAAATACTATGAGCTATCTTTCAATTTACACATATCATGTTAAAAGGTAACCCATTCATTTCTCACTTCACTTTCTCCTTGTAATCTTCTCAGAGATGATACAACATGTTAAATCATCCATGTCTTTTTGTTATATCCACAACTCACATTATACATTGATGAGATAAATATTACATAACCATCATACGTGTCATACATTAGTCTCCTATAATCATTTTTCTCACCCTAAATTCTTAAGGTGTCACAATAGGTTTTAGGGACTCCAGTACCTTGAATTTTTCATATTTTAGTACTTTGTGTAGGCACCTATGTTACTTTTGGAGATTTATGATAGTTTGGACATTTTATTTGTATATTATTATTTGTATTGTGTTTGTGGAATTACTTTATAATATTATACAAAAACAAAATCTAGAACATCAATACTTTTATCTTGATTATTGATTAGACATTACCAATTAGGTTAAATCATTAAATTTCACCCATTATTTTATAAAACTCTAAAAAACCCTTGTAATAGAATTGGGATACTCTTTCACTTGATTATTCTAGAGAAATGATCCTTAAAACCTCCTCTAATAGTCTACATGTTATGGTTATGCCACTACTTAGAGCGTTCAAGGTAGGAATTTGACTAGCTAACCACATTAACTCACAGCTCCTTGTTCTGTTGAGTGAAGACCCATATTCTAAAATCATAAACATGATTTACTAAATGGTGTCCTTTGAAGTTTCAAAAATCTAGATATGGATACTCCTTTGATGTAAAATTTACTTAATTCAATCCATAATTCTCATAAGAACTCCCCAGTAGTAGGAGGCACCCTCAACTATGGCTGACAAGTACCCTAACCACTAGTTCTGTTCAAACTCAAACAATGGAAGGCATTTGTGAATTAATATATCTTTGAGAGTGTTGATATTTTTTCAATAAATATAATATATCTTTATTAATATATTAATTCTATTTTTTCATCCTCATAACTAAATGTTAATATAAAAACATTCATTTGGTCTTTATTCATTTTATTGTTTATTATTTTATGTGTTTCCCATAGACAAACAAATGCATAAAAGAAACAAAATTACCTGAATAGTCTTGAGAATATAATAATGGTTGATACATTTAAACTTAATTGATCAACCATGAAATAGGGAAAGAATACCTAAGTTAATTCTTTACTCGTGATGTAGATCTTCCCTGATCCAGTGTGTCCACCTCTTGTCTGGGGTAGCACCTCATCTTAGTGTGATCTACATATTACTTTGTCATCATTAAAAAAATACAATTATACTCATATGTAGGGGAGGGGGTCTTGGGAGTGAAATTTACAATAGAAAAATTATATGTGCATGATATTATACATATTGAATGAGAAAAATATTATGTGAATACCATCATATTATTAACTACTTATTCCAAACATTACATGCAATAAATATTTAACTAAATTATCCAGACATATATAGGTTCAGTCAATTGATGAAGACCAGTCGATATGAAAAGTAAATTCATAATAAAACTAAATTTCAATAAATTTAAAGTTAGGGGCTTAAATTTATGTTAAATAAATTAGAAAATTCAAATAATTTATCTTCTTTGGTCCAAAATTTAATTTAATTTTAATTATTAAAATTAAATTAATCAATTAGATTAATTTAATACCAAAACTAAATTAATTATTTTAAATAAAAATTATTATTATTATTATTATTATTAAACTAATAAATTAATTTATTAATTTTAGTTTGAATTAAAATTATCCCAAGTCCAAAAATCTCGTCCAAGCCCACTACAGGTCGAGCCGAACCCATATAGTCCCATTTTGGGGAAGGGAAAATCCCAACCAAGGCCTTCTCAAGTTGGGAAGTCCCCATGTAGGGATAATTTTGGTTTCACATATCTGCTTTAACCTATTTTAGGTCAGTCTAGACATATTATTGATGTAGTTCACCAGATCAAAGCATTTGGAATCATGATTCATGGGTCAGTTGAACCAGGGGTTACCTAAGGGTCATCGGAGGGGAGGACAGTAGTGGCTACAGGAGTGTTTGACAGAACTGGTCTTGGTTTAATGGTGAGGGGGTTATCCAAGAGTTGGAGGGGTCGGATGACATAATCTAGGACTATTGTGGTCAAAGGCAGTGGCAATCGGCTCTTGTGAGTGGTACGACGGCACAGGTGGCAGATTCAGACGAGGCAATGCCATAAGTGTCGCCGATGGTAGTATAAAAAAAAGTGGAGGAGCATAGAAGGTTTGTTCATTCAATGGTTCTAAACAAGGAGGATGATATTCGTGGTTGAATGAGGCCACAACCCAATTGTCGAGACCACATGGTGGCAAGGAGGCGATGGGGTGGTCGGGCTTGTGTTTAGCTAGAGAGGGGCATCCACTAGAGAGGGAGGAGGATAAGGGTTTGTTAGTGGATGGGTATTCGGTGATGATTGGTGTTAGGGATGACCACATGGGCTTGATTCCTTTAGAATATAGTCAATTTAACCCCTTTATTTTTTTAATTTGAATGGACGAGCGAACCATTTTATCACTTTACCAAAATTCAAATAGCTTTTAGATAGTAGGTTTCTAGAAAAATGTGGCCCTTATTTTTTTAACAAAGTTACAATGTAATTTTGATATCACTACCACAAAAATTTCAAAAAGACTACCTGTATGCTTTTAGAAACAAAACAAAAGAGTGTTGTTATTATTATATTTTTTTAAATATTCCATGGGAACCAAACCTTCACCTGGGAAAATATTCCGGTAAAAACCTGATGGAAACTGGATCGCCCAAAAATTAAAAATATGAATAGATATATATTTATAATATTCTTCAGTTTTTAAATGGAAACATATTGTTTTTTGACCCATGCCAAAAATATCATACAGTAATAACTTGCCCATCCAGAAATGGATTGAAGTGTGGTATGTTTGGTTGGGACTAATTTAAACCCCTCTAATTAATTTTTCTTAGCTCAGAAAATTCATATGATCCCTATTATAAAAATTATAGGTATTAGGGTGAACAATAGAAGTTGATGGGATGAGGATTTTAAAATTTTCATCACCAAAGAGACGTAGCTTTTTTATATCTGGAAATCTGACCCCCAGTAGAGATCTGAGAATCTCATGTGAATATTTTGAAGTATAAAATAAAATAAATGGTTACCTCATTTGATTCAATGCATGTTCGACTGAAGCTTATCACTGGTAACCATTTATTGAAGTATCTTAATTTGAGACCCTCTATATCATCAACACATGCTTTAAGAATCTACACATATATAGTTCATCAAATTTCATGTGTTAGAACAAATCTCTGACGATCTCTTCGACATCATGATGATCACCTTGATCTTGTGACTTCAATATGTGAAGGCGTATTTGGATCATTTTCTCAGATAGATCCTTTCTCTCTCTAGGATGTGGTATGAGAGGGGAGGTCTCAATCCATTTGAATAAATCACACTCAGAAATAAGCTCTACATATGCCTATATAGTGGATATCTAAAATACCCAATTAGGGTTCCCTGACCCTCGTATATTTAACATCCACTAAATAAGTAATAAATAAATAAATATGATGAGATAAATATGTCATAAATATTATTTATATTTTATCACATAGTTGTAATATATATTAAATACATTCTGTGATAAAACACAAGTCGTTAACTTGACGCATAATTCCCACTGATATTAAACGAACCTTCAATATTAAAATAATATTCATTAATATAATATTATTCCATGTATTTACTTAAACACTTGAATATACATTTAATAAAAAAATCCACTCAATTATTATATACTCTAATATTAATGAATTTATTTATTTCTCACTGATGGATAAGGCATGGAAAACTATCAGACCCCATGGTGGTTCCCACCATGTCCTATATACCTATTCACCATAATAGGGTAGAATCTTGAATGGTTTATTATGTGTGAACCTCTAGGACCTTATCTCAATATTAGTGAATAATATTACCAAACCAAGAATAGAGTCTAGAAATCCATCAAGACCCCTAAAGACACAAGGAATGTTCATAGAAAGAACAACCATCCTATAAAAACGTACTATGTAATATAATCTCCCTATCATACAATATCTCATAAAGTGGGATACACAACTTATGTCATCATCAATTATTGATTTATTTTTTGTTAATCTAACTGGATATATTTACCTTTGACTACCATGTCCATATAAGTAATGAAGTTACTTCCATTCTGATCAACTAGACTTGAGATATCACTTCCATAATTTGGAAGTGAATAATTCTACCTTGATCATTCAACTAATGCCATACCACTAATGATGCATCCAACACAAGGTACCTCCCAATGACTTTAATGACATGGTTTTTTCCTTGCATCAAAGTATGAAATCAAATATAACACATTGATAACAATCTCAATTTAGTAGACTAATACACATTTTCATAGATAGGAACAACCAATGACGCCTAAAACATGTAGTGTTCCTATTGGTGGATATGTCCTCATGATCTCAACTACTAGAGATCACCATGTTTGAATTTTATGAGAAGAATTATCAATGCTTATGAGCCCTCAGCACCTAATAGGATAGTATCAACAGTGTCTATTAAGTATGATGTATCTAGACCATATGACATATATTTAATATTAATGTCATAGTATCTCATGGTTCTAATTATAGCATGGGAACTTCTATAACCTTTTGATACAAAAATTAATCTATGAACATTACTATTTAAATAGTTGATGCATAAATATCAATACTATTATGGTAAGTGTACATAATGTATAAATAACTATATCCATGATATGATAATATAAAAGCAATGATTATGATGGGTTTAGTTAACCCAATATTACAGCATTTATATCTCAATTTCCATCTCAGGAGTCATCAAATCCTCAACTAGAATCATCAAATCCTCAACAAAAAGATAAAAAGTGCCAATAGTGGCCTCAGATCTTCCCAAGACCATAGATATGGGGGAATATTCATCATCACCATTAAAGGAATATGTCTTATTAAGTTTGGGATGTATATATCGATGGTCAGCATCTTATCCATTTCTCCCACTGGGAGACAAACCTTTGCTATTCGGGGCCCATTCGTCAAACACGACTGACCCCCCCCCCCCCCCCCAAGGCTACTATTTACAGACTAATATAAGAGGAACATACGATGAATGAAATACAAACCCATAGAGTTAGTAAGAAAAAATGGTCCAATATAGCTAAAGGTTTGGGAAATTACTCTAATGTAACCCTTATGGAAGGAGTAAGTAGTGCAGAATCACCCTATTGCATTGAGAGTAATGTGATAACTACAATTTCTCGATACACCTCAATGAATGTTGTCACTATGAATATGACAGATGATATAGAACAATATGAAAATTCCAAGGTAAGCAATGTAGAAATTTTACCTTGAGATTAGGGTGACCTAAATTCATCATATGTGGATGCACCTATGTGGAATGAGTGGAGAAGATAGAACCTAGATCCTCTGAATAATGATTTTTTACCCCTACGGTGGAACACCACTAAGGATAAAGGGAAAGGTGTGGCAACATCCCACTCACCACATAGAAGATCTGAAATTACCTCCATGGAGGAACGAATAGAACGATATGAGAAATATATACAAAATCATAGGTAAATCAATGAGTTGATACATAAGGGAAACATTTCCACTGGGTATCACCTTCATATGGAGATGAATATTCCTCCTCCCGCACAATAAAAAAGACATAATCTTATATTAAGAGTGACATCTGAGCATTATTCAAACACCAAATCTAGTAATTTTTTTTACATAAATGAGGAATTAAAATATTTTCATGAATTTCATCCAATACAATGATAGCCTCTCCCCTATCAAGGTGATCATTCAATATTATCACAGATCTAGAATCAACGAGATATGAAAATGGATCCACCTCATCAAGCCTCACCTTCTCTCTATAGAAGGGAGGCATCCCAGACAGTGGTATCTCCAAAACTACTCAATACCATTGAATCCATGGCTGGTCAAATGGAATCTATGGAAGGGTGGTGTGCACCCGTGAAGTCCAATAAGAAGCCATATCCCAAATCGGTGGATGTCACTTTTCCCCAACCAAATTTCAAGAATCCAACCTTCTCAACCTTTGATGGTGTGGGTGGTCTAGAATATCACCTCATTAATTTTGTGTCCTAATGAATCCTGATGATGGGCCCTCGAGTTTAGTGGGGTACAATAAAGATGAGATGTTTTATACAAAATCTGATAAGGCAAGAATCTTTTTGGTATAGCATCCTTCCAGTATGATCCATTATGGGATGGGAAGACCTTCATCATTAATTCCTTTATCATTTCATCTCCATTATAAGTAAAACAAAAAATATATATTTGACTATAATAATTTTAAACATTTAAAAATGATAGGGTTTATGAATTCATATCTAGGTGGAAAGGTTTAACTTTTTTACTCAGAATCCCTCTCTTGTAAGAGAAATTTATAGAAAAATATGATAAAAATATTAGGTATTAGATAAAAACACATTTGATCCTGATGAAGTATCCAGTAGGATTCTATGAGTTTTTAGAAATAGAAAAATTCCCAGAAGATTACATTCAGTGGACCCAAGATCAATATCGACCCATACCCTCAGCACAGATGAAAATTCATAGTAAAGAAAGGATTATTGTTTTTACCCTCAAACCAGTATAATTTCCCATTCAAGCACATAGGTAGGCCCCAAATCTCCCAACGCCTCATATAAATTTGTAAAAACAACAAAATCACCCTCAATTAGAAGAAAAAGGATATTAGGGTTGCCCACAATTTGAGGAATTGATGAATAAAGAGTACTCCTTCTGAAATGAGTAGGTCCCTAATTTTTTCCATGCATCCATGGAAAATAACCTACTCAAGCTACTATAACCTTGGAAACCCAACAATTTCAACATTTCTGATCATCATAACTAATTCCCTTTTCATAGGAGGTTGGGTCACACCATATAGGATTGCTTCATATTCAAAGAAATTATCCAAAACATGGTCGATTCTAGACATGTGACACTGGTGGATTCCCCAACATAGGTGACTTATGTAACCATCACCCAATTAGAAGAAGGGGTGATTGGAAAGAGGTTTCGACCAGGTGTGGGCTGGAGTTTGATAATCAGATGACTCTAAATATATTTGAAAAATCTCATTACATTCTAAGAGAATAGATTCATGAACCCATAATAATATTATTACCTATGGATGTGACATATAATAAATCCCATGGAGGTGGGAGTAATCATCAGACGTGGGAATAGATAGAATTGGAGGAGTTTTATTTAGCTCCTGCATAAGATCTTTCTCTTGCAGACTTTTTTCATTCAATGTTAGAAGAACAGACACCTTCTCACTAAATTCAACCCTCATTATATGAATGGTCATATTTAGTTCTATTAACAAAGTACACTTAAAAACCCCCTTCTTTGATGATGAATACTCCTCTGAGTATGCATCCCAATACCTGGTCGGTGAGATAGAGGCTGAAGAAATAGTATCCAAGGAAATAGGGGAAAATGAGGGCATGGTCAAACCAAATATTTTGGTCACATCACCATAGAGGATATATATGTAGCTGAGACCCGTTTATAAGCAATCCAAGAAGCTCAAGTGATACCCAAAGGTGTCCCAAATCCCTCCAATGGTCATCCAAGCCTAGTTATCTTACACAACTGGCTGGTAGGGGTGTGATTTGTTTGATCATACCAGAAAATGGGGATAGTATACATGAACCATTCCAATTGTAGAAAATACTCCTTCAACCTCTACTCAAGAACCAAGACCATCCACCAAAAACACCTCAACTCCTGATCCATATAATATGTAGCATCCCTATCTTGGGAATAAAAGACATTTTACACAATACTATGATATTATAAAACATATGAAAGTTGTTCTGGAAAATCTCTTGATCCTAAGTTCTCTCCATATTTCAAAATAATTGATAGAGGTGCTCATCGAGGCCCTTCAGATCCCATAGAACTTTGAGATATAATTCACTAATTTCAATGTTTATCGCATGAATACTATGACATAATAATTTTATTTTGTAAAATTGTTCATTGAAAAGGATCAAGAATAAGTTATGTAAGGACATATCGTAACCATATATGTTTCATGTAAACTATATAATGTAAACATATGAAAGGATCTAATTGAACATGGATATGGGATCAACCTCATCTTGATTCAGTCCCTTAGATGTTTGGGATATAGAGAAGTGGATCTATCTCCTACAAATCTAAACATTTAAGGGTATAATAATAGAAATAAAGGACCTCTTGGGAAGATTAAGATTAAGGAAAAAAAATTGGATCTCACATTTAATGCTAAGTTCATGGTTATCTAGCAAGACACAACATATAAATTCTTACTCAGAAGGACTTTACTTCATAGCCACAAAGAAGTACCTTCAAAATTTCTTCAATATTTGAAATACCCAATTAATGGGAATGTGGGAATACTAAATGGTGAAAGTTCCCACTTATAGTATTGAGAAATAATATACATTGAGGCTGGTTTCAATAAAATGGATGGAAATAACCAATAGTAGATGAAAACATACAAGTTACATTCCCCAATGGCTTTGGAACCACCCTTGTGAATCCTTAGAGTATGATCTATGGTAATAATGTGATTCCCATAAACCTAATTTAGGTGATAGACTTAATCCAAGATGTACAGGCTCTCCCTACCCCCAAAGGTAGCATAAAACAAAATAATCAACTCCAAAATCTCTCCACAAAGACTCTGAAAGTTGGGGATGAAAATGTATCTTCCCATGGTCTCTCTCACCTCGATAATGACATAGAAACCTTCATATTACCTACCATTTCTAAAAATACTTCTATGCAATCATAGATGCAATAAGGATAGGATAAAATCATGAATTTACCTCTTATATTTGAGGAAGGTGTCTCCACCACCATAGATGAGCTCAGACAGGTGAATATGGGAAAGAATATTACTTGTGGGCCAAATTGATAAATGCCTCTATTCCTCTTAGGGATCAAGATGTGTATATTGAATTTCTAAAGAAACATTGATGAGTGTTCACTTAGAATTATACAAAAATACCTGGGTTGAACCCCAATGTGGCTATGCACCATCTTAGATTACCTAATGACCATTGATGTTTCAATCCTGAAATCTAGAGGATTCACCCCTCCCATGATACTAATATTGAATTAGAAGATGAAAAGTTGGTCATGTACAACTTTTTCTAGGAATTGAAATACCCAAAATGGATCACCAAAATCATCCCTGTAAAGAAAAAGAATGGGTAGATTAGGGTCATCATCGATTTTAGAGACCTTAATCGACATTATATGAAGAAAGACTTACCATTGTCGATCACATAACTTTTGATCAATGAAACTTCTAGATTCCAATACCTTTACTTTATGGATGGGTATTCAAGTTATAATCAAATTAATATGTTCTGTGAATATTGGGAATCCACTGACTTCAGAGAACCATAGGGGATATTTTTTTATTAGTTCATGCTCTTCAGATTAAAGAATATTGGTTCTACTTACCAACACATCATTCATTATCATTAATCCAATCATAGGAAAAATATTAGAATGTTATATTGGTGACTTGGTAACAAATATCTAAAATAGTGTGATCACCTCAAAAAACTTCAAACAATCTTCAACAAATCATGGAAGCACATCTAGAAGATAAATCTATTGAATTGTGTTTATGGGGTAATTTTAGGGAAATTCCTTGACTTTTTGGTATGTTTCCATGTAATTGAGTTCGATAAACAAAATACTAGTGAAATCCAAGTGATTTCACACCCTTAGAAACTCAAAAAATTGAGAGGGATAAAAATGTAACCTCACTTACATTCTTCATTGCATAGCCAACATGGCTAGAAAATCTCTCCCCTTCACCAAGTTAATGGAGAAGGGAGTCACCAACTAATGGAATTAAGACAGCTAAGAAGACTTTGAGAATCTAAATAAGTACTTGATTCACCCACCGATCTTGATACCATTGTAGAAGAAAATTCAGTTACAATATGTGGCTTCCATGGAGAGATCACTTGGTTCTCTCCTCGCACTAAAAATGATGTGTGGAATGAAAACAGTCTCTACTACCTTAGTTAAATGATTCTAGGTTCTGAGACTCGATATTTTGATGTTGAGACAAACTGGATCACATTCATCTTTTCAATGGAAAACATGAGACATTACATATAGTATCACAAAGTCCACTTGTTCTCTCATATTGAACCTCTTAAGTATATCATTTGACACCCTATAATAATTGGTAATTTGGCCAAGTGGGTGGTTATTTTGCAACAACATGATGTCCAGTTTGTATCACAAAATGTAGTTAAAGGGAAATCCCTATATGATTTCCTTATGGAACATCCCACCTCAATAATCACACTAGTGGACACTAAACTCCCAGACTAAGAAGTTTTTTATGCCCATGATGCTCCTTGAACATGGGAGATATATTTTGATGATGCCTCCCAATGTCTTATTTCTAAGTGTCTAAAAATCAAAAAAATTATAAGGTTGGTCTAGGGATTGTATTTTTTTATTTTGAAAAATAAATTTTTTCCAACTCTATCTCATTGTCTAAATGTTATACTAACAATGAGGTAGAATATTATGCCCTCATTGTTGGCTTGGAACTAGCACAATAGTTGTAGATTTCCAACCTATACATTAAAGGTTATTTGGATCTAGTGAAAAAATAAAACAATGTATAATATACCATAGAAAATGAATAATTGAATCTTCTCATCAGAAACTTCATAGGAAATATGGTAGAGTTCCCTTTTGAACCAATGTTGCATCAGGTCCCTTGATCACAAAAAGATCATATTGATGCACTGGATAATATATCCACATTCCTAGTTAACCCTGGGAAGGATGAAGTGATTTTACATAACATGAAATGGATGATAGCATCGGCCATCATCTATGACATGGGGTAAACCAATTAGTTACACACCACCCCGGAGTGTAATAAACCGATATACACCCCTAGATAGATGGGGACAATAATTTAATGTCTCTAAAATTGGACCCTCCTATTAGACCAAGATGAAATAAAGCAAACTCAATGCTGAGCAGTGAACATTACCCTATAGTATGGACCAAATGAGAAAAAATCCAGCTAAAAATAAGGCTTTGACAAAATAATCCTCATATGCATAGTAAAAAAAGATATATTTCTGAGATCATAGAACTATCCATGTAGGTTCTTTTGGCACTCATTAGTATCACATTAGGAGGCTTGGTTACTACTAGAAAACCATGATACATGACTATGTGTAATTCACCAAGAACGGTCATGCATTATAGATTCACGTAAACTTTATCTATTAACCACTAGAATTGTTACATATAACTAAATATTCTTGGTCATTTTCTATATGGGGAATGGATATTATGGGGCCATATCCCCCATCCATAGCTAAGTAGTTTAAGTACATCCTTACTGCTACCGACTTATTTTCCAAATGGGTTAATGATATACCCCTCAAGTAAGTTGGGATGAAGAATATAATTTAATTTTTAAAGAATAATATCATCACTAGATTTGGGATCCCAAAACATGATACTGAAAGATGACAGTACCAACTTCTATTCTAGTGATTTGAAGAAATTTTACCAGGAGTGAAACATCAAGTCCAAACATTCATCATGCTATCATGTAGTTGTAAATGGAAGAAATAGAATCCTTCAAAAAGAATCTGTCAAATATACTCTAGAAGACGGTTGATAAGGATAAGAAGTCCTGGATGGATAAGCTCTTTCATGATTTATGGGCCTACAATACCACCGTGTGCACTACCCTGAAAGAGACCCAATATTCGTTGGTGTATGAAACTGAGATAGTATTTTTTATATAAGTAAAGTTTCCCATAATTTGAATAGAAATATATAGTCAACTCTCTGATGATGAGTAATCTAAAATTCAGTTGGATGAATTGGAATGGATCGATGAGAAAATGTTGTGTACACTGCACAACCTCAAATTCAATCAGAATTGGATCGCTTAAGCCTTCAATAAAAAGGTTTGCTTCCATTTTTTAGGTTATGGAGAATTTTTATTGGCTCTAAGAACCCCAAATGATACCAAGAAATAAACTTATAAAGTTTTACCATAAATTATAAGGTCAACAAATCATATATAAGGTCTATTCCAATGGATCTTACTCATTAGACACAATTAATGGGGAATGGGTTATACCCTCCATGAACGAATGGTTTCTTAAAAGTTAATTTTCCTATGTTTTGTTAAGAATATAATGTCTTAGTTTCATGATATTAAATTTCATGACACATCCTAGACATAGGACATTAAATTTCAAGGAAAACATCTGAGTCATATGATGTAAAAATTCATGATACGTTCTGGAAAAATGACATTAAACTTAATGGAAAACATCCTTTTTGCATGATATTAAATTGCACCATAGTTGTGTCATTACCACATGATTTTAAATTTCATGGGAGGAGTCCTGAAATTAATAATTTAAACTACATGGTATCTTAAGTCTTGGTAGAAAGACGTAAAACTATCAAAATCTTACCTCATCACCATGTGATATTAAACTGCATGCGGAACATCACTTCACAGATGATTCACTAAACATGAAATAGATCTGTGTGAAAGAATAAATTAATTTCCCCTCATTCCTATGTGTGAATCAGATCCACATAGGTAATTTTCCCATTAAAGAACTATTAATGGATTAAAACCCTTTATCAAGATATGTATAGTGACACCCAAATTTCAAATCCTAGTTATAGCCATAATATATTCATACCAGACACAAGACATTAAAATTTGTGACAATTCCTTCAGTATGTGATAGTAAAATGTCATCTTACCCAATGTAACAATAATAGGATGCCTTGGGAAACTAGATCAGGAAGCCTCATGTCAAAAACATGGGATGCCTCTTATGATTTGACTTCCTGAATGTATATATATCATTTATTGGGCTTCAATGCTTCTTTTTCACATCAGGTAACATCCATCCTTACCACATGATGTTAAAATAAATGGTTTCCCAGAACTATGCATGTCTTGATTCTCATTCCAATGAGATATTTATAGATGACTAGATGTTATATCTTAACCCTTCCACCATATAATTAAAATTACACTATACTTTATTTTAATTTCCTCTATGTGGTGAAATAATCATTTATCATTACTTGTTTCGCACACCAAACATAGCTCACATGGGGTTTGGAATTTTGGTAAGGGTTTCCCCACATGATTGAGACAAAATCGTTCATGTCATGATTGGAATGGTCTTGCATGTAAGACCTTAAAAGGTGCACCACATTTCCTTACTTCATTGTAACACCTGAGATTTTATGAGAAATATTTTTTCATATAAAGGAATATTTCACTACACACAACAGTGTCTTTGCTTGAGTTACACGCAAGAGCAACCTTCCTCGATAGCTTGCATTGTACGCAATTCCGAGTTTCACTAAAAATCGATATGTTATTAAAATATTATATAAACTAGCCGTTATGAATAGTAATTCCCAATTTTTGAAATTTTATAAATTTTATATTTCAAAATGGACTTAATTTTTGGATTCGGAATATCGAAATTAGCCTAGGGTAAAATTTTGGTATTTTTCTGAAAACTTTCAATTTTTGATGAATAGTGAAAACACTGGGTTACTATTTAAAAATTGACTTTTTATTTAAATAATTATTTATTTTATTTAAATTTATTTTAGGTAAAAATTGATACATAATACCTATATAAGTTCAAAGTAATTCATTGGAGTCATTTTATAATAATTTTAGACATATAAAGATTTTATTGAACTTTTCACTGTATTTTACCCACCTCCTAGGAGAATTTGAAAATTTAAATAAAACTTAATTTTACCGCTCCTGTGAGGGGAATTTAGAAAATCCAAGAGACACGGATAATATCAAGGATTAAAATTTGGTTCAATAAGATAAAAATAATTTTTGGTGAATAGTAACTTTTTACTTTTATTTACCACGGTTAAAAGTAAATAGGGTAATTAAGGGTAGAAATGATATTATTATTACCCTAACACATGTCCTAATTATATTGGATAAGTTTAATTCGACCAAAAACAACCTTAAGAATAAAATATGACCATTTAGGTTCACTTGTATTAGATTAGGACATTTATTATTATTTTATTTAAAGAATAGTTAAAATAGTTAAAATCAAAGTTTAATAACTAAAACATTTTTAATATAGGGTTATTAATAATATTAATTAGACTATAAATATTAATTTGAAATATAAAAATATTTCCTACATAATGGTATTTTATTTATAATTTTTATACATTAAATAATTTAATTTATTTATGACACAATGATGATGCAGTAATTACCTTATTAATGAAATATTAACATAATTGATGTTATAAATACCCAAATAAATGTAATTTGAGACTTTTTATAAATTCCCTTAATTTTTTAGGTTAATATGAAATGATATTATTGATTCAATTACCTTTTTTTGAACTGATCATGATGTTATGAGTTACACAAAAATCAATTACCAAATAGTGTCAAAATTGACATAAAATAGTTTTTAAAACAAATATTATATTATTAATTGTTATTTTATTCCTAAAAATCTGAAGTTTGGCCAAATAAATTAGATAAGTTTATATATATTAATAATGAACCACTTGGGGTTCTTTTTTCTTGTTATAGTAAGTTTATTAACCATATAGTGTAAGACAACAAAAAGACACGGTAAAAGTTAAATTATTTAACTTAGAGTTAAATCTAAATTATAAGGTTAAAATAGTAACCAAAACATGTCTAAAATCTGTTGGTTGAGATTATTTCGACCCCTCCCCACCTTATCTTCTAAATAAATCAGTTTGGAGCTATTAAAAACTGAATATGACTTTATTATAAAATAATATTTTACGTTTTTCCTAAGGTGCCCCTCCCCTCCCTTATAAAAGGGCACCTCCTCCCTCTCCTCCTCACACCACTTTGAGCCTTCAAGCTCATCCAAACCCTGCCAATTTATCTTCTCCACTTCCCTAGTAATATTCTAGAGGTCCTGGTCTTCTCCAAAGACTAACATTAGTGCCCTTAGAAGAGGTTTCAAAGAGGCGTGTCGAAGAAGAGGTAATATCCGTTACCGATTCTTTCAAATTTATTTCTTCTTCTACTTCATATTATTTAGTTTTTTCATTATGAAGTAATAACATCAGTATCACTCATATACTGATATGTTATTATAAATATTAAACAACCCTATTTCACCTTCTATCCATCCTATGGAAAATGAAATCACCGCGCGTGCGTACATACGAAATACCGTCTCCACACCGTGGTGTAATCTATTTTCCACCACCACCTTACTTGGATGTGTATAATGGTGTAAATAATAAATATATGTGATTATTGTAAATTGATAATGATTCTAAAATATTATACATACACTTCAATATAATTCCATGATCATGGGAATGATATCATCACTCGTGCGTGCGTACGGCCTACCGTCTCCACGATGTGATGCAAATCGTTCTACATGATCTTCATTGAATAATGATTATATAAATGAATTGAATGAATAATTATGATATATATTATACTACTACCATTTTTTAAATTATGTATCTATAACCTAAAAAAGGAATAAGAATTTATTCGACAAAACACGCATAAGAACATAAAGCAATAAACACCTGAATAACAAGTAGCAATGAAATATTACTAATAAGAAGATAAGAATAGAACCATATATGATATCATAACAACGAATATGATTCTGTAATAAGTCAATGAAATTATTTAAATCATTATACATGAGGTTCAGATACGTACAAAGCAAATCGGACCTAAGGTAAGGTAAAATCTCACAATCTCATTTTTATCTGATATTGTTTATACTTTGGAATTTACTGGGGTGTATTTATCATCCACATCCATGTTTCCTCAATATGTAATATTATTTCCATCCACATAAAATTGTCTAAATCCAATTTTAACCATTGGTGGGATTTTAGTAAAATATATGAAAGGAATCTTTTTTCGTTTTTAGTACGAGGTACTTTTTGACTTTTCCAGACAAATTACAAGAAGAATGTTTTTTAACTTATATGGACTAAATGGATTTTTAGAACATTATTTCCATGAATATTCCTTTAAAAGTTTTCAAGTTTATTTTTAATCTACTTATTTTAATTTAAAATTGTATGATATGTTAAGAAAGGAAAAATGTTTTTGAAGTAGAAATGATATATTCCTCAAGAATGAAGTTCAAGTGTTTTATCAAAATTAATTTCCATATAAGATAATATAGGGTTCTGTTTCTATCCATATTTTTACAATGATTTGATTATGTTATGATGGAATTATTTTCATGAAGTCATTTTGTCTTATATGGATTATGTTATGATGGAACGATGTTTAAGAATCCCATTTTTTACATGGGTTATGCTATGATGTATGATTTATGATTTTGTGGAACACATAAGAATGGTTTCATTATGAGATGGGTGAGACCTATATCTCCCTCCAATGCATTGGGTAAAGATTTTTATCTCATGAGATAGACATGGCTGGAACGGAAAGTTAATCTGGTTCAGTGATACAGGACTGAAACGAAGAGTGAACTCGGTTCAGAAATGGACTTTGTCCACTAAGATAGTCTTGACTACTAAGAAATTATTCTCTATGATTATGTGTGTATGCCACAAAGTTTCATGTTTTAAGTTATGATTATGTGTGTATGCCACAAAGTTTCATGTTTTAAGTTATGATTATGTGGATTACATTTCACTACCATGATTTATCCCATGTTATGATATTATGATCTCTTTTGCAGGTTAATATTTTTGAAATGCTATGTTCTTATGAATATGATATTTACTTTGTTTACCCTTACTGAGCATTTGAGCTCACCCTTTTGTTTGTTTTATTTCCCCAGGTCAGGAAGAAGGTTATTAAGTAGGATATGCCAAAAGGGACTCTAGATATGATTAAATAAACAGGAGACAATGTAGATGCTTTATGAACCAGTTGTTTATGTTTCCCAGTTTCTAAATACACTATACCTATACGGTCCTACCATGGTTTTGTTATATGTTGTAATAAGTATGCTTCAATTCTGAATTAATAACAATGTATGTAAATTATGGGTCGTTATATTTGGTATCAGAGGAAGGGTATAGTCAACATTTGGAAACTAGGATGTGAAAGCCTTAGTAAGAACCCTAAGGATATGTCTAAGCATAGGACAAAATCTTAGTGTTTTAGAAATGTCCATGAATCACCTATGATAAGACCTAAAGCCTGAAATTTTATTCTTGATTATGTTGTTTTACTATTATGATTAGTGTTTCTCACACTATGCTTATTGGTTTTAGTCAATGGATGGAACCCGAAGGAACCGTGTTAATGATGAATGTGATGAGCAATGCAATGATTATCCCCCTGAGCAACCAAATGTTATGGGAGCTGGAATGAAAAATCTTGTAGCCATGCTCACACAACTTTCTCAAGCTATGAATCATTCAAGAATTCCAAATGAGCAAAATAAAGAGAAACATTCTGTTGAATCCTTCATGAGGTAGCGTCCACCCTCATTCAGTGGGTCTACTGATCCATTAGTTTCTAAACAATGGATCAGTACTACTGAAAAGATATTTTCAGTTCTTCAATGTTCTGAACATGATAAATTCATCTTAGCAGTATATCGTTTGTAAGGTGAAGCTGATCAATGGTGGAATCTTATTAAGAATACGAGGCAAAGGGATGAAATTGAGTCCATGGAATGGGACGAGTTCAAGAACTTATTTTTCAATAAGTACTTCCCTCATATTCTTAGAACAAAGACGGAGAAGAAGTTTCTTGAACTAAAGCAAAAGGATGATGAATCTATTGGTACCTATGAAGAAAATTTTACAAGACTTGCAAGGTACGCCACTGGGATTATTATCCAACCTGAGAATAAGATCGATCGATTCTTTAGTGTCTTAAAACCAAGTCTTTGAAGGGCATTAGACATAAGGGACTTCAATAGCTACGAGGAAATCATTCGATGTGCTCTCAAGGTTGAGATAAAGATTGGAGTAACCCATCAGTCATATGTGTTTGATAAGAAGAGGAAAATGGAATTCAAAGGAAAATCTAAAGAGCACACTAAAAAGAAGATGAGTTTTCCCTTATGCTCAAAGTGTGGAAAGATACATGGAGGTAGTTGTCTTAAAGGGACAAGTAAATGTTTCAAATATGGAAAATAAGACCATTGGGAATTTGAATGCCATAATGATGGGAAGAATATGTCTAGTGATGTGAACAAAGAAAAGGCTAAACAGAGTGCACCTCCAACACTTCAATGTTACAAGTGCAAGGAAATGGGACATTATTCTAATCAATTCCCTAATCTAGGGGTTGTTTATGATGATCAACGTCAACAAACTCTTAAGTCTAAAGACAAAGGAAAGTCACATGCAATTTCTATCAGCGATGTGGAGTACAATAACGAAGTGGTGAAATGTACACTTACCATCCACTCTAAAGTAGAAACTATTTTATTTGATTCTGGATCCACCTACTCTTTTATTTCTGAATAATTTTCTAAGGGTATCGTCATATTACCTCAACAATTAGATGTTGAGTTAGCTATGACAACCCCTAATGGCACAACAGTCGCATAAAATGTTTATAATTCTTCTCTGATGGAAGTTTGTGGGAAAGTGCTTCCTACAAATCTTATGATCCTTCTTATAGTGGAATTTGATGTGATTCTTGGCATGGATTGGATTTCTTTATATGGATCTCATATCAATTTCCAAATAAGGGAAGTCACATTTCATATTCCAGATCAATCTATGATTGTCTATCGATGCAAGGAAGAACATAACCTTCCATTGGAAATTTCTTCCATCTTATGGGTCATGATTCCACTAAATGAAGGTTATTTATCTCAAATGGATGGTGAGAAACTCACTATTAAGAATATTCCCATTGTACGGGAGTTTGATGTTGTCTTTCCGGAGGAATTGTCCGGTCTTCCACCAAATCGTGAAGTTGAGTTTTTAATAGAACTCGTACTGGGTGCTTTGCCTATTTCAAAGACACTTTATAGAATGGCCCCAATTGAGTTGTAGGAATTGAAGAAGCCACTCCACGAGAATCTTGATAAGGGATTCATACGCCCTAGTGTATCACCTTGGGGAGAACCTACTCTGTTTGTTAAGAGGAAAGATGGATCAATGAGACTCTTCATTTATTATCGAGAACTTAACAAGATCACTATCAAGAACAAATATCCTCTCCCACGCATTGATGACTTTTTTGACCAACTACGAGGAGCTCAATACTTTTCCAAGATTGATCTTCATTCAGAGTATCATCAATTAAGGGTCAATAGGGAGGATATAATAAAGACGGCTTTCCGTACAAGGTATGGACACTATGAATTTATAGTGATGTCATTTGGTATTACTAATGCCCTTTCTATCTTCATGGGCCTAATGAATAGAGTATTTAGAGACTATCTTGATCAGTTTTTGGTAGTATTTGTAGACAATATTCTTGTCTATTCAAAGAGAAAGGAAGAACATGAAGATCACTTGATAATTTTATTGAAGACCCTGATAAAGGAGAAGCTTTATGCCAAATTTACCAAGTGTGAATTTTGGCTTAAAAAGGTTGCATTTTTTGGTCACATAATCTCAAAAGAGGGGATATATGTGGATCCAGCAAAAATAGAGGTTATTGAAGGATGGTCGAGACAAACAATAGTAACTGATATTCGAAGTTTTCTTGGTTTGGATGGATATTATCGATGTTTTGTGAAAGATTTTTCAAGATTACCTAATACACTCACCAGGTTGACTCAAAAAGGATTTAAGTTCATTTGGAAAAAGGAGTGTGAAGATAATTTCAAGGAGTTAAAAAGAAGTTTATCCAGTGCACCTGTGCTCACACTGCCTTGTAGTGGAGAAAGGTTTTTGATCTATAGTGATGTATCCAATAAGGGATTGGGTTGTGTTCTCATGCAAAATGATATGGTAATAGCTTATGCCTCACGACAGTTGAAAATCCATGAGAAAAATTACCCAAATCATGATTTGGAGTTAGCTACGGTAATCTTTTCATTAAAGATTTGGAGGCATTATCTTTATGGTAAAAGGTGTGATATTTATACTGATAATAAAAGTTTAAAGTATATTTTCACACAAAAGGAGTTGAATATGCGTCAAAGAAGATGGTTGGATCTGATTAAGGATTATGACTGCTCAAGTCATTACCACCCTGGGAAATCAAACAAGGTGGTAGACGCATTAAGTTGACAAGACCATGCTAGCTTATCCATGATGAGGATCACAAAAGATCCAATATTTATGGATTTACAAAGGATGGATCTTGGAATTATAATGGAAGGGGGAAAATCTTATCTTTCTCAAATTAATGTTCAACCACTTATACATGCGAAGATTAAAGAGGCACAGAAAGAAGATGTATAGTTACAAAAGAAGGTGAGAAATGTTCCTGAATTTCACTTTGATTGTGATGAAATAATAAGGTTCGGGAATCGGGTTTGTGTTCCTCCCATCCCAAAATTAAAGAAGTAAATATTGGATGAAGCTTATAGTTCTTCATTCTCTATTCACCCTGGAAGCACGAAGATGTATAGGGACCTGAAAAAGTACTTCTGGTGGGATGACATGAAAAGAGATGTTGCTAAATATGTCTCTCGATGCTTGGTTTATCAGCAAGTTAAAGCTGAGAGACAGAAGTCTAAGGGGGTGTTACAACCATTACCCATACCCGAATGGAAATGGGAAAACATCACTATGGACTTTGTCACCGGACTTCCTAAAACATCCAAAGGAAATAATTCTATATGGGTCATAGTTGATCGTCTTACGAAGTCAGCACACTTCATTTCTATTAGAGAAGATTTCTATTTGGACCAGCTTGCTAGGATATATGTGAAGGAAGTGTTAAGATTGCATGGAGTACCACTTTCCATTATATCTTATATGGATCTGAGGTTTACCTCAAAGTTTTAGCGAAGTCTTCATCATACTTTGGATACAGAGTTGAGTTTCAGCACTGATTATCATCCTCAGGCAGACGGTCAGTCTAAGAGGACAATTCAAACTCTAGAAGATATGTTGAGAGCTTGCTCTATAGATTTTAAAGGTGTTTGGGATCAACACCTAACTTTGGTGGAATTTTCTTATAATAATATCTTTCACTCCATTATTCAGATGGCTCCTTATGAAGCTCTCTATGGAATGAAATGCAGAACTCTGACTTGTTGGGATAAAGTTGGGGAAAGAAAACTATTAGTACCTGATCTTGTTGATGAGATGGCAGAAAAGGTCAGATCTATTCAACAACACATAAGAGAAGCTCAGAGTCGACAAAAAAATTATGTCGATAACCGAAGAAAAGTCCTAGAGTTTGAAGTGGGTGATAAAGTGTTCTTACGAATATCTCCTTGGAAGAGAGTAATGAGATTTGGAAAGAAGGGAAAGCTGAGCCCTAGGTATATTGCTCCTTTTGAAATACTGGATCATGTTGGGAAGGAAGCTTACCGATTTGTGCTTCCACCGAATCTCTCTAAAGTTCATGATGTGTTCTGTGTATCTCTCCTGCGAAATTACATACATGATCCTTCACATGTACTCAGCTCAGAAGTTGTACCGCTGGAGCAAGGTCTTTCTTATAAAGAACAACCGATAGAGATTCTGGATCATAGAAAAAAAGTCTTATGGAACAAGACCACTCGCTTGGTGAAAGTTTTATGGAGGAACAACCAATTAGAAGAAGCTACATGGGAGCTTGAGGATATGATGAGAGAGAGGTATCCTCATCTGTTTGTTACAGAGTGACTAATTTCGAGGGCGAAATTCATTTTACGGGGGGTAGAATGTAACACCTGAGATTTTATGAGAAATATTTTGTAATATAAAGGAATCTTTCACTACACACAACACTGTCTTGGCTTGAGTTACATGGAAGAGCAACCTTCCTCGATAGCTTGCGTTGTACGCAATTCTGAGTTTCACTAAACACTGATATGTTATTAAAATATTATATAAACTAGCCATTATGAATAGTAATTCCCAATTTTTTAAATTTTATAAATTTTATCTTTCAAAATGGACTTTATTTTTTGATTTGAAATATCGAAATTAGCCTAGGGTAAATTTTTGGTATTTTTCTAAAAACTTTCAATTTTTGATGAATAGTGAAAACACTGGGTTACTATTTAACCGACTTTTTATTTAAATAATTATTTATTTTAATTTAATTTATTTTAGGTCAAAATTGATACATAATACCAATATAAGTTAAAATTAATTCATTGGAGTCATTTTATAATAATTTTAGATATATATAGATTTTATTGAACTTTTCACCGTTTTTTACCCACCTCCTAGGAGAATTTAAAATTTTACATAAAACTTAATTTTACCGCTCCTGTGAGTGGAATTTCGAAAATCAGAGAGACATGGTTAATATCAAGGAGTAAAATTTGGTTCAGTAAGATAAAAATTATTTTTGTGAATAGTAACTTTTTACTTTTATTTACCACATTTAAAAGTAAATAGGGTAATTATGGGTAAAAATGAAATTAATATTACCATAAAACATGTACTAATTCTATTGGATAAGTTTAATTAGACCGAAACCAACCTTAGTAATAATTTTTGACCATTTAGGTCCACTTGGATTAGATTAGGACATTTATTATTATTTTATTTAAAGAAGAGTTAAAATAGTTAAAATCAAAGTTTAATAACTAAAGTATTTTTAATATAGGGTTATTAATAATATAAATTAGACTATAAATATTAATTAGAAATATAAAAATATTTCCTATATAATGGTATTTTATTTATAATTTTTATACATTAAATAATTTAATTTATTTTTGCCACAATGATGATGCAGTAATTACCTTATTAATGAAATATTAACATAATTGATGTTATAAATACCCAAATAAATGTAATTTGAGACTTTTTATAAATTCCACTAATTTTTTAGGTTAATATGACATGTTATTATTGATTCAAATAACTTTTTTCTAACTAATCATGATTTTATTATTTTCACAAAAATCAATTACCAAATAGTGTCAAAATTGACATAAAATAGTTTTAAAAAAAAAATATTATATTATTAATAGTTATTTTATTCATAAAAATCTAATGTTCATCCAAATGACTTATATAAGGTTATATATATTAATAATTAACCACTTGGGGTTTGTATGGCTTGTTATAGTAAGTTTATTAACCATATAGTGTAAGAAAACAAGAAGACACGGTAAAAGTTAAATTATTTAACTTAGAGGTAAATATAAATGATAAGGTTAAAATAGTAACCCAAACTTGTCTAAAATATATTGGTTGAGATTATTTCGACCCATACCCACCTTTTCTTCTAAATAAATCAGTTTGGAGCTATTAAAAACCGAATATGACTTTATTATAAAATAATATTTTAAGTTTTTACTAAGGTTCCCTTCTCCTCCCTTATAAAAGGGCACCTCCTCCCTCTCCTCATCACACCACTTTGAGCATTCAATCTCAACCAACCCCTGACAATTTCTCTTATCCACTTCCCTAGTAATATTATAGAGGTCCTGTTCTTCTCCAAAGACCAACATTAGTGCCCTAAGAGGAGGTTTCAAAGAGGCGTGTCGAAGAAGAGGTAATATCCATTATCGATTCTTTCAAATTTATTTATTCTTCTACTTCATGTTCTTTAGTTGTTTCATTATTAAGTAATAACATTAGTATCACTCATATACTGATATGTTACTATAAATATGAAACAATCCAATTTCACCTTCTATCCATCCTACGGAAAATGAAATCACCGCGAGTGCGTACGTACGGAATACCATCACCACACCGTGGTGTAATCTGTTTTCCACCACCACCTTACTTGGATTGGTATAATGGTGTAAATAATAACTATATGTGATTATTTTAAATTGATATTGATTCTGAAATATTATACATACACTTAAATACAATTTCACGATCATGGGAACGATATCAACGCTCGTGCGCACGTACGGCCTACCGTCTTTACGATGTGATGCGACTCGTTCTACATGATCTTCATTGAATAATGATTATATAAATTAATTTAATGAACAAATATGATATATATTATAATAATACTATTCTGTAAATGATTTATCTATAACCTAAAAATATTAATAAGATTTTATTTGACAAAACACGCACAAGAACATAAAGCAATAAACACTCGAATAACAAGTAGCAATGAAATATTACTAATAAGAAGATGAGAATATGACAATAAATGATATCATAAAAATGAATATGATTCTGTAATAAGTCAATAAAATTATTTAAATCATTATACAGGAGGTTCGGATACATACAAAACAAATCGGACCTAAGGTAAGGGAAAATCTCACAATCTCATTTTTATCCGAGATTGTTTATACTTTGGTATTTACTGGGGTGTATTTATAATCCACATACATGTTTCCTTAATATTTAATATTATTTCCATCCACCTACAATTTGTTAAATCCAATTTTACCCATTGGTGGGTTTTTAGTAAAAGATATGAAAGGAATCTTTTGTCGTTTTTAGTACGAGGTACATTTTGACTTTTCTAAACAAAGTACGAGAAGAATGTTTTTTAACTTATACGGCCTAAATGGATTTTTAGAACATTATTTCCATGAATCTTCCTTTACAAGTTTTCAAGTTTATTTTTAATCAACTTCTTTTCATTTAAAATTGTATGACATGTTAGGAAAGGAATAATGTTTGGGAAGTAGAAAGGATATTTTCCTCAAGAATGAAGTTCAAGTGTTTTATCAAAATTAATTTCCATCTAAGATAATAAAGGGTTCTGTTTCTATCCCTATTTTTACATTGATTTTATTATGTTATGATGTAATTATTTTTATGAAGTACTTTTATCTTATATGGATTATTTTATGATGGCACGATGTTTAAGAATCCCATTTTTTACATGGGTTATGCTATGATGTATGATTTATGATTTTGTGGCACACATAAGAATGGTTTCATTATGAGATGGGTGGGACCTATATCTCCCTACAATGAATTGGGTAAAGATTTATATCTCATGAGATAGACATGGCTAGAACGGAAAGTTAATCCAGTTCAGTGATACAGGACTGAAATGAGGAGTGAACTCGGTTCAGAAATGGACTTTGTCCACTAGGATAGTATTGGCAATGAGTCTTGACTACTAAGAAATGATTCTCTATGATTATGTGTGTATGCCACAAAGTTTCATGTTTTAAGTTATGATTATTTGGATTACATTTCACTACCATGATTTATCCCATGTTATGATATTATGATCTCTTTTGCAAGTTAAGATTTTTGAAATGCTATGTTCTTATGAATATGATATTCCTTTGTTTACCCTTACTGAGCATTTGAGCTCACCCTTTTGTATGTTTTCTTTCCCCAGGTCAGGAAGAAGGTTATTAAGTAGGATATGCCAAAAGGGACTATAGATATAATGAAATAAATGGGATATAATGTAGATGCTTTATGAACCAGTTGTTTATGTTTCCTAGTTTCTAAAGACACTACACCTATACGGTCCTACCATGGTTTTGTTATATGTTGTAATAAGTATGCTTCAATTCTGAAGTAATAACAATGTATGTAAAGTATGGGTTGTTATATTTATGATGTTAAACTATATGGTTGATGTCTTTTAAATGACATAAAATTGTGAATTACTATAGACCTCACCTAAAAGGACCAATATCCTTGGCGTTGGTCTCCCACCACATTTACCATTCAAGAACTGCATGTGGCTTGATTCCTATCATCATAGGATATATAGTGATACCCAAATCTCTAATTCAAGGCCCAACTATAATAATCAATGGTAACAATTCCCCCTATATATATGGGTCAAACCTATGTAGAGAGTTTACCATTAAAGAAATATGTGTGGATTGATTCTTTTCATCACAGGATACGTAGTGATGACCGAATCTCAAATCCTAGGTCGAGTTGAAATAATGAATAGGAATAATTCCCCCATATGTGTATGGGTCAGGATTGCATATAGAGTTATTAGTTTAAGAACTATGTGTGTCTTTATTACTTCCATCAAAGGATACATAGTGATGACCAGATATCCAATCATGGGTCCAGATACAACAATCAATAGGAACAATGCCCTCTTGTGCATATAGGTATGTACTGCATGGGGAGCTTCATATTTGAGAACTAAACGTGGAATGATTTCAGTCCTCTAAGGATATGGAGTGAAAAAAATATCTCTAATCATATATCTATCCACAAAAATCAATGGGGATAATTCTCTCTCCCCCCTCCTTTGAGTATGGGTTAGACTTTCATAGAGAGTTTCCCATTCAATAACTATTTGTGTCTTACTTCCTATAATCACATGATACATAGTGACACCCAGATATCCTATCCTAGGTCATTATACAACATAAAAATATCCCCCTCCCTATGTACGGATTAGACCTATATACTTATATTTCATGAAATAATTGAATATGGCATGATTCCTACCATCATAGGATATGTAGTGATTCACGGATCTCTAATCCTAGGTCCAGTTGAAATATAAATGATAAAAATGCACCCCTCCTACATATAATATAGAATAATGCAAGGATATATATTATAACTACATGTAGCTTGATTCCTACTATCATAGGATACGTAGTGATGCTTTGATCCTCTATTTTGGGATCATCCATGGGTTTTTATCACTCTAGATCATATCCCATGCATACAAGTAAAATCTACGTAGAGGTATATCCTTAAATAATATGATTATAGAATGATTACTACCCTTAGAATATGAATAGGTAAACCTAGGGAAACTCATCCATAAATATTGAATATACCTCTGTTTAAAGAGGGCTATGTCATAAAATCTTCATCTACTGACATATGAGTTATATCTAAATACATGTTTCTTTTTCATGTGATAAATATATACAAGAAGGGATTCAGAATATTGATACCCAACAATAATCTTGTTCATGAAAAAAAGGTGTTCTCTGCATCTAAATTCCCCTTCCCATTACAAAGTGTCCCCAGGGAAATATTTTACAATTTTACATTAGTTCCCATGTCCTTTTCATGTAATGTTAAACTACAAGGAAAGATTCCTTACCATATGATGTTAAACTGCAAGGAAAAAATCCATATCACATGATGTAAAATAGAACAACATATACATCCCCACTACCTGATGTTAAAATGTGGAGGCCATCACCCATAATCATTCCTTATCAATGGAACACAAGAAGAAGACAATGGTCAACCTATGTATGGGATGATTCTGTCATATTTTTAACACCTCAACCCATAAATCACACTTCATGTATTGAATGCCTCCGGTTATCACAAACCTTTCTCATCCCCTAAAAAGGAAAATAGTTTTCTCTATTTTACTATACTAGAGGTGGATCTACATAAGGGAACTGACCCACCAACCAAATTAATCATAGCCCTATAGGAAGGGCTTTCTGATCCTTGTGAGCTATGACATCACCATGGTGGAACTCAGATCCTTTGGTTTTTTTGGGTCATCCCCGATATGATTTTCAAAAACCATTACTTAGGGTCTAAAAACCTTGAGCAGTGATTTACAAAATTTTATTCTCCCTTTGAAAAGGATATTGGAGTACTCTTGATTCGGGGTATCCTAATTAGGTTGTATGACATTTCCCTCATACTAGGTCTACATACATAATGACCTTAAACCACATTTACTTAGACAAAGATTTATGACATAAAACTTTATACTTTAATTTTCCAAATAACAAGGCCCTAAAACTTCTAGTGAAATATTCATGAAACTTTTTAGGCTGAAAAATCAAAACAGACAGCCTGATCAAAAGTTAATTCACCACTCACTAAACTCTTCATCCCTATATTTTAGAAAAAAGCTAGATCATAAATAAATAAGACATAAATCTCATAGATCCCACCTTATGGACCTAGTAAAATTTGATCCATGCTTGTTGGACCATATGGTCTATGAAAAAGTTAGAGTAATTATTTTTCACATCTCCTCATCAGGATAACATGTTCACTAGGTGGTGACACAACTTTTATAGTTCCTAAATTCTTCTTGAATATTACACTTTTCATAAAACACCTTCTTTTATTTAAATTATGAGTTGACACAACCAGTTCCTTCTATTTATATCCTTCTCTTAGAACCCCATGGACCTTGGGATTCCTTGCTCTTGGTTATTCCATGTTGTAGAATGGTAATATTGACTACCTAGTTCAAATGGATCCTTTGGTCTCAAAAATTCCCTCCTTAAATCCATGAGTAATTTTCTTAATTGTGTGGAACATTATAGGCTTACTCCATTACCAATGGTTGACCTATACCCACCAGTTCCCACCCCATATTATCTCAGATATTCGAACACCACGATTTATAATACCCATAACCTGACTATTCAGTCTAGTTTGAATTCCTCAATGTTACGTTGTCATGTTTTGTACCCCTTATCAAAGAAAGAATGAAACATTCCATTCATGAGCCTTCTGATGACCTTCATCATGTGACTTGAAAAAAAGTGGTGTAGGGCCTAAACATCCCAAAAAAATTAATCTACCTTAGGGTACCAGAACGCTTCTTGAATAGCATCATTATCTATACCCCCCTTCATCATCTAGATTTTTGAGTCTTCAAAAATCATCCATAGCCCTTGTAAGAGAGTGGGTACACATCTACCTGGCCATGCATGTAAGCCCTATGGGCCCATGCATAAGGTCCTTTGACTTATCAACTAGAGGAATATTCTCCTTACAAGAAAGGAACTCTAATACTAGGGATCCCTAGTAAAACCATAGTTGAACTCATCACCTTAGGTTGTTTTGGTTCACCCTTGGTATGTATGACCCATTATATATGCACTGATTCAAACTCCTAGAAACATGATTTACACAACCCATATTCCAACTATCCTTATGGATTCAGCTTCACTAATGTTTTTACCCACCACTAATAAGATCCTCAAAAAATCACCCAAGGGCCTTGGAAAAGAGTGGGGATCTTCTTTACTTGACCATGCATGTAAGACCTATGGGATCATGTAAAAGGTCCTCTAACCTACCAACTAGAGAAATCTCCTCCTTGTAGGAAAGGAACTCTAATCCTCATGAGCCCTGGAAACACTATAGAAAAACTGAGATCCTTAGGGTGTTTTGGGTCGTCCTAGATATGTCTTCCCCATTCTATATTCATCAATCATATCCTAGAAGAAAGGATTTAAATTACATATCATTTCACATCCTTACCTCATGACGTTAAACTGCACCAAAAATGTCCTTACCTCATAACAATAAACTATATGTAAAACACCCTTACTGCATGACATTAAAATGAATGGAGAACATTACATCTTGAATAGTATATTACCAGTAGTAGATAGTATGATCTAGAAGACCCTAAACTAAAACAAAAAAAAATTATAGTTTTAAAATCACTAAAATAACCAACTGAAAGAGAAACAATGCTCACCAAGTTTAAAATCTGAAAAGGATACCCTAGGAAAAAGTAAAGTCTATATTCTCTAGACAGACACTTTGTCTGGTCCATGAAATATTTATCATTTATAAAATGGAAAAGCATAAAACCTGTTAGGTCAAAAACCCATAAGAGGGTGGTCTAAGAAAAATCTAAGTCCATTCCCTCTGATATTTTCCCATATGAAACTTAGGAAAATGTTAGAGAAATAAAAAAATGATATGAAAAGCTTATAGAGATCATTATTCTCCCCAAGAAAAAATCAAGATATGTTTTCTATGTCTAATGAATTTGGGAAAAGGTATATCATTCTCTCTTTGAGAAATATATTCCACCCTAATTATCCTTTTTAATCAAGTTATCTCAATAAAACTGTAGTAGGTACATCAATGAGGAGTCTCATGTCAATGAGAATTCATGAGAAATTATCAAGATAACTCAATTGTGAGTTAATAATTAAAATCCAAGAATCTAGGTTTACTTGGTATTATAAAAAGGATGGATATAGTTAATAATCTGTATGATATCAAATCAATGAAATTTCATGTGTGTCATGAATGAAGAAAAGATGGAAAACTATATATAAAATTAATAAGATTTATTCATTGATGAAGTGAATAAGAATTATTAATGTCAACATATCGGAGTCTCTCATATGAATACACAAATAAAGGGAGAATCATGATACTACAATCCCGTAACATCATGCTTTCAAATGAGCCCTTGAGCTCTAAAAAAATCTTGTAACGTCCTAGCCTTGAAGACACTGAACCGGTGCCCCGAGCCAGTTGGTCACTATACTTCAAGCATGCCTCCTTGTACGCCAAAGGCTTCCGACTAGAAGTGAGGTCCTAGGGTGTGATAGTGCAGAGACTATTCCCTCATATCATAGTAATAAAAAATGGAAAAATATCTAGGTATCATACACATCAGAAAGTAAACATAGTGTGAAAGTATTAAACAATTGAAATAGAATAAGTTTTAATAATAAATGAAATGTTGTAAAAGCCCAAACATCTATGAAATACAATGTAACAGTGGTCACCCATTGGGCCAATCGTATAGGTACAAGTACAAAGGAAAGTGAAAGTAAAAGTACAGGGATTTGTTATTAACTTTTAACCAACCCACGTACTAGATCTCTAGACACTGTCAAACTGCACCAGCCTGATCAGTAAAACCATTTGAGTAGCTCTGCTCTATCATGAAACACTATCCCTTAACCATATCCACCATGAAACTTGTGATTAACCTAAAAAATAATACATAAGGTCTACACGTACATCAAGATGTATGTGCAGGGGTGAGAAAGAATCCCAGTAGGCCACCCTGACAAGCAACCTATAAATGTGTTGTTATAAGTGTATAAAAATTAAACTACCCAGCCTAGTTGAGGCACAAATAGAAGGATACAAAACAAATGTGAAACCATAGTTGAAACCAAGGTTTATAATCCCTGTCAACTGGGAAAGTTTCACCATGGATGTCTATATCTATAGGTGTATGCATGTGTAGTCCCATACCTATACATACATACATAGATATTAAATTCATGCGTAAGTGAACCAAATAACATAGTAAAAACAACAACATTTGTTCCTTGGGTTCGTGATATCAATATAATATACATCATATACAAGGGAATTAAGATGGATGTCATGCCACTCAAGTTGTGTATCATTAAGTCAATATATGGGTCCTTAATCCCATTGAAATGTACCTTCTTCAGCCAACGCCTGAATTATATCTATGTTTAAGCTACGCCACCATAGGGGGATGCTTTTCCTACAACTGGGTTCACCCACACTCACCTACAATCAATGAAACAAGGATATCATATACTGATGTTCAATACTCTAAAGAAGGATACCATATATCGACAGTCAATCCTATAAAGAAGGATAATTCATACTGATGGTCAATCCTATAAAGAAGGATTCTAGGGAGTGCGTCCGGACATCCTGTAAAAGGTCACTAAGTCAATCATCATGCTTCCTAGGCCTATAAATCTAGTCTAATGTATGTTCCCTAAGTCTCTATCTGTTGGAGGTCATGAAATTCAAAACTCGGATGATCCCTAAGGGGCTTACCCTTAGGTGGTCTATAAAGAGAGAACTTACCATTGATTCATAATGTTACACCCCTCGAGTCTCGTAGATGATACAAAAGAGCGTAATCATTCTGATTAAAGGCTAGGGAGATCATAATCATCCCCACCACACAGAAGTGTGTAATCTACCGCAATTATTGGGTCTTCATGCCCATATAAAGAGATAACTCACTAGTGAGATGTTATGCTACACCCCTCGAGTCTCGTAAGTGATCCAAAAGGGCGTAATCATTCCGATCAAAGGCCGAGGAGATCATAATCATCCCCACCACTTGGTAGTGCATAATCTAACATGTTTATTGGGTCACCATGCTTGAAAACGGGGAGAGTGTAATCATACTCATCATATATCATCCAACCTATGAGTTCTTCCAAGGAATTCCTACTATGGGAATCCAAGTTTCACTCAAGGAATACAATTCAACACGTAAGGATCAATAGCTCGATACTATAAAACACCTCTGTACATCCCAAAAATATATATATCGCAACATATATACATCCAAGCTCAATAGTAAAGTCCCAGGTAATAGCTCTAGGTATACTAGTAAATATCAGAAATAACATGGTTCAAAATCCAAATTCTAGGTAAGCACATCTGGGCATCCAAACAATCAATAAGGATCCAAATAAGAACATCTAGGCATCCCAAAAAAATAAATATGCTTTGTGTCAGGCTCAACAGAAACCAACCAAAAAGAACCTATGGTAAAAACTGTTGCATCAGTAAAACCAAGTCAGATATAAAAAAATGGTTGAGGGTAGCCCAAACACCCAACCCAAAACTCCAGCCATAGCCCCAAGGGCTTACCAGTCCACCATGAGTTCTAGGTGACACTTGAATTCCATTTCTAACCAAACCCAATGTAACAACTCAAGGTCGGTCAAACAACAGGCACCCACTAGGTCCCTCAAGTCAAACATTGAGAGTAATCCTACTCAGGATTATCAAGGTAAAAATATAGGTAAGGGATCCTACAGGGGACTCCCTAAATCAGTATATAAGAAAAGGAACCCCTCAGGGGATCCTTAGAAGCAATAGGTTTCATGGCCTCATAGGTTAGAAGGGAAAGTCTCACAAGGGGAACATCCACAAAAGCAAAGGTCAAGGGAGATAACTCAAAGATCATCTCAGATCAAGATCTCAACTAGGTTGGTCTGAAAACTCCACCGATCATTCACACATTGATCTCACTCTCAAGAGACAACTGAATTTGATAAAAAAACCATTACATTTAGATAAAAGACCCAAAACACCCATTAGGAGTCCTCAGAACACTCCATGGGTTTCACTATCGCGGTCTACATGGAAAACCACTAAGAATGGACTACTATTGGTCCAATTATAAAATAGAGGTATGAAGATGTTAATAACCCTCAAATGGTTAGAAAGGAAATTGTACACGGCATGTCCCCATGGGTACATGGCATGTACTCCGACAACCCCACCTGAGCATGTACCTCCACCGGCCTGGGTGTGTAAACACCCTAGGTATACGGTGTGTAAGGAGGGTACATGGTATGTACCCAATGCGGGGTACATTAATGTGTCCCTCAAATGGCCTGTCTAGATACTTGGCTTGGTCGTGTACTTCTACATGGAATTTCACCCACATGGGGGATGGTTGTGTGCTCCACACGGTCGTGTACCCCTACACGGGTAGACATGCTTGGGTACTCGGCCACAAGGTCAAGTACCAGTACACGACGTGTATACCTAGTACATGGTGTGTACCCCTAGAAACATCATCTTCCCTGAACAGGAAGAACACACAGTATGTCACCACTGACTACACTCTGTGTAACCTGGTTTCCCCAAACAGGAAACCCTCGAGTCACCCAAAACCCCTATTTAAACCCCCAAATCAATAGATCAGGCCTCTAAAAGCCGTTAGAAAGAATAATAGAGGATTAGATTTATAAAACAATAAATCAAAAGGTTTTTTTCATAAAAATATAAAGACATAGTGCTTTGAGTGGATACCATCAAAGCTTCGCTTGATTTCACCTTCCACAGTTGTCGCACGTCGAACCAGCACATCGAGGGCTTCACAATAGTACCACTCTTCCCTTACATATCTTTCTATTTCTCCTTATCCGTCTTTATCTATTATTTTTTATAAATGGGGATACCACAGTAGGGGTGTGAATGATAAGGAAGGAGGAAGAAGAGAAAAGTAAAGAAAATGAAGAAAAGGAAAAAAAGAAAAAAAAGAAAAAGGGGTCTTGGCCGTCCCTAGTGCCCGACTCGAGTTTATGACTTGCTTAGGATAAACTCTCCATTACTAAATCAATGATGGATATGGAATCTCAATACAATTATCCATTCAAAATTTACAACCATACTAACATGCGTGTATAATTTAATATTTAATTTAATAATTATTTATTATTTATTATTCTTCCAAAATTTAAACAGCTCATAATTCTACTAAACTCTTATCCTATGATAAACAACCTATTTAGGGACCAATAGAGTGGTAAAAAAATTATTTGAGATCATATGATAGGGTAAAAAAACCTTTTTTCCCCTCATAAGAATCTAAAAGCAAAAATTCAAATTTCTTCTCAAAACTGCAGTCTAGAAAAACATGGGTCTTTACAATTATGATCCATAGAAGAGATAGTTTGGGGAAATTGATCAACAGATTAATTTTACACCTCCATAATCCATTTTAATTCCTCCACCTTAGAAATAGAATCAATTATATCCTTCTCTGCAAGGTTTAGGATCCCCTATTACTACAATATATTTTTATTAGATATTTTTAGTGCATGATATAACTAAGATAGCTCTTCAGGGATATGGCTAATTTCATAATGTAATTGTCTGATTTCAACCTTCTCAGCACTAACCATGTCTTAGTGAGATTTCATCTACACCATATTCTTGGAATCCTCTTTCAAGGACTCATCTAAACATTATTTTACTAAATACAAAGCCTCTTTTTCTACTACCCTTAATTTGAGGCCCCTACTTTGCTTCCTAAGATAGATCGCTTCCTTCACCCGAGCATGAAGAGAGGTATAATCAAACCCCTCATAACCAAGGGTGGTAAACATAAACCTATGATAACCTAGTAATTATTTCATATCTTCCAAAGTTCGATCTAAAATTAAGTTCTAAATATTCATCCACACTTGTTGTTGCATCAACTGATAGAGTGATGCGGACTTCGAGACTTAAATTAATCCCAACTTGGGAACATGAATATATTCTAGGACTAAGTCACTAAGTGAAGTAATCATTTTCATGGTCTTTTATGAATATTTTATGGAGTCATCCTTTGCATTGGTTGACTAGGTCAGAGGAATTCCTAAGGATGAAGGGACTGTAACTTCTGAGCTCTAGGGTGATGGAACTACAACAACAGGAACAAAGTTTTAATCATTCGATGGCAAGATGGTATGATTTCATCATATAACCAATAGATGTGATCGATTTTTTAAACATGATTTTATCATTTAAATCATGGGAAATTTCTATTTCTTGAATCCCATATTCAGGTGAAGAGGAAACACCCTCTTGTGATGAGTGTATTGGTGGAACCATGGGTGTTTTCTTTGTCTATATAATTTTATCCCCACTATTAAGACCTACAATATTGAAATAAATGTTATATTATATGACACAAAGTGAAACATGTTTTATGATTCTAAAAAAGTGCTCACCTTCCCCAAATCATGCATCCATCATAGCTAAATCAATGGAAGTGTAGCTACCAGTATCAGCTTCCTCCAAATGTGTGTTCACCCATGTTAGATCAAATGGAACAAACATTGTAACATCATTAGTAGAAATAAAGACTAACTGAGATGTAACTTCAATCATATATACTTCTTAAAGCTCCAGACCCATTACTGAAGGTTCTATTGGGGAAACAGAATGCTCACTCATATCCTTAGGAACATATGTATGTTCCTCTAGGAAGGCTCAGTCGGGACCTGTGCATTTTTTGAAAAACCATAATAATTTACTAGAATAGTTTGAAATTGTGGAAGATTAAGGTGAAAGGATTAATTTTTAATTATAGGTGATAGTTCTCTGATAGTTCAATGAACATCCTTTTCTATTTACTATTCAATTAAGGGCCCCCAGAAGGTGATGATGCTAAAGGTGTTGAGGATGGAACTGATGGAAGTATAGATTATGACACTTTAGGGATGTTAATCACCACCCTCATCAAAGAATGTTTAAATGGGTAACCCTCATCATTGGTCCCCTTGTCACTACTTAAGTGATCTCCAGTAGTCTCACCCTTGGTAAAATATATCAGGGATGGTGGGAGTGACTAGTCTCCTATAACTTCATTCCATGTTAATAGAAATAAAAAATACATCAGTATGGTCACACACAAAAACCATGGACATTTAAATATGGTAGAAAGATCAATATCACCACTATCTCAATGATGGGATGACCCTTTCTTCCCTGAAAACCTCCAATGTTCCCTAAAATACTCTCCGCTACACCAAATGTGAGTAGTGGATCTGACCATTCACATTTTATATCATCACATCATGGTATTGAATGAAATCCTTGAGCTTAGTGGGATGATCTTTGAAAGTGAAACATTTGAGAGTAGTAACATGAGTGAATCCTTCAAAATATATCTCTATTTAGTGAAGTATTCCTTAGATCTCATCATCTGAGTTCATTTCCCTCTAGATCATCAATAACTGAAATACATTGGGAAATAATAGTGCAGGCATGACTTTACACACAGGAGCAACACTCACCATAGACATTCTAGTTCACACTTCTCCTCGAAATGAAACAGATGGTAAATGTTTCACTTCCTTACAAGGTATTTTTGGTTATTACAGTTTACTCAAAGATAGATTATTTCCAAGCCTCAAATTGGCTTCATCATTTTGTGTCAAACTTATAGCCTCGGGTACTGATGTTAGTAATTTCTAGTCAGGATACAAGTGGATCCAAATATCGGCATAATGTAGGGACAAACTAATATCAACATCATTTGAAGGGAAGTCTACATGTACTTGAGTCTTATCCCTAATAAATATCAAATAAAACTGGTGATCCACCATTAGATTTTTTTTTACCAAACATAAATATGTGTAGGGAATTTTTTCTGAATACATAGAAACTGAAATCTGAATGGATAATGTGAACTCCATTCATAGAGAATGATCTCATAAATGTGGGTTGAAAGGATTCCCTCGCAAATTGATATCATATATTCATGAGCCTCAGAGTTATGCACACTATTATCAACAATACTACCAGTGGGAATTATATCATAGGGATTTAAGGAGAAGCAGTCATAATGGCTTAGGTAGGCCTTGATATCCCAGTCCTTTAATGTGATGAACCTCACCTTGATGCTTCACTATAAAAATGGTTTAACATGGATGTTAGGGATGTTATTGATTCTTAAATACTTGTAATCGCCCATATAAACCCCTATTCAACCCCATAGTACCTTAAAGAGATGAGAAATTTTGTGTGGGGCTCTTCCTATATAAATGTGGCATAGAAGGTGAAATAGTTTGGACAACATGGGAATGTAAAACCTAATTTTCCTCCCTATTACCATAGAGTCCACCATCATAAATTTTGAAACTCTAACTCCACCCTTCACCTTTATTGGGAGAAGGTTCCTTCTTAGGTACCACTACTGGAAAAAGAGCCTATACCCACGGTTCAAAACCGTGGGTATAGCCCCCAAAACCGTTGGGATAGCCTATACCCACGGTTTTGGGAACCGTGGGCTGGAACGGCGTCGGTATAGGTCCCCAGCCTATACCCACGGTTTTGGAAAACCGTGGGTATAGGTGTCCTGACACCGTGTCACCGAAACATAGACAATTTCCACGGTGTCAATGACTTTTACCCACGGTTTCAAAACCGTGGGTATAGGTCCTAAAATAATGCAGCCGCCGAGTTTCGATCCCGCAACCTCTTCGCTGCAAACACCGCGTCTAACCACTACCCTAACTTCACATATATGTATATGTATATATATTTAGTTAAATATAGTTATAAAAACAGTGGGTATATAGGGAAGAACCGTGGGTATAGGGTTCCCGCCAAAAAAAAATTCTTTCCCGCGGAAAAAAAATTTTCCCACGCACACAAAATTGACCTATACCCACGGTTTTTCATAACCGTGGGTCTAGGTATTTTATCCCAGACCTATCCCCACGGTTTCCCAAAACCGTGGGTATAGGTGACTTTTCAGGACCTATCCCCACGGTTTGCGAAAACCGTGGGGATAGACCTCCCTATACCCACGGTTTTGGAAAACCGTGGGTATAGGTCATGAAAAGTCACCTATACCCACGGTTTTCCAAAACTGTGGGTATAGGGGGGGTCTATCCCCACGGTTTTGGTGAAAACCGTGGGGATAGGTACATTTTCCAGTAGTGTACATGGAAAGAGAACCAGCCAACTGAATAGTCTGGTCAATGTTAGGAATGACCTCCCACCCCCATTTGTTAAATGAGCCATCTTCAACTATGGGCCAATAGGAACCCTCATAACTATGGGAATACTTTGTGGTAAAAGCCTTTATCCATTTTTCTTTGGTTTTAGAATGAACTTTCTTGATAAATTACCCCCACCCATTTCTTAAACCAGATATCTTCCCCATGAAGAAGGCCCTTCTCAAAGGCCTTTTCAGCTAAACTAATCAACTACCTAGCAATGGTAGGGTCCTCTACATGTCATGCCATGTGGTAGATGGTGTAAAACTCATTATACATCTCTCTTAAAATTGGGGAACTAAAAATCTTCTCTACGTCCTAGAGACTGGGGCCCACTTCACCATGAATCAGTGGAATGTATTTGCATCTGGACTCTATCAGCTGACTAAGTCATACATCAAGCCCTTATTATAGTAGGAAAAGATTTTATAGATCCATAAAGCTTCATACATACTGATACTTTTTAGTTCTATGGAAATTCATAATTGATATACTGCACCTAGAAGTTCTAACCCCAATCCATTTCAAATCTCTCTCCTGGTCAATGATCCTAGCTAGGAAACCTCCCAAACCTTTGGTTTTTCAAATATTTTTGAATTATTGAGTGTTGAATGTGGATGCATGAATAAGGTTTATGATGATTATTTCAAAACTATTTTATCATAAATTTCTATATGTAGACACCTGAGTGTTTCTCCTTAGTGATGAAATGGCCCATATAGGAGATATTTTCCCAAAAGGTATTATGGGTCTCCAAAATCCAATAGGGGGCACAATTGACTACTATGGTGGAAGGATATGAGCATTGTTTTGAAGACAAAACTTATAAAGAGGTTAGAATACTAAGAGATTATATTACATAAGGTTTATCCTCATTGGGTTTATCAAGTTTCTCTGTGATGACTCGAAAATAGAATGATATCTAGAATCCACACTTGAAACAATTTCATTCCAATGAACCACCAGTATTGTGGTCTCTTTCCTTAATGAATTATGAGAACTGGAATTCATCTATATGACATAAGTATCATATGTCAAATGAGTGAGGGGCCCTACTAAATAGGTATATAACTCATAAAACATCATGAGAATTTCATAAACCATAAAAGGATTTTTGATTTCATGACCTGATATAGGTCTTGTGTATCACATGACCCACAAAGCATCTTGTGACCATGTGATCTATCATAAGACTTGTGGTAGCATTAACTTGGGATTGTCACATGAATCGTGTAATGATCAAGTGATCACATTACCAAGATAGCAGATCATATAAAGCCTATAAGACAACCATGCAGTCAAGGACAAGGGTCAAGGTTCAAGAAAATTATACAGAGTTGATTTGTGGTTCATTTGAACAATAAATAAGACAAATCAGTTATGTGGTAAGATCTATTGAAAAATTCTTGCGAAGTGGTCTTCCAATCAATTCTTGCATAGAGGTCTTGTGAAAGGGTTCTTATGGTGAGGTCTTGCAAATCATCCTTCTGAAGTAGTCATGTGATGAGATAAATTGCAAGAGCTCTGGAATTTGAATTCACCAGTAGAAGGATCCATCCCCTCAATCACCTATTTATAGTAAATACCATGGAATTCCAAAGGTCACCTGGAAGACCAAATACTTCCCGGGACACCAGTTAGTGGAAGCACCAAAAACTCTGGTGGGAATTTACTCTCCTCATAACTGAGTCATTTTCCCTACAAACCTATCTCTTGATGGGGGGAATTTTTTGACACCCTCAAAATGAGAATTATAAATTCTAGAATTGATGAAATACCCAAAATAGGGGTATTATTTTCTCCTAAATACAATGGTAGGATAATCACATCTATATAAAGATTAGGTAGTCAGATCATGCAAATTGTGTCATCCGTAGGAGGACACATGATTAAATGACCCTAGGAGGGATTCATGGGTGAATCATGAAATTCTCATGATCTTTAGATTATCACATGAATCCCCTTATTCAATTCTATTTAATCATAAAAATCCCCTCAGGAAATCCTTCCTACTCTAGTGAAATAATCCAAACAAACAATAAAGATATTTCAAATGATACCTGATGAGCTCCTCTGGTCGTGTGATATTATAGGAAATAGACACCTGAAAATCATACAAATCCTATTATAATGTGAATGTATAAAAATTTGGAGGATTCATGTGATGGAGAGTTACATTTATTTTTATGTGACATACTTATGTGATTTGCAAGACCCCATGGAGCTCCCTGATGACATGTTGACCATGTCACACGAGAGAATGTTGGCATATCACCTTTATCATCTAAAGGACCTTGGACACACCCATTCGATCATATTATTTCCATTTGCCTCTAAAATCAAGTGGATTGATTTTCTATGGAAATGCTCACACACCACAATGAGATCCAGCATTGATCACACGATGCATCACCAACAAGTAGAGAGAATGTTCGTAATAATTATTTTACGTCGTCATTATATCCTATATTGATCATTTGATACCCTTATGGAAAAATTATTGGAAAATATATAGGTATTTTAAAATAGTAGATAAAAGGGTGAAAATGTTGGAATCCTCTCACAAAGGGAATATACGTTTATTTTCATGAGAATGGGTTAAGCGTCTCATGTGATCACTATTGATCATGAAATGGCCCTTTGAAAGCTAGCTTTATCTCACAAGAGGCCCCTAAAAGGATGTATTAATATTATTAAAGGCCTCTAACAATTTTTCATTATCTCATAAAAGGCCTTTAACAAGCCATCCTAAACTCACAAAGGACCACAAACAAGTCTTCTTCAATCAAAAAAATATTTTCTACATGCATCTTGATCACAAAAAGACTATCAGACATGTCAGATAAATCTTCAAAAGTTTTTTTATATGTAAATATGACCATGAAAAATCCATTTGAAAATATACTGGTCCAATAAATATGGAAATTATGGAGTGTTCTCAATGTTTATGATTCTCATGCAGTTCCATGAAGAACCCATTGTAAGATCATGTAAAGTGTGTGACACAACACTCCCTCCACCAACTATAGATAATATCTAAAATATATGTTCCATTCAAGTAGGTGTATAACTAGGTTGGAAAGGCCTTTAAATTCCTCCCCCACTGCACAAAAAAACAACTACACACATGAGATAAATGTCATTCCCACGAGAGCGTAGGATTGGACATCTTGGATCAAAAATCCTCTCCATTTAAAGGGCCTTCCACCAGGTAAAAATCTAAGGAACATCATAAGGAATCACACATAATGAATATATGCTTCACATGATCTCCCTATAAATCATGTGAAGAACTTATGGTGGGCCATCTAGATTATGTGAAGTAGTTCCCGCATGTTGACTCGATCATGTAAAACCTGAACAAGATAATACTTGATGAACCTTGAGTCACATATATAATAAATACTGAAAAAGATTAAAAACCTATGAAAATATAGATACATTAAATTTCATTTGAAGGCATCATTAACTTTTTATAACCTAACCAAATCATGTGTTAGTACCATTGAATGTCAACCAAGTCTTGTGAATTCATCTAGATATATCAACCATGTATTGAGAAGTCCTCAAGACATGTCAACCAAGTCTTGTGAAGTCATATGCACAAGTCCCCTAAGTTTAGTGAAGTCCTATGTAAATTTCTCCCAATTCTTTTGAAGTACTCCAAACATATCAACCTGGTCATGTTAAGTCCTTCAGACATGTCATCCAAGTCACATGTAACCTTCTGGCATGTTAACCTTTATCACAATGAACCCTTAGAAATGTATTCATTAATCCCATTAAGACCCTTAGATGTTTCTACCAAGTCATAAAATGGACCTAAGACATGTATGCTTCAATCATGAAAAGCACCATGAGACATTCCAGCCTTGTCAGACAGACACTGAGGGCATGTCAGGAAGGCACTCATGACATGCCAGGAAGACACCCTAGGATATGATAACCTTATCTATTAGACATATTAAGTTATACCCCCAAATGAACTACATGATCTTTGATTCCTATCCAAATAGGATACATATGACACCTTCCTAATCCTTGATCTCCAATGTTTATCCACCTTGGTGTAAGTCCCTCCATGTCTCAGACACAATAACCCACGGTACCCAAACTCTCTTATGGGTCCATCATTCTTCCTTATCCATAAGTGGATTGAGAAGATAATTGGACTATGAGGGAACTAGTTCCTAATATAAATATGATAATTAGCATTCCTTCATAAGTAACAAGATCCATTTAAAACACTCCTATAAGGCTTACCCAAAGCATAAGTCCCATATTCATATGTAGTGAGACTAATCACTTATTATCCCTTATTTCTCAGATTGATCATGGATCATGTGGGATTCACAATGATCATTTCACTCACATCATAAATCTCCACTAGAAAAGGAAAACATATTATGTAAGCCCCATTTATTGAAATGGTATGATTTCCCCCATACAAGGGAACTCACCTCGATGCAATTACCAGATGCATTCCCATGTTGGTAAACCCGGGGGAAATAACCCTCATGAGAATTAATTATCATTCACTACCCATTAGTGGGTTGAGGGAACATAGAACTATAATGACTCTGAATTCGGTTATAAGTAGGATACATAAGACACATTCTTGAGTATTGAGTCCAGTACTTGGTTCCTATGTTCCCTCATATATATTTTTATGTATGATGTTAAACTGCATGGTTTGAACAAACTATATGGGTTTTGATTCCTGTTATAAATAGGATACTCAGGATGCCCCATAAAGGTTTAATATCATATATGGAATAACAATAACTTACCTAGATGATAGTAAACTCTAGATTTCATATTTATATGGATTAAAAATATAAACATCTACCAATTGTTAAGAAATAATGGGAAATAGATGAAAAACCTAAAATACACATCGATGGTCTCATTAATAGAACCCCCCCCCCCCCCCCCCCACTGTATGTAAAAGGATTTGACACCCAATTATTTTATTAGGGTAACTGGACCCATATCCAAATTTGAAATAGATTCTTGAACATATCTTAAATCTATATGAGATTCCTAAAATAGGCAATAATTCCCCCCCAAAAGGGTGTGATGAGCCCAACCTCCCATCCTCTCAACCAATGTGATTTTCTAAGTCTTGTTGGGTTGGAAAACCCAATTGAACATCTGCCTTTAAAAATATGTTTTGTACCTTGTTATGGATGTGGGATCCTTTGATAGTTTCTAAGATATAAAAATGGTGAACTCAGTGTCAATGTTTGTGCAACCATATTTTAACTCCAAAAATCATCCCTCAAAAAGGAAACACAAATGGTAAACATAGTGTAAAGGCATGTAACGACAGAATAGATGAATTATTATAGGAATCAGGAACCTAGTATCATAAACCTAGGTAACAATTCATTTCCAATTAAAATAATGATATTTGAACACATAAAAAGTAAGAAAATACTTTAGTTAAGAGGTTTATGTTACAATATCATTTCTTTTTGAGAGTTTCTATGCTAAATTTCCATTGAGTGAAATTATATAGATATTTACCTTTAAAACCCATATATTTTATTCTCTAATAGTTTATTCTGATGTTTTTATATATTAGTTCCATTTTTCTCTCTTTATTACTTAGGATGATTGAGAAAAAAATTTAAAGAAAATCCGACCTTATTTCCTATTTGTTCAATATAATTTGTATTCCATGTTTATATTCTTAGAAATTGTTTTATAAACTTTTTTACCTATACTTGAAATTATTTTTAAAAGGTCATTTTCACTACCTTTGACTTTATTTGTAAAGGATTAAAAATGAAAATTTCTAAAAAAATAAACACAATTAAGTTTTTACTTTTTACAAGTGTAAAAGTGATGTTTTTTAACTTATATGGTATGAAAGTATTTTCTCATCATCATCACCATTATTTTATTTGAATATTACTTTACAAGTTTCCTTAGTTATTTTAAATGAAAAATATTTTCTCAATTTTTTTAAAAATTTTAGTTAATATTTTATCAAAATAAAAAAAATATTTTTTTCCTGATTTTAAAGTATGGTTTGAATTATATTTTAAAGGTATTTTTTTATCTATGTAAACATCCATTAAGAATTTTTATGCTTCACCGAGGATATTATATTATGATACCATCCACATTAATTCTCTATATGTCTTATTATGATAATGATTTAAGGATGATTCTATGAACTTATTTCATTCCCACAAGTAAATTATGTTATGATGAAATATTTTTAAAACTCGTTTATTTTCCATGAGTAATGCTATGATGGTCAAAGTGGGAATTTTTATTAAGTGAAGCAATGAAAATAAAAAAAATCATGGAGGCCTAATGCATCTACCCAAAAAAATCATCACATTCTAGGGGAAGGGAGATCAAATTGGAATAAATGATGAGAGGGTTTCTTTGGCCACACTTAGAGGCCAGATAGTCTGCAACAGCATTACCTTAGTTCCAGGTATTTTTCAGGTTGTCTCGACCAATGAAGTCCCTGAATATTATCATAATATAATTAATAGACCAAGGGGTAATTTTTTCCTTAAATATAATTATAGAGGATAGAAGAGTCGGTTTCAATCTCCATGAGATTAATTTTAGAGGAATGGAAAATCTACATACCATTTAATAAAGCCTTCACCTATGAAAAAAAAAAAGAGAATCACTCTAACCATATAAACCACTGAAGGTAATCACCAATGAGCCTCTTGAGTCCCAAACCACATTTCCACCTCTTTTGATTCCAAGGTTAAAATAATCAAAAGTATTTATTTTAAACCCATATTATGGAGGGTTCCACCAGATCCATTTTCTACGCGAATTAACTCTCTGGGTTGCAGTCATAGAAATATTTGCATCCATAAGCTCTCTCATGGAGAAATAATTGGTCTAGTTGTTCAAAAAAACCCAAATCAATCACACAACTCCAAGAACTCACTTTTAGGGACAAACAGGATCTCATGGATCCTTCTATTCGAGCTTTAATTCTAGAATTTCATATGGTCCAACATCTGTATGTGATGAGCATGACCCTAATATTTATATCCTAACCATTGGTATCCATAACATAAAACCATGATTTAACCAATTTTTATCTAGTTCCCACTAAAAATGAAAAACCATTGTGCTCCTTGAGTCCACTCCAAATGACCCTTTCCCAATCACCATCAAATTAAAAGTGATAACTAATTCTTATTTTGTTCTATGACAATAGGAACATTTGGAAACCATGGAAATACCTTTACACTTAATAATATGATATATTTGAATCATGTGATGAAAAATATACCACACAAGGATGTTGAACTTTAATGGAAGAGATTTTCACTAAAGACATTGATCCACTTTTCTCACAAAACTTGTTTGGAGATACAAGAGATAATATTTGGCTGAGAAAATCTTGGATGATGCACTAGAAAAAATTAGTTTATCAGGATATGAAGATACTTGAATAATATTGAATACTTCAAACTGGTTTGGGTCAAGATTAGAATAAAAGATCCTTATATACTCACTAGACTAAGCGAAAGAGATATCAGGGTTTGGAAAACCTGGGAAACTGAGGAAAGAACCCACCCAGTTATGCTTCCAGTATCGAATTTTGACACATCCAACAATCCACCTAGATTGAATTTGAAGCTCTAGTAAAATATCACAAATCATTTTCCATATATTGGAGACCTTAACCTTATGAAATAATAAAATATTTATGAAAATTGTTTCCTTTCCATTAGTTATGATATGATAATATGATGATTTTTTTATGATCTTGTGGAATATATATGTATGGTTTAAATTTTGTTATGGGTGGTCCCAAAATTATATAGCCCTCAAATGCATTAGATAAAGATGTATATATCATGAGATAATTATAATTGTAATGGAGAGTGAACCCAGTTTAGTAAGGGATTCTTTCCAATAATATAAACTTGGGAGTGAACCTTGACTAAGGAAATGATGGAATATAGAGTGAACCCAATCCAGGATGAAAATATTGGCAATGTACCTTGGATAAAGAAATAATTTTAAATAATTATATTTATTCCAAAAACATATATATTATGATTATGATATATTCTCATCATTCATGATTGATTATTAATTATTCCACGCTCTTATATCATAATAATTGTGATTGAAAAAAACTTTTTTCGTGAGTCATGATTAATGATATTTAACTGATTTTGTATGATTTTATAAAGTTATGATCATGTTATCATATATTTATACTTATGCTCACGTGTGATAATTGATTTATATATCCTATGTTTACACTTACTAAGAATTTGATCTCACCCTTTATTATGTTTCCTTCTTCCCCAAATTATAGAGAAAGATATTAAGAAATGTCTAAGAAGTGTACTATGTGAGAAGAAATTTGTGGGATATGTTAAAGATATATCATTAAAAAATATTATTATAAATCTAGTATCTAAATAATCTAAACATATAGGGTTCTAATGCATGTATTCTTGTGAAATGTATTGAATATTCGTCTAAAATGATGAAATATTAATGATTGAAATGATCAGGTCACATCATTACTCTAGAGTAATATTGTTATTCTTTGATCATAAAAATATTGTTTTAATACTTGAAAACCTATTATTTCTTCCACTAATTTTTTTTAAATATTATTAAATTTTACTCCACTACTTTTTATGAGGTTTATCATATTTTTTATCAGCTATATACTCATAAATTTTCTTCTTTTGGTAGCTAATTGAAAAGTTTTCAATGCCACCACATTTGAAACACTTTGGTTGGAGTTTTCCATTATAATTTCCCTTTACATTTTTGAATTTCATTGAAATAATATCCATGATTATATTATAGTCTTAATTTTCTTCCTTATATTCATATTCACTTGATTCATCAACTTCTTCATTTTTTTTATTTTGATATTTATCATATCCTCAAAATCCTTTTTCTCTTTTATTTTCATTTGAAATACAGAAATATTTATAATTTCATAATTAATTAAAATATTATTTAATTCATTAAGTTAAAGATAATATCTATCTTCTAGTGCTGATTTTTTTAGATCAATCCTATGTATAAAATTTCTAATCAAAATTTAATAATTGTGAAGTAACCATGTTTTATTCATAGCCTCAAATATTTATGAATATATCATTGGTTATTTTAATTTATTAATTATTATTTTCTCTATCATCCATATTCATATCATAAAATCCACTTCTATATATTTTCAAATTATTTTCTTTAATATTCACAACTCTTTTATAACCATTTTCTAGTTTTTATTATATTTCTTTAATTGTTTGAAGCCCCGTAAATTTTTTACAAATAAAATTATATAGAGATGAGAATAGTACTTTGGGTTTTTTAAATAACTTATAAATTTCTCTTATCATCAAAATACATTATATAATTTCTCTCAATGGGTTGAAAACCCATTGTTGATAAATATTTAACTTCTAGTATAAGGAATAGAAGATAGGGTAATATCTTGTTCATATAGATTAGATATTTTTTCCAAAAAAAATTGGCACACCCATATGGTTAATTATACTTATATTATCTATCTCAAGCAACATGAGTATTTGATATAGGTAACCTTGGTGCTTTGATACCAGTTTAATTGGTCCAAGAATGGTTTCACTACTGAGAAGCTGGGGGATGGGAATCAGTGGTGGTCTGTTTTAAAATTTCTCCCTTCAAAATCAATCTTTATAGTCTGTTATAATCTAATCCACTAAAATGTTACCCTCAAAATAATTGAATATATCTAGTAATAAAATAAAATTAGAAACACAAAATTCTTACAAGGGTGGGTCCTAGTGTGGGTACCTACTCCTTGTTATGATCAGTTATTATCATTATCCACATATTTTAAATTATATAACACAAGTGGTTATAATGGTAATCGTCATGATCCCATATTGAATGTCTCATTTATATAAAATCCTATTATTTTTTCAATATTTCTCTACCAGTTACAAGAGTATGATAATAAGATGGGAAATATAACAAAAGAATCTAGGTTAGTCCCACAATTAATAATGATGATCTTACTCTTTTAGAATTTAATATGATCTGAATAAAATATGTTTACCTATTCAAGTAATTAAACCTCTTATAATCATATTTTGAACCAAATTAGGAATCCTTTATCATTTCCTTTAGATATTCAATAATATTCTGATTAGTTTTGGCTCACATAATACTCTAGCTTTTTAAGTTTTCTTCATGTTCTGTCTCTCATATTTTTTCATTGTTTATTTACTTTCTCGGTTTTTATTTTTTTGACTCTTTCATATATACTCCCCTTAATCGAGAAATTATCAATATTCCATAATCATGTAAATTAAAAAAATAATCTCCACTTCACATTCCAGATAATTCTCATAACCAAATTATAAAACAAGATCCTCCAGTTATTTTTTCAATTAATTGTTCATATGGGAATCCAACCACAATCAATGAATATTACATTATCATATAACCATTTTTCTATAGTAAAATTTCCTTGATACTCACTTTATTAATTTTTAAGTATTTCTTCAGTAGTGATCTCCAAAAAAATAATTCACAAATATCTGAATTTTATAATTCTATAATGTTTTAGGAATGATCTCTCTTTATTTCATTAAACTAATTATATCTAGTATCTCATTTAAATTTTTTGTGTGGTATGACACATCTCATCATAGTAAAATATTCAAATTTCTCATCTTAAATCACAATAATTTCAATAGTTTATGATTTATGAAGGGAAGATTGATACAGCTTCATCCCATTAATAATCCAAAAGTATTTTCTATAAATTCTCTAATTTCTCAATATTTTATAATTGATTGACTTTTACATTTTCATCAAACAAATAATATCAAAATAATATATATTTCCATGAATTTTACAATTTTTCAGACAATAATAAACTTCTATAAGTTTTAGGAAGTCATATGATGTTAGTAATAGTCTTACGTGGCTCAGAAAGTCTTACAAGAACAGAATTTCTTATGCAGCTTAGAAAAAATCTTACCCTTATCAAAAAAACACTTAATATCAAACAAAAATAGTCTTATGAAGGTTCAAAGTCCTATGAAATCAACATTCCTTTTCCATTATTAGTGTAACACCCTAATATTTTGGAATATATTTTCTCTAAATTAATATTATGTTAGATAGCTTTCTCCACACGCAATACAAAATTATAAAAAAAAGATAAAACATATTTATTATTAAGAAAACTTAACAATAATAAAACCACTAATAAATAAAAAATATTGAATTCAATTAGAAAATTGATAAAAAAATATGATTAGGAACACTAAAAGTTTTATAAAGGCATTTTTCAATAAAATAAGTTTTCATTATATATTGAATTTTCATTTAAAATTCAAATTCATAAACTTTAGAATTTTAATTTTAAAAAATGAAAATAATTTTATAATTCCATATGACAACATTATCTTAGGGTTAATTTTGTATACTCCCCTAAAATAATTGATTTTTTGGTGAATACTAAAAAATACTGATTTTTCAAATACCATCACTTTTATGATATTAACATAGTAAAAGTATGATTAAAATTCATTGAAAAATTTCTATAAATATATATATATATAAAGTAAAATAAATATTTTAGAATCAATTTTTGAATTTATAAAACCTGTGTTTAATGTTTTGAAAAATAAGTAATATATTACTCCAAAAAATATTTTTAATCACTTATATTAAAAAATTAGCCATCGTCACTTATAGAAATTAAATATAAAAAAGTTAATTTTATATTTAAGATCAACATTTTCATAATATGTATTAATTTAAATTTCATATTTATGAATAATTGTGTGATTACTAAGATTAAAGTTAATGACCTTGATAATGGTAAAATCTTACTCTCAAAGAATGTTTTATTAACATTTCAAAATTACTATTTAATAAATAAATTAAAATATTATAAAAAATTACCTTATTACTGATTTTAAACCTATATATAAATAATTAAATACTAATTCAATTTTTCATCAATTCTAATTAAGATTAAGAACACTTAATAGTAAAAATAACATTTTTCTACAAAATATTTTTTCTATGTATAAAATGTTTTAATTAAGAGTTAATTTTATCTCATTTAGAAATTTAATTAAAATATATGGAGCCTAATTATGTTTTATATAATAAAAAAAACTTTATATAATTTACCTTATAGTTTTAATAAAATATAAACTACTAAGGTCAAACCTCATTACCAAGGTAAAAACTGAAGAAGGTAAAATATAAAAATCAAGTAGTAAAAATATTGAAGAATATTTAAAACATGTGGAAATTTTTATTTTTAAGGATTTATCAACCCAATATCACCCCACACACCATTATATCAATATTTTGGAACCATTTTCCCTTTAATAGTTTCATTCCATTATTGAAAAATAATGGATGTTTAAAAAAAGTTCCCCTCTCTTCACTTATAAAATGAGGTCCCTTACACCCTTTAAAAGTTAAAATGTCCTTATAAATTTCATTTAAAACCTACCCAAATTTTCAATAATATAGGTCCCTTATATTTACTGAACACCCTAATCACCATATTTTTGACTAATCCCTTCATTTATAAGGATACTTTCAAGAGAAAATTCAAGGTCCCAAAGTGAGTATTACATAATCCTTATGGTTTTATTATTAAAATTTCTCTTAAAAACCTATACTTAACAAAGTAATATAAGGAAAAATTATAATTTTTATACTTAATTGATATTATATTAATGTAATAACCATTATTTATTCTTTCTTAATCACTTAGAAAATCAAAACAACATCGATCATGCGTTTGTGTGGAGAACTGCTTCCATAAAGCGGCGTCTTCACTTTTTCACCACCACCACTCTTCCCTGGTTATAAGGATATAATTTAAGAATAAATTTGAAATATATAATATAATTATAATTATTAAGATACAAATTATAATCCACCTCCATTCCCTATCATTCATTGGGAAATGAAAATGTTAACCATGTGTTGTGTGGACTACCGCCTCCACAAAATAACATTTTAATTTTTCATAAATATTTTTATTATTTATCCTAACTTATACAAATACGATTAAAAAAATTAAAAATATATAAATAATATCATTATTATTATTTTATAATAATATTATACACTTCCTAAACAATACTCACTCATCGAGTTATAATGTGTTCTTGTTTGGGTCGGTTTAACCACCTATGTTAATGATGTTATAAAACTCTATCATGGGAAAATATGGGAAATTAAATAAAAATATTATTATAATTTAGTATTAAAATTATTATTGGTTTGAAATTTTGGAAATTTTTTATTATGTATTGAAATTATTATTAAAATATCATCTTTGATTGCTAAAATTACCGAAATAAGCGTACACCGATTCCATTTTCAAATAACATAACTAAGAAACTTCTAGAATGAGAAGATATTTATAAATCAATATAAGTTATATATTATAGTACCTTAAATTTTATATTAATTATGAACTTATTATCCAAGAAAGGGTATCAATATTGGAATTATAAATAATGCACGAAACAATTAGAATTTCTAACATCTGTTGATGAAAAGAACCCATAGCTAAGTAGTAAATATATAATAAATGAGTATATATAAAGACTATAAAAGTTTATATATATTAATATAGTATTTAAATTGTTTATTAAGATAAGTATATCTTTTATATATGAGGATATAGTGTTGTCGACTAAGAGGGGATACAATATAAGGGTTTCTCTGTCTCATTTTCAAATCCACAAGACATGTTCGATATTCCACACCATTGTTTGTTTTATATGGTGTATTAACTACCCTATTACCTTAAATTATAATTAATATATTCTATTTAATTATATTTTAATTCCCATTTTATGGTAACCCTCTTATTCTTTCATTACCATTATCATAAGGGTTTTAGGAAACTCAATTCTCATTCATTGAGTTATGATTATTCTTCTTCAAAGTATTTTATATAAGTTGGTAGAATTATGAAATTTTATTTTATTATATGGTATTTTATATTTTTTTATATTTATTTACATATATACCACATAAAATAATTTATAAACATCTATTTTTTCATGAATTATGATATCTGTAAAGGATTTGGTTAACTCAAATTTCCTTTCTTTGAGTTAAACTAGGATAACATGAGAATCATTCTTATAAGTTTGATAAATTATTATATTTCCAATTTCATAAGATATATCCTATTTTCTATATGTTTAAAATGATGTTTTTAACTCAAAAATATTTTCCCAATGAATTTATTTCTCATAAAAGTGAAACATTTTTTAGAGAGAAAAAAACAAATCTCCTTTAAATATATTTTGTAACGACCCTGGACCTAGTAGACGAGAGCCGATGCCTTAATTTATTACATTAGAATATATATAAGTGTCAAATATCAAAGTACCAATAAGTTTAGCAGTCTTGAAAAATATATTACATACATGAACTTTACACTACAATTCAAAACATAAAATACATTAAAGAAAATATTTTGAGAACATCATTATTATCCTAGATTAACCATGAATATCAGTCATAATACACTTATTGGAATCCTGGGAAAAATAAAACATAAGAAATGGGTAAGCATATATGCTTAGTAAGGGTAAGTGTATAGTGGAAACTATAATGAATAAATAAGCATAAAAATTATAGAAAGGTATATAACTGAAAGAAAATCCATTTAAATATAATATTGCGCATAATATGGAAAGAATAAATCAAATAATTTCATATAAATAATCAAATTGATATTATACTAATTGAATAGTCACATGGACTATCAATAACTAATTTCATAATTAGGGAATGTGTAATATCAAACATCATAAATATATTATTTACGATTACACCTAGACACCATACATAAATGGGTAAAAACCCAAACTAGTTTGTCTCATGAGACCTATCGATTCATCGAGGGGCTTTAATGGACCCCACCCATCACTTAATAAGTCCAATGCATTCCTCAAATGAAAAGGGTGATACATAACCAACATAAACATTCATATTAAAACAAGAATATGAAATGTAAATACATTAACTATAAAACATGGAGGGTATCAAAATAGAACCTCCACAAACAAACTTATAATAAACCCTTAAATAAAACATGATAGATTGAATTATAATAAACCAACCTCAATTAAGCAAAAAATCTAAAAAAGGATGTTGACATAGATGAAAATAATCTAATAAAATCATTAAAAATTTCTTGAGAGAAATATCCCTTTTTATATTGAAATTATTTTAAAAAGGGAACGCAATTTTAAAAGAAAAAAATCAGTGAAAAGAATCTTTTAAGCTTATAAAGGATGTTTTTATTATGTTGTGTAAGTTAAAAAAATATTCCTTTCATATTTTTTCTAAAAGGTCATAAAGTACCTCATTTAACAAATGAAAAAAATATTACCTTAAAAACATTTTATAAAAAGTAAAACATAGGTAAAAATTACATTAAAAAATTTTATAAGAATAGTAATAATATTTTGAAAAAAAAAAGTTATAAGAAACATGGAAATGAATGATAAATATTCCCTAATAAATACATACATATAAAAAATCCTGGATAATAATGAGATTGTGAAGTTAACCCTTACCTTAGGTTTGATTCCCTCTATACATGCTTGAAACTCTTGTATAGTGATTTTAAAAATATTAATAACTTATACCAGAATCATAATAATATTTATTATATAATATATGATTAATTTATGACTTTATATTACCCATTTATTAATAATTCCTAGTTAAAGAAACATTTTGCGTAATAACAGCTTTGTTTATCGTACCTATTTTGACTTGTTATTTTTGATCTTATTACTTACATCATGATTTAAATACTTATATAATGTAAAAAATTATTTATATATCATATATATTTAGTATATAAATATATATATATAAGATATATATATGAAATGGAATACACCATTCATGGATATGGTAAGTTTTATATACGTATGAACGTTGTTTTTTTTCTTATCATACTGAATGGAATAAGGTAAATGAAATATATGTATATATATATATATATAATTAAATTGGAATTATTATGTCATATATTTCATATTTATTCATTGTATAAATTTTTATAATCATTATTGAATGATTAACATGGAAGATTAATCTCATTGCATCGTGGAGATGGTAGGTCATACGTACACACGAGCAACGATGTCATTACTTAAATGGTAAAAGGGTAATAAATTATATTATATATTAATTATAAAGAATAAATATCATGAAATATTTATTATTTATATCTATTATATCCATAATTATAACAATATAAATAAAATTTTGATGAAAAACATATTACACCATGGTGTGGAGATGGTAGGTCGTACGTACGCACGCATGGGGATTTCATTTTTCATGGGATAGATAAAAGGTGTAATATGGTTATTCCATAATCATAATAATATATAATAAAATTTTAGATAATTTAGTTATTACTTTTTAATGTAAAAACACAATAATAGTAAGTAGAATAATAAATAATCATGAAGGATTCGGTAAAGACGATTACCTCTTCTTTAACGAACCTCATTTGGATCTCCTATTAGGGACACAAGGGTTGGTATTTTTGGAATAAAAATACCTCAATAACTTGTTTAAGTATGTTTTGAGGAGAAATGGTAAGGGTGTGGTCAATCTATAATGCTAAAATTGGTGTGTGGGAGTGAGGTAGGAGGTGACTTTTTATAAGTGAGGTGAGGGGCACTCTTGGAATCCTTTAAAATATACAATTAATATAAATTGATTCCCAATTTCAAATAGCTCTAAAGTGAGTTATTTAGAATATAATATGTGTATTAGTATAAATAATCTCAAAAAAAAATAATTTTTAGACATTTTTAGGTTAGAATATCAACCTTATATTTTGGATTTAACCCTTAGTTAAACCCTCTTACCATGAAAACTTGGATTTTTTACTCTTTAGGGTTAATATATTTATTGTAAAATGTCAACCAAAACCCAAATGGGTAATTTATGATATATTTAATATTATTATAGTTATTTGGATAACTTTTATATTTTTATTAATTTTATATCATTTTATAAAATATTATTTATTTTAAAGTATCATTTATGTCAATTTTGATACTATTTTTTGTTTGTCTTTTTAAAAATATCATAACAACATTATATCTTGGAATAAACACTATTAATATATCACTAACATATCAAATTTATCAAATTATGTATTCTCTAAAAATTAAAAATAAATTATCATTATTAATTTAAATTTATTATATATCAAATGAATATTTATAATGACATTTATCTTCTTTATAACCCTATATTGAAAATTATTTTGTTACTAAAAATATGATTATGACATTTTTAACTTCACTTTAAATAAAATATAATAAAAGTCATATTCTTACCCAAGTGGCATAAAAAGGAAAAAAATTTGGAATAAATTTTATTTTGGCCTAAAATCACTCATACAATGAAATTAGGATAAGTTTTTGGGTAATTTTATAATGTTATAATATTATTTTCACCTTTAATTACTTGATTTACCCTTAACTATGGTAAATAAAAATTTACTAAAATTATAAATAATAATATCCAAAAAATAAATTGATCCTGTTAGAATATAAATATACTACTTATTAAAAAATTATATGTCTTCTTTTCAAAATTCAATTCACATAAATGGCTAAATTAATTTTACCGTTAATCCCGCAGACGTGGCGAAAAGTAGGTAAAAGAAAACGTTCAAAGGTTCAATAAGTTTTTATATCCAATTTCAATATAAAAATTATTTAAATGAAATAAATTGGATTAATATATGTATAATTGATCTATTTTTAATTTAAAAATAAATTTAAAATATAATAGTTATTTAGAAAAAATGGAGTTTTTTAACTATAATGCAGTATTTTTCACTATTCATCAAAAAATGAAACGTCTCGGAAAAATACCAAAAAATCACCCAAATCTAATTTTAAAATTCCAAATTCAAATAAGAATATTATTTTTTTGTATGAAATTTTTAAAAGTGTTAGAGATATATATTTAAAATAGGTTCTATATTAAAAGGCAGAAAAATTTCCATTTTTGAAAAATACTTCTTCTATGCGAAACAAATTGGATTTGTTTTTATATAATATCTAGAAACACATATTATGAATGTTAAAATTATATGAAATATATATAAATTTCATAATTTGGTCAATACTACTCAAAATCATTGATTTAATGACTAGGTTATATATTATAATTTTTATTTTAATGGTAAAACTTGGTCATGTGTATAACGCAAGCTATCGAAGAAAGATTCTCTTACATTTAACACAAGATAACTCTATATTTCATTAATTACAAGATATAGAATATATTAAATTCATTTAAAAAGAAATATATTGTAAATTTTTAGGGTGTTACATTCTTCCCATCTTAATTAAATTACATCCTCACAATTTAAACTTGATCTTGGTAATAAAGAGTTTGATATTTGAAAATATTATTATTAAAGAACCCACATTGTAAATAGGGTTAAAAACACATGTTCTTTATAAATATAAAATTGAAATTTTAATATCACCACAAAATTAGGCTTTCAAATAATAGAACATTAGTGGTAAGTAGAGATTTGTACATGGAGGAAAAATGTAAATATTTTTAGGGATTTATTGAGGTCATAAATCACAAACAAGTGAACGATCAATGTAAAATTGAGGGCCTCAAATCCATAAATCTATGAAAATTTAAAATACCATCAGTTCAAAAAGAAATTAAATTTTTTTTGTCTTTGGATCCTTTTTATAAAGTTAAATAATTATTTCACTCTATAAGAATATAAGGAAATATGATTACTTGATATGTTTCTATAAACACAATATTATCCTTTGGTTGTGTCTTTAACAATTTCTACTTCATTTCCTAACACAAGTTGTATCATAGGGTGAAGTAATACATTAACCTCTAAAATATTTTCCAAATATCAACTTAAACCATTTCATAAATGGTTAAATTTTCCAAAATGTACTTATCCTTAATCTTTTAGAAACATGAAGAAAATATTATTTTCCACATTACAAACATGTGAATTCCTTCCCTTTGTATTCTCTTGAATCATGTTATTAACTTGAATTACCATAAACTTTATTGAAAACATGTATTCTTCTTTGTTCCTTAAATAGAATATAGTTTATTGGATATACTTCTTAAATACAATAATGTTGTAAACTCAATCAAGGATGGCATGAACCACTTTTTTGACAAACCATTTATTAGTTCCAAGGTAGTTAGTACTATCGAATTTACTTTATCCAAATCTATCATCTCTTTATTCCAAAATTAATATAACATATTAAGGGTTATCTTTCCCCCAATTATATATTTTCCCAAAAGTTTAACTTACTACAGAGTCACTGTTCTTGGTACCATACAAACTCAAATCCATAATGAAAAAGTACTACAGTATTGTCATTATGTATCTTATGACTCTTATAACCAGGATATCATAACATAATTCTTGAATCCCAAAACACAAATACATTAACTATTACACTTCTAATGTAGTGATAGTATAATCATTACCTTGATCCCTTTGTTATTTTTGAGCTATATTTCCTTGATGTTTGGGACATTCATTTGCTTAGTGTCTCATCTTATTATAGTTAAAACATCGTACATTAGAAACATTTTTCTTATCCTTTAGATCCCAAGAAAGGGGGCCTTTCTCTCCTAACTTGTTCCCATTCCTTTTAATAAAGCACTAAGGTGATTATTTACACAATTATTACATGTGGGAAATACTTATTTACCTTATTAACTTTATCCATATTTTTTACAATCATCCTATTATTCTTGTTCTTCCCTTTAAATCCATAATACTTAGAGTAATCATTACATGTCCCTTTATTTCCTGATAACATTTCCTCATATGATGATAATGCTTGGTAGACTATTTCCCTTCAAAATATTGGCTTAAGACCATGAATGATATGATCCTTGTTACTCTTTGGATCATGTGAATTAGTGAGGTTCACATTCCTTATATTAGGAATCATTTCTAAATAATGGCATACACTAAATTAGGTTGTGAATCAAAATTCATAATTTTTAACTATAAAAACACTTAACATAAATTGAAAATTTATTCATATATAATATCATAATCATTAACATGGTTTATTTTTATACATATTTACTTTTAAATCCTTTATAAGGGTTTGTAAAGAAAATTTGAATTATCCTAAGCATATCCCAAGAGAATGTCAAACCAAGTGCGTAGTAAGGCCCATTATCATGTACCAGGTTATGCTGAGTTAGGCCTGATGCACCTTTTAGGAGTTGTTACTTCTAGGTACATTTGTGCAAGAACCACATCCACTTGAAGTATCCATATTGGGATGTATTTTTAGGAATAACCACATAATCTATACATTACCAAAATTCTAAGACATTCTTCTTTACATATCCTCAAATTCTATCTTAGGTTTATGTTCCCTAATCTATGTTTTCTAAATATATTTTCCAAGGTTTCTACTAAGCTCTCTCTTATACCAACTGTAATGACCCCAACCCCAGTGGACTAGAGTCAATACATTACTTTATTACATTGGAATAGATACAAGTTTTGAATCCCAAAGGACTAATCAGTTTAGCAGTCTCAGAAAATATATTACATACATGAACCTTGCATTAAAATTCAAAACATAAAACAAAATATATAAAATACTTTTATAACTTCATTATTCTCCTATATTAACCTTGTATATTAGTAATAATACACTTCTTGGCATCCTAGTAAAAATAAAACCTAAGAAAGTGGTGAGATCAGATGCTCAATAAGGGTAAGCGTACAATGGATTTTATCATGAATAAACAAACATAAACATTATGTAAAGGTGTGTAACTGAAATAAAATCCATTTAAACATAATCTTGAGAATAATTTTGTAATAATAAATCAAATAATTACATATAAATAATCACATAGATATTCTATTAATCGAATAATCATATGGAATATCAATAATTAATTTCATAATGAGGGAATGAATAATGTTGGACATCATAAATATACCGTTAAGTCTTAGGCTAAGAAGCCATACATAAATGGGTAAAAACTCAAACTAGTTCATCTCATGAAACCTAACGATTCATCGAGGGCCTATAGAGGGCCCCACCCATAACTTATTAACTCTAATGAATTCATAATATGAAAAGGGTGAAACATAACCAAAATAAACATTCAGATTAAAACTAGCATACAAAATGTTAATACATTAACCATAAACCATGAATGGTATCAAAATAGCACATCTATGTTCAAACATATCATAAACCCTTTGATGTACTATGGTAGATTTTATCATAAGAAATCAACCACAATTAAACCTAAAATCTAACAAAGTATTTTGTAATAGATGAAACCAATCTAATTAAATCATTAAAATTTCTTGAGAGAAATACCCCTTTTTATATAGAAATTATTTTAAAAAGGGGTAATTAATTTTAAAAGAAAATATTTTCAGTGAAAATAATATTTTAAGCTTGTAAAGGAAGTTTATCTCATGTCGTATAAGTTAAAAAAACATTCCTTTCATATTTTATCCAAAAGTTCATAAAGTACCTTGTTTGGAAAATGACAAAAATATTCCTTTCAAAACATTTTATAAAAAGTAAAACATAGGTAAAAATGACTTTAAAATTTTTTATAAGAATAGTAAGAATATTTTTATATAAATTTTTAAGACACATGTACATGGATGATAAATATGTCCTAGTAAATACTTATGCATAAAGAATCTCGGATAATAATAAGAATATGAAGTTAACCCTTACCTTTGGTCTGATTTCCTCTGAACATGTCTGAAACATCTGTATAATGGTTTTAAAAACATTATAAACTTATTCCAGAATCATAATATTGTTTATGATATAATATATTATTCATATATGACTTTATATTACCCATTTATTAACAGTAACATGTTAAAGAAACATTTCGGGTAATAACTGCTTTGTTTATCATACGTGTTTTGACCTGTTATTCTTGATCCTACTACTTAGATCATTATTTACTTACATAAAAATGTAAAACATGATTTATATATCATATATATTTGGTATATAAATATATATAAAATATAGATATATGAAATAGAATACACCATTCATGGAGACGGTAAGTTGTACGTATGTGTGAATGTTGTTTCTGTTTTCTTATTGTACTGAATGGAATAAGGTAAATGATATATATATATATATATTAAATTAGAATTATTATGTCATATATTTTATATTTATTAATTATATAAATTTTTATAACCATTCTTTAACGGTTAACGTGGAAGATGAATCTCATCGCATCGTGGAGAGGGTAGGTTGTACATACGCAAGAGCGACGATATCATTCCGTTAATGGTAAAAGGATAATAAATTAGATGGTATATTAATTATAAAAAATGAATATAATGTTATATTTATTATTTACATCTATTATATCCATCATTATACCCATCAAAAAAATGTTTTGATGAAAAACATATTACACCATGGCGTGGAGAAAGTAGGTCGTACGTACACACGCGTGGTGATTTCATTTTTAATAGGATAGATAAAAGGGGGAATATGATTGTTAAATAATAATAATAAAATATCAGAAAATATTAGATACTTAAGTTAATAATTTTAATGTAAACAACATAAAAAGAGTAATTATAAGAAGAAATAACCATGAAGGATTTGGTAAAGATGATTACCTCTTCTTTAGTGAACCTACTTTTGATATCCTCGTAGGGACACTAGGGTTTGTATTTTTGGAAGACCAGAACATCTAGGGCATCTATATTTATTTTGGGAGAAGAAATTGGTAGGGTTTGGTCAAGATAGAAGTCTCAAAGTGGTTTTATGGTGTGAGGGAAGAGGTTCTTTTTTATAAGAGAGGGGAGGGTCACTCTTAGAATCCTTTAAAATATTAAATTAACATAAATTGATTTTCGATTTCAAATAGCTCAAAAGTGAGTTATTTAGAATATAAGATTAGTTAGGTTTGAACTAATCTCACTGAATGATTTTTAGACATGTTTAGGTCACAATATTAATCTTATCGTTTGGATTTAACCCTTAGTTAAACCCTTTAACTCTTACCATGACAACTTGGATATGTTAAACTTTAGGGTTAATATAGTTACTATAAAATTCCAAAAAAAAACACAAAATTGATCATTGATGAAATATTTAACCTTATTCTTGTTATTGGGAAAAATTTTATATTTTTATGAATTTTATATCATTTAATAAAATATAATTTATTTTAAAGTATCATTTATATCAATTTGGATACTATTCATTATTTTTCTTTTTAAAAATATAATAAAATGTGATATTGTAAAATAAACACTTCTAATATATCAATAACATATAAATTTTATCTATAAAATTAGTGTATGTCATTAACTAGGTCAAATTATATTTATTTTATTATTTTTAATAGCATTTATTTGATATTTATATTATTTAAACAATTATTGTATCATCATTACGAAAGTATTTAATTAAATTATTTATTCTCTAAAAATTAAAAATAAATTTTCATGATGAATATAAATTTATTATATTACAAATTAATATTTACAGTCTAATTTATCTTCTATATAACCCTATATTAAAAATGATTTAGTTATTAAAAATATGAGTATGACATTTTTAACTTATCTTTAAATAAAATATAATAAATGACATATTCTTACCCAAGTAGCATAAAAAGGTTATAATTTATTCCTAAGGTTTATTTTGGTCCAAAATAACTCATAAAATTAAATTATTACAAGTTTAAGAGTAATTTTAAAATGTTGTAATATTATTTTTACCTTTAATTACTGATTTACCCTTAACCTTGGTAAATAAAAATTTACTAAAATTAATTTTCATAATATCCAAAAAATAATAATTAGATCCTGTTAGACTCTAAATATCATACTGATTACAATTGTGTGTATATTTTTTTCAAATTCAATACACATAAGTTCCTAAATTAAGTTTACCGCTAATCCCACAGACGTGGTGAGAAAGCGGGTAAAAGAAAACATTCTATAGTTCAATAATCTTTTATATAAAATTTCAAAATAAAAATTATTTCAATAACCTAAATTGGATTAATATATGTATAATTGATCTATTTTGACTTTAAAAATAAATTTAAATAATTATTATTATTTAGATGAAAAAGGATTTTTTAAGTACAATGCAGTATTTTTCACTATTCATCAAAAAATGAAACTTCTTAGAAAAATAACAAAAATTCACACTAAGCTATTTTTGATAATATTAATTAAAATAAGAATATTATTTTGTCATATAAAAATTCTAAAAGTTTTAAAAACATTATTTAAAATGTGTTCTCCATTAAAAGGTGTTAAAATTACCATTTTTTAAAAATACATCTTTTATGTGAAAAAATTGGATTTTTTCTTATATCATGTCTATAAAACACATAATATGAATGTTAAAATTATAAGTAATATATATAAATTTCATAATTTGATTAATAATATACATAACCACTAATTTAATGGCTATGGTATATCTTATAATAATATTTTAATAATATGTTGTTGTTTGGTAAAACTTGATCTTGCATATAACGCAAGATATTGAAGAAAATTTCTCTTGTGTATAACACAAGATAACTTAGTATTTCATGCATTACAAAATATATAATATATTAAATTTGTTTTAAAATAAAAAAAATTCTAAATTCTTGGGGTGTTACATATTTTTTCACCTATCTCTATGTTCATTATTCCCAAAAATGTTTTCCTTTATTATTTTTAAATATAAAATATGTGTTTAATCATTAGACCGTAGTATTTTAAATTACCCATTTTCCAAGATAAAATTCACTAACTATTTTTATGATTGGGTTTTTTTCAAATGTATTTCAAAATATTCAAAATGTTTTCCATCCATTCAAAATCAAATGTTTTATCTTCCGCTCAAAAATAATTTTTGATAACCTTTATGTCTTTTCAAAGATCTATTATTGTTGGTTCTTTTTAAAAGTAAAAGTTTTCAAAATATTTTCATTTCACCTTTTTGAAAGCTTTGTTTCATTTTCAAGGCTCCATTATTGAAGATTATTTTTATAAGTAAAGTTTTCAAATTGTTTTCACTTTACCTTTTTGAAAAAATTATGTATTTTTTAAATATCCACTATTTATGGTTCCTTTAAAAATTAAATTTTTAAAAAACATTCACTTCACCTTTTCAAGAATGACTTTTAAAATTGAATTTAACACCCTCTTTTATGCCAATGATAAAAATGTTTTCTAAAAACTATTTTACAATTTCACTACCATTCTCATCTTTATCCCTAATGGATATTTTTCCTTAAAAGTTATTTTTCAAGTATCACCCTATAAATGTTATTATTAAATACTATTTTTGAGTCATTTTATTATTTTTATCATAAAATTACATTCTTGAGGTCAATTTTTGGTGATACCAACTAAAAATATCAGGAAACCCATTTCCTTGGGGTCTTTATGATGTATTTAATGATTGTTTTCAATTAGTACAAATAAGTATGGATGATTAATGGGTGGGGTCCTTTATATCCCCCCAATGAAATGGTTATGTTTTTTATATCTCATAATATAATAATTTTGTGTGTGTCCATTATTACGTTATTCATTGTTTATAAGGTTGTGCATAGAAATGATCATGTTATGCTTTGTGAATAAGGTTGTGTATGGAAATGATCATATTTTCATAATAACATGATTATACAATAAAATGTCCAAATATATATTTTTTTACATGATTATATTGTATAGGATTTTGTATATCTTTTTTCATAGGCTTGTGGATATACATGATCATTTATAGCTTTGTTCATGTGATGGTGTGTGTAAATGATCACATATAGCTTTGTTCACATGATTGTGTGTGGAAATGATCTTGTATATATTTTTTCACATTATTGTGCATGTAAATGACCACATATAACTTTTCTCACATGATCATGTATGGAAATGAATGTGTATAGATTTTAATACAAAATTGTTCAGGTACATGATCATATATAGCTTTATTCACAATATTGTGTGTGGATATGATCCTACTTTTATTTGTTCGTAATGTCATGTTTTAATGTACTTATTCCAAATTTCTATATCATATGCCTATGATTATGATCCTAGATTACTAAACAACTCCTACTTATAAATTTTCAAATCAACATCCAATTTTCCCTTGAAATGTGATCCACTGACCATAACTTTGAGGGTATGTTTCCTCCAATTTCCTCTTCCTTTCCAAAATCATCTAATCATCCATATGTTATGAAATATTACTGGTTGATACTTTTTTCCTAATAGTATAACATGTTTGTATTGTCATATTTTTTCCCCATGAATATTTGTTGAATTATAACTCTTTAAAATTTAAGTTTAATGTGTTTAGATTTCAATTGGGGAAGACTATCATTGAAATAAATCAATGGTCTTTGAATCATGGGATTAATTCTACTTCTCTTACAAACGACTGGGACACTCAATTTATTTGTGCCAACATGATCCCAAGAATAAAAATGTAGATTTAATTTATTATCCTGATTACCAAATTATTATTCTTATAAAGGGTAGTAGAAAAGGTCAAGGAAATAAGGGCCAGCACCCCCTTTCGGTGAAATCATGAAAAAATAGGCCTAGTTAAGTGATAATGATTAAGTGTCAAGGGGTATTGAGGGGATGAGTGATATGTGACCTTAAAACCTAAGAACTAACAACCCCACACCTCCCACTCATACAAAATTAGTGTGGCCTGGTGAAGACACATCCTCTGAGGAGAGGTTACAAGAGGAAAATGAGGAAGGTATCGCAAACTGCATGACCCATGTAAGATTACAGAAAAATTAATGTAGCCTCTCATTTAATAATTATGGGTTGGTGGTTTATTATATTGCAACCTATGATGTAAGAAAGGGTGAATTCTACCAATAGGATGAGTCCAAATAAGGCCACTCTAAATCTAAAAGTGATCAATCATTTTGAAGGTATTGAAGGAAAATGCTTTGATTATGACCATAGAGAATGGAAAATGCTGACACATAAGGAAAAATGAAATTCTTTGATACTGTAAAACCTCAAAATCCCAACACTAGATGAGATCTAAACTGTTATACAGGGCTCCACTGAATCTAGGTTAGGTGGTTATATCTCCAACCCATCCTCAGCATACTATGAATATAAAACTTAGGCTAAAAAACTACACAACCTAAGGAGGAGTAAAGGGAAGAAGGATATATAATACTCATGGATATTTATAGTGAATAAGGGGAAGAGAACAAAATTTACTAAATACCTAGGGTTTCCCACTTAACCCCTTAAAAATGGTTTACTCTTAAAATACCAAAAAATTATTTTGGAGTGAAGAAGTTTAGGTCCAGAAAAGTACCAGAATGTGTAGAAATTGAATTTGGATAGGATAGAAATGTGTTTATTCTATCTCAAGTAGAAAATAAAATAAATTAGTATGAAGATATAGTGGAACAAAATTATATTTAGAGCTTTGATGGTAACTAATCTGATAAAAATAAAGACTCATTCTAAATTTAGAAAGGTTCGTTGGTTACGGGAGATCCTGACAATATTTCGAAACTATATCAATCTAAGGTCAACTAGGGGCATGACTTAATGTCTCAAAAACCAAATCCTACTAATGGTGTGATGAATAATGTTTTAAATTATGAAGAAAAAAATAAAAATTTCTAAGACCTCATTCTAAACTCTAAGAGATTCTTGTAGAGGATTTCTCTATCAATGGTTCATATGAGGATGCCAACAAAATGTTTGAGAGTGATTTTAGTTATTCTCGATGAAGAGAAAGATTATTAGATCCAAAAATAGGATCGAATTTTGAAATGAGGATTAAATGAGAAGAAAATAGATATGGAGGAGTATATTTAGACTTGGGAAAAGATGACCTATCACTTTTAGGATCTCATTAATAATGAACCATATATGAAGGTGACCTCAATTGAATTGATATTTTATAGGTTTAATGATTACAATACTCTTAAAATTTTCTAGAATGGCCTTGTGATATCTTATGAATTTTGATGTTATATCTTTCCTAAATTTTGTGAGGGTTACCAATTTTCCCAAAAAATTGATCAATGAAATAAAATATTTTAATTGTTATTAAATAAGATATTTCTCCCCTAATCATGATTTCCCATATTCTTATTATCTAACCCTTAATGACATGTTGATGATTTTTTTCCTTATTGAGTGTTCGAGCTCACTCCTTTCTCATGTTTCTATTCCATAGGTTATAAAGATTATTATAAAATATGATAAGTCTACAAGGGAGTGTATTTTGGTTTAATTATGTATAAATGTTCACAATGTTTTTCAAAATAATTGTGTGTTTAAATGGTTCCCAAAGACACTAAAAATTCTGTTCTTGGGATTGTGAAATATAATGATTAACTTATAGAAATGATATAAAATAAATATATTTTTGGATTTGGTAAGTATATTTGGTATCAAAGTAGGTTTTAGTTATTTTATGGATTATATTAGATTTTTTTTGGATTATTATGAGATAACTTTAGTGAAACCCATAATGATACAACTAAGGTATAATTCTAAGTATATGATAATAACCTGAAGTTTTGGTAAATTTGAGATTGTTTAGTTTCTTATAAATTATATTCCTATATATTTATTAGTAAGTTTATGTAGTTTTGGAGTAGATTCACCTTGGGTTAATCACTTTAAATAATTTTAGTTAGGTATCAACTCAATTTTCACTCTAGTGCGTGAAGAGTTGGCATAATACTTCACACCAAGCTTGACACTTCTGGGGGATATGCTTTGGTTTATCACATTCTCTTATAAACCAATATAAACGATTTAAATATATTTAAATTGAAATATGATTTAGGTTAGATATAATAATAGAAAAAATGACTATATAAAACCTAGGTTAAATTAAAGGAGTGATAGGTTGGTCCACTTATAGCATAGTTGCACCAAAATTATCATAGGTTGAAATGAAGGTATCATTGGAGAAGATATATTAGGATTGTGTTTTTATATTAATATGATAATTTAATATGATTTGATTAGACATTATCATAAACCTTTTAGTTATATTATTAAGATGGAAATAGGATCAGGATAATGAAACTATAAACGGTATGTCCCCAATAACTCCAAAGAAGAATATTTGGGATAAATATTTTTCTATTATTACCATGGATAATGAGGTGGATATATCAGTAGAAGACATATCTTGAGTTTCTTATGGATCCCTTTTCTTCTTCCTTTAGTAGATGATAATTAAAATTGTGAGGATGTAATTTATTTAAGGTGTAGAATGTAACAATTTGATATTTTGGAATATATTTTCTCTAAATTAATACTATGTTTGACAACTTATTCCACATGAAAAATCAAACAAAAATGAGCCAAAAACTACTTATTAATAAGAAAATTTAATAATAATAAAATCTATAGTAAATAAAAATGATTTTAATAAATTATAAAATGCATACAAAATATGATTAGGGTCACTTAAAGTTTAAAAAACACATTTTTCAATAAAATTAATTTCTATATATATATATATATATATATTGAATTTTCATTCAAAGTGAAGATTTTTAAATTTTATAATTTTAATTTTAAATAATTAACTTCATTTTATAATCCCAAGTAACAAAATTATCTTAGAGTGAATTTTTTATATTTTTCTAAAATAATTGATTATTAGGTAAATAGTAAAAAAATATTGATTTTGTTAATACCATCACTTTTATGACATTATCGTATTACAAGAATGTATTAAAAGTCATTGAAACTGTTTTTTATAAAAATTTATATTTATAAATTAAAATAAACCACATAAAAAATACTATATTGAATTTATAAAATTTATGTTTAACGTGTTGTAAGTATAAGTAAATTTTACTCAAAAAACTATTTTTATTCACTTGTATTAAAAAATTGTATTCATCACTTTTAGAAATTAAATATAAAAAAATGGATTTCATATTTTAGATCAAAATTTTTATAAGTTATAATAATTTAAATTTCATTTTTAGGTGTAAAATTATGTTTACTAAGATTAAAGTTAATGACCATGATAATGGTAAAATAGTTATTTTCAAAGGATTGTTTTATTATCATTGTATAATTTTTATCTAAGAAATAAATTAATATATTATAAATAGTGACTATAATATAATTTTTAAACATATATAAAATTAAATTAACACTCATTAAATTGGTTATAAATAATAAATATGATTAAGAATACTTAATAGTAAAAATAACATTTTTCTAAAAAATAATTTTTTTATATATTATATTTTTTTACTTGTAAATTTTATATTATATAGAAATTTTATTAGACTATATGAATTATTTATTTAGTTTTATAAAATAAAAATTTTATGAGAATTTTTACCATATATTTTTAATAAAATATGAACTATTAGTGTAAAAACTAGTTACCAAGGCAAAAACCAATACAGTAAAATGTAAAAATCTAGTGGTAAAAAGATTTAAAAAATTTTAAAACATGTGGAAAATGGGTGTTAGAGGATTTATAGAACTTATATCACCCAAAACTCTATTATTTTAATATTTTTCAACCATTACCCTTGAATAGTTTCATTACATTTTGAAAAATAATGGTAGTTCACAAAAGTGTCGTTCTTTTCACTTATAGAAAGGGATCACTTACACCCTCACAAAGTTACACATAGCCTTCAAAATTTATTAAAAACCATTCCCAGTTTTCTTTTCCTATAATTACCTTCCACATAATAAATCCCTTGGTGACCATAAGTTATCCAAATCCCTTCATTTATAAGGATACATTCAAGGGAAAATTCAAGGTCATAAAGTGAGTATTACTTAATCTTTATCCCTTTACCTTTAATATTTATCTTCTGTAACTATAAAAACAATAGTAATATAAAGGCCTAATTATGATTATTATAATGAAGTGATATTATATTAATGTAAAAACCATTATTTATTCCTTCCCATCCACTTAGAGAAACAAAGGAATGTCAATCATGTGCTTATGCGGACTACCTCCTCTACGAAGCGTTGTCTTTCATTTTTCACCACTTCCTCTCTTCATTGGTTATAATGATGGAATTGAATAATAAATTTGAAATATATAATATCATTTTTATTATTATGAGACAAATTATAATTCACCTTCATTCCATCTCATTCATTGGGAAATGAAAATATTAATCATGTGTTGTGCGAACTGCCACCTCCAAAAAATAACATTTTTAATTTTTCATCAAGATTTTCAATGTTTATTAAAAACTATTAAAATATGATTAAAAACATAAAAATATATAAATAATATCATTATTATTATGTCATAATTATATTATACCCTTTATTAACCATACTCATCCATCAAGTTACAATGTGTTTTTGTTTGGTTCGGTTTAACCACTTACATGAATGATGCTATAAAACTATACCATGGATGACTACGGGAACTTAAATAAAAATATTTTTATAATTTATTATAAAAATAATTCTTATTTTATGGTTCATTAATTCTTATATTAAATATTTAAATTATTATTAAAATACCATCTTCGATCGCTAAAATTTCTAAAATAAACCGACACAGACTCTATTTTAATGAAACATCACTAGGACCAAAATGGAATGAGATAAAAGATTTATAAATTCATATAATTTATCTATTTTTTTACCTTAAATTATCTATGAATTATGTAATTAGTATCAAATAATGGGTATAAATATTGAAATTATAAATTATATGTGAAACAATTAGAATTACTAACATCTGATGATGAAAACAAACCATAAATAATTAGTAAATGTATAATAAATTATTATAATTAAAGAGTATAAAAGGTTATATATATGAATATGTTTATGAAATAAATAATTAATATTTTTTTATACATGATAATAGAGTGCGTTCTACTAATCATGAATACATGCTAAGGGTTTCTTTTTCTCATTTTGACATCCTTGAGACATGTTTGATATTATGCACTATCATTTATTTTATATGGTGTATTCACTCCCATATTTCCCTCAAGTATAATTAATCTCTTTTATTTTTTGATATTTTATTGTCCATTTCATTTTAATCCCCGAATTCCTACATTATAGTTACCATAAGTGTTTTTCAAAACTTAGTTCTTGTTTATTGAGTTAAGATTGTTCTTCTTGAACTTATTTCATATAATTTGGACACATTCTACTCTATGATTTTACTATGTGCTATTTTCTATTTTTTTATATGAATTTACATTTTTACCACATAAACCAATTTCTAAATTTCTACTTATTAATGAATAATGATAAGCATATGGGATTTGGTTAACTCAAATTTCCTTTTGTTGAGTTAAAATTTGATACCTTAAGCATCAGCCTTCTAAGTATGATAAATTATTCCATTTAATATTTCATATGATATCTCCACTTTTCTCTATGTGTAAAATTAATTTATTATCTTTTTTTCTCAATGTTTTTTTTCACATAAAATTTTAATGTTTTTAAGAAAAAAATCACATCTCCTTTGAAGATAGTTTTCATCTATCTCCATGATTTTTTTCCCAAAAATATTTATCCTTTATTATTTTGAAATTAAAATATTTTTTTAATCATTTGAGCTTACTAATTTCTATTAAAAAATTTCAAAGGGTAATTTTACAACCTCATTTTATGATGTGGGGTTTCAAAAAAAATGTATTTAAAAATACTCAAAAGGTTTTCAATCCATTAAAAATAAAATATTTTATATTCCATTCCACATTACTTTTTTAAAACCATAATGTCTTTTAAAAACTATAGTATTGAATATTATTTTAAAATGTATAATTTTTCAATATGTTTTCACTTCACCTTTTTAAAACCTTTTTCATTTTCAAGGATCTATTATTTAAGATTCCTTTGCAATTAAAATTTCTCAAAGTGTTTTAACTTCACCTTTTTAAAGCCTTTATATATTTTTCAAAGATCCACAATTGAAAATTACTTTTAAAATTAAATAATTTTAAAAAAAATCACATCACATTTTTGAGAAATAATTTTCAAAGTGACTATAAACTTTTATTTTTCCCTAAATATAAAATTTTTTTAGAAATATATTTTATGTTTTCACTACTGTTTTCCTCTATCATCATAGGAAATTCTTCCTTAAAAGTTACTTATCATATATAACCCTCTAAAATTTCTTATAAAATACACTTTTAGGGTTATTTAATTTTGGGTATAAATCATTTGTATTCTTGAGGTTAATTTTGGTTATACCATATGGAAATATTATGAAATCCATTTTTTCATTCCATGGATTCTTTATAATGTGTTTAATGATTGTTTTTAAGTGGCATGCATAGGTATAGATGATTAATGTGTGGGGTATTATATACCCCTTCAATACACTTATTATGTTTTTATATCTCATGAGAGATGAATTTTTTTGACATGATCATGTTATGCTTTGTTCATAAGGTTTTTTATGGATATGGTTATGTTATCCTTTGTTTACAAGGTTGTGCAGGGACATGATCTTATTTTCTTTGTTCATATGATTATGGGTGGACATGATTGCATATTGATTTTTTAACATGAATGTGTGTGTAAATGATCATGTATATTTTTTCGTGATTATGTATTAACATGATAATGTATAGCTTTATTTAGGTGATTATGCATGGTCATTATCCCATATTGCTTTATTCACATGATGTCATGTGGACATGATCATGTATAACCTTTTTCACATGATTGTGCATAGAAATTATTGTGTATATCTTTTTTCACATGGTTTTTTATGGACATGATCATTTATAACATTTTTCACATGATTTTGCATGGAAATGATCTTATATATCTTTTTCCATAATATTTTTTATAGACTTTATCACGTATATATTTTTTCACAATATTGTGTGTTGACATGATCACATTTTTCTTTGTTCATAATTTCAAGTTTTACTATACTTATTTCACATTTCTATGTCATGTTCCTATGAATATTCTCCATCATTCATGTTTATTATCTCAGACACTTATGTAATAGTATATGTTTATTCATTTGAAATTTCATTTCCTTATATCATGACTTATAGAGAACTTTAATTGTTCCATTTTCTTTTAATAAGTTATGTCTCCCCTACTCATTTATTCTCATGTGCTTATGATCTAACCCTTGACGAAATTTTTATGATTTTTCTCTAAACTCCCATTTGTTATCACACTTATCTTATGTTTCAATTACCAAGGTTGTGAAGATGAGTATAACCTATGAGAAGTCTGGAAGGGGGTCTAGTATGGTTTGATTACAGAGAAATTTTACAAGTTTTGTAAAATAATTTTCCTAGGTAACTGATCCTCAAAGACACTAAACCTTACATTCTTGATATTGTGATATTATCATGACATGTAAAGATCAAACTTATGGAAATTATGTAAAATAAAGATATGTTTTTTCTTGGGTTTCCACATTTATCCTCAGACCAGAAGTATTAAAAATACTCAAATTTTAATAAAATTCTAACACTATCTCAAAATTATTATGAAAACTCAATAAAGTCTTATGAAATATAAAAATTTCTATGAAATATTCCAAGATTCTTACAAAATATCAAATTCTTATGAAAACTTCATGAATAAGTCATTTTTCTAACTCAAGATAGAAAATATTACAAAATGCAATGTGGCTCTCAGGCTTTTTCATTTCAACATCCTAAACTATAGAATTACATAATTCATTAAATAATCCCAAAACCTATTGAATTAAATTAAGATATTATTTAATCATCTCAAAAAAATTCTATATAGATTCCACTGATTATAAAATATATTTGATAACAAATACAATCATTCAACAATTAAATAGGTATTAGTAATATGAAGTTATTTTTTATGGTTCAAATAAGATGAAACTTCATGAGTAGAACTATATGAACCACATCATATAGATAATCATAGTAGTTGTTTCCATAAATATATTGATTCATTATACTAATGGTGAGTTCTTCATGGTCTAAATGGATCACAATAGTCATATGCGCATTTTCTACCATAGAGATGTCAGCATGAGGTAGAGGTGGTGGAAAGAGTCCCCATTATATTATGAATTAGAAATAGTCTACAATATGAGAAATGGAAATGTAATTGATGATTAATTTTTCATTAAATATAATTCTTAGATGGTGTAGCATGTATCTATGCTTCTATCCAAAGATTAGTTGGTTTTAGTAGAAGAGGAAGACATGTATTACCTTTAATCAATGTTGGTGGACCCAAAACATATGTACCAAGTTATGAATGCTTATCTTTGATACAGTAATTATGATATCTTTTAAAATAGATATTTTAAATTTATGAATCTATTTTATTTTCTAAATCTGTGGATCATATCATTCTCTTCCATGGGATGAAAGAGATTCAAGTTAGGCTGTGTGAGAAGGTGGCGAGGGAGTTTAACAACTCCCCTTGGTGGTATATCCTATAATTATAAACATGTACTAGGATAGAAAAAATAATTATTATTCTCAAAGAATAAGTAGGGGTAATATAGATTTCATGTCCTTATATCTCACCTTCTAATGAGTGAAGGTAGAGCACCAGGTTCTAGCTAGATTGTGATTACCTCTTGATGTTCCACTATGGAAGTGGGATGGGATTTAGATGGAATTTGTGACAAGAGTTTCATGACCAATAAAGTTTTATAATGATTCTTGGGTGATTGTTTACTTACTTACCAATCGATCCCACTTCATCCATATTTAGAAGAAGTGGTTGATGGATATCTTGGGTTGTTTTCAAATGGATTATATTGTATGGTTTCATGGAGTACCATGAATTATTGTATTAGGATGAGATTATTAATTCATGTTCTAGTTATGGAAATTATTGTAAGATGTATTTGGAAAAAAGTTTATATTGTGAAAAACATTATATCCCTTGATATATGTCCAATCTAGGAAGAGCATTTATGGGCTTAAGGACATATTTCATGCTTGCGTTCTTAATTTCAATAATATTTTAGATGGTTAGCTACATTTTTTAGAATTTAGTTATAAGAAAAACTACCAATCCAATATCGAAATGACACATTTCAAGGACCAGTATAGACGACCCTATAGGTTTCCCTTTTATTAAATAGATATTGGAAAGTCATCACTTATGGGGCCAATACTGGCATGGTTGATGATAAATATGGTGTAGGTGATCCAAGTGTAGATAAGAAAAACTCAAATCCCTATAAAGTTATATATATAGTCTGATATTAAATCACTATAGTGTTAAATGAGGTATTTTGTGTGTTTCTAAAGGTCTCTCCATGAAATATTTTGAGGTTAGGGGAGAAATATCTCTCTGAGGCTCATCATACCTTACAAGATCCTGCACATGGTATGAAAAATTTATTATTTCCTGGTTTTACCCATACAACCAAACTATATAAAAAAACATCATCAATTAATTACAATTGAGTAGGTGTGTTCATGAAATATCACACATTATAGATTGGGGATAGTTTGACATTGAGGAATAAAACACCACTTTAGAGTTTTTAATAGTTATTGGGGAATGGTAGGATATGTACCTTTGGGGTTTTATGATACCATTTCTATGTATTATGTGATAGTATGAGAATCTTAATAAGAGCTTATAGGAGTGTGAGAACTATATGTGATCTCATTACTCTCACCTCTTTGAGTGAGTTTTTCTTCTAGTGATGATAATACTTGAAGGTGAGAGGTTGTATCAACCAGAAAAAATTATGGATCCTTTAAATATTTTTTATAATATTTTAGAAAGTGGTCATGAAATTGAATTGTTTGTTTTTTCATCATGGGAGAGAGAATATATTTTTAATAATTTTAAATTCATTATTTTTAGTCTATTCACATGAGAATGAGTTTAATCATCAATATCTCCTAAATTGATCCCTATATATAAAATCCATCTGCATAGTTTGACATCGTATGGGTGTTTTTACCTAGGATAAGTTTAATTTATATTTATGTTTCAGGCCTTAGACCTAGAAATTTCGGGTCATTAATAAAAATACATTTTTAATCCAATTATCCTATAAAAATTTGTCTCAAACTTCTCAAATTATAGTTACTCCCCACTTGTAACATAAAAACTATATAAGAGAGAGATTATAGATTGGGATATAATTTGTTGAGGAATTAATATCTGATCTTGGAGAAATTATAGATCATAAGACATAAGTGACAGAATTATAAGATTGGGATTTAATCTTGTTTGTTTACTCATTATTCATTTTTTATACTTATTATTTATTTTTTATTCATTCTTGATATGTATATCATCATGAATTTGTTCTGTTAATTATTATTTTTATTATTTTTATTTCCATATTCTTATTTTTTTGATGATAAACAGAGGATAATGTTTGTTGATTAAATATTGGGTTGGATAGAATAACCATACACCACCCATATCCCTCTCCTCAAGACACATTCTAGATATAACACTAGACTACTAACTATCTCTGGATGAAATTTCATACAGTGGGCTACTATACTTCCCGACTACTACACATCCCTCATCTCCCACTCTTCTACCCACTTTTCTCCTCCTCCCTCACTAACAGATGAATCACCAATGGACCTCATGGAAGATAATTGTTCTAATAAATGTGTCCCCAATTGGAAAAATTCATGTTTTTTGATGTGTAAGGTGGAGATAGTTGTGTTAGGGAGAGACAACATTAATGGTGGCATGACAATGATGGGATAGTTAGTGGTAGTGTGATTATGAAAATGAAATATGATTAGATGAATAACATTGTTGGTATTAAGATTTTCCATAGAGGATAATGATAATGATCGATGAAAATAACTATCAATAGGTGATGGATCTAGCATATGGGGAGGAATGTGTTTTGATAAAGGAGGGTATGATTAGGGTTTTCATCCCAACCATTTGTTCTTCTATGATTATATGAACATATTACCGCTATGTGGTGGGGGTATAAGTGAATAAATTATGAGTTGAACTCTAATGGTGAGCCATAATAGTTGGGAACCATGAAATGTCAACCCATGTTTTCACGGTAGCACCACCACAGCTTGAGTAATAAATTGTAGAAGTGAGTTAGGTGCGCCAGCTTGACCAGGTTTAGTGGTTCGTGGTCCTATAAGTAAAATAACCTCCCTCTAGGTCATCATAAGGGGAATTAATTCCATTCCCCAAGATATACCCCCTCTATGTGGCCTAATATTCAAGTAAGGATGGGTATTATGGTAGTAATATAGTTTCTAACTCACTAGATTTGGCCCCAGGTGGGGCGCACATGGAACTATGCACCCTCACCCCATGCCCACATTTGGTCAGTACACACTCATCGGGGGTGTGTTTTCCCCAACTTTATAGAATTATATATCATATCCCAAAGTCTACCACGTGTCCTGATATAAAATATTTTAGGTTCTTTTCATTTTTTTACCAAGTGTCGGAATTGGATAAGTAAATAGTCTATTCTGAGAGTTTTTTCATATAGAATGTGCTGGTGTTATCCTATTTTCCACTAATGTCCATTTATTATATAGTTTAGGTGGATTGGGTTCCTTATCTCCATAGGGTAGGTGATTGGGTTTAGTAAATGTGATTAGTGTGTATACATATAAGTTCCCAATTAGGATGATTGTATCACTAAGAAGGGGAGGGGTGAATCAGTGATACTTTTTTTATGTTTCCTTGAAACAAACTTTATATACTATTAAATATTCAATTACCTTTTGAAAATAATTCAACCACACATCCAAAGGAAAAAAAGTACTTAAAAAGTTCACTATTGATTAAGAATATCTACATCCTTGGTATGGTTTGGAAATGATCTAGTACCATACAATCCACTAGAAAATAATCCTTGGATTACAATTAGTAGGATATTCCCTTTCACTCGTGTAGTACTTTAAAGGAAATTAAAAAGTAAATGTGCACCCTCTTAGCACAAATAGACTAATACAAAGTTTGTGTAACAACTCATGTTACCTTTACTTATTTTTAATTAAACAAATGTATTCAATTGAAAAAAAATCTTCAATTTCTTACCCTGGAGAATGTAAGAACTTCCTAGACTTTTTTATGAAAAAACATAGTCAGATTTTCCTGGGTATGATTTTTCCAGTCTAATTCATCTGAGTATGATTCATCCCATTATAATTATTACAATCTTATTTTCTTCTTAGAATACAATATAAATGAATTGGAACCACTTTAATTCTTGATCCTGTTAAACTCAATATGATTCTTCCTATGTCTAAGAACCCAAATATGGAAATCATAAAGTTGATTAATCCAACCTGATACTATGATCATCATAATATATTGATAATACAAATACGGTAATTAGATGAATACTATAATCACTGAGTATGATGATCAGCTGAATGTAATGTTGTGATCTTGTCTCTTCTCTTTCACTTCTCCATCAAAATCTTCTTCAACAAAAGCTAATACAGAAACTTATTCTTCTCTCTAAAAACTTGGAGCCTCTCTATCATGAATAGTACATTGGTCATTATAAAATTAAAGTGTACATTTCACCTTTTATAGGTGACCCAAATGATGCTTCAGCGGGAATCCAAAAATATTTCCCGCTCACACAAATTCACCTAAATTTCAATTTCCCCTAAAATCTCATGAATTCATTTTGACTTCTTCAACTCTTCTTGAAGCTTCTCAATTCTTATTCAAAATTTATATATTCTTCTATAGACTTTCATTTCAATCATCGATAGTATTTCAATTGCTGAGTCCAATTTTCTCAAATCAATTTATTCAAGACAATACTCTATACCATTTGAATATAAGTTTATAAAGAAAGAAAAAATATTATTTGAGAATCAATCTATAAAATTCTAGGTTTTTCTTGAGGTGCGGACCTTTCCTTTTGGGTTAAATGTGTTTACTTACATATTTTTTCTTAGAACCTAAGCCTTTTTGTGGGTCGGTTGGGTTGTTTTCGAGAAAGAAGGGGGGAAATTGGTTGTACCCTGGCTGTAGGCCAGGTACACATCATGTACTTAAAGTACACATTTTATACTCCTAATTCACAACATGTAGTGGCAGTTCATGATGTGTATGGTTTTTTATTTAGAAAAATAAAATAGTGAAGTACACATCGTGTACTTGACTTTTGGGTTTTTTTAAATTATAGGCAGTAGCCTCTTATTTTTTATGGAAAGAACTCTTCTCTCTTGTTTTTGAGAGCCTAAACCCCTCTAATATGGGTTTTTAGATCTAGAAGTCATCCAGACTCTGATTCAAGCATGGTTTGTCTCATTAGAACTGTATCAATAATAAATCGACTCCTTTTTAGTCATTCTTGATTCTTAGGAACAACGACTGCGCTATTTAGATTTAGGATTGTATGCCCTAATATTCGATTATTCATCCATTCTTCATATTTCTTCCAAACTAGGAAGAATCGAGACTTGACACTGTATGAGATGTCTACTACCAAGATGAGTTAGGTGGTCTATACTTTCTTCCATATTTTCTAGTGCTTTACGGGTATTCGATCAATATATTGTTCATCAGACTTTCTATTGTGGACCTGTTTTTGAGTGAGCTACTTGTCGTAGGCTTAGTAGGAACTAGTGATGATGCATGTTGGTTCTGTTGTGGTGTGTTGTTACTCTTTACTCATTTCAAGGTCACCCATGGGGTGTGCCTTTTGGATTTAACATGTTTATACCTATTTAAACTGTCTAAGGGGTGTGTGCATGTGCTTTCCAAGATAGAGGAATCCTATTAATGCCTTAATGAGTTGAATAGTTTTCTTAGGATATATACTTCATCCTTTCCTTATTATATCTTGTTGTGCCATGCTTATTGTTGACTAGCTGTTATTTTTAAATGGATAATATGGGTGGGTATACCTATATAAAATGGTTAATGTCATGTTAAATGGAGTATATGGGAGGGTAGTCCCGTATTATTTGTACTTGATAAATGGTTAGAATAAGTGGGTATACTCATGTATGGTGCATGTTTATGTGAGTGGGTATACTCACTTTGAATGAATGTTTAAAATGAATGGTTTTATTGAATGTTTTGATAGATTCCATGGACTTATCTCCATGGATCTGGAATGCGGTAGTGGATTCCTTTTATTGACTATGTCCCTTGGGTCTTGATTCCATGGGATGCCTTGAGCCTTGCTACCCCATGGATTTGGATTGCTTTGACTCACATATGAAATTTCGGTACACATGCTCCTTAGACTCCAACCAGTGCCTAGACCGAGTTTCCACTGGTATACCCATGGGACTTGATGTGTATGCCTTGGACGATCTCCTTGGATATAGCCCATCGTGGTCTAAAATCATTACATGGATTCCCTAGTACATGACACCTTGGATCTAGCCCTTGGGGTCTACTTTTCACTATACTGTGTGGTTGTGGAATTTTACTTTTCACTATATAGTGTGGCCATGTAATTCTACTTTTCACAATACAGCATGGTCGTGGGATTCTTCTTGACTTCTTTATACATCGTGATTATGGCTTGTCTGATACAGATGGATGTACGGTGAGGTCGTGTGACTTGTTTACTATTGCTTATAGCTACCTTGTTAAGAGGTAACTATTTTTTAGGTATTCTTGAGGGTTTTTTTGTCTTATTTATGACAGTAGAATTATGTCATGGGAATACTCACTTACTTTACTATTTTCCTTACACTTTCTAGAACATTGTATATTGATGTTAGAATTGTATAGACTTGGGTGGTTGCCTACTGGGTTTTTTATCTCACACCCTATTTGGGCCACCTCGGAGACCCAAATAGATTACATGTTTGTAGGATATGATAGGGGAAAGTTCCTTGGTACAGGTTATTGATTGTGTCTTTTGATCAGGGGAGCATAGGACAAAGCTGAGGCTTGTGATGCTATGGACACTTTTTGGTCTTGTTATTTTGGGATACTTTTACTGTATTGTATTTCCATGTACTATTCTGGATGATTTCTATATACTTGTATCATCTTCATCATTTTGTATATGAGACACTTCTAGTTATTGATATGTATTCTTATATTATCTTACTTTCAGTTTACTGTTATTTATTTCACTTCTTCTATTTATTATATTTTTTATTTCTGTTGTGATACTCTGGTGATGATGTAATAGTCTCCCAAATAACTCACCTTGGCCCTCACTGCTGGTTGGTAGCTTCAGGAATTTGGGTAGATGCGCTTGATGCCTTATAACCCACCGAGCTCAGGGCACCACTTCGAGTGGAATCTGAGTCCGACACATTACAAAGTGGTATCAGAGTGTTTATTTTCTAGTTTGACTTACTGTTAGGTGAAAATATATAGGTATATAAAGGAAATGGAGTTTGGTAATAAGCTGTTCCCAGGAGTAGATACCCCGTGTATAGGGAAAAGCCAAATTACCTCAAATGGATTTCTATTTTTTTGGATTTTAACTATTACAGTTGATTGGATTTCACCATTGGGTGATGCACTTGATTTCTTCTATTACTATTGATGCAATTGTGGGTTCTATTTTAGTTGCAACCCGATGAGATGAGGGTGTGTCATATCATGCATCATATAGACACTTGTTAGAATCACATGCCATAATTTATGTTATTCCATCTAAGATGTATTAGTTTTTTCATGCTATTTTGATATTTTATGTGATATTTTTTCTTGATTTTGTGTTACTTGGGTGTAGTAGATAAAGGTATGATGCTATATTTCAATCCATAAGGATTATGGGACCTTATGAATTGGTAAATGATGCACTAATGGAATGAAAATGATAAATGAACTTGATATATGTATGGTTCGAATGGGAACCAATTTTAGGTTCGTGGGGTGTTATGGGCCCTCATGGATTTGGAATTGGTAACCCTTGGTGGAATTTTATGGATAACTAAATGTGAAATGGAAATGGAAACTAGAAATAATGATAGAGACTTGACCTGGACCCAGATTTTGTGTGGGCAAGAGGCATAGTTTTTAGTGGTTCAATGGTTCTTCATTATACAGTCTTGGATTTAAGAGCATGTTGTGGTTTGAATTATCTTTTAGGAGGGTTTTGACCTATCTTGCATTTTTGAGCTATGTGCTTTGATATTGTTATTTTTTGAGGTGTGTGTTCGTAACTATAGATACATGTCGCCACAATGACCTCCAGTGGTATGTCGTGAGGGATAGGATGACCATACATCAAAGATGGTGGGCTATGAACTACCATTTTATCCTCCTTTAGTGCCAACCATAGAACCAAGAGCTATTCCAGACACAGGTGTTGATGCATAGTTCCAATAGGGTTTATTTCTTTATATGAAGACGTTCCAAGGATCATCGTATCCAAACTTGATTATGGCTGGGCTGACATGGGTATTCCAATAGTAGAATCCTCCCATGTTTTCATGGGATGGTGGACCATAGGCTACAGAGATGGGTCTAGAGACCATGTTAGTGATTTTTGAGCATCTAGAGAAGCCTTTGGAGCAGAGGGTCATGCTCATGGCCTACATGCTACATGGAGTGGAAAAGCACAGGTGCAATGTTTTGAACTAGGCTAACAAGCTACGAGATATGGGTTGGACTAAATTCCAAACCTACTTTTTTTACTACTTTTACCCCATGAATCTATAAGAAGAGTGGGATTGTGATTCCATGCATCTGGATCAGGGCACGATCACAGTTATGGAATACTCAGCATGCTTTACAGAGCTATAGTATTTTTCACTGATGTATCTTTCCGATGAGATATCGAGGGAGAGACGCTTTGAAGAAGGTCTCAAAAATGCTATAAAATATCATGTCAATGTGTTCAGGTTGGATTATGTCATTGATATTGTGAAGCGTTGTTTTGAGGTTTCCTGATAGGTTGGTGCTGGTCAAGCTATGGGTGCATGAATCTTGGTGTTTTTTCATCAGTGTGGTAGGTGAGGCCACATATAGAATCATTGTGATCACAAACCAATTGATTTTCAATATTTCAGAAGGATGGGGTACATGCAGTGGTTTTGTAGGACCTTCCCTCCAACTGTTATTGGCATGGGGTCAGCTCTAACATCCCGTTCAAGAGTAGGTTATTCATCTTCACGGCAGTCTATGAGATGGAGCAGTGCGGGAAGATTATGATAGGGTAGTGGTGTTCATGGTTGTGGTATCCAGACACTTGGATCTCAGTGACAGCAGGGTGGATTAGCTCAGGGTAGCCAGGTAGGGTCACAGGGCCATGGTATAGTCCAGACTTATGCAGTGCAATAGACTCAACAGGAGCAGGAACTCGTACCATCTATGGTGAGAGGTATTATTTTAATAGATTATACTATTTCATCTTATATTTTCTATATAGGTTCCTCTCATATTTTTATCTCTACATGGGTGGTTAAAAGACTTGGTCTTGTAGTTTTTCTTTTTTTAGGGCAATATAATGCTAGATACATCATTGGGGGTTAGAAAGGGTGATGTGCGCCAGTGTATGGAGTGTCCCCTTGAGGTTGGAGGGTATAACTTCATTTTGGATATTTATTTCTTCAATATGATAAGGTTTAATGTCATTCTTAGGATGAATTTTTTAGTAGATTATTGAGTGTACACTGACTACTATCGCTGGAGGGTGACTTTTACTTCACAAGAGGGTGTAGTGTTTATTCATAAGATTGAATGGGATGTTCGAGCGAGAATAGATGAAACCAGGAATCATGGTCTTAGTGGGATGATAGCCTAGATTGCTAGTTTGTTTTTGGATGATTAGGGAGTGAGTCGGGCGTACTTTCCTTCAGTGTTATATTTCTTTAGGGATGTATTTCTCAATGAATTTTATAGGTAACCTCCTAAGAGAGAGGTGGAGTTCTCCATTTATTTAGTTCCAAGAGTTTCAATGGTATCCATTCCTCCTTACAGTATGGCTATAATGAAGTTGCAGGAGCTCAAGAGGCAGCTAAAGGATTTGGAGGCAAAGGGGTTTATTCAACCCTGTAGTTCTTCATGGGGTTTTTCGGTCCTTTTTTCAAAAAAGGAATATGGAACTCTTAGGATATGAATGTATTATAGGAAACTAAACCATATAATTATTAAAAAACAATATCCCTTGCCACTGATAGATGGCCTCTTTAATCATATTCTAGGAGCCCGAGTGTTCTCAAAAATCAACTTGAGGTTAGGATATCACAAGGTGCATGTTTGTCCTGTAGAAATACCTCATACAGCCTTCTCTAGTAGGTATGGTATATAAGAGTATTTGGTTATGTCGTTCGGTCTCATGAATGCACCAATGGTTTTCATGGCATTGATGAACAGGTTGTTCTATCCTTACTTAGACTCTTTTGTGGTGGTTTTCACGAATGATATATTGGTTTATTCTCACAATCAACACGACCCTGCCAACCATCTTGAGATCATTTTGAATACAATGATCGAGCATTAGTTATATTCTAAGCTCACAAACTTCCACTTTTGAATGGATTAGATTCACTTCCTAAGTCACATCATCTTGGAGATATGAGTGTCAGTAGACCTAGAGAAGTTGAAAGTAGTAATTTCCTAGGAACATCCAAAAAACATTTTTGACATACGAAGTTTTTTGTGGATAGTTGGTTACTATAGGAATTTTATACAGGACTTCTCACACTTAGAATCTCCATTGACAGACTTGACTAAGAAGGGTGTGAAGTTTTTTTGGTCATATTCTTGTGAGATAGCCTTTCAAGAGCTGAAAGGGAGGTAGACATCAGCACCAGTCCTAATACTTCTAGAGTAGGGAAAGAGTTACATGGTCTACTATGACACCTCATGTTTTGGGATGAGGGTAGTGATGATGCATGGAAATCGAGTCGTGGTGTATGGGTCTCAGTAGCTGAGGACTCACGAGAGGAATTACCCTACATATGATCTCGATATAGCTGTGGTTATTCATATGTTTCACTATTGGATGAACTATTTATTAGGAGATAATTTTTTGGTGTACACAGACCACAAAATCCTTAATTATAACTTTATACAATGTGATCTGAATCTGATCTAGTGAAGGTGGCTGGAGTACCTAAAGTTTTTTGATTTTTATCTTTCCTACACACTTGGTAAGTAAAATTCAGTGGCTAATACACTAAGTATGTGGACTCAAATATAGGTCATGCACTAGGCTAGTAGTGAGTGGAATCTTATGGTGTTGTTTTCTGATATGCATCTAAAGGTACACAACAATAAGGGGTAGACTTGTTTATCATCCTTAGTTTTAACATATACCTTACTAGGCAAAGTTAGGATGAGGCAGCTGTTAGATTTAGAAGTCCTAGATTTAAGGGATTGTGTGGAAGGTGAGTACCCTTATCCTGGTTGGATAGTAGGTGATTATGAGATCCTGTATATCCATAGATGTGTTTGGGTTCCAGTGGATATATGTGAGGATCTGATGTGGGAGTTTCATTCATTATCTTGGGAAGTGCATCTCAGGGTCACCAAGATGTACCGTGACTTGCGATGTCAATAATGGTGGTTGAGAATGAAGCGTATGGTGGATGGTTTTGTTATGAGGCATTCCACATTTCTACAGGTGAAGGTGGAACATCAGCAACCAGTTGGGATTTTATAGTAATTACTTATTCTAGAGTGGAAATGGGATGATGTTGCGATGAATTTTATGACTGGTTTACCTAGGCCGCCTCAAGGTAGAAATGTTGTGTGGGTTGTTATTGATAGGATTATGGGGGTTGCTCATTTATTGTAGATCAAGGATACATTCAATGATGATGATCTTAGAAGGTTGTATATCTGAGAGGTAGTAAGACTACATGGGGTCCCACACACTATCATTTCAAATAGGGATGCCCAATTTACATCTCATTTATAGAAGAGTTTTCATAGGGCTCTGGATATATAGGTGATTCTGAGCACAACATACCAGCCTTAGACTGATGTTCATTCAGAGCATATGATATCGGTGATAGAGGACATGTTGTGAGAATATGTCTTGGATTTTGGGGGCTCTTGGGAGAGGCAATTTCCCCTAGTTGAGTTATCCTACAATAACAATTAGTAGGCGACTATATAGATGGAACCTAATGAGGCTTTATATGTTAGGCTATATCGTTCTCCCCTGTATTGGTTAGAGGAAGGTGAGGTAGCTTTACTGGGACCACATCTCATGTAGGAGACTTCTGAGTAGGTCGGGTTGATACAAAAGCAGATGGATATTGAATAGTATCATCAGAAATAATATGTCGGTCACTTAAAATGACCTCTATAGTTTAAGGTACGGGATAAGTTTTTCTTGCATGTTTCACCGGGGTTGGGACACAAACAGATCAAGATATATGGTAAGATTTCACTGAGATATGTCATGTTGTTTGAGATTCTGGAGAGATTCTGATTGGTTCCTTATCAGTTGTAGTTACCTCAAAGGTATCGAACCATGCATGATGTCTTCCACATATTTTAGTTGTGCTGCTATCACTCATACTCATCTCACATTTTTAAACTAATGAGGTTGATCTTTAGGTTGATGCATCCTTTAAGGAGCATATAATTTGAATCGTTGATAGGAGCACAAAGGTTCTCTGAGGCCGGTCAGTTCCTCTAGTGCAGGTGTTATGGCAGCATGGCTATTTACAAGATGAGATTTAGAAGAGGTAGGCTGATGTATGTGCTCAGTGGCCAGAGTTGTTCTTAGAGGAAACTTGACCACCCTTGAGAGGGAAATTTGGAGAAGAATTTATATAAGGTGGGAATATTTTAAGATCCTGTATTATTTTGAGGTATGCACCTTTCCTTTCAGGTTAAATACATTTTATTTCCTTTTTGTCTTAGACCCTTAGTTGGTCCATGGCCCGATTCGGTTGTTTTTTAGAAACAATGGGGAAAATAGGATGAAGTCTAGCTGTCGTCCAGGTACACGTCGTGTACTCCAAGTTCATAACGTGTAGTGGAAGTTCATAATGTATATAGATTTTTATTTAGAAAAAAAAATTAAGTACACTTCGTTTACTTGAGGTACACATAATGTACTTTCCCACTCTATTTTTTAAAAATATTGGTAGTAGACTCTTATTTTTTATGGATAGAACTCTTCTCTCTTGTTTTCAAGAGCCTAAACCCCTCTAATGTGTTTTTTGAGATCTAGAAGTCATCCGGACTCTGATTCAAGTGTTTTTTTGTCTCATTGAAACCACATTGGTAAGTACATGACTCATTTTTTGTCACTCTTGATTCTTTGGATCAATGACTATGCTATTTGGATTTAGGCTCATATACCCTCATATTATTTTCTTTATCTATTCTCAAATTTCTTCTAAACCTAGATGAATAAGAACTTGATACAGGATGATCTTTCTACTAACGAGATGAGGTAGGTGGTTTATACTTTTTGTCATATTTTCTAGTTATTTTCGGGCATTCAACCAATATGTCGTATGTTGGACTTTATGGAGCGGCCCCGTTTTTGAGTGAGCTGCTTATCGTAGGCTTAGTAGGACCTAGTGAGGATGCTTGTTGGTTTTGTTTAGGTGTTATGGCACCTATTACTCATTTAAAGGTCATCTATGGGGTGTAACTTTTGTATTTAACCTATTTATACCTATTTAGACCACCCAAGGGGTGTGTTCTTGTCCTTTTCTAGATAGAGGAATCCCATTAATGTCTTAATGAGTTGAATAGTTTTCTTAGGAGATGTACAGCTTCCTTTCCTTGTTATATCTTAATGTTTCATGCTTATTATTGACTATCTAGTATTGTAAAATGGATAATATGGGTGGGTATACCTATATAAAATGGTTAATTTCATGTTAAATGGATTATATGGGAGGGTAGGCCCATATGCTTTATAGTTGATAAATGGTTAGCATGAGTGGGTATACTCATGAATTTTGTATATTTATGTGAGTGGGTATACTCACATGGAATGAATGTTTAAATTGAATGCTTTTATTGAATGGTTTTATAGATTCCATGGACTACTCTCCATGGATCTGGAATGAGGTAGTGGGCACCTTGTGTTGTCTCTTCCCCTTGGGTCTTGATTCCGTGGAATGCATCGGGCCTTACTACCTCATGGATCTGGATTTCTTGGAATCACGTAGGACATATCAGTACACATGCTCCTAGGTCTCCAACTAGTTCCTAGATCAAGTTTCCACTGGGATTCACATGGTACTCGATGTGGATGCCTTGGATGAGCTTCTTGGATCTAGCTATTCATTTTCTAAAATCATTACATGGATACCCTGGTAAGTGAAACCTTGGATTTGGCCCTTGGGGTCTACTTTTCACTATATGGAATGGTCATGGAATTATAATTTTCACTATAATGTGTGGTCGTGGAATTCTACTTTTCACTATATGGCATGGTAATGGGATTTTTCCTGACTTCTTTATACAGCATGGTTGCAGCTTGTTTGATACAGATGAATATATGGTGTTCCTGTGTGACTTGTTTACTATTCTTAATAGTTTCCTTGTTAGGAGATGACTCTTTTATAGGTATCCTTGATGGTTGTTCAATTTTTTTATGATTTTAGACTTATTCTATGGGCATACTCACTTCCTTTACTATTTTCCTTACACTTTCTAGGACTTTTTATATTGTTGTTAGAAATGTATAGACCTGGGTGGTTGCCTACTGGGATGTTTTTCTCACACCCTATTTGGGCCTCCTCATGGACCCAAATAGATTACATGGTTACAGGTGATGATATGGGAAAGTTCCCTGGTATAGGTTATTGACTGTGACTTTGAAGTAGGGGAGCATAGGACCAAGCTGAGGCTTGAGATGCTACAAACAATTTTTGGTCTTTTGTTCTTTTGGGATGCTTATACTATATGGTATTTCCATGTATTATTCTGGATGCTTTCTAGATACTTGTATCATCTGCATCATTTTGTATATGAGATACTTTAGGTTATTGATATGTATTCATGTCTTATCTTACTTTTAGTTGACTTATGTTTATTTCTCTTCTGCTATTTATTATATATTTGACTTCCATTGTGATACACTGGTCATGATAACATAATCTTCCCACTAACTCACCTAGGCCCTCACTACTAGTTGGCATCCTCTATCATTTGGGTAGATACACTTGAGGCCTTGTGACCCACTAGGCTTTGGGCACCATTGTGGGTGGAATCTGGGTCCGGGATGTTACACAATCTCCCCCTTGACAACACATTCATCTCTTTTCTTCAGAACTTCTCTTGACCCACTTAAAAATACAAATCTTCTTATTCTCCTCTACTCTTGACCCACTTGAAATAAAATAATTTTAAGAGAAATTAAAGTAATTCAACTCTTGACCCATTTGATGAAGACAATTGAAATAAAATCAGAGATCATTTGTCTCTTCCTTTATCAATTCAATCAACCACTCAACTTAGCCTGATTATGATTTTACAGTGTACGATCTTTCTAAGTATGATTGGACTGGGTATGATCACTTCTGAATATGATCATTTCTATGTACTATTAGTTTCTTCCTGAGCCTCAGTACAATCATCCTCGGTACAAAAAGTTTATTATGCTTCATATGGATGAATGGATGCTACAGTAAATCATCACCATCTATTACTCCACTTCCACTCAGATTCGATCATTATGGGAATGATTATTATGATTACGATCCTCAATACCTTATTTCTTTCCTTCTTAGTTTGAATCTAATTTTCATGAGTATGATTGGACTGGATATGATTAACCTAGGTACAATCTCTTAAGGATGATTCCCAACAATCTTTTCTTATCAGAAAACAATCAGCCTGAATCATTTTCACTCCCCTTTCTTTCACCAAGCTTGCATCATAAGTTCTCCAATTAATTTATGATTTATGAAATAAGAATCAGCAAAGAATCAACACATGTAATTAATTATTTTCATAGAGACTATGATTCTTCATCAAAACATCCACTTCATTTGCACTGGATTCAGAGTGAATCTGATGACCATTTACTTCCATCAAGATGCATTCTCAATTTGGTCCTTTCATTTCATACCTGAGGTAAGTTCGATCAAAAAAATTTCTTCAAAACCACTTCCTATCAATATGATGGACTTTATGAAACAAATTGATTTTTACTTGATTCTAAAAACAATTTTTGATTTCGATTATTTTGAATATAATGAGATTTTTTCCAAAAACAAAGTAATTCATAATTACTTTATTCTTCCCTAGAAAAACCGATCACCCATAAACTTCTTTATAATTATGATGGGGGAATTCAATTACAAATAGTTTTTGACTTATTATCAATATCCCAATCTTATGGATTGTATTGACTCCTCTAAATATTCTAAATTCAATTGAAAACTTTATTCAATCCCTTTCAATATGAATTCCCATTCATCATCTTTCTCAACATCCTTTATTTCTTCAGTATACTGATTGATTGACAAAAAATACAACCAAAACACAACTTGGGCCTAACAATATTTCCCTTTATATTTGTTGTCAATACCCTCTTCAACCACTTGAACAAAATAATTGGTATTGAATTTATTTTCTTACTTTTTATTCTCTCTATTTATTTCTTAATCCTATGATTTCTTTCAAATCTCTCCCTTTATCTTATCTCTCCCCCTTATTGACAATCAAATTCAGAGAGTAAATCAAGATAGTTTCTCTCCAATGATCTCATTTCTATGGATTATAAATTTTCTTCAACATAGGTATCACATGAGTTTCTTATCAAAGAACCTTTAACTAAACAGCTCTAATTCTACATAGGTGAACCCAGTATAGAAAAAAAGAGTGTATAATCAAGGTTATCAGTGTTGTGTATAACAAAAATTTCATGTAATAAACTTTTCATGATTCTTCAACATTATCTTTATTGGGGAAGTCATTTAAAGAATTTTTTTTAAGATAAAAGTAACCTACACTCATCTCAACAAATATATCAGAAATTTCAAGTGTATAAAAACACAACTTATTTTTCATAACCTCATTAAATTATTTTTCAAAAATATTAAGAGACTCATTAGTTAAAACTTTCTTATTTCCCGACATGTTAGAACAAGTATACAAAGTTTTTGGGAATAAAGAGGAACCTCGATTGTTCCTTAGAAACAACAATCGTACTGAGAGTCCTATCTCAGTCTTGAATTCTTCTTATTTTTATTGTATTTTTTATTGGATGTGATTTATTTCTTTTTTTTTTACTTATCAGGTTTTATAACAAGTTTATTCTCATTTTTAGAATATTATTATGAGGAATTTGACTTGCCATTATCTTTAGAAATATCGTTGTTACAAACAGTTTGTAACATTTTTCCCATGATTGTCTTTTCTTCTAGAAAGATAGATGAACATATTTTGATATCATGCCTCACTTTCTCATATCCACGATATGTTCATACCTTTTTGTCAGCATTTATTATATCTTAAAAATTATGTTTCTTCATCTCTTATTTCACTAAGTTTTTTGCTTCCTCTAATTTCTTATGCAAGTCAATCTATTCTAGCCAGATAACTAAGAACTCTTTTTTTAGACTCAATAGATTTGATTTTATTTACTTCAAAAACATATTGCTTTAAATAATTGTTATGAAATTTTTATTGTGCAGGTAACAAAACTAGACATCCTTTTGTAAGTTGTCCAGGTTGTTCACATCTTTCAAAAATATTTTTCAATGACTGGAACTATTTTTAATTTGTACTCCATTCTTCTTAGTTTTCTTAAGAACAACCTTCTAAAATTTCTTTTTTTTAGATATTTTAATCCCACCAAACTTTTTCTTCCATAACCAGTGAAAGAATGGTAATGTTTTTTTAACCAAAAAATATTTTCTATATGCCTAAATCCACCACAATACCATCAATATCTATAAAATCAGTATTTGCCTCTGAAATTTCCATACTAACCAGAATTGTGAACACATTTCTCATCCACCATCTTCTCTTTAATTTTTGATCCACCAACCATTATATTATCAATCATAATATTCCTTTTCTTATCTACTTTATCAAAACCATAATTATTTAAAAATTTTATGGATTCAGATTTTTTGAAAACTTTGGTGGACTCAGGGCTCTTTGAGACTTATAAATTCCCAACTTTGTTGTTCTTAGCCACATACATAACATTCCCAATATTCTTATTTTTAGGAATAGTTCCATATTTCTTCTCAACCTTTGAAGGTAAATTTCATTGAAACATATCTATTTTCTCATTTCAAGATCTTTCACCAAATCCATCGATAGAGTTTTAGAAACTTTTATTTCTCAATTCAACTTTAGAGAGTTTTTGTTGGACAAGTCCCAACACTTCTTCTTTTTTATTTCAGCCTTATCTCTACATGCTCATTATGATTAATTTCTTCCTCAATAGATTTATTAAAATTTTAAATCTATACCAGAAACTTTTTCTTCTCTTATAAAAATATTTCATGATTTGTTAATGAACATTCATCTTCTAACTTATCGTTTTTCTTTCCAATTATTCTGATCATTCTAAAGCATTCTTTAAACTCTTCTTCCAAATTTATTTCAAGTTGATTTTATTCTTCATCAGAACTACTCATTTTGAATTATTCATCATTCATTGTTCTGATAAAATTATTTTCCCTAGCATGATCGATGGATTTTTTGGATTCAACTTCACTAACTTATTCCTCTTCAAAATATCTACTTTCACTAATAGAAGAACTTTCCTCGATTACTATTTCAATAAACATGTTCTCTTAAACATAATTTGTAACTTACTCACTTTAGTCTTCCTTAGATATAAAGATTATACTTTTGGATTTAGATAGATTCTTATCTTCCCTCTTGGAATAGAATTTTTCTCTATCACCCTTCTTCTTCCATGATCTTCTTGGCCTTCTTTATTCTTTCTCGTTTTTTTCTTCATCACTTTGTTCTTCATTACCTCTTTGAGGAAAATTGGTAAAAAAAATTATAATAGATCCAAATCCAAAAAAAATTTAGGGAATTTTTCATTTATACCTTCATGTACCTATTTTCACATTTTTAGAAAATGAGGATAAAATATCATCAAGATTTTTACATACCTAATTTTTAGAATCGGAATCTATAGCTTCATATTCTTCAATAATCTTCCTTTCTTTCTTAGAAAACTTAAAATACATTTCTCTATTAATACTAGTTTTTACTTTAATAGAATTATCCCCTCTCATTTCATAAGTAATGAGAGTACTATGCAAATCATCTAGAGACAATGTTCCTAGATCTCTATCTTCCAAAGAAGAAAACATGGCCTTAAACTTGTCAGGAATAATTCTCATGATCTTTTCAACAATTGTAGAATCATATAAATTTTCACCAAGACATATGATAGTGCTCACAATTTCATTTACCCTGGTAAATAAGTAATCAATAGATTCATTCTCACCTATATTGATGTCTTCAAACTTCAATCTCCATATTTTCAACTTTTCTTTCTTCACTTTTGTATTGCCTTTATAAATTTTATTCATCTTATCCCATATTCCTTTGGTAGTGGAAACTCCTTTTACTCTCAAAAACTCACTTTAAAAAAGTGTTGATAGTAAATCATTCTTAGATCTTTCATCATTCTCAAGGTTTTACTTATCAATATTAATGAGAGGATCATTCTCAATACAAGTAGGGAAACTATATGTAACAGCTCTTGAAACATCAAACCCAAGATAAATAAGATATGGAATCATTCTTCCCTTATAGATATTATAATTCCTATTATTTAATATTGGAATACACTTACTATTCACACAACTCAAATAATCCATCACAACTTATTCTTCAAATACTTCAGAAAAGAATGAGTGAAGGTAACCTCTCCTCTGATACCACTTGTAAGTGCCCAGTCAGGATGATTATATCACTAAGAGGTGGTGGGTGTGACTTAGTGATACTTTTTCTTTTATGTTTCCTTGAAAAAAATTTCACCTCCTATTAAAGATTCAATTCCCTACTAAAAAAATTTCAACCACACATCCAAAGGAACATAAGTATTTACAAGGTTCACTATTCAATAAGAATAGATACATCCTTGGTATGGTTTGAAAATGATCCAATACCATAAAATCCACTAGAAAAAAAATCCTTCGATTACAACAAGTAGGATATGCCCTTTCACTCATGTAGTACTTTGAAGATAATCCAAAATTATGTGTGCACCCTCTTAGCACAAATAGGGTAATACAATGTTTGTGTAACAACTCATGTTACCTGTGATTTTTTTCAATTCCAAAAATTTATTCAATTAAAAACACTTATTCAATTTCTTACCCAGAAGAAGGTAATAACTTCCCAGACTTTGTTATGAAAAACTCAGTCTGATTTTCCTAGTTACGATATTCCCAGTACAATTTCTCCAAGTATGATTCTCCCCATTAATATTCTTAAAATCTAATTGTATTCTCAGAATACAATATAAATGAATTTGAACCACTTCAATTCCTAAGCCTAATAAACTCGGTATGATTCTTACTCAGTTTGAGAACCCAAATATGGAAATCTTGAAGCCAATTAATCCAGCCTGATATGATGATCTCCCAAATAAAATTGACAAGATAAATATGTTAATCAGCTGAATATGATAATCATTGAGTATGATGATCAGCTGAATATGACATTGAGATATTCTCTCTTCTCTTTCACTTATCCATCAAAAGCTTCTTCAACAAAATTGAATATGGAAACTCCTTCTTCTCTCTAAAAACTCAGAGATTATCTCTCATGAACAGTACATCGGTCATCAGAAAAAGTAATGTGTACTTTTCTCCTATTATAGGTGACCCAAATGATACTTTTGTAGGAATCCCAAAATATTTTCAACTCATACAAATTTACCCAAATTTCAATTTCCCCTAGAATCTCAGGATGTAGTTTGACTTCATCAACTCTTCTAGAAGCTTCTTGATTATTCTTCAAACTTCATCTCTTCTTCTCTAAACTATCACTTCAATCATTGATATGATTTCAATTTATGAGTCTGATTTTCTCAAATTGATTTCTTCAAAACAATGCTCTATACAATTTTAATATAATTGTATGAATAAATAAAAATACTCTTTGAGAATCAATATCCCCTTGAAAACACATTAATCTCTTTTATTCAACACTTCTCTTCACCCACTTAATAATAAAAATCTTTTTATTCTACTCTACTCTTTACCCACTTAAAATAAAATCATTTTTAAGAGAGAGAAAAATTAATTCAACTCTTTACCCGTTTGATGAAGAAAATTGAAATCAAATCCGATATCATTTGTCTCTTCCTTTAGAAATTTAATCAACCATTCAACTCAACATGATTTCGATTGGGTAGAGTATGGTCTTTCTAAGTACAATTGGCTTGGGTATAATCACTTTCGAATACGATCATTTCTAGGTACTATCATTTTCCTCCTGAGCCTGAGTATGGTCATCATGATTATGAAAATTTTATTATAATTCAAATAGATGGTTAGATGCTACAATAAATTAGCACCATCTATTACTCAAATTCCACTTAGATCAGATCATTTTGGGTATGATTATTCTAATTATGATCCCCGTCACCTTCTTTCTTTCCTTCTTAGATCGAATCTGATTGTCATGAGTATGATCGGCCTATATATGATTACCCTAGGTACGATCTCTTGAGTATGATTCCCAGAACTCTTTTCTTCTTATAAAATAATCATCCTAAATCATTTTCACTCCCCCTTTCTTTCAACATGCTTGCATCATAAGTTCTTGGATTAACATATAATTTATGAAATATGAATTAGAAAAGAATTATCACATTTAATTAATCATAGTCCTATAGACTTTGATTATTCATCAAAACATCCACTTCATTCACACCATATCAAGAGTGAATTTGATGACCATTTACTTCTAGAAAGATTAATTCTCAATTTGATCCTTTCATTCTGGACCCAATGTGAGTCTGATCAAAACCTTTTATTCAAAACCACTTCTTCTCAATATGATGGAATTTATAAAATAAAGTGAGTCCTATTTGATTCTCAAAACAATTTTGGAGTATGATTCTTTTGAATAAAATGGGATTTTTTTTCAAAAACAAAGTGATTCGGAATTCCTTTTTTCTTTCCCAGAAAAACCAATCACCCACAAACTTCTTTCTGATTATGATGGGGAATTCAATTACAAATATTTTCTAAATTATTATCAATATCTCAATCTGATAGATCATATTGAATCATCCAAATATTATGAATCTGATTGAAAACTTTATTAAATCCCTTTCAATCTAAATTCTCATTCATCTTCTTTCTCAAAATCCTTTCTTTCTTGAGTATACTGATTGATTGATAACAAATACAACCAAAACCCAACTTGGGCCTAACAATACAGGGTTTGGTACTCCCCTGTAAAGGTTCTGATGATAGAGAACAAGTCCCCCACATACTCTATTTAGTTTATTACTCCCCTAAGGACATAAATAGTTAGTCATATATACTAATAATGGGTTTGGGTACTCACTTTTCCATTAATCACATAACTAGGAAATTGTCCCCCCATATGAGCATTGGGGTAAAGAACTACCTTTTTAATATGGATTGGGTCCTCCATCAATGGGGTCAGTACTCACTCGATCGACATGATTTTCCTAAATGAGGCCAAGGTCCTCTATATGCTGTTGAAACTCCCATTCCTGGGAGAGACATGAATCCCCAACTATGAATTCTTAAAGTTGGTTTAATTTATAGATGTTTATATTGTTCAAATATAGTTGGTTTTTTGGTATACTGTATACCTCAATTCACTTATAGAAAATGATCCTCATAGATATGGGATTTGACATTAGGACTTCATGAATACTTTGAATACCACAATCAATAAATCCCATCTTGGATTTTCTTTTATTCTTGGTTTTGACCTAAATTTTTATTCATTATTACCTTTTTGTTTCCTAGTTTTCCTACATGTTATATTTATACACATCCTTGTATGACCATTTTCCCTAAAAATACTATGTTATATATAGATTATCTAAATTTTGGAGGTGATCACCAAGGACATAGAGTTGATCATATAGGATCTTGGTGGTTCTCATGTGTGAAAATCATTGATAATGTTCATATTAATATTAGGTGTGGAAAGTAATTTCTCTTTATAATTATTCTAGTTATTTTTTTATTATGGAATATTGTGATCATGTATTCACCCTTATTTATATAGTTTTTATTTATCATTATCCTATGGATTTTATAATTTGTTGCATGAATATTATTGCATAGTTGGTTATTATATCTATCATTACATTTTTTATGTTTTATTTTGGAGTTGTGTGACTATGTGTAGGTTTATTAGGACAAAGCCTCTCGTGGAACTCATATACATTTTTGGTACTTCTCACCAACCCTTGACCTACTTGAGGTGGAATTGGGGTGTAAAACTCATCCTATCATCAAACCTAGGTGGGTTACCTATGGATCTGGTTGTTTTATTTTAGTAGGTGACATGTTACATTTAGAGTTAATTTCTCCCAACATTTTTTTGGATTCCTCAGTGTTAGTTGTTATCCCTAGCCTATTGAAGTCGGTATTTGGGAGTTCATTTACCAATATGTTGAGATATGATAAATTTGTATCAGAGGATAAGGCTGATGTTTAGTTTTTATCACATGTGAGGATTGGAAGGGAAATATATAATTACTTTTTTTAAGGAAATTTAGTTTATATAATAACAATAGAGAATTTTTCAAAGTTTGTGGGTGATCAACATATTCCTATGCATGAATCTTATTGTTATCATGATTGGGACTTTAGTATGATAATTAAGTTCATAAATGTGGTAAATACGAATAATACAAATTTAGTTCATGATTATGAGATTCTATATTTTTTTATTGGATTAAATTTTTAGTTATTCTATACAGACCAAACAAATGGATGATCTTGGAAAATCAATATCATATGCTATGATATTGAGACTGATATGTTGTTATGGAGAAAAAGAGCTATGTTTTTTTAAATTGGGATACTTCATTTTATGTAATTGGATACAACAACAAGATGGGAGAGAGATAACATATGATATATTATTACATTTCTCTGTCCAACATTAATAAATTTAATTAATGGGAAAATCCCAAAAATTCAGGGGGCCTAAAATAATGAATCCTAATAGAATCAAATCATATAAGATTAACACAGTTTAAGGGAAGGAATCTGATGGTATTTAATCTAGTACATGAGTTAACAAGGTGGTTTGAGGAAGCTAGGAAATCTGCAACCATATTTCCCTCTCACCAACTATGGGAAATATCCATGTGACTAGGGAGGATATTTCTACATCTATGAACAATATAGTTGATATCCCAAGGAATTGAGATAGCCAATGTGATGGAACCATGGAGAATATAATAATCTATTTCCACCCTAGAAAGTGGAATATAATGATAAAAACACAAATCCATACCTTTTTACATGGCCAAAACCTTATCCAGAAGTGAATCACCATGATTAAGAGCGAAACTAAATGAAAGGACGATAGATCCATCTCGGTTTTGAACCACTCCTATACCTATCATGAATACATTAAAAAATGACCCATCAGTATTCATTTTGATACCACAATACATAGGGGACTATAAAATCCAATTACCTTGCAATGGAGGACTGTGATATGAAAATGTATAGATTTTACCATAAAGAAACCTATACAGTGAAGGAGACTTCTCCTAGAATTTAATTAGAGGATCCAACTCCACCACCAAATATTGGGACATGACCATAACTATAAGCAGTGAACTCCTAAACTCCTCATGTATGGTCTTGTTTCATGTGTTCCAAATTATCCAGTATTCGGCAGCCATGAATTGAGTCCTTATAGGAATTCATATAAATTATTCTATATCTTTTTAATTTTTCTCCTTTAAACACTACACTAAATACGGTTTATAATTCTTTATTATATGATATTTTACAATTATTTGGAAATTATCATGAATTTGAGAGTTAGTTTCATTGATTATGCACTGATATGAGTGTTACTTGTGGTTGATTATAACATTATGAATATTTTATGATCACAGTACCCCAAGTAAATCATGTTGGAACATTTTTTGAGTATATACTATTGATATGTGGTAAAATTAAACTTGATTCTTTTATTATAATGAAATTTATACTTTTGAAAAATATTTTTCATAATGGGATTATATATGGTTTTCTATCATATGATATTTTTTTAAGGTGAAGTAAGTAGTGCATTTATTCTCAATTTCAAAATAGATAGAGACCACAAAAGATATAATGTGATGATTTTCATTCAGGTTGGTACTACCTATTAATATAGAATTGTATAAATATTTATAATGTACTATGATTATTATTATGATGTTTAAAATAAGATGAGTTGTGAGAGTTTTGATAGTAACATTAGTGTCACTGAAATTCTGTTAGGTGTTATTCTACTGTCAGGAAATAACCAATCATTATTATCTCTACATAAATAAAACTATCTATATCCAATGGGTTGATATGAGCTCTAATAAACTTTTAACCATTTTATATAGTGGTTAAAGTATGAAATGTAAGTATTAAATTCCTCTTGTGTAGTACCTTCTGTAGTATAAAAATGATGACCATAATGAATCATTTCTTGGTTATTGAGGAAATCATATGTGAAATTTTTTTTATAGATTAATTCTTATAAAGAGTTAGAATTGATGAAATTGAGGTGAAAATAGTAATCATAAATATTTAACATGATGTCAGTGTGAAATGAGGTAGTTGGTTTTTCTATTCAGTGAACTATCAAATATGTTTGTATGATGATCTTGACTAGTGGGTGGATGACTATAAGAAATTGGGAGGAAAAGTATCTTATGTTGTGTAATGAGAATTTTTTATTGGCCTGGAGTCATTATTATATGATTTTGGTGGTTATAAGAGGGATTAAAATTTAGGTATTATGAGATTATTATGAGTAATTTGGAAAAGTTTTATGGATATATTTTTTAATTTGGATAGATTTTAGTTCTGGATTGAAGGATTTTACATGAAATAATATATTATTTGTGTAATGTAAAGAGGAAAAGATGAAATAGTTTAAGTGACCATCTATGGTTATTTTATTAATCACCATTATTTATAATTTTTTTAAATTGGATTCATACCTTGTATAATTATTATTAAGTTCAAGTTCTCTATCTACAGTCTTAACAATCTTTATTTACTATTTTTATTAAAAACTTCTTTGATGCCTATTTGATTTCTCGGGGAATTGAATTTTTAAGAGCAATATACCAGCGAGGATAAAGGTTTTAAGTGTTTATTTAATGGTGACTGGATATTATGTTGATACATTTTTTATGTTCTTGCTAAATTTCAATTAGTGATTAGTTTACTCAAATTAAAATATGAGTTATTGAGTTTTTCTTTTGAGTTTTCATATTCCTAATGTAGTGATAATATGACTAGTATGAATCCCTTGATTTTTTAATCATTATGTTCTATTGTTTCTTATTAGGAAATGTGTGATAAATATTTTCATTACAATTATATATATTTGGGTGAAAACCATGATCTTACTTATTAAAGGTGGGGAGCATAACTTTTATTTATAGTGATGAATTGGGGAGATTATAAAGCTTTAGAAGAATGTTTTATCATGTATAATACTTTTAGGTGATGGTTTATTGTGTTTTTTGATGTGAATCATGATTGTTGGTGATTATATTTATTGATCTTGGAAATAGTTGATTAAGGGTAAAATCGAATGTATATTTTTATTCAGTTAATTGTATATGCATATTGATGTGATTAATTCATTTGATGGGTATTCATTATATCACATGAATTTTTTATATAAACATGATTTGTTATTTTAAGTTCATATTGGATAGTGGAATATTTCCTGATGGAATATTTGCAATGATCAGTTCAGTTTGAGAATACATATTTTTAAAATATTTTCTTAAGGTTATGGAAATATGTTTGGATGATTTTATCAATCAAATTTGTTGGTTGTTAATTTCCATATATTGGTTGAAAGATCTATTGAAGTAGTAATTTTTCTAAAATAAAATGTTTAGAGGAATGTATGTATCGATTTTATTTCCAATGGTTTATTTTATTTTTTAGGGTGGATTGAATAGCATAGGTTTTATCATGAGAATAACACTACCTATACTTGAAATATGGCATTCATTTTGGTTCTATTAAACTTATTAAAACTAATTTTACTTATATTAGGTATTATTTTGTTTTATTTAAGAACCATCAAATGTTTTGTAAGAAATATTAATTTTTAGTTAAAAATATTAAAACTATAAATTTATCATTAATATTGTGTGAGAATTTTAAATATATTTTCGATTGATTTTGAAATGTGGTGTTAACTTTGGTTCGGAATTTTTTTATAAAAAGTAGATCTTTGATTTTTCTATGGTGGTGGAAATAATTGATATAAAAAATATGTTTTAACATAAAGTTATGTATAAATTTATACTTTATAAGATTTAATAAAAATTCAATGTTTTTAGAATATATTTATACATGGTAGCCTCATCAGGTGTTAAAAGAATCATTATAAGACAATGAATTTATAGAAAATGTGTGGTTCACTTATTCGAAACCCATTTTATGTGATTATCTTGAGTCTTAAAATCCCATATCATGTTTTATCTTCATTTAAAAATTTCATGACATGGAATTAACATATAATATACTAATAACCAGGTTAATGTGAAATAAATTATATTGACCCAAACCTGATGAATGAACTTTAGTTAAATATATAGAGAGGTTTAACAAACCAAATATTTTCTTTAGTTTTTGAAGGCTTTGATCTAAAATAAATGAATTAAAACTTTTAAATATTTAATCTTTATCTTCAAATGCTTACTGATGTATAGTTTTTATAATTTGGATGTGTACTAATATTTATACATAAGAGATAATCATTAAAGATCAAAAATTATCTCTAGAATTTAAATTATTTAAAAATTAAATAAGAATGAACCCTTTCAATGATAAATTTTTGTTTTTTAGATGATACCACTAGTATGATAATATCATAAATTTAATGCATGTATTATGATATATCTTAGATGGAATTTTTAGTTATCAAAATTCCCATTTAAGATTTAGATATCTTTATGAGTATGTCTCAATAAATCATTTTAGTTTGTTAACCCTGTATATAAGCTAACTCGATGCCATTGAAATATCAAAAATCCATTGCATAAATTTTGATAAATCCTTAATATAAATTTAACTCACATTTTGTTAAAAATATACCAAACATGTATGGAAATATATTTATGAGATTAATCCAATGACGTATGGTTTGAATTATTCATATAGATTGATATTTTTGAATCTTCAGTTGATGATTTGGAGAATGTAACTTTGACTGTGAATACCTCTAAAACCAAATAGAATTATGATTGTTTGAAAAATATAAAATTAGTGATTGGGATATTTATATGATTATTGAAAAATTAGATTATTTTCTATGTCAGTTCAATTTATAAGTGTTTCTTAAATAAATTTATCAAATATAAAAAGGGAAAAATTTATGGTTGTTGGAGATGAGTAATAGATTTAGGCTTTGTGAACAGCATTGAATATATATAATAGAAACAAAAAATTTGATTAAAAACTTTATATCATTTACAAAAAATTATAATATGTATTATATAATAATAAATATAATACATATTAAAATGGGGGAGAATGGGGGTCAATGGGAGCTCTCTTGGTGGTGACTTGAATGGTGTTAGGAAAAAATCCCTCCATGACTTCATAGTATTTTTGGGTTAGTTGTGTTTGTTGAAAAAGTAATTTGACATAGAAAACTATGAAGTTCTACTGTGATTGTCGAAATGTTATGTTTAAAAAGATATAAGATATGGGTATGTAAGCTCTATAAGTGGTTCAAAAAAATTCATGTACAAGGTGGCATCTATTCTTAGTATTTGCTAATTTTTTTGGGGCCCAAAATTTGGAGAAGGGGAAAATTTTCATGAAATATAGAGTTTTAGGAATGCATCGTGAAGATATAGAAAAGGAATGAAATTAGTTAATGATTTATTATTTCATGAAATATTGGGTAATTCATGAAATAAATTTTTGAGAAGGTGGTAAGTTTCAAAAATATGAAAACTTATGAGAATATTCCATGTTTTTTGAAAGAATATATGAACAAAAATTTTTCCCTAGAAGTTTCATGAAGAAATGAAGTTATACATATAGAATAAACAATTACATGAATATTAGTTTAGAGAGTGGATGTTTTGTGAAGGGGAGATAATTTATATAAATAATTATCTACCACCATCCTTTATTAAGAGAGGAATCCTTAATGAATATCTAAAGGCTCTGAATTCATGAAAAAAATTGAAGGATTTTATTTTACAAAGCATTTATAAGAACAAAATATCTTTAAAGAAACATCTTGTGTCAATATGAGCAAGGTAGTTTCATGAAAATTTAGATATATTTTTAAAATTATTTGCATTTTAAAACAGAGGAAAGTTTCATGAATAATGGTAAAGTTTCAAAAAAGTTGAGAAAGGGTTCTGTGAAAGTGAATCTTACTCTAGCCAAAAGGAATTTCCCATAAATTATTTTGTAACTTGGTTTTCATTAAGTGGATTAAATATAAGATTCATGACTCACAAAATCATGTGTAAAAAAATATTGATTCAATTTATTAATATAATAATCTTATGAAGACTCAATGTAAATAGTTTAGTTGAGAGAGCAGTGAGATTTCAAATTTTGATTGGTAGTGAACTAGGAGGGACATTGAGTCCACTCCAAACTTGTAACAATTATGTGATTTGGTTTATTTTGTAAAATTAAAAAAATTGGTGCATTATCCTTGTATATATCCCATTATGGGAGAACAATGTAAAATTGATGTGTCTCATTCATGTTTTCATTTAAACTCATACATTGATACACACAGGGGAGATAGAATTGTTTCGTTTAATGATAAAAAAACTCTTAATGGGGGGGGTTTAATCTATCAAACCCTTATTCACCCCCCCCCCACACACACACCACCACCACCACCATGTTATTTAACCATAATTGGTAATAGATCCAAGTTAAAATCATTATTTTACTTTCAGTGTATACAATGGAGGTTGTTAATCACAAATGGATTCTGATTTTGATGGGAAAAAATTTCAATTGTGGAAGAATCAGATGAAGAAATACATATGATCATTAGGTATGGATTTCTTTATAGATGTGATTTATGTTATTTTTCCAGTATGGATAGTATAGATTTATCATAAGTAGACCAAAGAGAATTGGATATTGTAATAAGAGGAATCAATGCTTTAGGGGGATCCTTATCCAAAACGATCTATATGAAGGTGATGTTGTGTAAGTTATCACATTATATTTGGGAAATATTCATAAATATCTATGAGGGGGAATTAAAATTATGAGAAGATAAATTGAAGGTTTTTTGGAATAAGTATAAGGATATAAGACTGCACCATAATTAGTGAGTTCATTTATTCTTTGATAGATTGAATGTTCTTGTAGAAGGTATGAATGGTCTTAGGGGAATCCTTGATGATGCAAAGATTTTCAAGTAAATTCCAAGAATAATTAAACCTTGGTTAAATCCAAAATTCACTTCACTAGAGGAAAATTATCTAAAGGAGTTGACATTGGATAGTTTACAAATCCCTCTTGTCACATAATAGATGAGAAATGATGATAATGAGGCTATGGAAAAAATTTAAATCCAAATATATGGCATTCAAGGATATAAAGAAAATCAAGGTAGAGGATGGCTATAAAGAATAAGGGTTGGATGAATTCATGTCACTAATTTCCTCAAATATGAAAAGATGAAAAGGAAGTTTTAAAAGGAAACTTCTAATTGTATGATTTCGATGTGGAAAGTTTGGACATATTGCATCATGGTTCCCCAAGAAGTTTCAAGATGATGATGAGGATGAAGATGAAATTCCAATAAATAAGTCTTCATCCAAAGTGAAGGGTAGGAAAATCATTAATCCAAATTTTATCAAGAAGAAGAAATAACTTTCACTAGAGAATGAAAGTTATGGAGAGACTAAGGTGGAAGGAATTGAAGACTGCAAAGACTGAAATGAAGATTTTATAGTGAAAGTTGTGAAAAAAACCGAGATAAGGGATGAGAGAAATAATAAATAAGGAGAAGTGGAAAGAAGAGTTTATATCTATACTAAATTAGAAGCTACTCTTGAGAATATATATGTTTCAAGATACAAAATGAAAGAATATAATAGATTGGTTCATGATTAAAATCTCTATATATAGCATCAAGAAGAGGATAAGTCTAAGCTAAAGGAAAAAAACTAAAAAGCTTAAGTTTTCAATGCCAAAGAAGTCATAAAAGGTCATTGATTACAAGATCAAAGTTAAATAACATATCAGGGTGATTGATTGTTTGACTAAGAAAGTGAAATATAGGGCCAAACATATTAAAGATCCAGAGTAATAAGTTGTTAGCCTGTGAAGAAAAGTAAAATATCAAGAGAGACTCTTGAGTCTGGGTATGACATCAGGAAATAAGATCACTTAGGTGATAGAAAAATGTGGAAGTGGAGTACATAGGTTCAGTAAAATATAAGTAACAATAATATCTAAATGAAAAAGGATAGTATGAGGATTTATCACAAATATAAAGATGTTATGATTGATGTTATACCATAAGCACCCACTTTGATGTTGAAAATGATTAGGGGATGAATTAGAATATGAAGGTCCAAATAATATAAGGAACAATTGGTACTGTGGAAACAACATACGGGAATGCACCTCATATTAGGTGTTATTTATTTGGATGGATAGAACATTCAAAAATTGTATGTTCCATGTCCAAAACGTACTAAAGGGTATAAGAGAAATAAATGTGTCAACATAGATTTCAATATTCCAAGTAATGGTTTTGATGGTCATTGTTTTTAGTGTGGAGGATTGAGACATGTGGATAGATAATTTTCATCAAAAATATAGAGAAATGTACTAAATTAGACCCAAAGTTTTTATAATAATATTTTCAAGTAATAAAATAATGAGTTGAAAATACAAAATCAATTTTGAAGATCTATAAGATAAATTTGGTTCAGTATACTCTAAGGAAGATTAAGAATACCATTGAATATTAATTATGAATCCAAAGATATTGATCGAAAAGAAAATAACTAAGCAAGGAATGGTTGTAGATATTACCTTCAAAGAATTAGATCATACTAGATTATAGATCATTGATAATGGATTTACCACCCATATGACAGTAAATAAGGATTTGGTGACATTCATCAAGTATGATAAGAATAGTGTCGTTATATTTGGAAATGATGAAGGATTAAATATTATTGGCTCAAAGAAATCCAATTTTGGAGGAAAAGAAATGGGATGTGCTAATTTCTTGGTTGTTGAAGGTCTCAATCACAACCATCTATGTTTCAGTCAACTATGTTACTCGAGGAATACTATAAACTTTACCAAGAATTTTTGTATCATCAAGGTAAAATAAAATGTATTTTCTATAGGGAAATCAAATGAAGGGGGATCTCTACCTTGTAAGTGGAAAAGAATATATGTCACGACCTATCCTCGGGGCCTGTGTCGTGACTACCCCAAGCCCGCCTTCCATAGGTCAGGGGCTGGTGACTAGCACCAAAGGTGTAAATCCCGATAACTGGGAAGGCATTTCCTTTATAAAAGTAAACAAACACCACAGAGTATAAGAGGAAGTAAAACACTAAGTACAAAAGGAAGTGCAGAAAACTAAATGGTCCAGAATACAAATCAAATCGAAAGTACAGATACAACTGAACAAAAGTATAATAGAAAAATACAACAGTTGGAAGAAAGGTAGTAGCTCCTGGGTCGTCCTCCACGGATCCTACCTGAAGGGTAGGTACAGATAGCGCAGCTCCTGGATCGTCCACCATGGATCCTACCTGAAGGGTAGGTACAGATAGCGCAGCTCCTGGATCATCCACCACGGATCCTACCTTAAGGGTAGGTACAGGTAGCCTCCACAAAGCTCTTGCTCATCAACCTCCTCCTAGTATCGTCTCGCTGTGAAATCCACCTCTGGGTACCATCCAATCTTCGAACACTCATCCTCCGTCAGCACTATCCGTCGTCTTCAACCAACACAACGAGGTGCGGGCATAGCCTGTGCAGGGGTGAGTATAACGATACTCAGTAGGGACCCCGAGACCCTCATGGTCTCTCTAAATCCAATAAGGATAACCACAAATAAGATCTCAATAGATAACCTCTACATAGGTATATGCCCATACATATACCTAAGTTATCAAGTAACCCATCTCAATCATGAGGAAACACAAAGATTATGAAATCAATGGATAACCACTACCCAGGTATATGCCCATACATATACCTAAGTTATCAAGTGACCCATCTCAATCATGAGGTAAACACAAAGATCATAGACTCAGCTCAAACCATGATTTTCAATATCGAAACTGTAACTGCTGAAGAGCCTCGTCTCTCGAGTGTATAGTGTTCCTGTCACAACTCTGAGGTACTGCTCACTAACCTAAGACTATTGAGGTACTCCATCTTTCGAGTACTGTGGGCCTACAGCTACAAAAAAGCGCTTCCCACCATGGGTCTGCCGCTACAACCAAGGGCTCCCCCTCATAGCCTCCAGTGGTACTCCTTTTGTTGAGTACCGCGGGTCTGCCGCTACAACCAAGTGCTTCTCCACCATGGGTCTACCACTACAAACAAGCGCTTACCACCATGGGTCTGCCGCTACAACCAATCGCTCCCCCTCATAGCCTCCAGAGGTAATCCTTCTGTTGAGTACCGCGGGTCTGCCGCTACAACCAAGCACTCCTCCTTCGTGGGTCTGCCGCTACAACCAAGCGCTTCCCACCATGGGTCTGCCACTACAACCAAGCGCTCCCCCTCATAGCCTCCAGAGGTACTCCTTCTGTTGAGTACCACGGGTCTGCCTCTACAACCAAGCGCTCCCTACTGGGCTATCCGAAACTAACCGAGTTGATCAATCAGTCGTCGTCAAGTCTCAGTCGTCTACACGGTCTCCGTACTCCGCACGCTCGTCTCCAGGAGGGTCCGCTCCACGAGCTACTGGTCAATACTCTAAGTATCACAAAGACCCATGAAGAAGTATCTCAAAGGACCGCCTCGTCATAGGGGTCTCAAAACAACAGACGACGCGCCAATCGGACGCCCGGTCTGTGAGTTATTAGCCTTTCCGTCCTAGGGGCCCGGTTGGTTTCGTGTGCGAACCAACCCAGCTGTATCTCAATTGTACCCCGAACTCTCATAGGGTATATTCATAGGGACCATTTCTCAACGTGATCACCAATGCCGCTGACGGTTCGTCAAACGGATGTCTGGTCTGAAAGATATCAGCTTTTCCGTTCTAGGGGCCCGGTTGGATTTCGGGTACAATCCAACCCAGCCATACACTAACTACATAAAAACCTCGGGCGATGTATGCCAAAAGTTCTGTCTCATCAAGAGGAATCCAACAAAGTCGACGGCACGTCAATCGGACGTCCGGCGCTCAAGATAGAACCATTTCCGCTCTGAGGGCCTGGTTGGTCTCGTATTCGAACCAACCCGACCGTACTCAAAGTTCTCTTAAACCTTGAGTTTAATATACCAAAACAACCGTCTCGATCCAAGGATTTCATCTCAACTGACGGTGTGTCGATCGGAGGTCCATAGCCCAAGATATGGGTGTTTGAATGGAAACTGCCCGAAAATAGGGGGTTTGGGCCCGGTCTGACCCGGCCCGAGACCCCCACTGGGTCGGCCCGAACCAGGTTGACCCAACCCGGGTCTGGTTCCGGCCCAAAAGGTCACATCTCGGCTCGGTGGGCACAGCCCGGCCCAACCTGGGCGCGACCCGGCCCGGCCTGGACGGCCCGACCGGTTGGCCTGCGGCGCTGGCGCGGCCGCGATGCCTGCGTGGCCAGCGGGTGTAGGGGGGGTAACAACACCCCGTGGACGACGAACCGGTGTGGCTTAAAGCCACACCCCTCGGCCTCCGGAATGGATAAGTCGTTCCGGTTCGGCCCACCGCCACGGCGGTTCCTGTTCCGGCGGCGCGTCGCCGCCGCCTTCCGCGGACCACCGGATGCACACTAGTGGTCCATTTTGCTCGCCGCCTTCGCCAATGGTCCTCCCGGGACCCAACCTTCACTGCGGAGGCTTCAAAATGACTTTGCAGACCCGTTTTTGGTCACCCATTAATCCGCGCACAACGTTCAACCAGCGGAGTCTTCGAATCACCTCCGCGACCCCGACTCCGGCCGCGGTTTCGTCCGGCCTCAACGGCGCGGCGTGACGGTGCCGCGCATCCTTGTCGTATTTCTCCATGATTCCATGTGGTGTCCTTGCACCATGCCACCTTCGTTCGAGCCACAACATAATCAACAACAAGGGGGAGGAGGTCCGGCCGTGTTTGTACGGTCTGACCTCCTCCCGTTATAATGATAGCAAGCGGCCAACAAATAGAAGTCGACGTACGACAAAGAAAACAATTAACCCCAACATCAACCCGCATGAACGAATGATCCGCGGATCAACCTAGAAATGGTTGGTCCGCACTCGTCATTCTTTTCTCAAATATAAAGAGAATACCAAAGATATTCCCCTACAACCTCTTAAATAAAAAGAATCATATCAATATTTCGAACCCACAAAATAAAACATTCGCGGATCAACTTAATGATGAGTTGATCCAGGTTATTTGTTTTAGAAGGAACAACCAAGGGAATAATACCATTCTCAAAAAAAATCCCCCTACCTCGATAACGAGTTGACGATCGAAGAGAATCGCAGAAAGCGGCATCGCGGGGTGGTTTCGATGATGGCGTTGGCGTGTGTCAAAGAAAGGGAAAGCTTCGTCAATCATCGGAAGAGAGGAAGCTGGGGTAGACGTCGGCGTTCTTCGCATTCTCCAACGAAGAAGATGAACTCTATCTTCTCCAAAGTTTTTCCCAACACTCCAAAAGCACCCAAAATAAAATAATATCCCATGCTATTATTTTTATTCACACAAAAAAGACTTAAAAATTCAAAACTCAAACCACTTAAATTAATAAAGTGAGTTGGCATGAATAATGAGGAGACAGGGGGAGGTGAGTGGTCTCACATTAAAGGGGAGTTTCAAGGGGTTATGGGAAATGTGAAAAGGTGGGGGCTCTTGTGGGCCCCACCTCTCATTTATTCTCCCAATGGTAGTTACCAACCAAACTTACACACAAAGGATAAAACTACTTAGAAGAAAAATAAAATTGGATTACAAATTTTATTTATTCTTCACTTACACCTCAAATTTTAAACAACTCCTCCTGAGAAAACGCACCATCGGAAAAGGTCTTCTTAAGCAATTATTGGCACTGCGAGTTCATCGGTGCCCTCGGATTTCAATTCTGAGCACCGGTTTAAAAGTTAGAAAAACCCACTCGTTCGTTCACTGAACGTACCCGAGCTAAACTTCGGAAATTGATTCCGGGCCTCGGAATCAGGCACTGTCAGAAACTACGTTCTTGTAAAATCCCAAAGAAAATTAAGAAAAAATTTCCCTTGAATTTTACGGGTCTTTACATTACTCCCACCTCAGGTCTTTACGTCCTCGTAAAGATTTAACACAAACTAGGGATACAAAAGCGGTAATGAGCACGCATCTGAGCCTTTCGCTCCCATGTGCTCACCTGGAGGTTCCCGTACTGTCAGTGAAAGAACACCCAAGGAATCGGCCATCCTCATAGGATCCGCTCCTTTCGATCATCAACCTCTACTGGAACCCATAAAAAGTCACCCCATCGCCAAAGTCCAGTTCCCCATGGTCGATGACATGCATCGGGTCAAGCACGTATCTCCTCAGTTGAGATATGTGGAAGTTGTCGTGCACCTGGTGCAACTGAGGTGGATTGGTCAAGCAGTAAGCCACCTCGCTTACCCTGCTGAGGACCTGAAAAGGTCCGCTGAACCTCAGAGATATCTCGCCGCCTCGGCTACATCTACGTAAACCTCGTCGAGGTGAGACCCATATAAGAACGTGGTCACCATCCTTGAACTCTAGAGGTCTCCCTTTCCTGATTAAAACTGAAACTCAAAACTCCTGCTACCATGAGGGTAAGGTTGGTCGACCCAAGAATGATCGGCTACACCTTCCCATGCATGAGTTTAACCTGTGCTGCCTGGGGTTTCCTTTTCACCGACCAAGGAAAACCCATCCCGACGTTTGCCTAATACCGTCAATTTGAGTATGAACAGTGATTTCCAAATCCATACTCAAACTAACGTCGTAAGGCCTCAACGCTGCCACCAAGAGGTCCCAACTGAGACTCTCACCTCAAGGGTCAGATCACACCATCGGCGTAAGTGTGATTATCGAGTCTCCTCCCAAGGTATCTCTAGACGTGAGGGTCAAGTCTATGGCTTACCGAAAACTCTAGGTATGGGACAAGATTCGTGGAAGGAAGGAATGATTCGTATCAACTTCTGTTACTATGGTAGCTAATAGTGGACACAAAACGCCCCTCGAATCATTCTTAGAGCCATTGGGTCACTCTCCTTGACCGCATGCAGCTACTCTCTTCCCCTTCTATCCAGCTCCCTGAGCCTAGTGGGGACAACAAAGGCGGGTGGTTGTAACATGTTGAAATATACACCACCACATGCTGCTCTCCTAGCTCTGCTTCCACGTCTACTGCTCTGCAGTTTCATCTTTCCTTGACACTTCCTCTTCTTGAAACATATTATACATCCAAGTCTCTGAGACTGACTCCAGTTCGCATCTTCCCACTGTTAACATTCATTGGCTAAAACCGATCATCCAAAGAACATTCAACCACAAAGGTTCTTTCTAGAACCCTAACATAAGTAGGAATTCATAGAGAAAAGAGTGCTTACTCTGATATCCTTTAAACACACCTCGCTCTGAGGTCCGAGATCTAAATCACTGATCATATCGTAGTCATCAAGTACCAAGAATGATCGCTACGCCTCGATGATTACTCAGCTACTGAAACATCGTCCTGCCGAAGCTGTATAAGCTCTAGAAAAACTCTCAGCCACCTCCTCAAGCCAGTCCTCAGCCACCTATGAGTCGGTCTCACCTCATAACTTGAGGGTATCTGATGTTAGAACACGTGCCAGGCAGTAAGCCTACATGTGTCACCTACCGGTACCGCCGGTTGTAACTGCAGACCAACAGGTAGTGATGTATAGCTGATACACCACCCGAAGGAACTATATCAGGCATCGGTCCACGTACTGAAGCCTCATCGCTATGCGGACCATCCTCATGGTCACTCACTGAAAAACACTAGTAGCCAAGTCCACCATCCACTTTACTGATGTCTCAGCTAGGCGGAAAACTCTAGAAATCGCCTCCATCTAGTCCTCTGTTGTCTGGGAATCTGCCTCGCCTCGTAACCTCAAAGGTCGATGCTGCTGGAACTCATGCAACGCGCTCTGCCAGCGTGCACAGTTCTCTAGTAAGGCTGGTGGCATCTGCTGCCCAAAAGGTGGTGGTGCTGATGGTACACCACCCGAGGGTGACAACATAGAAAAAGGGCCCCGCACCAGAGCCTCGCCACTCGGTGGGCCGTCATCGAGTACTCTCTCAGAACTCCAACTGACTGTCTATGTGGATACATCCTAAACAGATGCGACACGGTCAACGATTTATACCTGGTGAGCTGACCTGGTTTGAGCTGACTTTAAAACTTTTGGAAGCACAAACGCAATCAGTGTTTTCATGTACAAAGTCGGAAATCAGTAGTCAGGGTCCTGGTGTATGGATACATCGGCCGTCACACCAACACTGGACTCCCTGAACTGAAGACCACACTCGGTACCCTTAACACTATTGCTTCACATAGAAAAAGATCAGAGTCCTGAGTTCTGTGGTAGAAATGAACTCCTCTGATACCAATTTGTCACGACCCATCCTCGGGGCCCGTGCCATGACTACCCCAAGCCCGCCTTCCATAGGCCAGGGGCTGGAGACTAGCACCAAAGGCGTAAATCCCAATAACTAGGAATTCATTTCCTTTATAAAAGTAAACAGACACCACAGAGTACAAGCGGAAGTAAAACACTAAGTACAAAAGGAAGTGCAGAAAACTAAATGGGCCAGAATACAAACCCAATCGAAAGTACAGCTACAACTGAACAAAAGTACAACAGAAAAAAGACAACATCTGGAAGAAAGGTAGCAGCTCCTGGGTCGTCCTCCACAGATCCTACCTGAAGGGTAGGTACACATAGCGCAGCTCCTGGATCGTCCACCACGGATCCTACCTGAAGGGTAGGTACAGATAGCGCAGCTCCTGGATCGTCCACCACATATCCTACCTGAAGGGTAGGTACAGGTAGCCTCCACAACGCTCTTTCTCTTCAACCTCCTCCGAGTATCGTCTCTCTGTGAAGTCCACCTCTGGGTACCGTCCAGTATTCGAACACTCAGCCTCTGTCAGCACTGCCTGTCGTCTGCAACCAATACAACGAGGTGCGGGCATAGCCCGTGCAGGGGTGAGTATAACGATACTCAGTAGGGACCCCTAGACCCTCAAGGTCTCTCTAACTCCAACAAGGATAACCACAAAGAAGATCTCAACAGATAACCTCTACTTAGGTATATGCCCATACATATACCTAAGTTATCAAGTAACCCATATCAATCATGAGGAAACACAAATATTATGAAATCAACGAATAACCACTACCCAGGTATATGCCCATACATATACCTAAGTTATCAAGTGACTCATCTCAATCATGAGGTAAGAACAAAGATCATAGACTCATCTCAAACCAGGATTTTCAATATCGAAATCGTAACTGCTGAAGAGCGTCGTCTCTAGAGTGTACAGTGGTCCTGTCACAACTCCGAGGTACTGCTCACTAACCTAAGACTGCTGAGGTACTCCATCTGTCGAGTACTGTGGGCATGCTGCTACAACCAAGCGATTCCCACCATGGGTCTGCCGGTACAACCAAGCACTCCCCCTCATAGCCTCCAGAGGTACTCCTTCTGTTGAGTATCGCGGGTCTGCCGCTACAACCAAGCGCTCCCCCTCATAGCCTCCAGAGGTACTCCTTCTGTTGAGTATCGCGTGTCTGCCGCTACAACCAAGCGCTCCTCCGTCATGGGTCTGCTGCTACAACCAAGCGCTTCCCACCATGGGTCTTCCACTACAACCAAGCGCTCCCCCTCATAGGCTCCAGAGGTACTCCTTCTATTGAGTACCGCGGGTCTACCGCTACAACCAAGCACTCCTCTTCCGTGGTTCTACCGCTATAACCAAGCGCTCCCCACTGGGATATTCGAAAATCACCGAGTCGATCGATCAGTCATCGTCAAGTCTTAGTCATCTACATGGTCTCCGTACTCCGCATGCTCCTCTCCGGGAGGGTCTGCTCCATGAGCTACTAGTCAATACTCCAAGTATCACAAAGTCCCATGAAGAAGTATCTCAAAGGACCACCTCGTCATAGGGGTGTCAACACAACAGACGGCACCTCAATCGGATGCCCGGTCTGTGAGTTATTAGCCTTTCCGTCCTAGGGGCCCGGTTGGTTTCGTGTGCAAACAAACCCGGATGTATCTCAACTGTACCCTGAACTCTCATAGGGTATATTCATAGGTATCGTTTCTCAACGTGATCACTAACTCCGCTGACGGTTCATCAAATGGACGTTCTGTCTGAAAGATATCAGCTTTTCCGTTCCAGGGGCCAGGTTGGATTTCGGGTACAATCCAACCCGGCCATACTCTAACTATGTCCAAACCATAGGCGAAGTAATTCAAAAGTTCCTTCTCATCAAGAGGAATCTAACAAATTTGACGGCACGTCAATCAGACGTCCGACGCTCAAGATATAACCATTTCCGCTCCAAGGGCCCGGTTAGTCTCGTATTCGAACCAACCCGACCAAACCCAAAGTTCTTATAAACCTTGCTTGTAATATACCGAAATGACCGACTCGATCCGAGGATCGCATTGCAACTGACGGTGCATCGATCTCAGGTTTGTAGCCCAAGATATGGACGTTTGAACGGAAACGGCCCGAAAATAGGGGGTTTGGGCCCGGTCTGACCCGGCCCGAGACCCCCCTGGGTCGGCCCAAACCGGGTCGACCCGACCCGGGTCCGGTTCTGGCCCAAAAGGGTGTAGCCCGGCCCAGTGGGCGCGGCCCATCCAGGCCTGGGCATGACCTGGCCCGGCCGGTTGGCCTGCCGTGCTGGCGCGGCCACGGCGCCCGCGTGGCCAGCGGGTGCGGGGGGGTTACAACCCCCCGTGGATGACGAACCAGCGCGGCTTAAATCTGCACTGCTCGGCCTCCGAAATGGATAATCCATTCAGGTTCGGCACGCCGCCGTGGCTCAGCCGCGGCGGTTCCTGTTCCGGCGGTGCGCCGCCGCCGCCTTCCGCGGACCACCGGATGAGCTCCGGTGGTCCGTTTTGCTCGCCGCCTTCGCCAATGGTCCTCCTGGGACCCGACCTTCACTACGGAGGCTTAAAAATGACTTTGCGGCCCCATTTTTTGCCACCCATCAATCCGCGGACAACGTTCAACCAGCGGAGTCTTCGAATCACCTTCGTGGCCCCGACTCCGGCCGCGGTTTCGTTCGGCCTCAAAGGCGCGGCGCGACGGCGCCGCGCATCCTTGCCGTATTTCTCCATGATTCTATGCGGTGTCATTGCACCGCGCCGCCTTAGTTCAAGCCGCAACATAATCAACAGAAAGGGGGAGGAGGGTCGGCCATGTTTGTGCGGTCTGACCTCCTCCCGTTATAATGATAGCAAGCAGCCAACAAATAGAAGTCGACGTACGACAAAGAAAACAATTAACCCCAACATCAACCCGCATGAACGAACTATCCGCGGATCAAACTGGAAATGGTTGGTCTGTGGTCTTCTTTCTTTTCTCAAAGATAAAGAGAATACCAAAGAGATTCCCCTACAACCTCTTAAATAAAAAGAATCACACCAATATTTTCAACCCGCAAAATAAAACATTCGCGGATCAACTTAATGATGAGTTGATCCGGGTTCTTTGTTTTAGAAGGAACAACCAAGGGAATAATACCATTCTCAAAAAAAAATTCCCCCTACCTCGATAACGAGTTGAAAATCGAAGAGTGTCACGAAAAGCGGCATCGCGGGGTGGTTTCGATGACGGCGTTGGTGTGCGTCAAAGAAAGGGAAAGCTTCGTCAATCGTCGGAAGAGAGGAATCTGGGGTAGACGTCGGCGTTCTTCGCGTTCTCCAACGAAGAAGATGAAATCTATCTCTTCCAAATTTTTTCCCAACACTCCAAAAGCTCCCAAAATAAAATAATATCTCATGCTATTATTTTTATTCACACAAAAAAGACTCAAAAATTCAAAACTCAAACCACTTAAATTAATAAAGTGAGTTGGCATGAATAATGAGGAGAGAGGGGGAGGTGAGTGGTCTCACATTAAAGGGGAGTTTCAAGGGGTTATGGGAAATGTGAAAAGGTGGGGTCTCGTGTGGGCCCCACATCTCATTTATTCTCCCAAGGGTAGTTACCAACCCAACTTACACAAAAAGGATAAAACTACTTAGAAGAAAAATAAAATTGGATTACAAATTTTATTTATTCTTCACTTACACCTCAAATTTTAAACAACTCCTCCCGAGAAAACACACCTTTAGAAAAGGTCTTCTTAAGAAATTACCGGCGTTTCGAGTTCATCGGTGCCCTCCGATTTCAATTCCACGTACCGGTTTAAAAGTTAGAAAAACTCGCTCGTTCGTTCACTGAACGTACCCGAGCTAAACTTTGGAAATTGATTCCGGGCACACCGGGCCTCGGAATCAGGCACCGTTAGAAACTGCGTTCTTTTAAAATCCCAAAGAAAATTAAGAAACAATTTCCCTTGAATTTTACGGGTCTTTACAATATATTTTATTTCTATAAAAAGAGGAAGAAAACATGTTTTGTCATAAATTTCTTGGATATTTATGCCAACCATCCTTGGAAAACCTAGTGAAATGAGATTCATCATGAGATCTCCCTAGTATTTTAGGTAAGGGAAGATCATTTGAAATATGTGCAAGGAAAGATAAAATAAGTTAATAAGAGTTCTCAAATTGGTGCAAGATGATATGCGTGGACCTATCTCACCAAGATCCACTAACTATAAAATATATTTTATTCTTTTCATTGATGATTTCAGCAGAATGTCATGGATATTTTTCATTAACCACATGTATAAGGTGTTTAATTTCATAATAAAATATTGGAGGGGAGCTGAAAAGATATATGGTCAAAAAAATTGAAGTTCAAGACTAAAAATGGTATAGAGTTTACAAATATACAAATGAAGTATTATCTCTAGAAACATGGTATAAGGCCCCAAGTTTTAGTAGTGATAACTCCTCAGAAAAATGGAATGGTTAGTATGAGAAATAGGATCATAAAAAACATAGATAGAATGATTCTTATTTAAAAGGACCTACCACATAAATTTTAGAAGTAATTAATATAGACATTGATCTACATTTCCAATAGATATTTTTTATGTATGAAAGAAGAAAATACATCATATGATCTACAGTATAGAAAGAAGCTAACATTAAAATACTTTTGAATCTTTTTAAGTAAGTGTTTTATTCTAAATAAGGACAAATATATAAAGTATAAATCCCATAGAGATGATGGAATATTCCTTGGAAACTCAGGAAGAAGAAAAAAATATAAATACTTCAACAAGTGGATAATAAATGTGATCAAAAGCAACGATGTTAGTATAGTTGAAAATAAACAGAGTATTCAATAACATATTAAGTCATTTCCTAGTGATAGTGATTAGGTGGTAAGTGATTCAGGGGGATAAAAAGTGGAACATTTTGATTCAGAAGTATATGCTAATTATGATCATGATAAATTCAGACCTATATTTTCATAGAAGATAAAGAGTAAAGATGGAATTGATGGATAAAACATCATTAGAAATTTGGAAGTTTGGGTTTAAACAAGTAGAATTAAGCCTCTATAAAAAACATAATGTATATCTTAGTTAGAGTTTAAATGTTTTGAAGAAGTGTCTAGGGGTGAATATTGGTTTCATACTATGAATGAAGAGATTGAACAAATCGAAAATAACTAAACATGGGATACAGTTTCAAGGACAGATGATAAGAATGTCATTAGGACCAAATGGTTATTCTAGAAAATTGTGAATGTAGATGATATGGTAATTAAAAACAAGGAATTTATAGTGTGCAATGGGTACTATCATATCAAGGGAATCAAGGTTGATGATTCATTTTCACCCGTTATAAGGCTGGATACTATTCACCTATTCTTAACTATAGTAGTACAATGAATGTTCAAATATTACAAATAAATATCTGGTTGGAATTTCTGAGTGTGGTTCTAGAAGAAGAAGTGTATATGGAGTAGCCATATGGTTTTCTAATTCATGAAGATGAGAAAAAATTTATCGATTTAAAAATGAATTATACAAATTAACACAAGTACCAAGAGCTCAGCATTCTTAACTTGATCAGTATTTAAAGAAGCTTAGTTTCCAACATGGTGGAGTTGATTACAATATCTATGTCAATAATGAGATAAATAAAAGCATGATGGTTCTGGTGTATATCTATGACATAATCTTTTTTGGATCAAATTAAGTGTAGTGAATTTTTTTTATATAATTCATGAAATATGAGTTCAAAATTTCAATGATTGGTGACCTAAAATTTTTCCTTGGTTTATAGGTGATTCAAGGAAGGAAAAAATTATTTATAAATCTAATTATGCTGAGGAGGTTATGATAATATTTAGAATGGATAATTCCAAGGATATAACATCTCTAGTGGCTACACGAATGAAACTATCATGAAAATATAAAGGAAAAGTAGTCAATGTCACAAAATATAGGCACATTATTAGGATCCTATTATACTTAATATCAACACAACATGATATTGTGTTTTCTATATTCTAAGTGACATAGTATCAAATTAATCCCAATTAAAAACACTTCCTTACCGTGAAAATAATACTTTAGTATATCAAAGGAATGGTGGATTTTGGTTTGATGTACAATGTAAAATCATAAAAAAATTATTGGGTCATACAGATACTGATTAGGATGGTTCAGTAGATGATATAAATTCAACATGAGGTGGTGCATTATATCTGGGAATATTGTGTATTTATTGGCTATGTAAGAAACTTCACAACATTTCTATGAGCACTATAGAAGCGAAATATATAATGACCACTCAATCTTGAATGCATTTACTATGGATAAAATATAAATTTAAGGATAATGGATTTGAAGTGAAGTATCTAATTAGAATCCATAATGAAAATTCAAGTGATATAAATCTTATCAAAATTCATGTCCATCACCCACAGACAAATAAAAATGAAATCAATTATTATTTTATCAAAGTTAAAGGTAGATCATGGGATTTTAAAATTGTTGTATGTGTCTATAGAACTACAGGTTGTATACATTTTGTCAAAATCCATACACAAATAATTGTTTTAATGTCATAGACTGGCTCTTGGAGTCCAGTTGACTCCCCACACTTGAACAAGTGTGAAATTGTAACCCCCTCACCATGAGGTATGATGTGATATTCCCGATGTTTCGATATGTTCTCTTTATCTTATTATGGACCACAAAGAATTTCTCTTTGGGTTCTTTAGACAAAGGGGAGAAATTTTGTTCATGAAATGAGTAGAAATTATGTAGAAGGAGTTGAGAAACAAGGGGATCCAAGAAACATAAGGATTTTTAAAATATGATAATTTTGAAGATGTTCATTCAATGTTAACATATCACCATATTTTACATATGTGTTTCATGATGAAAGTAGTTTCCCAATGATGCTGAAGAGTTTGTATTCTTAAGTGAAAAGGTAGAGTACTATGGAGGTGTGTCTTAAGAACAAAGTGATTAATTGATGAACTTTTCATGATACTCTTGTTTCTCATACAGATCGTGGCTCATTTAGGCTTAGATTATGTGTTGAGTAAGTATTTTTTTCTCTATCTAGAGTCACAAGATGCAATTTTTTATTACATATGGTGATTTTTAATGTTTTTTACAAAATCTAGTAATTAAAGTATTACAGTTTCTTCAAAGGGTGAAAAGTTTTTAAAAAACCCAAAGTGGGATATTTTTGGGAAAAATCCCTCTAAGACTTCACAGTATTTTTGGGTTGGTTCTATTTGTTGGCAAAGTTGGTTGATAAGGTTAGTTGTGAATTTATAATGAAATTATAGCAAATTTATGTTGAAAATTTTCCAAGAAAGAGGTATAGAAACTTTGTAAGTGGTTAAGAAAGTTTCTTGTACAAGGTGGTGATGTTTCCTGGTGTTTACAAAAAAAACTTTTAGATCCAAAATTTAGATAAAGGGAAAAGTTTCACAAAATATGGAGTTCTAGGAATTCCTCATGAAAATATAGAAAGGGCATAGAATTCATAAAATATTTATTTTTTCTCAAAATATTGGTTGATTTTCAAAAGAAAGTTTTATTAAGGTTTTAAGTTTTGTGAAGGTGAGAATTTATGTGAATACGTTATTCTTTTTTAAAGCTTACACAAACAGATGTATTCCTAATAATTTTCATGAAGAATGGGAGTTATGTGAACATAATGAAGAGTTTCATGAATGTTAGTAAAGAGAATACATGTTTCTATAAGGAGTGAAAATTTATATAAATAGCATCTACCCCTCCTTTGTTAGGAGAGTAAACCTTAATGAATATATAAAGGATCTAAATTCATAAAAGATTTTCATAAAGTATTTTATGTATAAAGAATTAATAAGAACATAAATTCAATGAAGAAACAACTTTTATCAATATGACCATGATAATTTCTTGAAATTATAGAGAGATTTATTAAAATTTGTGAACATTATGAACGAGAAAATTTTCATAACGAATTATAAAGTTTCATAAAATTTGATCAAGGGTTCCTTGAAAGTTAATCTTATCCGAACCAAAAGGAATTTCTCAAAAATTACATGGTAAAGTTTTCTTTATCATGTGAATAAAAGTTAAGCTTCGTGATTTACCAAATACGGTGTAAACAATAGTAATTCAAGTGATCTACAAAATAATTTTTACAGAGCATAGAACACATGTTTTTTAATCTTTCATACCTTCATTCACCCCCACCCCTCTTCTAAGGGTATTTAACCAAGTAGAACCAAAAAAATAGAGACTAAACCCTATGGCCATTGATGGATTTTACATGGGAATATGTGGTTGATGTTGGTAGTATTCTCCCTGGTATAAACTATAATGAACCCACTAAAATAACTATTAAGGTAAATTAAAAGAGTTAATTCATAGGATATAGAAAAAAGTGTGAACCAATAACTGAATTTATAGCATTGATATCACCATTTAGATTAATTTAGGTATTTTATCACTGGAAGGATAGTTAAGAAAGGCTCAATGGTTTTTGTATAGGTGAATTATGTTGTTTTTTCATAGATATTGGTAATGTGTAAGAACTCAATCATTATAATATTTTTTATTTCCATGGGAGAAAATAAATAATACTATAATGATCTGGTATATCAATTTTCTTATATTTGGATGATTACAGATAGGAAATTTATTTCTATAGTGCATATTTTTTCCCTACCTAACTTTTTATGGAGATATTAAGCAAAGAGTAAGGAAAATTGGATCCTTATATTTGAAAACTATTTTTTTCATGTTCATAAGTGGGATATTGATTTCAACCTATTCAAGGAAAAGAATTTATTTTCATAGGTTTTCATTAGGATATATGGTCTCAAATGGATACTTTAGCATTCAAATACTCTCCATGAAATTTATATTATGGTTGGTGTACCAATTTTCTTATATATAGATAATGAAATAATAAATATTGGACATTATGCAAGAATACTGGTAGAGGTTTTTGTAATGGAAACTCTCATTGAAAATGTGATTATTTCTGCACATAAATATGATATTAATATTCATATAGAGTATGGGAAACTTACTAACTATTTATCAGAGTGTAAATTTATTGGTAAAATAAAGGAAAATTGTTTTATGGGAATCAAATATGGGAATTGTGTTTTGATGGTTTATATTGATAAAGATTTTTATTGGAAAAATTATATGTAAGTTGTTATTAGACACATTTCTAAGTAGTCCAAGGATAAAAAAATTGGTAAGATCTGATCATGAGAGGATGATTATGGGAAGTAACTTCAATAAGGATACTCTTTGTGACTTTTTCTCTATAAGGATACATATTACTATGAATTTCCATAAGGATCGGAGAAGGAATATATGGTTGGATGGTGCAGGAGATGTAGTCCCTGGGTAGCTCTTTAGAAATGAAAAAATGAATTTTTATCACTCTATAGAGTTGGATCTAGATGATTCTGATGACTGGTCCTTATTATTATGAATTTCAATAAGGATCATACAAGGATGATCTAGCTGAATGGTGTAGGGGATACAGTCACTGGGTACTTGGATAGAAATTAAAATAGGTTTTTTTATCACTCTGCAAATGTTAATGTCTCAAAATGAGAAGCTGGGGATGCTTTAAGTAAGTTGGAACCAAGGTGATACTAGAAAAAACATATCCTTGTGCAAGATCAACAGGTGTTGAACGTAGTAACAAATATGAGGGATGAGAAGTCATCACATGGAGGGTTAGTGGGCCTGGTTGTTAGAACTGATATATCATTACATAATGATAAAATCATAGAACATTTAGAAAGTGGGAAGTAACTAGGTGTTTCATAGTTTTATGATACCAAACTACAAGAACATTAGGATAAGGTATATATTAAAACATATAGTGAGTCCCCTATTCACTCTCTAATTTAAGAGGGAATTAATAATATGATATTGGTGGATCAAATTGATGGAAGTTTGGTAGAAATGGAGGATGATACTTTCTAAAAAGAATCACTTCATATAATCTCTCTTTGGAAAATGGTATAACAATTCTTGTGGATGAATAGGGTTTTCAAAATGTCAAACTAAGGAAATCAAGGTGATGAAAAAATTATTCACAGATAAAAATAACCATGGTAAAAATATATAAACGGTCCTACTTTAATTATTTTGATTCATATGATTACTATGATTATGAAAATGAGTTATTATAGTTCAATTATTGATTTTGTTTTTATGAATTAATATTTCCTTGTAATGAGGTTAGGTTGTCTTATCTGACCCCTTACTTTTTGTTTCTTTTAGTTTTTTTCTTTAATTAATTAGGGCAGGGACTTTTCCCATTGCTCTATCCATTTTGATAAATATATTACATATTTTCTTATGTTAAAATTCATTTAATATTAATAATTTATGATTGTTATTATTTTTTTATTATTATATCATCTTCCATTGTTAGAGACATAATTAGGTTTAGTGTTGAATTGAGATTATTAAAATCAATAATTTAATTTGATAAGTCTAAAAAACTTATTAATTATGGAAATAATAAAAAGAATTATTAAATTATTAATGATTCCCTAGGTGAATATTTAAATGTCTTGTAAAATAAACTTTTTAGTGTAATTAATTAAAGATGATAGAAACATAAAATATTATTATTAAATTAATAATATTTTAAAAGGTTTATATATATATATATATATTAAAATATTTTAATAAAACAATTCCATTGAGATGTTTTGAGCTATCTTTGGGCATTTGATTAATATTTTTTAGTGAATTTAAGTGTAATTTCAATCTTTTATATTGTAAAATATAAATTTCATAATTAGATATGAATAGAAATAAAGAATAGAAATCCATGAAAACCATATGATTTTTTTATGATACTTTGGTGATAATAAATATAAATATTAAATTCATTTTAGTGAAATGAATTTGTCATGATGGAATTTAATATATCCAGAGAATGTGGATAATGGTTTAGAATTAAAGATTTATTATCTAATAATTAATGGGGAATAATAGAGAAGTTATCATAATATTTATATTATTACTGAATGATGAAAGATTTATTTGTTTTAATTAATTAAAATAAAAATTAATTATTGCAAAGATAATAATTTTAATGATTATAGGAAATGATTTTAATTATCATAAAATTTCATATTATGATATTAATAAATAATGAAAGGGATACATGTCTTAATTACTTAATTTTAATTAATATTCTATTTAATGGTACTTATAAATCAAGACCTAGTGATTTAAGTGATGTGATTGAAGTGGAAATGTAGTGATGTTTTCTTAATGATATATATAAATAGCAATATTCCATTGATTAATTAAATGCATTGCAACTTGAAATTATGAATTTTGTAAAGCTGGTTTTAATACTAATATTGAGAACTATTCCTGAGTGAGAATCATGAAATTAATAATTATAAAGGAATATTATATAAGTACTGAAACATTACCTTGGAAAGGTTATGGATATTTAGTAGTTTTTTAGTGATTCTTGTTAATACAATGATGAATTATGATATGAACTTTATTAACTAAATTTTTGAACTACTTTAGATATAAATTATGATAAATATGTGAATAATGGATAATAATATAATGAATACTTCAATGATTAAATATTATGGATAATATTATGATATATAAATATAAATATTATTACATTAGTGATATATTGAATTAAACAATCTAATAATAGATATTTAAATAATGATGAGATATGGATGAGGAGCTTCCTGTAGAATGATACAAAGACATGGTGAACTATTATATGGAAATTTGTATATAATAGAAATTAGGTTCATTAATTGATCAGTTTTATTTCTTGTCTTAATTCAATTAATATAATGTGTGATGTAGTTCAGTGACTGGTAGAGGTTGATTGATCTGGTGTACTACTGGGATAAATCACTTTCTAAACCACTGAATTGGGTTTGAGATAGGCACTGACTATGGAATATTTACTCACCTCACCCATTATTCTCAATTTATGTCTATTGATGGCCTATAATTTTATCTATTTCTTCTCACCAATAGTTTTAGGTTAGAGTATGTTGATGATATATGGGATTGTGATAGATGGATTTTCACTTAAATGTTTACACTGTTTTGGTCCCATATATCATGGGTGTAGGTTGACAATGATAGATTAAGTAATCACCCCTTCTCACCTATAAAATTAGGATTTTGGAAGACTAGATATTCAACTAAAAATCTATATTGAGATTGGTAGAGATATGTATTTGATATCCCTATGGGCGTTATTATTTCTCCTCGGGTTACCGAATTTAGAAATTTAAAACACGAATCAAAAAAACACTAAACTACTAGGTAGTATAGGATATGCAAGTATGAGGTTAAACCCATAGATATAGGGTTGGAGAAAATATTAACTAAATAAAATAAACCTAAAATAATTTCAATTTTAAATAATTTAAATCTATGCTACTGATCATGTGATTGATTTAGAAGGTGGGAGAAAAAAAATATAAAATGGGTGTTAGGCAGCAATGAATCCAGTTTCATGGGATGAAAAGGGATGAAATAATCAATTAACAATCATGTAGCCTTTGGAATTAGGTCCCAATAAATTCATTGGTCATGAAAAATTCTCTTTGTCTTAAGTTCTTCTTTTCTCATGGTCAGGTACTTTGGATTACAAATAAGGGGTTACCCAAAACCTTATTTAAACATAGGGAGGAATCAAACCCAATGGTCAGGTGGAAATCCAATCTCTAGATTTCATATTAATGAAATGCATTAAATCAATCTCTAGCGATGATCATTCTCAAAGAAGGAAATAAATTAAACCCATTCCCCAACCCCACTCACAATGTCTATGCAAGAAAAAATTAGGGAAAGAATATAATTTAAGAACAAATATGAAATCCAAACATGAATTCTATTCAAATATAAAATACCTCATACATTTAATCCCCATTCATCATGCTTGCCTCAGCACAAAGAAATCACCTGCTCATGATAACCATGAGCGGTTGTAGAAAAGTAATAAATAAAATCTTATAGAAGGGTATAAATAGTAGGTGGGTGCCTTCGTACGGAAGTGGTCCTCCATCGAGCTATTCCCAGAATTGATGCCAAATGGTGTGTCCAAGGGTACCTTATATAGGAATTTTCTTCCAAATCCTAGTCTACTGCATTAAATCTCATGTCACGTGTATCTTTATTTTTTTCAATTTCCCATTGCCATTATGATGTGTAATTATGTTACATGTTGTGTAATCCATGTCTGAGTTACCTCCATGTTTGCACAAATCTCATGTGAATCTTGTACATAGATTTGAAACTTTGACTCACTTTATGACATGTAATTGGATTTCAAAGTGTGTAACCTATCACGACCTGTCCTACACAGCAAACTCCTTTTGAAAAATTCATGATGTGTAATGATATTATATGTCATGTAATCATGTTTCTCCGGTTCTTCTACCTTTCTCCATCTTTAAAAATCTTGTGTCATGCTTTAAGCTAATATTTCCACCTCATTCTATTATTTTTTCAAATATTCATCATTAAATACAATAAAAACATTAAACACAATAAAATATATTGATAAAGTACACTTAACGATATTCTTATGACATCTTTGGTATAATATTAGTGTAGATGTGTATTACTCTAGCATCTTAGAATGGCACATATAAGCTGAATTATTATGTGGAAAAACAATAAATGGATGTGATAATGTAACACCCTATATTTTTATCCATTCAAAATTAAGTATAGATTGTTTCACATGAAAAAACAAACTAAAACTAACCATGATATATTTTATTAAGATAAAATATTTCCATACAAGATAAAAATTAATGCTTTATGATATGGGAATATGCAACATCATTATAAAAATTAGAATACGAATAACAACTCAAGTAAATAAAAAGACCACAAATATGAAATCTTCATCCTCATGGTATGTCTTAAATATATTACCGTTTATTATAAATATAGAAAGAAGGAAAAACATTGAAAATATAATAGAAATTTTGAGATAGAAATAAGAAAAGGGTATGAATGAATTCTAGATATATATGTGTGGTTATATATTGGCATTGAAAAGGTAAATATGGACATTTTATATATAGAACTCATAAATATAGTCATTAGATATATGTGCTAGGATCACTTTGGTTGTTTAATGCGCTAAGAGGGTGGGTGAATCAGTGTGCTTAACTTATTACAAATGAAAACCTTTATCCCCTCTAATACCTCTTCTCCTAGTCAGTTAATGGATATCACCCTCCACTTATCTACTCACCTTTCATTTTCATGAATGAAATATAAATAAAAAATAAACACAACATGGTGTATAAGATTTTTTAATGAGGTTCTCCCCCAAGATGGATGACAAGGTCTAGGGTGTTTGGTGGTTGTTATCCCATACACACACAAATTTTCATTTATTATAAATGGAATTATTAGGAAATGGTATATCCTTATATCTATACTATTAACACCAACTTTCTAAAATTCAAAGATCGAATCACCATTTTAGGATCTAGAACCAACCATGAATTTCTTTACAAAATATAGGTTTTGGACAACTCAGTGAATAATGATCAGCATGAAAGCATAAGTCCCTTCTAGATTATAAAAGACCAGATCTTCATCCTCAATGGGTAAAAATATCAAAGGTTGCCTCATATAAAAATCACAAACTTCTCTCTAACCATGTGATATAGAGACATGTGGGTCTCATTATTTCTAATATTAAAATATTATAGACTAGATTATTTAATCTTCTTTTTAAGTGTGAATTATAAAAAATATAATCAGAGTCATTCCTTCTCTCTTATTATTATTATTCTTCAACACACAAGAATAATCTTCTTATATAGTGTTGAAACTCTCTAACTTTGACAGAAATGGTTTCTTTAAGTGATTTACATGTCAAGTATCTCTCTATATCTCTCTCTCTCTCTCTGTAACAACCCTGACCCCAGTATCCTGAAGTTGGTGGTTTATTAAATTTTCAAATATACAAGGGATAAAATCATGAAGTACTGGTCAGTTTATAAGTTTTATAGAACCAAATACAAAAATTATACCCTTTTACAATGGGAATGGAAAATAAAATATAACAAAAGAAAATAATCGACATCCTTGAAACTCATTAAAATGATTAATATTTATAACCTAGGGAAAGTAAACAAAATATGGGTGAACTTAAATGACTAGTAAGGGTTACTTAAAGTAGAATATATCATAAATGGATAAGAAATAATCAATATGGAAAGGTAAATAATTGAAAATACATGGCATTTAATCAATAAAATAATGATTGAAATGCATCCGAAGATAATATAAATGTGACAATATAATGGAAAATAATAATAATTAAATTCTCAATGAATTAAATTCTTAATTATTAGGCATCATGATCTTATTAATCTTGATACATTTACTTTCAAGACCTTTCAAAATAATTTTTATAACTATAGGTAAAAATCCATCTGATTTGGACAACTAAATTGTCTAATGAGACATATCGATACATCGAGGGGTTATCTATAACCAAGCTCCACCCATAAATTAATTTCCAATTAATTATTTATATATCAAATGATCAATTTAATTTATGAATAATATTCCTTATCAATGAATTTCTATATCGAGTAAGTAATATAGATTAGCAATAACATCCCAAGTTAATCATATAACTTTCAAAGTAAAATATCATATATATAATGATATATAGTTAAATTAATAAATATATACATGATAAATAATATGTAAATTTAGGGTAAGTGTAATTTCTAATGAAAATTTATCATAAGAAAATGATTATTTTAATATAAATTTAACGATCACAAAAGAAAGTGAGACTGTGCAATAATTTTTACCTCTTTGGTAACTTTTAAATTGTAACCCCTTAAAGAATAAACATGAAATAAAGAATTAATAATCATGAATAAATGATTATTAATGTTAGACATGTATAATGGGTAGTATATACACCACATAAAAGTTAATAGGTTCGTATTAACAAATACATCTCAATGAAATGGAAATTGAGATGAAATACCTTACCTCATGGTTCCCTTTGGTTTAACATTCTATAAACTCCTCTATAAAAAATTTAATCATGTTATTAATTTATAATAGAACCATATTAATATTTTTAATATCATATATGACCCTCTTATAATATTTTACCACCAATTTATTAATAATATTCCATTATTTTCATTTTTTTGGGTGTTAATTACCTTGTTTTCCCATGCGTATTTTGTCATGAATATTATAGTTCATGTACATATGATATAGATATATCAGCTATATAATTATATTAATGTTATAAATATAATATTTACTCATTATATTCATTTTTATAATCATCCTTAAAGTTTGTACATTGAAAATGAATCACATAGCTTCATAGAGACGATAGGTTGTACAAATGCATGAGTGATGATATCATTATCACATCACTTCGTGAGGCGGTAGTCCGCCGTACACACGAGCGACGATATCATATTTTAAATGGAATAAAAAGTAAAAAGGTGTTTGTGATATTATAATTTTATAAGTATAATTAAAACATAAATATTATATATATATATATACATTAAATCTATCATTATATCTGACCTTGAGAAGTGTTTATGGAAAATGAGTTACATTGGTTTGCAATGTGGTAGTCTGTCGTACACACGATCGAGAATTTAATTTATCATTTGATGGAATAGGAGATGTAATAATATTATTACCTAAAAATAATAACATCTTAGTATATTTAAGATACTAGTTTAATTATATTGTAAGTTTTGTGACATAATTGAAGTTGGAAAACTATGAAATAAAAAAGAAAGAGCTTCGTTAAGATGATCACCCTATCTTAGAGAAACATCATTTGGATCTTTTCTTAAGAGCATTATGTTTGGTATTTTTTGGAATATAATAACCTATATAATGTGCATAATTATTTTGGTTAGAGATTTTGGTAGTTTTTGGTGGATCCAAAGGGCTTGAGAGGTGTGAATAAGTGAGGGGAGTGAATTCCTTTTTATAATTGAGGAGTGTCTTTTTTATAAATACCCAAAACAAATTAAATAATTGGAATTAAATCTCATCCCAAGTGCCTCAAAAATTGATAAATAATTTATTGTAGGTAATCTATGGTCAGTAAATACCTCCACCACATAAAAATAAACATTTTCTTCCCTTATCCTCTAAACTTGCTTGTTTTTACAATTTTAGTTTCACCACAGTAACTAGTTTTTAACCTAAGTAGTTAATCCTTTAAGTCTAAAATAAAATGATCATTACTAGATAACTTGGAAACACTAATTATAAATACTAAATCCAATTTATAAAATAATAATTATAAATGTGTGTAAAATTAATTTAATCACAAGCGTATGTAACATGTAAAACCTTGTGTTAACCTTAACCGACATAATTAAAATTTGATGTCTTTTCTAATAATTATGGACATAAACTAATATGAATTTATTAAATAATATTAATTATTATGATTCCATATATGGAATAAATTTTATTAAATTAATCTCATATAATTATCAAATTTTAATTTAAAATAAACCCACAATTCGTGTTGAAAAATGGTCTTCCAAGAAAGAAATTTTTCAAGAATAAGATAATATTATTATCAAATATAGGGATAGTAATCATAATTGGATAGATTTAAATTTATATATATAGATAGATATATAATCTATAAATTTAATTTAAATCATTCATAATTAATGATTATTTTAATTAATTAAAATTAATTTAAATTATTCCTTTTAAACAAAAACAGTTTCCTGGAAAATAAATAATTTTATAAAAAATATTTCTTTCTACCTCCAAATGTTATTATATTTAGATATATTAAATTGATAGTTAATAAATTTTTAGTTACACATATTATAATAAATTATTATAAATAAAATGAGTAATAGCTAAATACTATATTTTTTATTATTCATGAAAGCTTATTTCTAAGGGAAATTTTCAAAATATTCATTCTAGACTTATTTTGACCAAGTTTAAAATTAATGTCCATCTTATAAAATTAGATTTTTTTTATTATATTAAATATTAAAATGATCATTTTATTATAGTTTTATTGAAATATAATGTTTACTTGCTATAATTGCGGTGTGGAGTTATATGTATCGCAAGCTATTGGAGAGTTTTAATATATTTAAAAGGAAATATACTGTAAATCCTTGATTTTTAACATTATTCCCTCCTACAAAAATTTCATCCTTGAAATTTTGTGGATATTACCTTATAAAAAATTATATTAGTTCTTCTTCATAACATCCTTTGGTTTCCATGTTTCTTCCTCCATTTTATTTTTTCTACAAAGTACCTTTACCAATCGAGTCGTCTGATTCCTCAATACTTACTCTCTAGTATCAAGAATCTGGATGGGCTCTTCAGAGTAACATAGATCAGGTTCCAAGTGTATTTCATTATAGGTGAGAATGTGTGTTGGTTCTGACATTTACTTTCTTAATAATGATATATGGAACACATCATGTTATTTAGAGAGGCTTGGCATAATTTCCAACAGGTAAGACACAACTCCAATCCTTTCCAAAATTTCAAAGGTTATGATGTACTTGGGGCTCATATTTCCCTTCTTACCAAACCTTATGACACTCTTCCATAGAGATACTTTCTATAAAATATGATCTACCACTTGGAATTCCAAATCCTAACCTTTATTGTCAACATAACCCTTTTACCTACTTTGAGATGCTTTAATATGATCCTGAATAGTCTTTAACTTAGTTGTTGTCTATTCAATAATTTTTAGACCTACAAGCTTAGTTTCACCAACTTTATCCTAACAAGTTAGAGTATGTCATTTATTTTCATATATTTCATTATATAGCACCATTTGAATACTTTAATATAAACTATTGTTATTGGAAAACTATACCAAAGTTATATATGGATACCACATACCTTTAAATTCATGTGAGAATGACCTCAACAAGTATTCATTTGTTTTAATATTCCCTTCAGACTGTCTATCAGTTTGAGGATGGTAGGTGGTGTTCAAATGAAGATTAGTATCAAGATCCTTCTAAATACTCATCTAGAGTTTTGATGTGGAATGAGGATCATGATAAAACACAATTGGAAGAGGTGCACCATGAAGTCTTAAAACTTCATTAATATATATCCTTGTAAGGTGATCAAGTGGTAAATATTCTCTTAGAGAAAGGAAATGTGATTTTTTAGTTAAGAGATCAATAATAACCCATTTTATATTAATTTTTCTAAGAGTCTTTTCTAGTCCTGTGAAAAGTTTCATGGTAATGTCATCCTATTTCCACATAGGAATAGAAAGAGGTTAAATGAATCCTATATGATGATATCTCTCAACCTTGACCTATTTAAAAACCAATCATCTTGAAACATAATCAGCAATCTCACTCTTCATGTTATCCCACCAAAAATGTTCCCTCAAATCCATATACATCTTAGTGCTACCAAACTGTATATAGAAATTCAGGTTATGAGTGTCATCTAACAATACCATTTTTAGATCAGGTATAGATGGAACATATAATATCTTTCTAAATTTCATAATTCTATCTTCACAAAAAAATTCTGCCAACTTCCCATCATTCAAATCTTTAATTTTCTTCTAAAAATTAGCATCATCATATTCAGAAGTTTTTATCATTTCAAATAAAGATAGTTTTACAAAAATTTGAAAAATGAGTGATGTATCCCCTTCTTTAATAATTACCATATGAATCTAAACTAGATCCATGAAAATATGATTCCTCTCAATCCTCATTTGTGTCATAACTCCATGATTCTTCCTACTAAAAGCATCAACTACCTTATTTTCCTTCCTCGTGTGTTAGTGTACTGAGAAATCATAATATTTTAGTAGCTTGATCCATCACCTTTTCTTCATATAGATCGCTTTATATAAAAAGATATATTTTAGTATTTTATGATCCATGTATATCTCACATATTTCACCATAGATATAATGTATTCATATCTTTAAAATAAATATTACAACTGCCAACTCAAGATCATGGGTTGGATAGTTCTATTAATTAGTCTTCAACTTCCTTGATCCATATGAAATAACTATATTATTTTTCATAAGGATGAAACTGAGTCCTTTCTTATATGCATCATTATATATAAAAACCCATCATTTACTAATAGTAGATTCAATATCATAGCATCAATCAATCTCCTCTTCAATTCATCAAAACATTCTTCACATTCCTTTGTCCAAACAAACTTGACCTCTTTACGTGTAATCTTGGTTAACGGGTTATCAAATTAGGAAAAATTATAAAATAATTTCTAATAATAACTAACAAACCAATGAAACTATGTACCGCATTTATGTCCATTGGTGTAGGCCATTCTCTGATTGCTATTGTCTTTGCATGATCAACTGAGATTTACTCATTAGAGACAACATGTCTAAGAAAAGAATATTCTTGAAGATAGAAATCACACTTACTAAATTTCTATGTAAATATTTTATTTTAAGAGTCTCAAGAATAATATGAAAGTGATTCTTATGGTTCTCATAAATTTTATAAAACACCAAGATATCATAAATGAATACCCCAACAAAATCATCAAGATATTCTTAAATACTTTGTTTAATAGGTCAATAAAAATATAGGGTGTATTAGTCAATCCAAATGGAATTATTGTAAAATCATAATGTTCATAATTCATTAATAATGTTGCCTTTGGAATGTATTCCATATTTACTTACAATATATGATACCCAGAATGAAGTTCAATCTTTGAAAAATATTGATCTTCGTGATGTTGATTGAATAATTCATCAATGAGAGGTAGAGGGTACTTATTCGTTATCATAATTTCATTTATTTTCCTATAATCAATGCATAGCCTCATGCACTATGGGAAAAATGGTTATTTGCGATGGGGAAGGGTCTCATTACAAATAGTCCACCGGGAGGGACTATTTGCGACGGGCCCTCTCCTCATCGCAAATAACAACTTATTTGCAATGGGAAGACGGTCCTTATCTCAAAAGGTTTGACGTGAGTTGCGCACCAAACTGCAGGAAGGGTATTTTCAACTGGTATAAAAGCTCATCTCAAATACTTGGTGGCATTTTTAGTATTTGCGACAAAATGTATATCACATCGCAAATATTATGTCGGTAGATTGCTCTTTGCGACATGTCTAGTCACAAATACCTTTTTGACCACCACACCTAATTAATAGGGGGTTAGCATTTTTGACGGGTCTTGTTTCAAATAATATCGTCGCAAATAATCTTACCTATATATACCCCCATCCGTTTTTTCTCTCATTCCACTCCTTTCTCTACCCCTCCCCCTCTCTACTTATATTTTTTCTCTCAAAATTTTTTAATCTTTAGAATTCTAAATCAGAGCAATATTTGTGGATTATATCCTCTAAAAGATTTATTTTTTAGTTAATTAATTTTATTTTATATTAGTTATAATTATTGTTAATTGGATGCAATTAAATTAAATTAGAATTAGATATGTTTATTTTGCATTATTGTTTTTACAAATAATCATGTTTGAATACTATTAATTAGTATTAATTAATAGTTATATTAATTTTTATTAATTAGTAGTTATTAGTATTAATTAGAAATATTATATATAATTAGTTATAATTAGTAATAATTAGTAATAATTATTAATAAATATGATTAATTATTAATAATTAGTAATAATTAGTAATAATTATTAATAAATAGTAATAATTAGTAATAATTAGTAATAATTAGTAATAATTAGTAATAATTAGTAATAAATAGTAATAATTAGTAACAAATAGTAATAAATAGTAATAATTTGTAATAATTTGTAATAATTTGTAATAATTAGTAATAATTAGTAATAATTAGTAATAATTAGTAATAAATAGTAATAAATAGTAATAATTGATAATAATTAGTAATAATTTGTAATAATTAGTAATAATTAGTAATAATTAATTAATTGGTATTAATTAGTAATAATTATGATTAATTAGTAATAATTTGCAATAATTAGTAATGATTAGTAATGATTAGTAATAAATAGTAATAAATAGTAATGAATGTTGAGTGGATACTTGTAATTCTCATTTTGATTTAGTTTTGATAATTACTCCAACCCATAAATCTTTGTTTTCTAATAAATTTGTTAAGTGTTTCAGATTTAGTATGTAAAAGTATTTATTTTATATGTGAATCAATTGTGATAATATTATTATGGAGTTTATTTCATTGGAAAAATATTAGTATTAAATTTATTTAATCTATTTATGTCGAAATATCATTCAATTGTTTCGATAGTGAAAAAATTCACTGAACCTATTACAAGTTGTTCAAGTGATATTGTGGTTTTCAGCTTAAAGTCAATTCAGAATTATGATGATATCTCAAGCTATATTGAAAAAATTAGAGTTTGTATTATACTATTGGATAGATTAGGATTTTACCTAAACATCATTAGTATATGTGGAAGTATGAAAAGGATTTTTTGATTCTCTAAAAACACATTGAATTTTCTGAAGTAATTTTTCAATTGTATAGTGAACATATTTGAAATCATATAGTATTTATTTTTCTGCAAGTTCTCTAGATGTAGGAATAACTAAAAACCCGGTACAATGTAAATTCAATATGTTTATCTTGATTTCAATGGTTTACATCAAAGGATAAAAAAGTGGTTTGGATGGTTAATAAATTATCATAAGTTCTAGATTTCTATTTTAGTGGCAGTTTTTCCTTATCATATGGATTCTGTTTTTCAAAGATATAGGGAGTTATAGAGATCGGATTGATTTGATTCTTTAACCATTAGAATGATATTGAGATTTAATAAAAATAATTCTTGTGGGGTTAAGGCTGAATCTAATGTTAAAGGATTCAAAAAAATCAGTGAAGTATGAAGTAAAGTTGTTTACATTTTCTGGAAACACTATTCATACCCTACGTTAATAAACAAAATGTAAGGAATAAACCCTTTTCTATAATGAACAGTTTGTCTATGGATCACCAACCCTACACTAGATATTAGGTGTATGGATCAGAAACCCTACATCCGAGAATCAACATGTGTATGGATTTCCATCCCTACATTGAAGTCTGAGAATTACTATCCATACCCTACGTTCGGAAAAATGAACATATGGTTTATCAATGATACATTTGGAACAAATCTTATGCTAAAAGAATGAAAGTATGGATTATCATCCCTATATTACTTTTTGATCACTATGTTACATACAGATAAAAATATGGATAAGGAAGCATACGTTGGAAGGAACCCTACGCTACGCAAAGGAACCATACGTTACATAGTTGAACCCTATGTTTGGTATTTTTTTCATTACATGAAGGAACCCTGCATTTGAATGGTTAATAGTGGAGTTTTATTTAAATATATTATCCATGATTTTTACAACCGTCTCAATGGAAGTATATATAGTTATAAATCTATTTTACAACTGATTCAAAGGATCGCATGCAAATGGATTAAATCATTCCTATTTATAAGGGATGTTAGGAATCTCTTTGAATGATTTGATTTCAAATATTCGTAATTTATTGTGCGGCTATTTTTTATGAATTGTTTAGAATATATTTAAAGTGGTTTGAATGGATTTAAATAGGAGTTTTAAATTGTTCAATGATGTTATTATTATGGATATATTATTGGAAGAGTTCAAATTATTTTGAATTAATTTATTAGAGATTTATTTTATATGAATAAAGAAGCAACTGTGCTATGTTATTATTAGGGATATTTATAAATATTGTTGAATTGATTTATTTTGAGTATCCTAAGGATGAGGAATGTTGTTACAACTTCTGAATATTTATTCTATCTCTCTAACTCTATATATATATATATATATATCTTTGACAGGAAAAGAATACACAATGAAGAAAAGCAGAGACATGAATACTCTATTAAAAAGAAGGTGTTGAAAATATTCATATTAAAGCTCGATGCTTTTGAAGATATAACTAAAATTATTTGTTCATTCTTATTATCTCATGGTGTAAAGACAAAGGATGCATGCACAAACATTGTCTAATCTATTTGTTTCTGTTTAAAGATGAAGAAGCATGCTCGACCTTGAAAATTATTTTGTTGCTACTATAGTGCTATATTGAAGATCTGATTTCATCTGTCAGTTGTTGCTACAAACTGTGAAGTTCAACCTATACCATCAAAAAAATCAATCTCAATTAATTTGGTGGAGTGTCGGCTTCTTGGACTCAGTCATGGTGGAGTGTCATCTTCTCAAACTAAGATGTAGATATTTTGGTTCCCTATAAAAGCCTTGTAAAGTGTCAACTAGCTGTACTCAGTTGTGGAAGGTCTTGTAATAAGAGGACCTACGAGTGAAAATCATCAAGCTCGTGGAGTAGAGCATTGGTGGAGTGAACTAGGGGATTTCTATGCCCTGAACCACTATACATCCTTATGCTCTTTTCCTTTATTTATTTCTGATGCTTGCTCGACTTTAAGAGATAAAGAAAGGATCGCTTCATTTCAAGATGGATGTTTTAATATTGTCAACATTTTTTAAAGGGACACAATTCACCCACCTCTTGTGGCTTCATCATAGACATCTCGACCTAACAATAAAAAGTAATAAATAGTAATAAATAGTAATAATTAATAATAATTAGTAATAATTAGTAATAATTCATAATAATTAGTAATAAATATGATTAATTAGTAATAATTAGTAATAAATATGCTTAATTATTAGTAAATAGTAATAAATATGATCAATTATTAATAATTAGTAATAAATAGTAGTAATTAGTAATAAATATTAATAAATAGTAATAATTAGTAATAATTAGTAATAAATAGTAATAATTGGCAATAATTAGTAATAATTAGTAATAATTAGTAATAATTAGTAATAATTAGTAATAATTTATAATAATTTGTAATAATTAGCATAATTAGTATAATTACTAATAATTAGTAATAATTAGTAATAAATAGTAATGATTAGTAATAAATAGTAATAATTGTTAATAATTAATAATAATTAGTAATAATTAGTAATAAATAGTAATAAATATGATTAATTAGTAATAATTAGTAATAAATATGATTAATTAGTAATAATTAGTAATAATTATTAATAAATGTGATTAATTAGCAATAATTAGTAATAATTATTAACAAATATGATTAATTAACAATAATTATTAATAATTATAAATAAATAGGAATAAATATAAATAAATATAAATAAATAGCAATAAATAGGATTAAATAACAATAAATAGGAATAAATAATAAATAGGAATAAATAGGAATAATTAGTAATAATTGAGAATAAATTGTAATAATTAGTAATAATTAGTAATAATTAGTAATAAATAGAAATAAATAGCAATAAATAATAATAAATAGTAATAAATAGTAATAATTAGTAATAATTACGATTAATTATCAATAATTAGTAATAATTATGATTAATTAGTAATAATTAGTCATAAATAGTCATAAATAGTCATAAATCAGTACAATTTGAAATAATTAGTAATAAATTGGCATAATTTCCAGTAGATTGGTGGCATCTCTTTTGCCTGACGCCTCATCTCTTTATAGCTTTCTCACACTAATGTCACTATGAAAAATCTTCTCTCACTTATAGATATTTATTTTTGTATGCAGAAGAATGGAGAGCGGCGTGATGAGGTCTCCCTGATCTCTATTCTCGTGCTTACAAAAATGGATATCCCTACAATATAGTAGATTTTTCATAGTGTTTTTAGTCGAAGAAAGTTGCAAGGAGATAAGTTTTCGGGAAAAAGAGTTATCGCCAATCAGCTGGAAATTTTTCCACTCGTAATTAGCAATAATTAGTATAAGTTAGATGTAATTACAAATAAGTAGTGGTAAATAGTATAAATTATTATAAATTAATCTAAATTTGTATAAATTTTAAAACAAATAATATAAATAACTATGAAATCATAGAAATTATTATAAATTGCTAGAAAAAGTGAATTTAATTTTACTCAATTTTTTGGATAGTGTTTTTATTATATTAAAGTATTAAAAAAACAAATTATATTATATTTTTTAGAGAAATATGGAACAAAGAAGTCAACAATAGTCATTATTATATAATTGTTCTTGGATAAATCAGTATAGGAATCCAAACAATCATGGTTTAAATCCTATATATATTTTGGGTTTTGAAGCTTTCTTATCATTTTCATTATCAAAACCATAATTTGTTTCAAAAGGGAAAATTAAGTGTCCTTGTAAAAAATGTGCTCTGGGGACGTTTTACACGTTTGAAAATGTTGGGGGGGTCATCTATTGCATTTTTGGTTTTCAACCAAATTAAATTTTTTGGTTATCAATATGGTGAACAATGTTCTAGAGAAGATATTGATAATTTGGTTCTGGATCCATCAGGGTTTCAAAATTTAGTACATGATGTGGCAGGTCCATCTTTTCAACAAACTGAAACTCAAGATGATATTGATTCAACTTCTGAATTGGAACCATCTCAATTTTATGACTTGTTAAGGTTCTTTGAGTATGCCTTATATCCTGGTTTCTAGATAAGAAAATTTGAAGAGGTTGAAAATTTTATGGCTATTAAATAAGATAATGGAATGTGAAATAGCTGTTTTTATCAGATATTCTCTTTGGTTAAAACACGGTTACCTGAAATAAATGTGTTGCCTAAAAATTTCTATAAGATCAAGAGGTTGGTTTGTAATTTGTGTCTTGGTTATCAAAATATTAATGAATATTCAAAAAATTGCATATTATATTATGGTGAAAATGAGTCATTGGATAGTTGTACCACTTGTGGAAAATTGAGGTATAAAGAGGCTCAACTAGGGAATTCTATATTGATTCTTATGAAAACAAATTGATATATTTCCTTCTTACACCCAGATTCCAGCATTTATTTATATCTCAAAACACAAAAGTACTGATTTCATGCCACAAAACCAATATTTCAACTGGTAAAATCTCAAATCATCCCTCTGATGGTGATTCATAGAAAAATTTTGACCGATTTCATCTGTATTTTTATTTAGAATCTCTAAAAATGTCATTGGGTATTTCTATTGATGGTTTATGTCCATTTGGTTCTTACAGTAGTCAGTATTCATGTTGGTCTGTCTTTATAACTCCATAAATTTTCCCTCTTTGGATGTTGATAAAAAAGCCATATATATTTTTGACCTTATTAATTCTAAAACATCTGAAAAAAATATTGATGTTAATTTGAAATCATTGACTGGTGAATTAAATTCATTGTAGAGTAATTGTGTCAGTACATATGACGTTGCTACGAAACAAAATTTTCTACTTGAAGTAGCATTAATGTGGATAATTAGTAACTTCCCAACATATGACATGTTATCTAGCTATAGTGCACATGGTTTGAAATCAAGTTTGTATTGCATGAGAGATAGAAAAGTTTTTATGGTCATCAATGGAAAAAAAACCTTGTTTTTTCAACTATCATCACAAATTTATTTCAACCGATCATCCTTTTTAGAGGAACAAATTTCATTTTAGAAAAGAAAAAATTGAAAGATATGAACCTAAAACAATGATCTCATGTAAAAAGTTAAAATCAATTGTCTCTTCATTACCTCTCATCACATTTGGACCAACAGTAAACCAATAGAAACTTGATGGCTTTGGGAAAGAACACAATTGGATAAAATGGAGAATTTTTTGGGATCTTCTATATTGGTCTGATTTATTGGTCTGCCACATGTTGGATGTCATGAATATTGAGAACTATTTTGGTAATTTATTTCATACAATTTTGGATACACCAGGTAAGACCAAAGATAATGTAAAGGCATGATTAGATCTTGCCCAAATTTATAGGCGACCAAAACTTGAATTGTTTGAAAATGTCAAATCATAGAAGTTAATGAATCCAAAATAATCTTATACACTAAACAAAGAAAATAAACTATTATTTTTTAGTGTATTTTAGATTTGAGACTTCTATATGGTTATACTTCCAATTTTGGTAGATGTTTCAGAAATGGTCATATTACGGGATTAAAAAGTTATGATTGTCTTGTTATAATGGATAGACTTATGTTGATTGTATTAAGAGGTTTTTGGATTCTATGATTTGGGATGTGATAACATACATATCGCATTTTTTCCAAGACATTTGTGCAGTGAAGAAAACTACGATGCACTAAACAGCCAGCAAAAAGATATTGTTTTAATTTTATGTAAACTGGAAAAAATATTTCCATCGAATTTCTTTGAATCAATGAAAATTTTGTTATTACATTTCCTGCATGAATAAAATGTGTAAGTCTAGTATAGTTCTGATGGATATACCCATTCAAGAAATGAATACAGAAATTGAAGAAAAAATAATGTAATAAAGCATTGGTTGAAGGCTCAATTGTAGAATCTTATTTGTAAGAGGAAATTTCTTTTTTATGCTCTCATTATTTTCAATCTAAATATACCTAAAAACATAACTGCATAGTCTTTAATGAGGTAAATGTTGAAAATGAAATAAGAAATCAATAATCAATTTTTAATCAACCCAAACATGGCTTTGGTGGAGTTCATGAATGACGGCTTTCAGGAAGTGATGCAGGCATGAGATAGGCATGGTGACGTAGGTAGTATGATGTGGGCATGATACTGCACTGGGACTTTAGGCTAGTTTATTGGCCATTGGGATATGTTATGGGCTTAGTGCCCACTGGGCCTTTGGGCCATGTAATGAATAAATAAGGCTTGATGGGTGAGTTATCACTTATGGGGGTTATGACCTACCTTTACAGCCTATATGTCTGGTGTGTGTGTGTGTTTAATGTAATTTTACCCCTAAGTAGCTAATATATATATATATATATGATAATCATATCAAGAAACATATTCCACAAATTATAGTAGCTGCTCTTGAAGAATGCCAGCGAAATAATTTTTCCTACTCGTTTGAAAAACTTGTAAAATAAATTATTTATGGTTTAACATATAAAATCAATTTATTACTTGTTATATTGAAAAAAAATTAAAATTTATCAGGTATCTCAACATGTTGATAAAATTGATAATAGATTATGTGTATTGAGTAACCCACCATGAAAAATGGTTAAATATTATAATGTAAATGTGGTGAATAGTTTTCTATTTCATACACGTGCATATAGGGAATCAAAAAAAACAATAAATAGTGGTGTTTTCTTGAAAGGATATCATCATACAGAAATTGAAGTTGAATTTTATGGCATGTTGGAAGAAATTATTGAACTATGTTATCTATGATAGAATTATATAACAATGTTTAAATATAAGTGGTTAGATACTGAGAGAGACTTGTGTGTTCATCTGACCCATAGAATTGTTGATATTAAATATAAAAGTCTTCTTGCAGTAAATGAACCATTTTTATTGGCTAATTAGGAACATCAAATTTATTATGAAAATTGTTGTGCTACTTAAAGAGAGTTGGGTGATTATTAGAGCATAATAAAAATTAAATCTCAGGAAAATCAGTTTACTCAAAGTGAATGTGGTTCTGCTGAAGTGCAAGGAATTGAAATTTTTCAAGAGACTGCTCCAAATCAATATTTTTCATGACAATACACGAATACCAATGATGACACCCCATTGCTAAGGATTGATGATTATGATGATGATGAAAATGTTAATGATGTTAGAAATGAATTTTAAATGAAAAGAGATGATAAAACTGAAACTCATGTGGAAATTGATGATGCTAAGAAGGAATATAAAGATAATGACATCGTCAGATATGAAGGTGAGGATGAATATGAATATAGACACTGTTAGATATTGATTATAATCGTATATAATATATATCTATATATAATATTTTTCTTCAATTGTTTGTTGACAATGGTCATTTCATGTTTTAAATGGAAGGGAATTTATTTCGTTAGTTGCAGGAGGTTGATCTACCTTTGGACGAGCAGGATGTTGGATCATCTGACACTCAGACAACTCTCGGACCAGGGAGTACTCAAAGGGGTTATGGTCTTACACGATTGATGATTCCTAACCCTATCCCCAAGAGACGTCCATGTCTTGGCTTCAATCCATGCATGTGGAGGAATGTTTACCTATGTATTTTAGTTAGCTTTTGTTAATTTATTTATATACTAATTGTTTGATTATTTGTTCTTTTTTCAAATATTTTCACATATAGCTATTGGAAAGGGGAGCACTATATTGTACAATTATTCTTCTGAAGCATGGGTCACATTGGATTAGATTCTAGTTGATGTTCAGCACTGTATGTTCGATCATTGGATGGTACGTAAATAAATAATATTTATTTGGAAATTTATTTAATTAATAAAATAATATTATAAATTATTTGTAGGGTTTATGGTATCTCATCGATGAGAGCATGTGGGAAGCTATCTAGAAGGAATTAGAGGGGTTTATATGTGACTGTTGTCATCTTTTTTTTTCATAATTTGATAAGGAAATCAATGATTAAAGTAGAAGTGATAGAGTTTCATGAGTCTTGTCGCACCCACCGACCAGATTACATTTCATCTCAGGTTTGGGATGGATTATGTTCACACTAGTTGGGTGGTCGTTTTCAAAGAGGACATCGGTAGGTCGACAAAACTAGGGGAGACGGGAGGTGAAACATCAATCTAGTAGTCATAGATTTAGTACGCATATGGAACATTTGGTAAATATTTTTTTTAAATAGTTTATATAACTTTAAATGTAAATGTTTTATTTTATATTTTTATAGGTAGTTGAACTACTCAATATTACAGAGTTCAACATTTATAGGAGGATGTACATTGATCTGGTTGATGGAGAGATTAGAGGTGATCACCAGCATCAGATTGTGGTCAGTATATTTCTTTTTGAGTTTTAAAATTAACTACAACTAATATTTTAACTATTTTAATTTTAAATTGCAATGAAGGAGTCATATGAGGCTGTGATTCCTCAGACATAGACTGAGATTCAAGTGGAGACCGATGATCAGACAAGTACCCACCGATTTGATGAGGCGGCATAGATGCAGGAGACCCAGTATGACTTCGAGAAAGGATGAGTTGTTGGTATTGGCTCTCAATTGATGCTTGGGAGTTATTATTGTACCGTTGTGATGTCGGCATCCATCTTGAGAGGAGCTCATGGAGATTCATCATCATCTGTTGCACAGTATCAGGAGTAGCTCCAAGCTTAGGGTGAGCTTATAGAGAGTATGTGTAGGGAGCAGGAGGAGATGCGTTAATGGTATTAGAAGTAAGAAGATCTTCGATGACAGTAGCAGCAGCAGTAGCAAGAGATATGTCGATGGAAGTAGCAGCATCATGAGAAAATAGAGTACATGTGACGTCTGACTCATGGTTTAGGGATGAAGTTCTCTCCACCATCTCCTCCATCTTTTCCAGAAGAATCTCCCCCTCAGTGATGTATTTATTTTTTATGATAAAACATTTGAATGGAATTTTTTTATAATATTAACTATTTACATTTCTATATAGTGTGTTTTTTATATTGTTGCGAATATTGTATTTTTTATTATTTATTTAATTTTTTATTATTTTATTAATTTATTTGATTTTTTTAGTTTTTTTTTTTTTTTTTTATATATTTTTTTGAATATTTAGATTTTAATTATTTTATATTTTTTTATAATATTAATATTATTATTTCATTAATATTAATAATATAATTATTATATTATTGTTAATATTATTTTATAATTTTATAAATTTTTTTATTTTACTAATATTAATATTATTATTTCATTAATATTAATATTATTTTATTAATATTGTTATATTAATATTTTTTATATTAGTACTATTATTATTATTATTTAATATTATTTTATTATTATTATTATTTTAATCATTTTTTAAAGCTATTTATGATGGGTCCTTTTGAAACGGTCCATTGCACTAGGGTTTTCTTAAAAACCTTGGTGAAAATATTTACGACGGATCCACGTCCCGTCGCAAATAGTTTTTTTTTTGCGACGGGACCCCGTCATAAATGCCCCATTGCAAATATAACAATTTCCAATAGTGATGGATCCAACTTTCTTCTTAATGAAGAGAACTGGGGATCCTCATGGTGAAACAGTAGGGAGAATAAATCCCTTATCACACAACTCCTCTAGTTGTTTTGCAACTCTACTAATTCCATAGTGTCCATTCTATGGGGAGTCGTTGATATTGGTTTGGAATCAGGGATTAAATCAAAGTAAAACATAAATTCATGCTTTAGTGGTTGTTAAAGTAATTCATCGGGAAATACATCAATATATTGCTTTACAATAGTCATGGCCTCAATTTTAAGATTATCTTCTCCATCCACGGATTGTGTTTTATCTTCTTCCCTGAGAATTTCATTCAGAAGAGCTATTGGGGTAGATCTAGACATTAATCAGATGATAAATTCTCTACTCTAAAGATAAGAAATTATATATCTTCAACACAAATCGTAATTTCATTCTCTATGCAATATATTTTTGTATCATATTTTTAAACTCAATCCATGCCAAGTATTATATAAAATTAAACCATAGGTATGATAATAAATTCCACAAATAAAGAATGCTTATGTGTCGTAATGGGGACTTCCTGACACATCCATGATGTTGTGAGACTTCCACTAGGAGTTTTGAATGAAAAATCCCTTCTTAAGGTGCTAGGTGGATATCTAATTTTATTAGAAAACATGGAAGATATAAAAGAGTTAAAATATCCCAAATTAAATAAAGTATTAGCTAAATTTGTGGCTATGATTAATGTACCTTCCACCACATCATTGGGTACTTCCACATCAGTTGTAGTGATTTCATAAACTTAGCCTTCCCCCTCTGGCCTCTTCTATGATAGATTCCTTAGACACTTGGGGAATTCATTTGTATTGTTCCCCATCTCCTTATAGTTGAAACACTAAATAGTAGTATTTTCTTTCTTCCATTTTCATTCTTTATCTTGATGAACCTTATCTATAAAATTATAACAAACTCTCACGACCATAAATAATTTTCTAGGATGATTCTTTCCATATTTTTCACAAGATTGAAATTGATTCGTTCTCTTCTTTGTCATTGATGCATTCCATTTTTCCTGGTGCTCATTCGAATTCTTTTTTTCTTAATTTCCCTTGAAAAAATAGGATCTATAGAATTACTTCTCCATTTTTATGGAACGTAAAACCATTTCATCATATAAAAAAATATGAGAAACTAATACCCTCTGGAGACTTGGATTAATATCTTCAAATAAATGGTCAATATTTTATTTTGTGTTGCATATTTAATTCATAGCATACCTGGATAGCCATGTAAAGGTATCCCCATACTTTGACACACTTTCTTCTTCATTTTGATTTAATATAAGGAACTTTATCTTTATTTTAGTTCATTGATCTTGAGGGAAATATTTATCAAAGAATTTATCAATAAAAGATTTCCATTATATGTGTTTTATCTCCTATTCCTCCCAAGTATTCAAGATCAATGACCACTGTTGATCAACATCACCATTGAGATAATACACTACAAGTGTAACATTTTGTTTTTCATCGCATCACAAGGCCAGAAATATCAACTCATGTGACTTGATTCATTGCTTAGCTGCCATTGGATTATTATTCCCACTAAATTATGGGGGATTTTATCACATTAAGTGATACAATATAGGATAATCACACTTTGTAACAATAGGTTTCTCTATTTAGGAAAGGTTATTTGTTATACCTTGATTATATTTCCCTAATATATCCATGATTTTCTTAGTTCCAATACCAGTTGTATTGGATTTATCATAAGGTAAATCTCTACATTGTTCATGAGTATTGATACCCTTCTTTCTTCCAGGTTTCATTTCTAAATAATAGAATAGAGTAGATTGGCTCATAGAATTACGAATTTTAAATCATAATTTATAATTCTAAATATGTTGTAACTCTTATAATAATTGAAAAATTATGCATTGTTAATCTTAGAATCATAAACTTTGATTCTTTGAGGATATATTTATTTTCAAATTCTTCATAATGGTTTGTAAATAAAATGTGAATAATCCTAAGAAAATCCCCTGAGAGTGTCAAACCAAGTGCATAGTAAGACCCATTTTCTTGAACCATGTGATGCTCAAGTTAACCCTGACACACCTTTTTTGGAGTTATTACCCCTATGTACATCTATTCTAGAACCACATCCACTTATAGTATCAAGATAGGGATGTATTTCAAGGAAAAATCACATAATCACTTCTTTACCAAAAAAATAGGATTTTCTTCTATACTTATCCTCAAAATCTACCATAGGTTTATATTTCCCAATCTATGTTTTCCTTAATATAGTCTCCAAGGTTTCTGCTAAACTTGATCTTATTCGAACTATAAAAATGATGACCCCAGTATCTTGGAGGGGGTGGTTACTTTATTACATTGGCATTGATACAAGGGGTCAAATAGTGAAGGACTTATCAGTTTATCATTTTTGGAGAACCAGATACATACATTATACCCATTTTATATTAGGAATAGAAAATAAAACATAAAAAATCAAATAATCATCATCCTTGAAACTCATTCAAAGGATTCATCATCATAACCTAGGAAAAGAAAACAAAATATGGGTGAGCTAAAATACTCAATAAGGGTTACATACATTGGAAGTATTATTGGAATCAAGGTTGTTCTTTGCTGAAAATGGAGTATGGTTTTTATTTGTTTTCAATTCTCATTGGGTTGATCAAGGAGTTTCCAAGGAATGTGGCCTTACAATTGGGGCTAAAAGTAGTATTGAAGGTGGTGTAGTTTCCCAATGTTTTCTAAAGTTTTGGGCCTCAAAATTAGTTTTTTTGTTTGTTTGTAAAAAGGATGTGTTTCGGAAAAGGAATCATGGACCGTGAACCATGTTCTAGGAAAAATTTATGGATCATGAATTTTGGTACACAGAATAGAGTACCGTGAACCAAGACGTAGGAACAGTATGTAGACCGCGTAGGAGGAATGGTTTGCAGAGCACAGGAGGTTCACGGTGAAGACATGTGGTTCACAAGCAGGCTCGTTGTACACAAAAGTCATGACAGTTCATGGGATGGTGTGTCATTCGTGAAATCAAGGTGGAGTTTTTAGAAACTGTGAAGGGTTTCATTTGCATAAATAAGGTGGTTAATTGTTTCATCTTGTAGGGAGAATGGCGTTTTGTGGAATGTGTAAGGAAAATGGTTTGCAGGAGATGTGTGGTATGGGGTGAAGGTAAGGCTGCAATGAACAATTGGTAAATCTCAATTTAGCAGATTATATGGATCCATTTTCCTATATAAAGAAAACTAATACCTTCATTATATGGTGGCTCTAAGATTAAAAATTTTAGAGGAATTTGGTGAAATCTGTAAGTAGTTTACAGGAAGAAAACTCCACTAAGACTTTAATTAAAAATATAAAAGGAATTCAGTGAGGTCTAGAATAGTTCATGAAAGACAGTATGTGGAGGAAGAAGGTGAGTTTGTAGGAATACATGTCCACTTAGAAGATCCATTACACAAATTGAGAACTCAGTCCATGGGTTTATTATAGTACATGGAGAATAAGTAGAGACAGTCCACGGAGTGGGTATGGTTCACGGAGTGGAGGCAGTACTTAGAGAAAGGGATGTTCAGAGATGGTGATTAATAGATCCAGAATGCAAAGTTGGATTGTATAAGTAGTTCAAGAAGTCATGATATGGAGCTAGTACGCGGTGCACATGCAGTACACAGTGTGGTGCAGTATGTGGAGGAAGAACATCAGTTTGTGGAGGAGCAGTTCGCGAACTATTAGTATGTGGAAAAGTGAACTACATATGTGGGTAAAAACGGGACTTCAATAGATCATCCATATATAGTTGAGGATGCATGATTTAATTCCAATCCATTGAAGTGACCTTCAAGTTGATAAACTGAGTTCATATTCTTTTCAACTCAGTGAGAAATGGGGAGTCAATAGGAGTAATCTGAGAGACATAGTGTGTTATCTCTAAACCATTGTAAAGGCAGTGTGCCTGGAATAGAGTGATTGTGCTAAAATTTTGTACACCACAACTATTGAATATTAGTGTACTTTTTTATGACTGAAAACTTATTGGCGTATGATCCTTGGATGTATCCCTTTGTGGTGAACCAAGTAAAATTGTTGTGTCTTTTCTTTGTATGTGGTTGTTTATTTTTTTCACTTTCTCATCAGACAGGTTTAACAGGTTCCTACCAACATGGGAACAAGATCTTTTAGTCTAAAAGAAAAATTTGACATCTTGATTCACCCCCCCCCCCCTCTTAGGGTTTTTTGGGGTCCTTCAAGTGGTATCATATACTAAAGGTTGCTGGTGTTAAATCTAACCTTCATTTCTATAAATAGATAATATAGTAAATGTCAGAGGAGTACCCCTCTTTGATAGAAGAAACTCTCATATCTAGAAGAATGGGATGAGATATCATTTAAGATCTATTATAATGGAATTCTTGTTTACATCTACATAAGTAATACAGGTCATAGATCCAATTGGGATGTCTATGAATGATACAGACATAAAAATGATTGGTGCAGATGCCAAAGCACAAAATTCCCTCATTGCAGATTTTTATGATCAGATATATCTAAAAGTGATGAGTTTTACATCATCAAAGTTTATGTGGGAAGAAATAGAGAACATATATGAAGGAGACAACAATGTAAAGGAGGTTAAACTCTAAGTTTTACACAACAGTTTTGATGATCTAAAAATGCATCCAGATGAAAATGCAGATGCATTTTTTAATCGAATTACTGAAGTTGTTGGAGAAATATGAGGACTTGGTGAAGAAATAAAAGACATTAATATTGTAAATAATTTAATATGAATACTTTCACCTCTTTATAATTCAAAGGTTTCATCACTTAAGGAAATAGATCTCTCTACACTTTCTTTGGATTATCTACTGAGTAGTCTGGTGGCTTATGAAATGAGACTCAAACCTGAAGATGCAATGAATCGTGTAAGAAAGGAAACGACATTCAAAGACATGGAAAAATTGGAAATTTCAGAATATATTTTTGATGAAGATAATGATTAAAAAGAAATTATTTCTATCATTTCCAAGAAATTTAAGAAAGGAATAGGTAAATTTGAAGGTAAGTTACCTCTAGCTTGTTTTCATTGTGGAAGAGTTGGGCACATTGCCTCTCGGTGCCTAAGAAAGTTTGATGATGAATACAGAGAAACTAAAGATATTCAGAATCCTAAGAAAAGTTTTTTCAAAATGAGAGACTTCAAATCTATAAAGAAATTACAACAAAATAGTTTTCTCTATAAATAATAAGATAATGAAAATGAATTATTTGAGGAAGAATATTCTGAATTTATGTCTGGAAACCATGCTTCCATGATGGATATAATTAAAAAAATAGAACCGTCAAAATATATTGTTGGAGATAACCAGGTAAACACTAATTTTGATCCCAAGTTTAAAATTAAAGATTCTTTTGGTAAGCTTGATAATCAATGTTAGATATTCAATAAGTGGAGAAAATTATAGAAGAATCATCAGAATATGTTGATCAGTTTAAAGCTAAAATTTAATGACTAAAAGAATTGGTGAAAGTACAGTCATCAGTACTTGAGAACATAGAAAATATAGTGGAACTAAAAATAATAATTTAAGAACAGAGAAAGTTCATCAATGACCTTCCCTCCAGATTGGAAGAGAAGTCCAAGACTGTTGAAGGTCTAGAGGAAGAAGTTGTTGCTCTTAGAAGTAAATTAGAAAGTAAATTAATCTCAAAAGAAATAAAGAATAAAATACAGTTTAGAAAATTATCATATTCTAACTTACTGAAGATATCTTGTCATGGTTTTGGGGGAGTTGGAAATATTTTGAATGACCAAAGACCTGTGTGCATGGGTAATGGTGGAATCGGTTGTGATATTGAAACATCGAATGCTGGAAATAAAATGAGTAAAAATAAAGTCAAGTTGAAAGTTGTATTGGTTTAAAATTCACCTAAAGTGTTGAGAATAAACCCTCAATTCAAACTAAAAGGATAACTAAAAATTATTATTAGGAATCTTGAGATGATATTCAGTCAAACTACCCTCCTAAGTAAATTAATATGTGAAGGAATATAAGTGAAAAGGCATTCCTAGTTATGAAATGTCAATTTTGTGGCTATTTAGGACACACCATGTCATACTCTGAAGAGGCATGATGATAATTGAATGGGGAAGATCTAGGAATTCAAAAAATGATAATGAATTCATATCCTAATTATTATAGAAGAAATAGTTTCTATGGATATTGTTTTTAGCATTCCAACTTTGGCCATAAAGTTGTTGATTTCAGGTAGAGGAATGGAAGCAATAATTCATACAGAACTCAAAGACAAGTCAATACTCTCCAACCAGACAATGTTTCTCTTAAAAATAGGTTTTATCTACTATAAGAAGAATATGACTATGAAGAACCAACTCTCATAGAAGAGTGATTTGAAAGGTCATCTTTTTCCTTCACTGAAACTAATATTTCATAGAAGGAAAAAAAGAAAATTAAAAAATCCAACCTTGAAGAAGTAGCTCTCAAAGATACCAAGAACATCAGCACTTGGATTCTTGATAGTGTATGCTTATCCCATATGACGAGAAATGTAGACCTATTAACAAATATCAAGAAAAAGGTTGATGGAACAGTGATATTCAGTAATGATGGAGCTTTGAAGATCAAAGGTTGTGGAAGTATTGAACAGGCCAATGGTGAGATGAAGAAGTCCAAAATTCTTTATATGGGTGGGTTGTGTCACAATATTCTAAGTGTGATCTAACTCTGTGACTCGGGACTTATACATTCAATCAAAAGGGGTGCATTATAAAAGTAAGAGTAGGGAATTCTCTCATGAAGGGATATAGAATAGATGGAAACTTATATCAAGTTTATAGTAAAAAGAACATTTGTTTCATGATAGTTGAAGAAGAGAACAGCTTAAGGGACCATAGGTTAGGTCACATCAATCAAAAATATATGGAAAAGATATCTAAACTGAATATTTTTCATAGATATCCCAAATATGAAGCATGAATGGGAGAATACTTGTGATGCTTGCATGCGAGGAAAGTTTGTGTGCAGTTCATATTGTCTAAAGAAGAAAAGAGCATAAAATATTCTTGATCTAATTCATATAGATGTATGTGTTCTAATAAATGTTGCTAGAACATATGGATAAATGTACTATGTCCTTTCCATTGATGATTATAATAGAATGTCTTGTGTGATGGTTATACACAGGAAATGAAAAGTGCTTGATTGCATTAAAACTTATCACTGAATAGCTGAGAATGACATTGGATGGACAATCAAAGTTATGTGGTCTAACAATGTAGGGGAGTACACATCCATTGAATTTAAAATTTTCATAGAGAAACATATAATACAACATCAGGTGGCTGATGTGAGAACCCCACAAAAAATGGAGTTATCGAGCACCGAAATTGACAGGTAAATAGTATAGCCATAGCTATGTTGATTGAGAGTCGTATCTCTCACCATTAATAGAAAGAGGTTTTTTAAGCTGAAGTTTATATTCAAAACTAAACTAGGATTTATATAGGGGAAACCAAGACTGTAACACCCTGAGATTTTATGAAAAATATTCTTTTTAATTTCATTAATGTCTTGTGTTATACGCTACACCAAAAGGAGCTTTCACAACACACATCTCTGACCTGGCTTGAATTACACGCAATCGCGACCTTCCACGATAGCGTGTGTTGTACGCAACACCAAGTTTCGCTAAACAACGATATGCTATTAAGATATTATTAAAACTAGCCGTTATGAATAGTAATAACCACTTTTTGAAATTTTGTAAATTTTATTTTTCAAAATGGACTTCATTTATGGATTAGGAGTATCGAATTTAGCCTAAGGTGAAATTTTGGTAATTTTCGGATAACTTTCATATTTTGATGAATAGTGGAAATTACTAAATTTTAATTAAAAACAACTTTTTCAATAGAAATAATTAATAGTTATAAATTATTAATTTGAGTGGTTTTAAAGTATATTTAGAATATATTTTTACAATTTAATACAATGTTGGACATTGGATGCAATTTCACATTTAAACCAGTTATAAACAAGTGTCAATCTTTTGATAGTTATTATCTCTTAAAAACACGCTATTTGTTGTGACAGTGGAAATTAATTATAAAATTAATTAATGCAACTTATATGTTGGGAATTTTGTAAAATAGAAATCATTTTTGAATTCGGAATATCAATTATAGCCTAGGGTGAAATTTTGGTACTTTTCTGAAAACTTTCAATTTTTGATGAATAGTGAAACCACTAAGTGGTAGGTTAAAAACTGAATTTTGCATAAAACTTAATTTTACCGCTTCTGTGAATAGAATTTCGAAAATCCGACAGACATGGTTAATATCAAGGACTAAAATGTGGTTCAATGAGATGAAAATAATTTTTGGTAAATAGTAACTTTTTACTTTTTTTTACCACGGTTAATAGTAAATAGGGTAACTAAGGGTAAATATGATATTATTATTACCCTAACACATGTCCTAATTCTATTGGACAAGTGTAATTCGACCAAAAACAAACTTAGGAATAAAATATGACCATTTAGGTCCACTTGGATTAGATTAGGACATTTATTATTAATTTATTTAAAGAAGGGTTAAAATAGTTAAAATCAAAGTTTAATAAGTAAAGCATTTTTAATATGGGGTTATACATAAGATAAATTCGACTATAAATATTCATTAGAAAGATAAAAAGATTTACTACATTATGGTATTTTATTTATAATTTTTAGACATTAAATAATTTAATTTATTTATGACACAATGATGATGCATTAATTATCTTATTAATGAAATATTGACATAATTGATGTTATAAACACCAAAATAAATGTAATTTGAGACTTTTTATGAATTACACTAATTTTCTAGGTTACTATGATATATTAGTGATGATTTAATCAACTTGGTTCGAACATATAATTCTGTTATGACTTTCACAAAAATCATATATCAAATAGTGTCAAAATTGACACAAAATAGTTTTTAAATCAAATATTATATTATTAATTGTTATTTTATTCCTAAAAATATAAGGTTCGGCCAAATGACTTAGATAAGGATATATATATTAATAATAAACAATTTGGGATTCGTTTGGCATGTTATAGTAAGTGTATTAACCATATAGTGTAAGAAAACAAAAAGACACGGTAAAAGTTAAATTATTTAACTTAGAGTTAAATCTAATTGATAAGGTTAAAATAATAACATAAACTTGTCTAAATCCTATTGGTTAATAGGATTTAGACCCATACCCACTTTAGATTCTAAATAAGACCCTTTGGAACCATTATAAACCGATTTTGACTTTAATATAAAATAATATTTTGAGATATTCCTAAGGTGCCCCTCTCCTCCCTTATAAAAGGGCACCTCCTCCCCCTCCTCCTCACACCAATTTGAGCACTCAAGCTCGGCCAACCCCTGCCATTTTCTCCTCTCCACTTCCCTAGAATAATCCTAGAGGTCCTGGTCTTCTTCAAATACCAATCTTAGTTCCCTAAGTGGAGGATTCAAAGAGGCGTTCCAAAGAAGAGGTAATATCCATTACCGATCTTTTCAATTTATTTCTTCTTCAACTTCTTCTTCTTTAGTTGTTTCATGATAAAGTAATAACATCAGTATTACTTACATACTGATATGTTATTATAAATATGAAACAACCCTAATTCACCTTCTATCCATCCTACGGAAAAATGAAATCATCGCGCGTGCGTACGTACGGAATACCGTCTCCACGCCGTGGTGTACTCTATTTTCCACAATCACCTTACAAGGATGGGTATAATGGTGTAATGAGTAACTATATATGATTATTATAAAGTGAAATTGATACTGAAATAGTATAAATACACTTAAATACAATTCCACGATCATAGGAACGATATCATCACTCGTGCGTACGTACGGAATACCGTCTCCACGATGTGATGCGACTCGTTCTACATGATCATCATTACATAGTAATTATATAAATGAATTGAATGAATAAATATGATATATGTTACACTAATACCATTCTGGATATAAGGTATCTATAACCTTAAAATAAGAATAAGAATTTATTCGGCAAAACACGCATAAGAACAAAAGGCAATAAAGACCCGAGTAACAAGTAACAATGAAATATTACTAACAAGAAGCTAAGAATATGACCATATATGATATCATATCAATATGTATGATTCTGGAATAAGTCAATAACATTATTTAAACCATTATACAGGAGATTCGGACACGTACAAATCAAATCGGACCTAAGGTAAGGGAAAATATCACAATCTCATTTTTATCCGAGATTGTTTATACTTTGGTATTTACTGGGGTGTATTTTATCATCCAAAATCCACGTTTCCTCAATATGTAATATTGTTTCCATCCACCTACAATTGTTTAAGTCCAATTTTACCTTTCGGTGAGTTTTTAGTAAAAGATATGAAAGGAATCTTTTGTCGTTTTTCGTACGAGGTACTTTTTGACTTTTCCGACAAAAGTACGAAAAGAATGTTTTTTTTAACTTATACGGCATGAATGGATTTTTAAAACCTTATTTCCAAGAAGATTCCTTTACAAGTTTTCAAGTTTATTTTTAATCAACTTATTTTAGTTTAAAGTTTTATGACATGTTAAGAAAGGAAAAATGTTTTTGAAGAAGAAAGGATATTTTCCTCAAGAATGGAGTTCAAGTGTTTTATCAAAATTATTTTCCATCTAAGATAATAAAGGGTTATGTTTTTATCCCTATTATTACATTGATTTGATTATGTTGTGATGGAAATATTTTTATGAATTCCTTTATCTTATATGAATTGTTTTATTATATCATGTTGTTTAAGAATCCCATTTTTATTACATGGGTTATGCTATGATGTATGGTTTATAATTTTGTGGCACACATAAGAATGGTATCATTATGAGATGGGTGGGACCTATATCTCCCTCCAATGCATTGGGTAAAGATTTTATATCTCATGAGATAGACATGGCTGGAATGGTAGGTTATACCGGTTCAGTGAAACAGGACTGAAACGAGGGTTACTCGATTCAGAAAGGGACTTTGTCCACTAAGATAGTCTTGGAAATGAGTCTTGACTAACAAGAAATGATTCTCTATGATTATGTGTGAATGCCACAAAGTTTCATGTTTTAAGTTATGATTATTTTGATTACATTTCACTTCCATGATTTATCCCATGATTATGAAATTATGCTCTCATTTGCAGGTTATGATTTCCAAAATGTTATGTTCTTATGAATATGATGTGATTGATATTTCTTTTGTTTACCCTTACTGAGCATTTGAGCTCACCCTTTTATGTTTTATTTTCCCCAGGATATAAAGAAAGGTTTTAGGTAAAAAAAAGGAATATCTTTATGGGAGATATTGAAGATCTTTCACCACGATTAGAAGATTACATTCCGAGTTTCCAAAGACACTAACCTATTACGATCCTTGTGTGTGTGTTTTTGTTATGTACTAAGTATTCCGCAAAAGTAATGTAATGTCCATGTATGTCAGGCTTCGGGTCTCTATAGTTGGTATCAGAGGAAATTTTTAGTCAACCTTTGGAAACTAGGATGCGAAAACGTTAGTGAGATCCCTAGAGATATTTCTAAGGTATGTCTAGGGATGTCCCTAAGGATAAGTATACGTATAAGATACAGTCCTAAAACTACGGTAACGATCATAGAATTTAACCTAAGAAGTTAGATATTGAGGATACTCCCCATTTATAATGTTGTTTTCTCTAGCATGATTTTTGCCTCTCACAAGATTCTTTTTGTGTTTTAGTTAATGGAGGGAACCAGAAGGAATTCGGTTAACATTGAATCCAATGGACAAATTGGTGACTATGAGCAACAAAATTGTGTAATTCCTAGAGAGAAAGATATTGCGATTATGCCGAATCAGTCATCGCGATATATGATTAACAAGGTGAAATTTAGTGGTATGCCTAATTCATCAAAGAAGAGGAAGATAAACTATTATTCATGTTCGCATGTTGAGGAGCATAAAGAAAGGAAGATTGAGATTTCTAAAGAAGGGAATAAGAACCTTGAGGAATACCTCAAATGGAGGGACCGATGTTATCTGTGTGGAGAAAAGGGTCATAGAGTGACAGACTGTTATGGAGTTCAATGTATTATTTGCAGAGAACATGGGCATTACCCAACTCAATGCCCTGACCTAAAAAGTTACTTCTAAATCAAGGAAGGACTTATTCCAGGACAATCATTGAAGTGGATGGACTAAAGTGTTTATGTAATGGGATTCCAAAATAATGTTGTATCATGGAGTATTGGAATATTTATGTATTGGTCTAATGTGGTATTCAAAGTGATTGAGATATTTTTGGAAATAAGACGATATGCGCATAATGAAGGGAAAATGAGAAAATGAAATGTTTAACAGTATTCATGAGCTCATGATTGATATAAGGACTAAGTGATATCATGGTTTGATTATAAAGAATTTTGAGGATTTTGGTATGTGGAAAGTGTTTAACTGCATTCATGTTTTCACTAAAGTTCAATGGGTATTCAAGAGAATACATGATTAAGGACTTTGAATGTTTAGAATGTGACCAACAAGACATATCTTATGATATATGGGGATCAACGATGGTATTAAATCTCTGGTAATCATTTTCATTATATTATGAGAGTGGACTGCAGTATTATGGATAAGCCTAAAGATTAGAATGGATTATGTTGGACATAAGTTAGTATTGTTTAAGGATAGAAGATTTTCGATATTATTAATGGGATGTTATAGTAATGTAGTTTTAGAAAAAGGACAACCTGCAGGACGGGCGACAGCCCATCGCGTCGGACAAGGATGTGGGAATCGAACCCACAACCGAAGTGCGACTGGCCTTTATCGCCTACCACTGGCCTACAGGAAGTCCCTGTTTAGTAGAAACTAGTTTTATTATATTAAGCAGTATGATATATGAAGTATAAGTTCATTTTAGGAACCATATATCATTAATCTCACTATAGATGGACTTATGTATTTTTTGATAACTTTTCTAACCTTTTGAGACAGATGGAATGACCCATCATTCTATCACATGATCTGCTAACACATCACGAATGACAAATTCAACTTCATTTCTTTAAGAGATGAAGTATAAATTGTCCAAAGAACGACAAATAGTGAGACTATAACAAAATCACGAAAGTATTTCTTCTAATTCCAATTTCACCAACTTTAGGGAAATGATCTTGAAAACCAAAAATGTTGTCCTAGTGCTCTTATATCTGATTAATCAGATGGTACCTTAGATCGTCACAAATTTATGGATTTGTGATTGTTGGCTTTTCCATAGCCATGTTCTCTACCACTCTCCATCAGAACATGATGGTTAGATTTCTCTTCCATATCCATATTTTCACCTATGTGGAAACACATTGATTAGTTTATTTGGGTAACCGTTACGTTTCATACTTTTGTTTTTAAAGATTGGTTTTGGTATTCCTTTTTACGATGTGGGTTTCGATTAAAGAAACTTTCGAATAGTAAACCATTTATAACCCCGACGAATTTCGAGGTCGAAATTCATTTTAAGGGGGGTAGAATGTAACACCCCGAGATTTTATGAAAAATATTCTTTTTAATTTCATTAATGTCTTGTGTTATACGCTACACCAAAAGGAGCTTTCACAACACACATCTCTGACCTGGCTTGAATTACACGCAATCGCGACCTTCCACGATAGCGTGTGTTGTACGCAACACCAAGTTTCGCTAAACAACGATATGCTATTAAGATATTAATAAAACTAGCCGTTATGAATAGTAATAACCACTTTTTAAAATTTTGTAAATTTTATTTTTCAAAATGGACTTCATTTATGGATTAGGAGTATCGAATTTAGCCTAAGGTGAAATTTTGGTAATTTTCGGATAACTTTCATATTTTGATGAATAGTGGAAATTACTAAATTTTAATTAAAAACAACTTTTTCAATCGAAATAATTAATAGTTATAAATTATTAATTTGAGTGGTTTTAAAGTATATTTAGAATATATTTTTACAATTTAATACAATGTTGGACATTGGATGCAATTTCACATTTAAACCAGTTATAAACAAGTGTCAATCTTTTGATAGTTATTATCTCTTAAAAACACGCTATTTGTTGTGACAGCGGAAATTAATTATAAAATTAATTAATGCAACTTATATTTTGGGAATTTTGTAAAATAGAAATCATTTTTGAATTCGGAATATCAGTTATATCCTAGGGTGAAATTTTGGTACTTTTCTGAAAACTTTCAATTTTTGATGAATAGTGAAACCACTAAGTGGTAGGTTAAAAACTGAATTTTGCATAAAACTTAATTTTACCGCTTCTGTGAATAGAATTTTGAAAATCCGACAGACAAGGTTAATATCAAGGACTAAAATGTGGTTCAATGAGATGAAAATAATTTTTGGTGAATAGTAACTTTTTACTTTTTTTTACCACGGTTAATAGTAAATAGGGTAACTAAGGGTAAATATGATATTATTATTACCCTAACACATGTCCTAATTCTATTGGACAAGTGTAATTCGACAAAAAACAAACTTAGAAATAAAATATGACCATTTAGGTCCACTTGGATTAGATTAGGACATTTATTATTAATTTATTTAAAGAAGGGTTAAAATAGTTAAAATCAAAGTTTAATAAGTAAAGCATTTTTAATATGGGGTTATACATAAGATAAATTCGACTATAAATATTCATTAGAAAGCTAAAAAGATTTCATACATGATGGTATTTTATTTATAATTTTTAGACATTAAATAATTTAATTTATTTATGACACAATGATGATGCATTAATTATCTTATTAATGAAATATTGACATAATTGATGTTATAAACACCAAAATAATTGTAATTTGAGACTTTTTATGAATTCCACTAATTTTCTAGGTTCCTATGATATATTAGTGATGATTTAATAAACTTTTTTCGAACATATAATTCTGTTATGACTTTCAAACAAATCATATATCAAATAGTGTCAAAATTGACACAAAATAGTTTTTAAATCAAATATTATATTATTAATTGTTATTTTATTCCTAAAAATCTAAGGTTCGGCCAAATGACTTAGATAAGGATATATATATTAATACTAAACAATTTGGGATTCTTTTGGCATGTTATAGTGAGTGTATTAACCATATAGTGTAAGAAAACAAAAAGACACGGTAAAAGTTAAATTATTTAACTTAGAGTTAAATCTAATTGATAAGGTTAAAATAATAACCTAAACTTGTCTAAATCCTATTGGTTAATAGGATTTCGACCCATCCCCACTTTATATTCGAAATAAGACCCTTTGGAACCATTATAAACCGATTTTGACTTTAATATAAAATAATATTTTGAGATATTCCTAAGGTGCCCCTCTCCTCCCTTATAAAAGGGCACCTCCTCCCCCTCCTCCTCACACCAATTTGAGCACTCAAGCTCGGCCAACCCCTGAAATTTTCTCCTCTCCACTTCCCTAGAATAATCCTATAGGTCCTGGTCTTCTTCAAAGACCAATCTTAGTTCCCTAAGTGGAGGATTCGAAGAGGCGTTCCAAAGAAGAGGTAATATCCATTACCGATCTTTTCAATTTCTTTCTTCTTCAACTTCTTCTTCTTTAGTTGTTTCATGATAAAGTAATAACATCAGTATTAATTACATACTGATATGTTATTATAAATATGAAACAACCCTAATTCACCTTCTATCCATCCTACGGAAAAATGAAATCACCGCGCGTGCGTACGTACGGAATACCGTCTCCACGCCGTGGTGTACTCTATTTTCCACCATCACCTTACAAGGATGGGTATAATGGTGTAATGAGTAACTATATATGATTATTATAAAGTTAAATTGATACTGAAATAGTATAAATACACTTAAATACAATTCCACGATCATAGGAATGATATCATCACTCGTGCGTACGTACGGAATACCGTCTCCACGATGTGATGTGACTCGTTCTACATGATCATCATTACATAGTAATTATATAAATGAATTGAATGAATAAATATGATATATGTTACACTAATACCATTCTGGATATAAGGTATCTATAACCTTAAAAGAAGAATAAGAATTTATTCGGCAAAACACGCATAAGAACAAAAGGCAATAAAGACCCGAGTAACAAGTAACAATGAAATATTACTAACAAGAAGCTAAGAATATGAACATATATGATATCATATCAATATGTATGATTCTGGAATAAGTCAATAACATTATTTAAACCATTATACAGGAGCTTCGGACACGTACAAAGCAAATCGGACCTAAGGTAAGGGAAAATATCACAATCTCATTTTTATCCGAGATTGTTTATACTTTGGTATTTACTGGGGTGTATTTTATCATCCAAATTCCACGTTTCCTCAATATGTAATATTGTTTCCATCCACCTACAATTGTTTAAGTCCAATTTTACCCTTCGGTGAGTTTTTAGTAAAATATATGAAAGGAATCTTTTGTCATTTTTCGTACGAGGTACTTTTTGACTTTTCCGACAAAAGTACGAAAAGAATGTTTTTTTAACTTATACGGCATGAATGGATTTTTAAAACATTATTTCCAAGAAGCTTCCTTTACAAGTTTTCAAGTTTATTTTTAATCAACTTCTTTTAGTTTAAAGTTTTATGACATGTTAAGAAAGGAAAAATGTTTTTGAAGAAGAAAGGATATTTTCCTCAAGAATGGAGTTCAAGTGTTTTATCAAAATTATTTTCCATCTAAGATAATAAAGGGTTCTGTTTTTATCCCTATTATTACATTGATTTGATTATGTTGTGATGGAAATATTTTTATGAATTCCTTTATCTTATATGAATTATTTTATGATGTCATGTTTTTTAAGAATCCCATTTTTATTACATGGGTTATGCTATGATGTATGGTTTATAATTTTGTGGCACACATAAGAATGGTATCATTATGAGATGGGTGGGACCTATATCTCCCTCCAATGCATTGGGTAAAGATTTTATATCTCATGAGATAGACATGGCTGGAATGGTAGGTTATACCGGTTCAGTGAAACAGGACTGAAACGAGGGTTACTCGATTCAAAAAGGGACTTTGTCCACTAAGATAGTCTTGTCAATGAGTCTTGACTAACAAGAAATGATTCTCTATGATTATGTGTGAATGCCACAAAGTTTCATGTTTTAAGTTATGATTATTGTGATTACATTTCACTTCCATGATTTATCCCATGATTATGAAATTATGCTCTCTTTTGCAGGTTATGATTTCCAAAATTTTATGTTCTTATGAATATGATGTGATTGATATTTCTTTTGTTTACCCTTACTGAGCATTTGAGCTCACCCTTTTATGTTTTATTTTCCCCAGGATATAAAGAAAGGTTTTAGGTAAAAAAAAAGGAAGATCTTTATGGGAGATATTGAAGATCTTTCACCACGATTAGAAGATTACATTCCGAGTTTCCAAAGACACTAAACTATTACGATCCTTGTGTGTGTGTTTTTGTTATGTACTAAGTATTCCACAAAAGTAATGTAATGTTCATGTATGTCAGGCTTCGGGTCTCTACAGATGGTATCAGAGGAAATGTTTAGTCAACCTTTGGAAACTAGGATGCGAAAACGTTAGTGAGATCCCTAGAGATATTTCTAAGGTATGTCTAGGGATGTCCCTAAGGATAAGTATACGTATAAGATACAGTCCTAAAACTACGGTAACGATCATAGAATTTAACCTAAGAAGTTAGATATTGAGGATACTCCCCATTTATAATGTTGTTTTCTCTAGCATGATTTTTTCCTCTCACAAGATTATTTTTGTGTTTTAGTTAATGGAGGGAACCAGAAGGAATTCGGTTAACATTGAATCCAATGGACAAATTGGTGACTATGAGCAACAAAATTGTGTAATTCCTAGAGAGAAAGATATTGCGATTATGCTGAATCAGTCATCGCGATATATGATTAACAAGGTGAAATTTAGTGGTATGCCTAATTCATCAAAGAAGAGGAAGATAAACTATTATTCATGTTCGCATGTTGAGGAGCATAAAGAAAGGAAGATTGAGATTTCTAAAGAAGGGAATAAGAACCTTGAGGAATACCTCAAATGGAGGGACCGATGTTATCTGTGTGGAGAAAAGGGTCATAGAGTGACAGACTGTTATGGAGTTCAATGTATTATTTGTAGAGAACATGGGCATTACCCAACTCAATGACCTGACCTAAAAAGTTACTTCTAAATCAAGGAAGGACTTATTCCAGGACAATCATTAAAGTGGATGGACTAAAGTGTTTATGTAATGGGATTCCAAAATAATGTTGTATCATGGAGTATTGGAATATTTATGTATTGGTCTAATGTGGTATTCAAAGTGATTGAGATATTTTTGGAAATAAGACGATATGCGCATAATGAAGGGAAAATGAGAAAATGAAATGTTTAACAGTATTCATGAGCTCATGATTGATATAAGGACTAAGTGATATCATGGTTTGATTATAAAGAATTTTGAGGATTTTGGTATGTGGAAAGTGTTTAACTGCATTCATGTTTTCACTAAGGTTCAATGGGTATTCAAGAGAATACATGATTAAGGACTTTGAATGTTTAAAATGTGACCAACAAGACATATCTTATGATATATGGGGATCAACGATGGTATTAAATCTCTGGTAATCATTTTCATTATATTATGAGAGTGGACTGCAGTATTATGGATAAGCCTAAAGATTAGAATGGATTATGTTGGACATAAGTTAGTATTGTTTAAGGATAGAAGATTTTCGATATTATTAATGGGATGTTATAGTAATGTAGTTTTAGAAAAAGGACAACCTGCAGGACGGGCGACAGCCCATCGCGTCGGACAAGGATGTGGGAATCGAACCCACAACCGAAGTGCGACTGGCCTTTATCGCCTACCACTGGCCTACAGGAAGTCCCTGTTTAGTAGAAACTAGTTTTATTATATTAAGCAGTATGATATATGAAGTATAAGTTCATTTTAGGAACCATATATCATTAATCTCACTATAGATGGACTTATGTATTTTTTGATAACTTTTCTAACCTTTTGAGACAGATGGAATGACCCATCATTCTATCACATGATCTGCTAACACATCACGAATGACAAATTCAACTTCATTTCTTTAAGAGATGAAGTAGAAATTGTCCAAAGAACGAAAAATAGTGAGACTATACCAAAATCACGAAAGTATTTCTTCTAATTCCAATTTCATCAACTTTAGGGAAATGATCTTGAAAACCAAAAATGTTGTCCTAGTGCTCTTATATCTGATTAATCAGATGGTACCTTAGATCGTCACAAATTTATGGATTTGTGATTGTTGGCTTTTCCATAGCCATGTTCTCTACCACTCTCCATCAGAACATGATGGTTAGATTTCTCTTCCATATCCATATTTTCACCTATGTGGAAACCCATTGATTAGTTTATTTGGGTAACCATAACGTTTCATACTTTTGTTTTTAAAGATTGGTTTTGGTATTCCTTTTTACGATGTGGGTTTCGATTAAAGAAACTTTCGAATAGTAAACCATTTATAACCCCGACAAATTTCGAGGGCGAAATTCATTTTAAGGGGGGAAGAATGTAACACCCCGAGATTTTATGAAAAATATTCTTTTTAATTTCATTAATGTCTTGTGTTATACGCTACACCAAAAGGAGCTTTCACAACACACATCTCTGACCTGGCTTGAATTACACGCAATCGCGACCTTCCACGATAGCGTGTGTTGTACGCAACACCAAGTTTCGCTAAACAACGATATGCTATTAAGATATTATTAAAACTAGCCGTTATGAATAGTAATAACCACTTTTTGAAATTTTGTAAATTCTATTTTTCAAAATGGACTTCATTTATGGATTAGGAGTATCGAATTTAGCCTAAGGTGAAATTTTGGTAATTTTCAGATAACTTTCATATTTTGATGAATAGTGGAAATTACTAAATTTTAATTAAAAACAACTTTTTCAATCGAAATAATTAATAGTTATAAATTATTAATTTGAGTGGTTTTAAAGTATATTTAGAATATATTTTTACAATTTAATACAATGTTGGACATTGGATGCAATTTCACATTTAAACCAGTTATAAACAAGTGTCAATCTTTTGATAGTTATTATCTCTTAAAAACACGCTATTTGTTGTGACAGCGGAAATTAATTATAAAATTAATTAATGCAACTTATATGTTGGGAATTTTGTAAAATAGAAATCATTTTTGAATTCGGAATATCAATTATAGCCTAGGGTGAAATTTTGGTACTTTTCTGAAAACTTTCAATTTTTGATGAATAGTGAAACCACTAAGTGGTAGGTTAAAAACTGAATTTTGCATAAAACTTAATTTTACCGCTTCTGTGAATAGAATTTCGAAAATCCGATAGACACGGTTAATATCAAGGACTAAAATGTGGTTCAATGAGATGAAAATAATTTTTGGTGAATAGTAACTTTTTACTTTTTTTACCACGGTTAATAGTAAATAGGGTAACTAAGGGTAAATATGATATTATTATTAGCCTAACACATGTCCTAATTCTATTGGACAAGTGTAATTCGACCAAAAACAAACTTAGGAATAAAATATGACCATTTAGGTCCACTTGGATTAGATTAGGACATTTATTATTAATTTATTTAAAGAAGGGTTAAAATAGTTAAAATCAAAGTTTAATAAGTAAAGCATTTTTAATATGGGGTTATACATAAGATAAATTCGACTATAAATATTCATTAGAAAGCTAAAAAGATTTCATACATGATGGTATTTTATTTATAATTTTTAGACATTAAATAATTTAATTTATTTATGACACAATGATGATGCATTAATTATCTTATTAATGAAATATTGACATAATTGATGTTATAAACACCAAAATAAATGAAATTTGAGACTTTTTATGAATTACACTAATTTTCTAGGTTACTATGATATATTAGTGATGATTTAATAAACTTGGTTTGAACATATAATTCTGTTATGACTTTCACAAAAATCATATATCAAATAGTGTCAAAATTGACACAAAATAGTTTTTAAATCAAATATTATATTATTAATTGTTATTTTATTCCTAAAAATCTAAGGTTCGGCCAAATGACTTAGATAAGGATATATATATTAATAATAAACAATTTGGGATTCGTTTGGCATGTTATAGTAAGTGTATTAACCATATAGTGTAAGAAAACAAAAAGACACGGTAAAAGTTAAATTATTTAACTTAGAGTTAAATCTAATTGATAAGGTTAAAATAATAACCTAAACTTGTCTAAATCCTATTGGTTAATAGTATTTCGACCCATACCCACTTTAGCTTAGAAATAAGACCCTTTGGAACCATTATAAACCGATTTTGACTTTAATATAAAATAATATTTTGAGATATTCCTAAGGTGCCCCTCTCCTCCCTTATAAAAGAGAACCTCCTCCCCCTCCTACTCACACCAATTTGAGCACTCAATCTCGGCCAACCCCTGCCATTTTCTCCTCTCCACTTCCCTATAATAATCCTAGAGGTCCTGGTATTCTTCAAAGACCAATCTTAGTTCCCTAAGTGGAGGATTCAAAGAGGCGTTCCAAAGAAGAGGTAATATCCATTACCGATCTTTTCAATTTCTTTCTTCTTCAACTTCTTCTTCTTTAGTTGTTTCATGATAAAGTAATAACATAAGTATTACCTACATACTGATATGTTATTATAAATATGAAACAACCCTAATTCACCTTCTATCCATCCTACGGAAAAATGAAATCACCGTGCGTGCGTACGTACGGAATACCGTCTCCACGCCGTGGTGTACTCTATTTTCCACCATCACCTTACAAGGATGGGTATAATGGTGTAATGAGTAACTATATATGATTATTATAAAGTGATATTGATACTGAAATAGTATAAATACACTTAAATACAATTCCACGATCATAGGAACGATATCATCACTCGTGCGTACGTACGGAATACCGTCTCCACGATGTGATGCGACTCGTTCCACATGATCATCATTACATAGTAATTATATAAATGAATTGAATGAATAAATATAATATATGTTACACTAATACCATTCTGGATATAAGGTATCTATAACCTTAAAAGAAGAATAAGAATTTATTCGGCAAAACACGCATAAGAACAAAAGGCAATAAAGACCCGAGTAACAAGTAACAATGAAATATTACTAACAAGAAGCTAAGAATATGACCATATATGATATCATATCAATATGTATGATTCTGGAATAAGTCAATAACATTATTTAAACCATTATACAGGAGCTTCGGACACGTACAAAGCAAATCGGACCTAAGGTAAGGGAAAATATCACAATCTCATTTTTATCCGAGATTGTTTATACTTTGGTATTTACTGGGGTGTATTTTATCATCCAAAATCCACGTTTCCTCAATATGTAATATTGTTTCCATCCACCTACAATTTTTTAAGTCCAATTTTACCCTTAGGTGAGTTTTTAGTAAAAGATATGAAAGGAATCTTTTGTCGTTTTTCGTACGAGGTACTTTTTGACTTTTCCGATAAAAGTACGAAAAGAATGTTTTTTTAACTTATACGGCATGAATGGATTTTTAAAACCTTATTTCCAAGAAGCTTCCTTTACAAGTTTTCAAGTTTATTTTTAATCAACTTCTTTTAGTTTAAAGTTTTATGACATGTTAAGAAATGAAAAATGTTTTTGAAGAAGAAAGGATATTTTCCTCAAAAATGGAGTTCAAGTGTTTTATCAAAATTATTTTCCATCTAAGATAATAAAGGGTTCTGTTTTTATCCCTATTATTACATTGATTTGATTATGTTGTGATGGAAATATTTTTATGAATTCCTTTATCTTATATGAATTGTTTTATGATGTCATGTTGTTTAAGAATCCCATTTTTATTACATGGGTTATGCTATGATGTATGGTTTATAATTTTGTGGCACACATAAGAATGGTATCATTATGAGATGGGTGGGACCTATATCTCCCTCCAATGCATTGGGTAAAGATTTTATATCTCATGAGATATACATGGCTGGAATGGTAGGTTATACCGGTTCAGTGAAACAGGACTGAAACGAGGGTTACTCGATTCAGAAAGGGACTTTGTCCACTAAGATAGTCTTGGCAATGAGTCTTGACTAACAATAAATGATTCTCTATGATTATGTGTGAATGCCACAAAGTTTTATGTTTTAAGTTATGATTATTGTGATTACATTTCACTTCCATGATTTATCCCATGATTATGAAATTATGCTCTCTTTTGCAGGTTATGATTTCCAAAATGTTATGTTCTTATGAATATGATGTGATTGATATTTCTTTTGTTTACCCTTACTGAGCATTTGAGCTCACCCTTTTATGTTTTATTTTCCCCAGGATATAAAGAAAGGTTTTAGGTAAAAAAAAGGAAGATCTTTATGGGAGATATTGAAGATCTTTCACCACGATTAGAAGATTACATTCCGAGTTTCCAAAGACACTAAACTATTACGATCCTTGTGTGTGTGTTTTTGTTATGTACTAAGTATTCTGCAAAAGTAATGTAATGTCCATGTATGTCAGGCTTCGGGTCTCTACAAAGACACCATATGAGTTATGGAATGGAAGGAATCCCTCTTTTAAGTATTTTAATGTTTTCAAAAGTAAATGCTTTGTCTGAAACAAAGAAGGAAATAAAGGCAAATATGGTGATGTTGTTGATGAAGGAATATTCCTTAGATATTCAATGAATAGAAAAGCCTACAAATAATTGAATAAACATCTTGGAAAATTTTTGGAAAGCAGTTATGTGAAGATCATTGAAGATAAAACCAAAAATTTATCAAGAAATTTATCTACTAATGTGGTTGATGATGAGGAAGAATTTGGACATGGAATGGAATCAAATGCAAAAGTAGAGGAAGGAATGAAAAACACTTGATAATCACATCATGATGTTGACTCAAAAGAAGAATCATAATCGAAAACCATGACTGAATAAAATTATTCTAAACCACAAAGAAGAAATAGAGTAGAAATTGATCAACCCAACATCATTGAGGATTGGACTGCACCCACACAGATAAGAAGAATGAGAAATAAGGCACAATTTGTATTCCTTTTAGTTATGGAACCATCCTCATTTAAAGAAGCTGCAAAGGATGAATCATGGGTTAAGTCCATTAATGAAGAATTGGATCATATCAATAAGAACCAAACATTGGATCTAGTTAAGAGACCCGAAACCCACAATGTGATTGGTACAAAGTGGATTTTCAAAAATAAATTTGACAAGAATGGAAATATGATCATAAATAAGGCAGGACTGGTGTGAAAAGGCTATTTGCATATTGAAGGTGTTTATGTTGAAGAAAAATTTTCATTGATGGCTAGACTGGAGTAAATCAAACTGTTTATTTCCATGAAAATTAAAAGAGGATACAAAGTGTATCAAATGGATGTCAAGACATCTTTCTTAAATGGTGTTATTTAATAATAAGTATATATTGAACAACCAGTGGGATTTATTCTTGGTAATGATTAAATTAAGTTTTGTAGATTAAAGAAGGATTTATGTGGTCTGAAACAGGCACCACAGGTATGGTACTCTCGACTAGATTCTTATCTAAAGAAGCTTGAATTTAAAATAGAAGGATTAGATCACAATATTTATGTGAAGAATTCTTAGAAAGATCAATTCATTTTTCTGGTGTATGTAGATGATATTATATTTTGAGGAAGAAAATAGAGATTAGTGGATGGATTTTCCAATCACATGAAATTATAATTTAAAATGTCTATGATTAGTGAACTCACATAATTCTTAGGGATACAAGTGGTTTATAAGAAATACTACACTTTCATTTCTTAGGAAAAGTATACAAAAGAGTTGTCCAAGAAATTCAATATACATGATTCCAAACCAATGTTGACCCCAATTGCGGTTGGGAAAAAAATAGGAAATCATTAATATGGGACATCTATAGATCCCACAATGTATAGGATAATCATTGGAATTTTATTGTACTTGACTATGACACAGCCATATATTCTCTTTACAACATGATTAGTGGCCCGCTTTCAAAGTAGTCCTAAGGAAGAACATATAGAAACAGTGAAAATAATCATGAGATACATTCAAGGTACTCACAATTATGGATTATTATTTGTTGTAGGAAAATATAATAAACTTTTAGCACTTTATAATGCTGACTGGTCTAGAGATGTGGTGGATAGAAAATCCAAAAGTGGTAGAGCATTCTTTATTGGTAATAAATGTGTGGGGTGGTTGAGTAAGAAATGGGAAATCACTTCCTCAATACTGTTGAATCTAAATATATCTCTACTACAAAGGCATGCACTCAAATACTTTGGATAAAGCAACAACTAACTGATATTGGTGATAAGGTGAAACGGCCAATGGTGATTCACTATGATAACAAGAGTTCAATTGATATTATGGAGAATCATGTTTAGAATTCTCATAAAAAACATATCAAAATAAGATATCACTTTATTAAGGAAAAATTGGGACAATGAATGATTAAAATAGATCATGTTGGTACTAATGATCAAGTGGTTAACATACTGACTAAGCCATTTTCAGAACATGTGTTCAAGAGGCATCGGTTGAACATATGTGTTCAACCACCTCCTAGTGCATGAGGAGGTTATGAAGGTTCCCCCTCTCCCTAGTTGTACTAACAATTTTGATCTGTTTTTTGATGTATTGTAGGTTTATGAGGGAGATATGATCCAGTGGGAGTGTGCTTAATTCTTTACCAGCCAAAATTTGATTCTTTGGGTTTATTTCCAATGGGGGAGAATGGATAAATTCAATGATAATGAAATGTTTTTCTATTTGGTTGTAGGAAGATATAGAATGAAGAAATTAAATAAAATGTTACAATGGGGGATAAATTCATGCTCCTCTTTTTTTCTATGCCTATATTTGCTCATGTAGACCTAGAATGTTGGATGATTTGTTTCTCACATATCAGGTTTTGTTTGTTTTAGGGGATTCATTGAATTTATCTACAGATTGCCAACAAACCCAAAGGGGGATATTGTTGGAACCAAGGTTTTTATTTACTAAAAATGGAGTATGGTTTGTGTTTTTTGTTAATTATCATTGGGTTGATCAAGGAGTTTTCAAGGAATGTGGTCTTATGATTGAGGCTGAAATTAGTATTGAAGGTGGCACAGTTCCACAATGTTTGCCAAATTTTTTGGCCTCAAAATCAGGAGTTTTGTTTGTTTGGAAAAAGATTAGTTTCGAAAAAGGAATCATGGACCACGAACCATGTTCTAGGAAAAGTTCATAGATCATGAGTTTTTGTGGATGGAATGGTGAACCATGAACCAAGAAGCAGGAACAGTATACAGACCGCATAGGAGGAACGGTTCGTGGAGCACAGGAGGTTCGTAGTAAAGACTTGTAATTCATGAGGAGGCTTGTTGTACGTGAAAGGCGTGATGGTTCACGGGATGGCCTATCGTTCATGAAATCTAGGTGAAGTTTTTAGAAACCAAGAAGTGTTTCATTTGAAGAAACGAGGTGGTGATTTATGTCATCACGTAGGTAGAATGGCAGTACGTGGACTGTGTATGAAAAATGGTTTTCGTGAGATGTGCGGTATACAATGAAGGCAGTGTTACAATTAATATTTGGTAAATATCAGTTTATTGGATTATGAGGATCTATTTTCCTATATAAGGAGAAATAATCCCTTCATTATAGGGTGGCTCCAAGATTAAAAATATGAGAGGAATTCAGAGAAATCTAAAAGTAGTTCATGGGAAGAAAACTCTACTAAGACTTTAATTAAAAATATAAAATGAATTAAATGAAGTCCAAAATAGTTCACATAAGATAGTACGCAATGGAAGAAGGCTAGTTTTTAGGAAGACATGTCCACTTAGGAGATCCAATACATGGAGAAAGAACTCAGCCTGTGGATTTATTACAGTACATAGAGAAGAAGTAGAGACAGTCTGTGGAGTGGAGACGGTTTGCGGAGTGGAGGCGGTATGCGGAGTAGGGGTTGTTCACGGAAGGTGATTTATGGAGACAGAATGAAAAGGTGGATCACAGAGGCAGTTCTTAATGGAAGGATATGTAGCTGGTATGCAGTGCACATGCAGTACGCGGTGTAGTGTAGTACACGGAGGAAGAAGGTCAGTTTGTGCAGGAGCATTTTGTGACTCTCAGTACGTGGAAAAGTGAACTTCACCTATGGGTAAAAAAATAACTTCAACAGATCATCCATCTACAGTTTAGGATGCATGAATTAATTCCAATCCATTGAAGTGACCTTCATGTCGATAAATTTAGTTCATATTCTTCCCAACTCAGTGAGCAAGGGGGAGTCAATGGAAGTGATCTGAGAGATGCGGTGTGTTATATTTAAAACCTTTTAAAGGTAGTGTGTCTAGCATAGAGTGACTATGCTAAAATTTTATACACCACAACTAGTAAAGATTAGTGGACTTTGGTGTGACCAACAACGTATCGATATATGCTCCTTAGACTTATCCCTTCATGGTGAACCAAGTAAAATTGTCGTGTCTTTTCTTTGCATGTGGTTGTTTGTTTTCTTAACTTTCTCATTAGACGGGTTTAATAAGTTCCTACCAACGTGGGAACAATATCCTTCAGTTTAAAAGAAAAATTTGACACCCTGATTCACCCCTCCCCTCTCAGGGTGTTTCTAGGTCCTTCAAGTGTAATTTCCCACCCCTTCTCATTAGCTACAGAGGGTGTTGAGATGTTACTAGGACTTCATAAACATCCCCAATATTCCAAAGGCTGCAAATAAATACCAAAGGGCTTCAATACATGTGGGGGATGATTTTTCCTTTAAGAATATAAAAATTAACCATAAAATCCATAACCAAACAACCCACTACGTGATGCATGATAATAATAAAATAAAACTCAATATTTTATTTATCAAATCATACTCAATTCAAGTACAACAATAGAATACTGCAATATCAAAGTAAACAACAGAAGACAACTATTAAAACTCTAAGACAACCACAAGACTCTAAAGATCCACAATATCCACACTCTAACTTCACCAAATAGCCTAATTATCATGAGGTAGTTCTAAAGACATGTGATATTTTACCTGTGACCATGTCATGGATGATGACATCTGAAAAATCATCAAATTGAAAAAGCAGGGGTGATTACTAAAACTCAGTAGATTTTCCCCAATGACTTCCTTATTCACACCACTATGATATAAAATTTAGCAACATTTATATAAAATAGTTTATATAAAACAATTTCTAAAACAGTTTATAACTAAATATAAATGAGTTCTATATCAACCAGTTTTCTAACCAAAATAACTTTTTCAAATAAAGTAATCAAACAATTCTTTAAAAACATTTCACAAGTTCCCTTTGGCATAACCATTTTATTCCACATATTCACACAACCAACCATGCATGAATCGTTATGACAGTTACTTACTCATGAGCAGTTTCTCATCAATCTACCAAGTCTTCAAAGGGTAATTAAATCCCATGTGCCATTACACCTTTGTCATTGAGAAAAAATTCATATTTCAACCAATACTCATAAATTCAATATGAACACGCACACCAAGTATGTCCAAAACCATTCCAAAACCATTTCAATAAAACAAACTTTTTATTGAAAACCTTTTTCCATCAAACCATTTCAATGCAAAAACAATTTCAATAAAACAACCTTTTTATTGAAAACATTTTTCCCATAAAATAAAATAATCAATTATTTTAAAATCATCATTTTAAAATCATTTATCAAATCACATTGGACAACCAAATACCACAATTCCATAATTTCACCAAAACCATAAATCATCACTAAAGAGGATTTATAACATGGTTTTAACCAATATTTCAAAATAAATTTTATGAAATTTAATCAATTTGAAACTAATCCAATAAATTCTAGAAATAGGAGTCAAGAGTGAATCCACCTACCTCAAGAATTTTGGAGAAAATGATAAACGGCATGAAAACGTCCCAAACTAGGTTGAACCTCTATGAACCCAACTTAGATATCCTCCCCTATCATCAACAAGACCAAATCTAAAAAAAATTGGTATCCACAACCTTAGATCACCCAAAATAGGCATAGATATAAGAAAACGATAGAGAGGGCGAAGTAGATCTAAGAAAACATCAAGAACAATCAAGAACGATCAAGAACGATCACATACCACAAGGAATCCGCTTCTAATCACTAGGAGAAGCCTTAAAATCATCTATGAATCGATGGAGGAACCTTCTTTGACCTTCGAGAGAGAAAATCCTGAGTTAGAGCTGTATAGAAGGAAAAATGATTGGGTTAAAAGAAAAAAAGTTTTGAGATACACTTTTTTAAGGAGGTAGTTTCTTACTATCCATGGTTAGGAAAACCGTTCCCTAATCGTGCATTAGCCACTGATTTAAGGATGAACCTCACACAGTCTTCTCACATGATCTACAAATTGTGTTCCAACTGTGTCGAAGTCACTAACACAAAATGACCAAATCCATTTTTCAATTTCCATGGTTTCTACTAGGTATCCACACAGTTTGGACAAACAATGTGCTTCCCATGCACCTTATCTTTTTCCCCTGTCTCACTTTTTAGGGTTTCCTACAAGTGTTTCATGGTTTCCAAAAATCGTGCACTACCCCTACACCTAATGAAAATCCCAAAAAACTCTCAAAAATTTCTCCAAACTCTCCCAAACTTCACCCTTAAAATTTATATATTTAAAAATAATAAAGAAATGGTTACATACTAGAAACCATGGGTGTTACATTATTATCCCCATTGGTCTCTCTATCCCTAGAAAGTAGAAAATGGATGGGGCCATGAAAATTTTCCAACCATTTCTCTTTCATTTCCTTATCATGTTACCAAGTCTCTTCCAGAATCTGATCATGTTACCACAAAACCCGAACTAGACTGATGTTTTTCCCACACAAGACTCTCTCTTGCTTATCCACAATATGCATCAGAATATTTACCAATGAGTCATATGGATCTAGTTCAACATGGTCCCATCTGATCACATGGTCAGGGATAGGGTGATACTTTTTCAATAGAAATATGTGGAAAACATTGTACACCACATTGAACTGTGGTGGAAATTCCAAATGATATGCCACCTCTCCATCCTATTCCAGTATCTCAAAAGGGATTTTGTATCGAGGAGATAAACAGTCCTTATTCTCAAAAAGCTAGTGTATAAGACTTGTATAAATCCTTAAGAACACATGATCACTCACTGTGAAGGATAACGGTCATCAATGATGATCTGTATATGATTTCTAATGACTCTAAGCCATTTCCATCCATTTTCTAATCAACTAAATCTTCTCTATTATTTCTTGGACAAGGTTCGCCCCAACTAGTGAAGTATCTCCTATTTCCACCCAAAAAAATGGAGAACGACAAGGACATCCAAACAATTACTTGAAAGGAGTCATATGTATCGAGTCTTGATAGATGTTATTATATGAGAACTCCACCAATGCCACATACTCTTCCCATGAGCCACCAAAATCCATTACATAAGCTTGAAACATGTCTTCTAACATTTTTATCATCCGTTCAGATTGGATATCTATTTGAGGATGATACGTTGTACTCATAGTCAACTAATCCCCAAGGGATTTCTATAAGTATTTCATGAAATGATACGTAAACCTTAGATCTCTTTCTAACACTATATAAATCAGTATTCCATTCCTCCTTACCAATTCTCAGATATAGATTTTGGATATATCCTCCACCATATGAATTTCATGAATAGAGATGAAATGGTAAAATTCTTAAGTCGATCCATTATCACCCATATAGCATCATGTTTATAAACCATTCTAGTGAGACCTCTAACAAAATCCATAATTATCTGCTCCCATTTCCACACTGGAATAGGTAAGGACTACAACATACTTTCTGATCACTGATGTTCTACCTTAACTTGCTGACAAGTTATGCACTTTGAAACAAACTCAGCCACCTTCCTTTTCATACCAACCCATAAAAACTATGCTTTCAATGCCTTATACATATTCTGTATTCCTAGATGAACAACCCATCTTGAATGGTTCTAATCATGAAGAATTTTTTCCTGATAATCCATTGGTACAACCATATGATTTCTAAACCACAACATTGAACTCTTGTCTAACTTCTAGCCCTTAATGGTCTCCCCACCATTGAGTTTTTAACTCATAGTCACACATTCTGTATCAAAGTTTTGTGCCTCTTTGACCATATTCACCAAATCAGGAACCACCAAAACTGAAAATAAAACCTCAACATCACCTTGGTCTTTATATTCTACATGCATGTTGTCTAGGACCGACATCAACTGCCACTCATCTAAAGCCTCTTTTTCCAACTGAGCATATGAATTTATACTTAATGTATATGCCACCATATTTCCTTTTCTCTATGTATACATTAAGTCAAATTCAAATATTTGGAGATACTCCATCCATCTCATTTTCCTCAGATTCAAATCTGATTATGAGAAAATATTTTTTAAGCTATTATGATATGTAAACACAATAAATTTCTTACCAAAGATATAATGACACCAAGTATTCAAAGCGTAGATGAATGTAGCTAACTCTAAATCATGTGTTGGGAAGTTCTTCTCATGCACCCTTAACTTCCTTAATCTATAAGAAACAACTTGGTTTCCTTTCATGCAAACACACCCTAACCCAGATCCTAAAGCATCACAATACACCACATACCCTTTTCCAAATTTTGTAAATATCAAGATAGGTGCTAATTTAAGGTGATCTTTTAAATCTTGAAAAGATTTATGGAATTCCTCAGTCCATTTTAAAGGAATATTATTCTTTTTCAAAGCTATAATAATCAAATCTAGTCAATAAAAATCATGGAAAAAGTGTCAGTAGTAACCATCTAGACCAATAAAACTTAATATCTTGAAGACATTCTTCGATGGTTTTCAAGAGGTAAGATCTTCTATCTTTTCTAGATCCACTAAAAAACTTTTTTTAGAAATTACATGGCTACGAAAGGGTACCTATTATATCTAAAAATTACACTTCTATAATTTACCATAAAAATGATAGTGTCTCAAGATTTCCAACATTGTCTCCAAGTGTTTCTCATTCTCAGACCTTATCCTTGAATACACCAATATGTCATCCACAAACACCACAGTAATAGAATCCAAATATTTCTAAAATATCTGATTCACAAATTCCATAAAGACTGATGGTGAATTCATAAGACCTAAATGCATTATAACATATTCATAATTTCCACATCTTCTTCTGAAAGTTGTCTTTAGAATATCCTCTTTACGAACTCATAATTGGTGATATCCTGATTGCTATTCAATCTTAGAGAACCACTAACATCCCCTTAATTGATCGGATAGGTCACCAATGCATGGAAGTGGGTACCTATTCTTTATCATAACTTGGTTAAGCTTGCAATAATCCACACACATCCTTAGTGTTTCATCTTCTTTATTCACAAATAAGATATGTGTTGGTCACATAGATATTCTAGTCCGAATGAAAACTTTGATTTATAGCTCTTACAACTACATTTACATCTCCCTTAATTATATTGGAGCCATTATATAAGACATAAGTGAGATAGGATGGGTCCCTTGGAGGAGATCAATTGTAAACTCCACTTCCCTTACTGGTGGTAACCTAGATAAATTTTTGGGAAAAACATCTGGAAAGTGATCCACCACTATTGGAAAAAAGTTACTCGCTATATCCTTCATTAATGACAAGGTAAACACATCCAATTAGTAAGAGATAGTTCCAACTATAGGTTCAAAAAATCTCAGTACACCTATCTTTACACTCTGATCTCCTCAAAAGAGATGCTCAACACCATCTTCAATCTCGAAACTAACTGTTCTGCTATAACAGTCAATATGAGCCTTGAATTTCATCATCCAATACATACCTAGGATTAAATAATATACATCCATTTATAGCACAGAGAAATACCATTTCATCTCATCCCCATCAACGATTATAGAACATGCTCTACACACAAAGGTTCAACGATCTCTTTGACCAAGAGGAGTATGAAGTTTTATCATAGAGGGAATCATCTCTAGTTTTAAACTTATAAAATCAATAGCACGAGGAGAAATAAAGGAATACAATGAAATAGTAACAAACAACACTTGAATAAGGGTATAATTTAAAATAATCATACCTCTCACCATATATGGTCCAGCCTGATCATCCAAAATCACCTACTCAGCTCCATATAATTGCTTCATCATTCCACTTTGTTATTTGTTGTCCTGTTGAGATTTCCATTGCTAAGGATTCATGGTATTCCTAGAATCACCATGTATATATCTGTTCTTATAATGAGATTGATTCTATTTTCCTTATCCCATTGAATCATACGATTCCTATGATACCTAAGAAGTGTCTCAAGCACCCAAAATTAGAGCACTGTGACAATAGTGCTAAAGATTCCCCATATTGTTGAAATTATGAAATTCTCTTAGTGGTGTTTTAAACTCTTTATTCATGTGGTAAAAGGAACCACATTGGAGACATCCCATTTTTTCGTGGTTCTCAGAGGAAGATTCAACGATCTATCCTTTTGATTCTGATTCGTGCTCCCTGTTTGGAAGTAGGTGTCCCTCTTCTACATGCCCCTAGCATTAGAGTTCCCACTGGAACCCATGGGTATCAATATAATTTCTCCTCCCATATCTTATGAGATGTACCTTTCATCCATTATCACTCTATTGGTCATCTTTGTATAGTTATTAATACAGAGCACAACAATCTTCGATTGAATCTTCTGACTTAGCCTTGATTCAAAGATACATGCCTTCAAGGATGCACTAGCTACAAAAATTGGGTACAAAGCACACTAAATTCATGAATTTATCTACATAATCAGTGATAGAGATATATTTATACTTCAAGATAAAAAATATATTCTTTTTTGAATCTTGAACGTGTGAGGATATAATTGTTTGTTGAACAATTACTCAAAATCCTCCCAACCAAGGCCTTGATCCACTTTAGCCTAAACTGAAAGATCCCACCACTAACATACTATATCCTAAAGCATATATGTCACTAGCTTGACTTTTATCTCAGATTTTGTTCCAATAAAATCAAAGATATGATTCATTTTGTTCAGCCAGACCTTATCCTTTTCTGGTTCAGAATCACCCCAGAAGATGGGTGGATTCTACTTCTAGAACTGGATGGAATGATCCACTAGTCTTGGATCATCTCTCCAGTTCCCTGTTTTCATAGCCTTAAATTCTTGGATGATGCTCTAAACCAGATGTTGGTTCATTTGTGGCTCAAGTGCAACCACATTCTCTACATATTCTTCCGTTTGGTTTCTATGATGCCTATCGGGTTCCATTTTCTAAACAAATAACAAACACCATAAGTCTCACTCTCTAGAAACTAAAGGTTTGGTATTTCAAATTATATCACATCAACTATCACACATATGATTTCTAAAATCAAACTTTTCCATGTTCAACTATTTTTGAAAAATATTTACTTTCTTTTGCAAATCAACTATTTTCAAAATACCACAATCATGCTCTTTTTCAAAATATTTCATTTGAAAACAATTTCAGAATTTTTCAAAAAAAATCATATTGCAGCAAATCATACATCATTACTCAAAATTATAGATTCACTCCTAGTGGGAAGTCATTCCTATAATGCATGTCATGCTTGTCACATTGGCTAAACCCATGATAATGAGATCCCAAATCCTATAAGTGTCTCCAAAACACTTATGTACACAACTCCCTGGTAACTTGAAGTTCAGCATAAAAAGGTTAGTTGTAACTTTTTATGCTCTACATTTCAAGTCCCAATAGTCCTACTCCTTTCTATGATCCTAACCCAAGGAATAGACAAGAATAAAATTCAACTCCAATACTGACAAAAATGTTGACTACTTGTTCTACAAGAACATGAACAATTTGATACCATTTGTCTCAAATAGACTTTTGGACCGAATAAAATTGATACCATTTGTAACATCCCACCCCTTCTAATTATATTGAGAGGGTGGTGAGATGTTATTATGCCTTAAGAAACATCCCTAAGATGCCAAATGTTGGAAATAAATGTCCAAGGGATTCAATAAATGTGGGGGATTACTTTCCCTTTAAGAATAAAACAATTAACCAAACAATCCATAAAAAACCAACTACATGATGCATGATATTAATGAAAGACAATTAAAATTTTCATTTATCAAATAATACTCAATTAAATTAAAATACTGGAAGACTAAAATATAGAAATAGACAACAGAAGACAACTATTAAAACTCTAATACAACCACAATAATCCAAATATCTGCAATCTCCAGGCTCCAACTTCACCAAACATCCCAAGTATCTTGAGGTAGTGTGCTAAATATGTGTGATACTTTACCTTTTACCATGTCTTGGTTGATGAAATCTGTAAAATCACCAAAGTACCAAATCAGGGGTGAGTACAAAAACTTAGTAGGTTTTCCCCAATGACTTCCCTACTCATGCTGCTAGGATAGAAAATTTAAAAACATTTATATAAAATAGTTTATATAAAAAAATTATAAAATAGTTTATAACTAAATATAAAAGACTTCCATATCAACTAGTTTTCAAAAAAAAATCCCTTTTTCAAATAAAGAAACCAAAAAATGATTTAAAACCATTTCACAAGTTCTCCTTGGTATAATCATTCCATTCCACATATTCACACAACCAACCATGCATGCATCATTATGACAGTTTCATACTCATGAGTGATTTCTCATTGATCTACCAAGTCGTCACAAGGTAATTATATCCCATGTTCCATTAAACCTTTGGAACTGAGCACAAGGTCAGATTTCAACCAATCCTCGTAAATGAAATATGAAAACACACACCAAGTATGCCCAAAACCATGCCAAAACCATTTCAATAAAACAAACTTTTTATTGAAATCCTTTTTCCATAAAACCATTTCAATGACAAAACCATTTTAATAAAATATACTTTTTATTGAAACCCTTTTTCCCATAAACTAAAATATGCAATTATTTTAAAATCATAATTTTAAAATCATTTATCAAAGAACATTTCACAATCAAATACCACAATTCCACAATTAAACCAAAACCATAAATCATCACTAAAGAGGATTTATAACATGATTTTCACCACATTTTCGCAATAAATTTCATGTAATTAAATCAATTTTAAACTAATACAATCATTTATAGCAAGAAGAGTTGATAGTGAGGCCACCTACCTCAAGAGTTTTGGAGAAAATGATAAACGGTGTGAAAAACATCACAAAACTGGGTTGAATCTCTATGAACCCACCTTAGATCTCATCCCATATCATAAAAAAGACCAAAGCTAAACATATTTATCATCCAAAACCTTATATATACCCACAACAAGTGTATATCTAAGAAAATGAGAGAGAGGTTGAATTATATCTAAGAAAACATCAATAATGATTAGGAATGATCACATACTATGAGGAATCTGCTTATAATAACTAAGGGAATCCTTAGGATCACTTCTAGATTGATGGTAGAACCTTCTCTGACCTTTTAGAGAGAAAAATCCTGAATTAGGGCCGCATAGAAGGAAAATAAGTGGGTTGAAGAGAAAAAAAAGTGAGATCCACTTTTTAAGGAGCTAGTTTCTTATTGTGTATGGTTTAGCCACATGGTTAGGAAAACCATGCACTAACCTTGTGTTAACCACTAGCTTAAGGATGACTCTCACTTGGTTGTCTTTCATGGTCTCTAAACAGTGTGCCAACCATGATAAATCTACTGGCTCAAAATGACCAAATACATTTTTCAAAGTGCACGGTTTATACTAGGAAGTCGTATGGTTTTTAAAAGTCATCTTCCTTCTATGAGACTTATATTTTTCCCATATCTCATTGTTCATAGTTTCCTGGAAGTGTTTCACAATTTCCAAAAACCATGCACCACCCATGCACCTAAAAAAGCCCCAAAAATTATCAAAAATTTCTCCAAACTCTCACAAACATCACCCTTAAACTTTATATACTTAAAAATAATAAAGAAAGGTTTATAGACTAGAACCCATGGGTTATATAAGAAGAAATCATAATTAGATAAGTCATAATCAATATAGAAAGGTAAATAATTGAAAACACATTCCATTTAATCAATAAACTGAGAATGAAATGCATCCAGAGATAATATCAATGAAAAAAACTCATGGATGACAATAATAAATAAATTCTTAATAAAATAAATTATTAATTATTGGACATCATGATCTTAGGCATCATGATACCTTTATTTTCAATACCTTTCAAAATATAGTTTAAAACAACAGGTAAAAACCTATCTAATTTGGCTAACTGATTTTTATCTTGAGACCTATTGATCCATTGAGGGGATATCTATAATTAAACCCCACCCATAACTGTATGTCCAACACATTCCTCATATATAAAATGATTTATTTAATTTATGAACAATATTCCTTATCAACAAATTTCTATACCAAGTAAGGAATACAGATTAACAATAATATCCTTAGTCAACTGTATAACATTTAAAGGAAAATACCATATATATAAATGTTATATGGTTTAAGTAATAAGAATATCCATGATAAATAATTTTTATATTTTGGGGAAATGAAATTTCTAATGGTAAATGGTCACAAGAAACTGATTGTTTCAAGATAAAGTTAACAATCACAAAAAGTTGATATTGTACAATAATTTTTACCTCATTGGTAACTTTTAAATTGTTAACACTTGATGAATAAACTTGAAATGAAACATTAATAATCATTAATAAATATTTATTCATGTTAAATACATAAAATTGGAAGTATATACACCAAATAAAAGTGAATAGATTCATATTAACAAATACCTCTCAATGAAATGGAAACTGAGAAGAAATCCCTTCATGCTTCCCTTTGGTTGAATGTGATTTAACCTCCTATATAATGGCTATAAGAATGTTATTAATGTATACTGGAACCATATTTATATTTATAATATCATATATTTATAACATTTTACCACCCTTTTATTAATAATATTCCATTATTTTCATTGTTTCGAGTGTTAATTGTCTTATTTTTTCATATGTTTTTTATTATGAAAGTTATGGTTCTTATACATATGGTATAGATCCATAATATCTAGAATTATGTTAATTTTATTATTATAATAAATATCAAAAAAAATTATTAAATATATCCTTATTACATTCCCAGTGAAGTGTAAGTGAAAAACGAATCACATCACTTCATGAGGCGATAATCTGTCGTACACACAAGTGGCATTTATCGTATTTTAAAAAGGGTGGAAAGTAAGGAGTGGTATGTGATATTATAATTACATAAGTATAATTATGTCATAAATATTATTTATTTATATATATATATATATCCATAATTATATCCAATATTTATAAGTGTTTATGAAAAACGAGTAATATCAGTTCATGAGGCGGTAGTCTGTCATACACGTGATCGATGATCTCATTCCCCATTTGATGGAAGAGGAGATAGATAAATATTATTCCATAAACATAGTAAAATATCAGTATATGGTATATACTAGTGTTATTATATTTTAAGTTTTAATACATAATTGATGGTGTAAAAATAAGAAATAAAAAGAAAGAGCTTCATTAAGACGATTGCCTTCTCTTAGAGAAACCTCCTTTAGATCTCTTCTTAAGGACACTAGGGTTGGTATTTTTGGAAGATCAGACCTATATAATGTTTATAAGGATTTTTTTGAGATATTATGGTAGGTTTTGGTCCATAAAAATTTCTTTATATGTTTGAATAAGTGAGGGGAGTGAGTGTCCTTTTATAATTGAGGAGGAGTGGTATTTTGTAAATACCCAAAACTATTCAATAATGGGAAGTCGCTCTCAAACAAAGTCCCTCAAAAATTGATAAATAATAGATTTTATATAATTTATGGTCGATCTAAACTTCCAAAAAAAAGAATCATGTTATAAAAATGTTCTTCCCTTATCCTCTAAGTTTACTTACTTTTACCATTTTAGTTTTCACTAGGAAAACTAGTTTTTAACCTAGGTATATAATCCTTTAAGTCTAAAATAAAATTGATAATTATTAGATAATTTGGACCTAATAATTAAAAATATTAAATAAAATTTAACAAATAAAAATTATATGTGTGTGTAAAATTAATTCTAACACAAATGCATATAATGCGGAAAATCTAGTTTTAACCTTAACCAGCATAATTAATTTTTAATGTATTTTCTAATCAATATGGGAAAAAATAATGTTGATATTATTATCTAATATTAATTATTAAGAATCATAATTTGGAATCCATTTTATTAAATTCAACTCATATAATTAGAAAAAAATTAATTTAAAATAAACCCCTAATTCATGTTGAAAAACAGTTTTTCAAGAAAGGCATTTTTTAAGCATAAGATGACCTTATATCAACTATATGGATAATAATAATCATTAGATGGATTTAAATTCACATATTAAGACATATAATCTATAACTTTTATATAAATAATTATTCGTTAAATTCTATTTTAATTAACTAAAATGGATAGACATTATGCCTTTTTAAACAAAAACAGTTTCCTGGAAAATAAACGGTTTTCTGAAAAGTATTTCTTTTTACCTCCAAAAGTTATTATATTTATTTCTATTAAATTAATAGTTAATAAATTTTTAATTATGAATATTATAATAAATTATTATCAATAAAATTAGTAATAGTTAAATACTACATTTTTTATTATTCGTAAATGCATATTTCTAAGGGAAATTTTCAAAAAAAATCATTCTAGGATTATTTTGACCAAGTAAGTTTAAAATTGATATTCCGAATATCCAATTAAAATTTTTATTTCATTAAATATTAAAATTTTAATTTTATTATATTTTTATTAAAATATACTTTTCACTTACTCTAATTGAGGCTCGGGGTTTTATGTATCACAAGTTATCAAAGAGTTTGAATTTATTTAAAAAGGAAATATATCATAAAGGATCTGGGTGTTACACTCTTTGACTGATTAAAATATAAAAGATAATAAGAGAATCATATAATAGACTTTTCTTTCTTAATTTTTATCTTTATATATATTTATCTTCATAATATTATGGACTTTAATCCTCCTACATTACTAGTCTCCAAAACTAATTAAAAAATGACCAAATATACTATCATTTTAACCATTTAAAGACCCACTCTTTTATCTAATTGTAATAATATAATTATCATGGCCTTATCTCTCTATAATGTCATAGTGTAAATTTATTCCACATGAAATTTATTCTATTGACCTTTTTAAGGTTTTTTCATGAAACATATCATTGTTACATGAACCTCTCCCACAACACTCTCTTTAGAACAAGCCTAATTTCATCAAATGGTTAGTGAATTCTTCATAGAGAAAGAAACTCTTCATATATAGTTTTAGATCTTCTTTAATAATTCATTACAAGATGTACCCCTTCTCACAAATCCATCTCAAATAAAAAAACATGGCTAGTATTTCATCCTCATACCCCTTTATGACATGAAAACATTCATCTGGGCACGAAAACCTTCTTCTATAATTCTCAACAAATATGCATGAATCACGCTTAACCACCAAATAATTGTGATATTTAAACTTTAAAGAACAACACAACATCATCATATTTTAATCTAGGATTGAATCATGATTATAAATATAATCATGACATTTAAAACACTAAAGAATAAATCAGGCAACATATGAATTTGATTCTTCATCATAATCCTAATTATGGATGAATATATTTTGAAGCTCTCAGTTTACATTTTTAAAAACTCTCACATTTGGTAAAGTAAATACCTTTACATAGCACATAAGGATTTTCTGCTTTCATAAATTTCTAATCTAAGGTAGTCATATTCTTACCTTTCATCGATAAGCTATGATCCCTCTTGATGTAGGATTCATTTTATTTCTAGAGGTCGACATATTATGCCAACACTTCATATCCTTATGCCCAAATATTTCACAACATGAATATTTTGCAAAAAACATTGATCTCTTCCTTTGAATGATAGTTTGGTCAGTTTAGATCCTTGATTTTTTTTGATTCATTTTAACCTCTAGCTGGGATTTTTTTTTGGAAAAATTTCTCTTATAGATGCTTATATCCACCATAGAAGTCATGGTATATTCCTCGTCAATTTTCATCATCCGTGTTTTATAGAATTTGATTTGAAACCTGCATTATACAAGAATCATAATTAGAAAAATAATAAATTTGTAAGATGGATGGTACCTTTTTCATTGAGCCTATTATATATTAATCATTATATGGTCTCAGACTAATTTTTTCTTATAATATGGGTCTTCTATCACAAAGATCCTCTTGGAAGTATGTATGGATGTAGATCTTATCTCAGGTTGTTATGAAGACTTAGTTTTTGTCACTTCCATATTTGAAAGTCTAATATTCAATTCAAGACACTTCATATTAAGGAGATTTTTTCAACCTATGTTGACTTTAATTTGTGTTAACAATCCTTTCTAATCTTATCAAATTAATCTTCATGCATTTATATCTTTTCATAAAAGGAAATATCAAGCTTATTAATCTTATTACCTTTGATTATAAGTTGAATATACTTGAAAAAAATAATTTCTTATAATTCATGAATATTTTCTTCAAGACTTTTCTTGTCTTATTCTCTCTCATTAATTGTATTGGTTCACTCATTCTCATATTTGGATCACCTTTCTTCAATATATTCATTCATGGAACTTACAACTAATATTTTTTTAGAGAGCACTACACATATCCATACTTTTTGCTCTAAATACTTTTCTATACATTCACATTCATCTTTAATATGGGTGATCACCTCTTGTATATTTCTAAAATATCCAAAAATATTAGTGAAAATTTATTTGGGATAATTAGTTAAAATATATTTTAAAGCAGTAATTGATTGACCTTATGAATCATTAGATATATAATCTTACCCACTTATATTTGGTTCTACTATAGGATAATTTTGGTAGGTGATATCAGTCACATATTATTCAAGAAAAGATTGTGAGCTACCTGAGGTAGAAATATTATCCATCATCTCAATGTTGGATTTTTCCAATAAATCTTCCTATTTATTCTATATATATCTTCATCATAAATATTGCATGGACAAACTATTTTTTCTTCCTCTTTCTAAAATAGGTATGCCTTCTCAGCAAAAATTTCATCAAAAGGAAAATTAGAAACAAATATAACTAAATGAACTTTACTTTTATTTCCTTAATTAGTATAGATTCATTTTTCTCTTATTTCTTTTATGATGCCTTTCTCAATTTTTTGGCATCTCTCCTCTTCTTATTTTTCTTCTTTAATTTCTTGGTATATATCTCTCCCCTAACTTAACTTTTCACATATTCGGTCAATGGATCTCACTCTTCTTTCCTCAACTCACCTTCATTTTACATGAATGAAAACTAAACAGTATATCAGTACAAAATGGCACCCAATATTTATTATTGTGGTTCACCTTCAAGATGAATTACTTTGTACTCAGTGTGTGGTGGTTGTTATCCCACGCACACACAAATAATTATTTTATTATCAAGATAAATCTTGGATAATTTTATATCCTTAGACTTATACTCTTGGAACTAAACAAGTATAATGAAAGAACCAACCCAGTATTTTCAATCTTTTTCTGAAACAAAGAATTTATTTAAAAAATAGAGCTTCATCCTACTCTACTATGAATAAAGATCAGTAGTAAATAACAAGTCCCATATGGGTTATACAAGATATGATATTTTTCATTAATGTTCAACAATATCAAAGGTTTCCTTGCATAATAATCACATGTCTCTCTCCAAACTTATGATATAGAGACATCATAGTGCCAAGTCTTTACAATATTGAAATATTATTGATTTGATTATTCAATATTATTCTTCTTCTGCCTGAATGATAAGTAGAAGAATCAAATATTTTCCTTATCTATTATTATTATTCTTTAATGAACAAGAATAATTTTTTCACATATCATTGGTACTCTCTGGCTTCAACAAAAAAGGTTTCTTCAAGTGATAGTTGTCTATAGTCTCTCTCTCTCTATCTGACTTCTCAGAATATAAAAGATAATAATAGTGTCGAAACACACACTTTTATTTATTCTTTTCATTATTCATATATATTCATAAAACCATGTGAATATTATCTCTATAATATTCAAGAATTCAATTCTCCTACTTTGTTAGTTTTCAAAACACATTAAAAATTGTTCACAGATAATAAATTTTAAACTAATGAGACTCACTCATTTATCTTCTTGAAATACCAAAATTATCATAACCTTCCCTCTCCATGATAAAAAAACTATTTTCTCCATGTTTTCTTGAGAAAAATTAGTAATAATGTCTCAGTGTGAAGTTGTTATTCACGATGTATCTTCTATTAATATTTTCAAGGTTGTGTCCTGGAATCTCTCATAGAGACATGAATCTCACAAGTAATATTATCTTTAACACAAGATTGATTAAATCACAATATAACTATCTTCTTCACAACATAAGATACATTTCATCACCACTAGAAGTTATTTGATAATTCATTACAACTTGGTCCACTGCTCGTGGTGTGATAATATCTCAAATAACAAAAAAAAATTGGCTAGTTTTATATCCCCATATTGCTTCACGGTGTGGAAACATTCATCATGGAATGTAAATATTCTTCTTTAATTCTATAAAAATATACTTGAATCATGTATTAATCACCAAATAGTTTTTATATTTAAACTTTAAAGGAAATAAAGACATTTTCATGTTTTTATCTAGGCCTGAATCATGATTATAACCATAATCATGATATTGAAAAAAATAATTAAAAGATCAGTTTGGTTCTAGAATTTTTAAAATTTTTGAACCAATGAGTCCAGTGAGTACCTGTATGCGTCTGGTAACTTACTCTTTATCTTAGGGTAAACTTCCTGGGAATTTGATATTTTTTTAATACTCTACTTAGGGTGACCTTTATATATTTAGAATTTACTCTTACTTATCATGTCCTTTATCAACTCTGTGAAAAAATACAACCTAGAATCTATTGAATCATCTCCATGTTCCTCAAATTAAATCAAAACCTCAATTTTCATTGTAATATCTTAAAATCATCTTCAATCATCACTAAAATGAATTAAAAATATTTATGAAACATATAAATACTCCCTAGAGTATCTAAATGGTATTCCCCTATCTCAAAAAATTATCTCACCTCATCCAAGTGTATTTTCATACAAACAATATTCTTCAGTCATATTACTCAAAATGATGGATTGTTATAAAAAACAGCCAACATTTATTCTCATTCTTCTCCTCAGCTTCCTCATAAAGATATAAAATCAACAATCACTATACTCCATGGAAATCAACTCAAATTGTAATCTTCCCTCAAACTTAGTGAATTTAACAATCTACCACATTAATTTTACACTAAAAGTATGCATAATATCATTGTGATCTAACCATCATCATCTAGATCATCTTTAACCATGTTTTCTAACCTTTAACAACAATTGAATCTTCATGCAGTGATGGCAGAAAGTCAAATAATTTTCCATATGATAATAGATCTCCAAGGATATCCAATTATACCATCTCATTCACTTATTTTTCATTATAAATTTTGGTACAAAAAATGATTGGCACATTGGTGTCGTGATAATTACGAGATAAAATTAAGTGAAAAAAACATAAATAAATGGAAACTAGATGTAACATGGAAAAACTCCCAAAATGAAATGGGTAAAAAAACCACATAAATATAGAAGGATGTCACTATAGGTAAAATTGGATACACACTCCCTCACAATTACAAGGAGAAAACCATTATAAATATCTCTCTTGAATATGTGGAGAAACCACCTCACAAAATACTACACAAACTTATGAATTGCTGGTGATGGGATTGTACGGCCTTACATGAACTTACTTACTTACTGGTGATGAGATTGTTGGTTGCTGGTGAGATCTTCCAGAGGGGAATTCCTCCTTTTATAGGCCTCTTCCATCCCCTAATTCTCTTCCTCTAGTGGATAGTTGGTTTGGTTTGTCCACCCACCACGCCTACATCAATTTGAAAAATAAAGGGGCAGAACCATCCTTGAATAAAAAATTCCACCAACACATCTCCCACTTAGAGATTTTATTGAGAACCAATCACATCTCCACACATTCTTTCTATCTTCCAAACATGATTCTCACATATCTAAAAGGTCACTCGAGAATATTCATCATATAAACTTATCATATTCAATCTCCTTCTTCCATAAATCTTCCAAAAAAAATAGTGTGAATTTTCTACATGTCCACACTTCTTTATTCCACCACATCTTAGAAAAAGTGGTATTGTACCCCAATTTTCTTTATTCTATAATGAAAAGATGGATTCTTTTAAATGTACAAGGTGTTATAACTATCACAAAACAATGGAATCTGACCCAGTCTATTCCCAAACTCCTCCAACAACCTTTTCATCTAAATCAACTCTTTGTAAGCCTATATAGCTTCTGTGTACTATCTTTCTATCATGGATAAATATAAAAATGAATTTAACTTTGAAATCTATCTCACAGTTCCTCCTTCGAGAGTAAAAGCATAACCAGTAGTGGATGTTCTCAGGTCAGAATCACCTGAAAAATATGAATCAACATATCCTTTGATAGAAAAATATAATCCTCCATAACATAATGCATCATTTGAGGTCTACTTAATGTATATCAGGATCTTATTTAATATTATCAAATGCTCTCATCCTATATTAACCATATACCGACTAACTACTCCCACTACATGTGCAATGTTGGATCTAGTAAAAGTCATAACAAACATCAGACTCCCTACTGTTGATGAATATGGTACTTGAGACATCTCTATCCTCTCTGGTTCACTTATAGGACTCATCATAGAGGATAAATTGAAATTAATAATAAGAGGGGTAGATATTAACTTAAAATCTTACATATTGAAGTGTTTCAAGAATTTTCGTAAGTAATTATTATGTGATAGAAAAATATTCTCATTATTTATATCTTGGTAAATTTTCATCCCAATAATCTTGTTTGCTAGTCTCAAGTACTTCATATCAAACTCCCTAGACAACTATGTCTTCATATCCTAGATTTGATCATTATTCGATCCTACAATCAACATGTCATCCACTTACAATATAATAATGATGAAATCATTACCATCTGAACCCTTGAAATATGCATAATAATCTAAATGAAATCTATTGTATCCAAGTCTTGTGATATAGTAATAAAATCTCTTGTACCAAGACCTTGACACCTGCTTGAGATTGTACAGATATTTTTTCAACCTGTAAACCAATTTCTCTTTGCCTTTTTCTATAAAACCTTTCATTTGGACCATATAGATCTATTCATCAAGATCAACATGTAGAAAATAAGTCTTCACATCTAACTGATCTAGATGTAAAATGTATATAGCACACATTATCAAAACAATCTAAATATTCAACAGTCTAACAACATGATAAAATATTTCATTAAAGTTAATACCTTCCTTCTGAGCATATCATTTCACCACCAGTATTGAATGATATCTTTCCACCCAGTCCTTTCCATCCCTCTTGATCTTAAAGACCCATTTTTTTTACCAAGATCCTTCCTTCCATGAGGTTATGAAACAAGATCCCAAGTCTTGTTATTATGTATGGCTTTAAGTTCCTCCTGCATCGCCACCATCCATGAAGATACATCTGGACTCTGGGTCACCTCCATGAAAGATGATGGATCTTCATCCTCCGTCAATAATCAGTATGAAATATTGTTCTCAGTAAAATAGTTTGAGTGTCATACTAGTGCTCTTTTCTCCCAAGTTGACCATCATGTTCTAGAATCAACCGGTACTTGATTTTCGTGCTCTGGTAATTCCTTAGAGAAAACTGGTTCTTCCTTGGATTTGTACTCCACCTCCATTATTATAATTTATGTATCTCTCTCTTCATGTCTCCGTCAATTTTCATTTTCACATTGTCTTCTTCAAAAATAAAATATATTCTAGTGATAAGTTTGGGGGTAGTGGGGTCCCACAAACAATACCCCTTCACACCATCAGTGTACCCCAAAAAGATACATTTTATGGATCTTAAATCCAAATTCAATCTTTCCTAGTCATTAAACATTGTATATACATGACTTCCAAAATTATTTAACCTAGAATAGTCAACAATTTTTCCAGTCCACAACTCCATTGGTGTCTTCAAATCAATTTTCATTGAAGAAGATCAGTTAATCGTGTAATAGGAAGTATTTACTACTTATTCCCAGAAACTTTTGGCAATTAATGTGGTCTTCAAAATCTCCCTTGTTCTATCCAATAGAGTTTTGTTCATCTTCTCTATCACTCCATTATGTTGAGGAATGTACAACACCATGAACTATCTCTTGATACCTTCTTGTTGACAAAAAGTATCAAACTTCTCACTTTTATATTCTCCACCATTGTCAGTCCTCAAGTTCTTGATCTTCTTTCCCGATTCAAGATCTTTATACTCTTTGAATGTTTTTAAGGCTTCAAAAACATCTTCTTTCCTCTTGATTGGGTCCACCCAACATCTCCTAGAATAATCATCAATTAATGAAACATAGTACCTTTCTTTTATCAGGGATATAACTAGTACTTTCCAAGCATCAGAATGGATCAACTCTAAGATCTTCTTACTTCTTATTTTTGAAATCCTGAAGTTTAAGCTGTGTTGCTTTCTCAAAACACAATGCTCAAAAAATGGTAAGGATACCTTTTTAAGACCAAGAAATAACTTTTGATCTGAAAAAATCTCCAGGACTTGTTCTGACATATGGCCAAGCTTCTGATGTCATAACGTCGTCAACGCTTTCATAAAGTTTGTTGATGTGAAAACTATCATGGCCTCCTTTTACATTTCACCCATAATCACGTACAAGTTCTTCGAGATATTATCCACCTTCATCACCACAAGTTATCCCTTCACAATTCACATCACTCCATTCTTGGTTTGAGTCTTGTATATTATATCATCAAATTTTCTCAAAGATAATATGTTCTTGTTTAATCCCTTCACATGGCGTACTCATGGGATGGTTTGAAAAATACCAACATGCATCTTTAGTTTGGTGGTACTGACTCCAATGATCTTCAGGGTGTGATCATTCCCCATATACACAAGTCCTTTCGGGATAGTTTTATACTGATAAAACCTTCTCATAAAGAATTCATGTGTTATTTTGCTTCTGATTCGATTATCTAGAAATTGTTGAGATGTTGTCTACTTCAAGCAGTTTTCACCGCTTCACTAACTAGTATATCTCCAGAATTACTCTACAAATTTTCATCCAATTATTGATTATGGATCCCACTAGAACCACACTTCATCGTCACACTTCCTGGTATTTCTCTAATTTCTAGAAGGAAATTATCCTTCCACGGAATTGTTTGTATCGTTATTTTCTACAATGGAAAATTATTCCCATTTAATTTTACAATCTCAAATTTCACCACCATATAGACATGTTGTTGGTTTAGAACCTTATCTGTTTCATAATAGTTTATTAAATAATCTCAATAAATTTTTTATGATGTGAAAGATCAATCAGGGTCACAATCACAAAGTATACTAAAATTAATGAGAATTATTAATACCTAAAAAAGTGAATAGAACTAGACTAGAACCTACCTCTGATACCACTTGTTGGAACTGAAAATTATTGGTCCAGTGGTGCATCAATAATTATGAGATAAAATAAAGTTAATGAAGTGGAAATAAATGGACATCATATGTAACATGACCCCCCCCCAATGAAAAGGATAAAAACCCATGGAAAAATAGGTAAAAGTGGGTACGCACACCCTCACGACTACAAGGAGAAAACACTTATAAATATCTCTCTTGAATATGTGGGAGAAATAACCTCACAAAATACCACACAAACTGATAAACTGTTGGTGATGAGATTTTCAGTTTCTGATGAGAACTGTCATAGGGGAGAGCCTCCTTTTATATGTCACTTCTAGCCCTTCCTCTTCCTCTGCTGGATAGTTGGTGGGGATTGTCTACCCAATACACAACCACAATGCCTACCTACATTTCAAAAAATGAAATGGTGTCACCTCCTTTGGATAAAAAAAATTCCAATAATAAATAGTGGCAGGAAATTACTTCCAAGATACAACGTGGTGTTTCTCTTCTCATGCATTGTTCATAACTTAACATTCCAGCTTCATAGAGATTAATAATTCTTCTCACTCTATGAGACAACTCACAACACCTTCAAATTAATAAAATATTTTTAAAAATATTCTCTGCATAAATTATCAATCACCGGACCTTCCAAAAAACTTCTTTTTCATTTGAATGAATCTTTAATAATATCTAAATGGAAAATCTTTCCTTTTCATATGAATAATGATAGTATTTGATAATATGAAATCTTATATAATTTTTATGTCATTTAATTATGGTTTTTCAATGATATATTTGATAATTCACTTCATATATGATGAATTTTTCAAGAAATAGGTTCCCAAGGTTTCAAAAAAAGAAACTACAGAAAAAGAGAAGAAGTTACCTATTACACATCGTGAAACCTCAGTTCGCGTCGTGTAATAGAGTCTCACAGGATTTCAGATTTCAAGAATCAATTCATAAATCAAGTCATTAAGTCTTCATGAGAATCATCCAATACACATCCTGATATGGGGATACACATCGTGAATCATTTGAACAAGAAATCTATTCTGGAGATATAGTTGGAAAGTCAGAACACATCATGAAATCCTGATTCACATCTTGAAAGCATTCAAACCTCATATCTCATATGAGATATGTGTAAGATTCAAAAACTATAAATATATACATGGATTCATCATTACATGAATTGAAATACATTACACATCGTGTAATATTTCAATTATAAATAAAGCATCCCAATAGTAGTTTTGAGAGCTTCAGCAGTAGAACTCTTTTGTACTTTTTGTTCTCTTCAAGTTTCTCATGTTACATTCCCTATAAACTCAAATTTGTTCATATTTTTCCTTTTTTTTTATTTTAATACAAGTGTCATGGATTGTGTTTCAACACCTCCTTCAGTTTCTTTTCGCATCTCCACTGTCGTTCATCATCAATCATCAACGAACTCATGTTGAATCCATTTCTGCTCTCATTACAAGTAAGTATGTGATTGAATTGTGATTTACATATCTTTAATCACTGATTTCATGGTTTCCAATTTTTTGAATCCGAATCCTTTCATGTGTATTAATTAATTAAAATCAATCATTATTAGAATATCAAGTATGGTTTTAATTATTCATTTGTTTACATTCATTTCTACCATGAGTGGCTAAAACACCCGGGGTAGGGATCGAGAGTAGGTGTGTCTGAACATAATAAATATTTAATTCTAAAATTGGTACCCTTAAGGGATATTAATTAGGATATAAGTTAATTGTCTACCCAATTCATTTAAGCATCCCCAACCACAGGATATTTATGTGAAAGACCCTATCCTAGTTGGAGTAGATTAGACTATGACCAGTAGTCTAAAATGATTTCTACCTTAGAAGATAATATTTATGCATATAGGTTGTCACTATCTCCAGACCAAGGAATAGTTACCTCCTAGGTAGAACTAGCTGATTTGATCAAAATCAACTAATGACCTCCACTTTCTTTACATCCTAAACCTAAGGATCCTACCAAGTTAGATTTAAGATCATCCTTTCTACAGATACTCAAAATTGATCATAATACCTCTTTCATTCTAGAAGTAACCATCAACCACCATATATTTATTATTTCCCAAACTGAAGTAAACTAGAAAGGACTCCCAACCCAAAGGGTCTTAAGCCATTGACTTTCATAAGCTCATTTATCTCCCTATGGTATAGACCCCAGACTGTCGCTATATTATGCTTAAGTAGTAAGTGAAGTTTAAGAAATCAACAATTCTAATCTAACTACAGACCACGCTATTTCAAAGATGTGTGTGGGAACATCAATTTTTGTGTTTCTTCCAGGGAATGCAAAGCTATGCTTATAAAGCCTGTGGTAAAAAAGTCATGGGATTACCTTTCCCTAATCTTCTTTCCTTATTTATTTTTAAAGATGACTTTGCATCTCTACTTTGAAGTATAGTGAATATACCAAGGTCCTTTGACTCGTTTGAAGAGCCTTGATATAAAATAATAACTAGCCTTGGATCCCGAGATCGAATGGTATCTTCTTGCAAGTTGCTGGTCAACAATGGCTGACCAGAATAATCAAGTGGGACCCAACCCACTAAACCCTCAAAACCTTCAAAAAATGGTTCCTAGAGAGAACTCGATGCATCAAGAATGGGCCATCATGGATTATGGATTTCCATAAATCCATGGTGTGACTCCAAGAATAGTGAGTCCTCGAATCCAAGACCATACTTTTGAAATCAATCCTAGACTCATTCATATGATCCATAACATTGGGAAATTTAGTGGATTTCAAAGTGAATATCCTTATGATAACATGTCCAACTTCCTGGAAGTCTTTGATACCTTTTTCAACCATGGAGTATCTTTAGATGTAATCAGACTGAGCGTCTTCCCATTTTCTCTAAGAGATAGAACTAAGGACTAGCTCAAAATTTAATCTCCTGAGTCAATCACGAATTGGGATTATCTATCCAAGAAGTTCTTGGAAAAATATTTTCCACCGATCTAGATTTGGAAACTCTAGAATGACATTAAAAACTTCGCTCAAAATGATATATATTATACTTGGGAAGTGTGGGATAGATTCAAGGAGCTAATGAGGAAATTCCCACATCATGGATTGTACATGTGGATTCAGCTACAGGCGCTTTACTAAGGCCTCCAACTAGATGACCGAATAGTTGTCGATGTCGTAGCTGATGGAGGATTGATGTTCAAGACACTAGAACCTAGATGATTCATTCTTGATGAAGTTTCTCACAATTCTAGTATGTGGAGAATTGATTGTGGATCACCTTGTCATGGTATCCACCAAGTGGATGAGAATGCAAGACTTTCAGTGAAATTTGAAGCACTCAAAAAGAATCTAGAATCATTTCATCTACCTACTAGACAACCCTCTCATGTCCCTATGATAAAATATAATCATGTGCAATGTGCAGTGATCTGAACTTATATAAATACTATAAGGCATGAGTTGAATAACCACAAACTCAAGATTTTAATTATGTTGATTATAATCTGAAAAACCTGTTATTCCAATAGCAGTAGCAATATTATTAGTAGAGGCCAGCTCAGAATTCACCTCAAAACAATCAAGAATATTATCAAAGAAGTGTTCACAAACCATTTCAAAATCAAGGACCACCAGTGTATCCTCCCATTAACCTTGTGCCAATACAACAACAAGTGCAGCCACAACCTATCCACCAAAGAGCATAGTAGCAATTTCATCCACCCCAACCAAGACCTCGGCAAAAAACTACTCCTCTCCAAAGTAACCTAGAAAAACTCTTAGATACCTTTTTTCAAAAGGCATACCAGAGAATGACTACTCAGTATACATAGATGTAGAACTAATGAGCTACCAAACAGAACCTTGAAGTTCAAATGGGTCAAATCTCGAAGACCTTATCTGACAAATTAGCAGGTAGTTTACCTGGTAATAGAGAGACATGACCAAGGGAAGAATCCAAAGCTGTAATACTAAGAATTGGGAAGATACTAGACTTTAAAAACCCAAGTGGAAGAGATGAAAGGCAGCCTGAAGAGCCTAAGAAGAACCCACCAATAGAGGAAGAAGATGATAAAACCACACAATCGACACCTCAAGAAGTACCACCAGCTGCAGAAACCCAGACTCCTGAGCAACCAAAGGAACCAGTTTATGTTTCCCCGCCTCTATAAAATCCACCTCTTCTTTTTTTGGAAATAGAAAGACAAGGAAGATATGAGGAATAGTACAAGAAGTTCCTAGAGATGTTCAAGCAGATTCACATCAACATACCATTTGCATGAGAAATTTCTCAAATGATGAAGTATAAAAAATTCCTAAAGGATCTGCTATCAAACAAAATAAAAATGTAAGATCTTGGTGTAATTTCATTAAATGAAGAATACTCTATTGTGGTTTAGAAAAAAATCCCACCAAAAATGAGAGACCCCGAAATTTTCTCAATTTCATGTGCTATTGGAGAGTGAAAGTTTGTAATAGCTCTGTGTGATCTTGGAGAAAGAATCAACTTAATGTTAATGAATGTATTTCTCAAGTTGGTACTCCAAGAGCTTAAAAACTTGAGTAGCACTGCAAATTGAATATCAATCAGTGAAGTATCCTAGAGTAATTTTCAAACATGTTCTAGTAAAAGTCAGAAAATTAATATTTCTAGCAGACTTCCTATTTATGGACATGGAAAATGAAGGTGATATTCCCATTGTTCTTGGGTGACCATTCTTAGCCACAATAAAGGCTTTGATAGATGTGAATCAAGGATGTTTGATCTTTCGAGTTAGAGAAGAACAGGTAGTCTTGAACCTTGTCAAATCTGTTAAACAAATAGAGGATGACATTGACTGCAACGCCATATCTCTTACCCCAGAAGAAAATGAATACATGGAAATAGAAGAAGATAGTGATGAGTCTCCCTTAGTGGTAAAAGAATAATATGATTTTGAGGAAGTAAGTTTCAATGAACCTCTCACAAGGGATACATTTCTACCCTTAACACCCTCAGTCATTCAACCACCATAATTGGATTTGAAGCCTCTACCCAATACCCTTAAGTATTCATACTTAGGAGCCTTAACCTCCCTACTCGTGATCATCAATTTTGAACTATCTCAGAAACAAGAAAAATAATTGGTTGAAGTCTTGAAGAAACACAAGCAATCAATTTCTTGGTGAGTAGCAGACATATATGGAATTAGTCCAACGGTTTGCACTCACAAGATTCTACTGGAGGAAGATGCTAAGCCAAAACACCAACCTCAAATATGGATCACACCACCAATGAAGGAAGTTGTCAAAAAGGAAGTGCTAAAACTTATGTATGCGGGAATAATCTTTTCCATATCCGATATAAAATGAGTGAGCTCGCTATAAATATTTCCAAATAAAGGTGGACTTACAGTGGATAAGACTGATGAGAATGAGTTAATTTCAACACACACCATCACTAGAAGGAGAGTTTGTGTGGATTACAGAAGTTGGAATGTAGCAACAAGAAAAGTCTATTTTCCTTTACCCTTCATGGACCAAATGTTAGAAAGACTTACAGGACATGAATTATACTATTTCTTGGATGGATATTCATGATACAACTAGATTGTATTCGACCCAGATGATTATTCAATGACCACATTCACCTTTCTATTTGGCACCTTCACTTACAGGAATATGTCATTCGGAATGTGTAAGGATCCAAAAACATTTCAAAGATGCATGATACACATTTTTCATGATATGGAAGAGTAATTCTTGCAAATATTCATGGATGAATTCTCATCAATGGAAGATCATTTGAAGTTTTCCTAAGTAATCTTGAGCTAGTTTTACAAAACTACGAAGAGAAATGTCTGGTATTAAATTGGGAGAAGTGCCATTTTATGGTTCAAAGAGGCATAGTCCTCAGACATAAAATCTCCAAGGAAGGAATGGAATTAGATCCATCCAAGATCAAATTCATCAAGTATTTACCCGAACCTACCACAGTTAAGGGTATAAGAAGCTTTCTGGTCCATGCTGGATTCTACAAGTGATTTGTCAAAGATTTTTCAAAATTTTCTCACCCATTGACACACCTATTATCAAAATAAGTTTTGTTTTAATTCACTGAGGAATTTTATAAGGCATTCAGTAATTTAAAGAGAATCTTGATAGTAGCCCTGGTAATCATTTCACCCAACTGGGACAAGGAATTAGAGCTTATGTGTGATGCCAGTAATTTTGTTTTTGGTGCTATTTTAAGACAACGAGTTTTTCACATCTTCTATCCTATCTATTATGTCATCCATATGCTGAATGAATCCCAATCCAACCACAAAACTACAGATAAAGAACTCTTAGTTTTTGTGTATGCCTTTGAAAAATTTTGTTCCTACTTGGTCTTGTCTAAGGTCATTGTGCACACCGATCATGCTTCCCTAAGGTATATAATGAACAAGAAGGATGCTAAACCAAGGTTGATAAGGTGGATCCTCCTACCGCAAGAGTTTGATATTGTGATCAAAGACACCAAAGGCACATAGAATGTGATCATCGATCATTTATCCTGACTTCTTATGCCCATCATCAAGGAAGGTGACGATACTGATATGGAACTTGATTTCCTTAATGAAACCCTATTCAGCACTAAGGTGAAACCATGGTTTTCTGATATTGACAATTATCTCACCATATGATTTTTTCACCAAGACCTTTCATATCAACATAGGAAAATATTTTTGGCTGAAGAAAAACATTACTATTATTTGGTACTATAGCAGCTGGAACTATTCACCTTGGGCCACTAGTTTGGGCTTGGAGTCCTTAAGGACTTTGGGCCACCCAGGTTTTCGGGTCAATAAGGCTTTCAAGCCACCTTTAGGGCCTTCGAGACACCTCAAGGCCTTCAGGACACATGATCATTTTAGTTACCCCAGACAGACTCTACAAAAAAAGAGCAGCCCCAGAGGAGGATTTAGAGCAAGTGCACTCGCCAGATCATAACCAAATGGATTTGGAAGGATGAGAAGGTATGGCTAGTCCATTGGGACCATCTTGTGCTTGTACGGGAAGCCTAGCCAGATGGCCATGCAAAGGTGGAGATATACCATCACGATGTCGATGCAAGGGATGGGAAGTTCCTTGTAGTTATAGTCTGGTTGAATTCCCTAAAATACCTTTAGGTCATGTAATCTCCTAAGCCTATGGGCCATGTAATATCTAAGCCTATGGGTCTTGTAAGGGTTCCCCCTCATCCCTTGAAAGGGGGGTTATCAAAAAATCAATAAAAATGAAGGCCTTCGGGTGACGTTTTATTTCCGAAGAAGAAATCCCAAATGTAATGGAAATCTATCATATGTCACAAATAAGAGGACATCATGGACCCAAGAACACTATAGAAAAAATAATACAAAGTGTACTTTTCTGGACCACGCTACACAAAGACATGAGGGAATTCTGTAAAAGCGGTGATAGGTTCCAGCGAACTGTGAATATTGAAAAAAGGAATGAAAAGCCTCAAAACCCTATCATAGAAATCGAAATCTTAGTCGTATGGGGAATTAACTTCATGGAACCATTTCCCACTTCACATGGAAAATCCTACATTCTGGTCGGCGTTGACTACGTATCAAAGTGGGTAGAATTCGAAGCACCATCACATAACACTGCGAAAGTGGTCATGAACTTCTTGAAAAATAATGTGTTTTCAATATTTGGATTTCTATTATTACTCATTAGTGATTGAGGAACACATTTCACCAACCAATGTGTGAAAGGATTACTTGAAAAATTACAGAATATGGTACAATACAGGAACTCCCTACCACCTACAAACAAGTGGGCAAGTAGAATTGTCAAACAGGGAGATCAAAAAAATCTTGTAGAAGACTGTGAACACCAGTCGAAGTGATTGGAGTCTAAAAATGGAAGATGCACTATGAGAATACCATACTTCATATAAAACACCCATAGGGACAACACTGTTTAGACTAGTTTATGGGAAACCATGTCATCTCCCAGTTGAACTAAAGCATCGCTTATATTGGAAAATCAAGAAGATGAATTTGGATTCTAAGAAAGATAGAGAAGCTCAGATGCTACAGTTGGCTGAGCTAGAAGAAATTAGTCAGGATTCCTATGATAATTTTAGGATATACAAGTAAAGAACAAAGAAATGGCATGATCAACGCATTGCATGGTGTATCTTTGTCCCAGGGAATAAGGTTTTCTTATTCAACTCAAGATTGAAACTATTCCCTAGTAAGCTGAAATCTCAGTGGTCTTGCCCTTTTGAAGTTTTCAAAGTTTTCCCTTATGGGACTATCAAAAATTATAGATATGGTGGACCTCATTTTAAATTTAATGGAACAAATATTGAAAATCTTTCAAGAACACTTACGTGAAGTCTATTTCATCAGCCTCAAGTTCAATTGATCCTTAATTGAGTCAAGCTCTTGACGTTAAAGGAATCCATGACTGGGAGGCAACCCAGGGTAGGACATCTTAACCAGGTTTAGATTAGGATAATACTTTGGAAATTTTTAGATAATCCAAGAGATGAAGGATAGAGATGAAGAAGTTTTAAACTAAAACGGTCAATTACACATCGTGTAACTATGTTACATAAAGTGTAATTTTTTCATCTACAAATTCTTTTCAAAACACCAGTACATGGCATGAACCCCTATTACATGTCATGTAACTCACTAGGTATGTTTTTTAAAACACAGGTCGTGAACCCTAGGTTGGCGACCTGACCCTCGAACCCTCCCTTCTTCTCCCAACTGTCTACCTCCCTCTTCGCTCACCTACTTCTCCCTTGACCATCCTGAACCCCACCCTCCTCTCCCAGCTATACCCTCCTCCCCTCTTTTGCAAACCCAAGACCCCTCTTCTTCTCAACCCACACCCCTCCTCACTCATTCTCCCTGATCTCCCTCATGACCACCCACACACACCCGTACTCCTTCCTCGATTTCCACCAAACTACACCCCTCACCCTCCTTTCACAATGGCACATACCAAATGCCTGCAGCCTTCTGACTCGTCATTAGACCATGAAGATCAGTCGCCTGCCAAGCGCCCATGTGGTACCACACTGCCTGAACCTTCTGCACCTCCTGCAGTCGCTCGTGCTCCACCAGCTACCCAACCCAACTCCTCCTCCACCTCTAAGGAATCCTCCGGTGACGAAAACTGCCACCTGCACCTTGTCCTTTTCTTTTACAAACTAAAGCACCAAGTAAGCCTCATCAGGATGTAGTCCAAGATGATACAGACAAAAAAGACCCTAGACCCGCCCATCCTATCCTGAATGAACATCAGTGATGTTGTCCTCAACCTCCTAGAGAAATTATATATGGACCGCATTATTGAGGTACAAAAGGATACTTACAAGGAGCTATTTCTTGAGTTCCTATCCCCATTTGAGGTGGCCATTGATAGCCTCATATTCTGCCTGTTTGGTCATCCACATGATATTTCCTTCATCATGTTCGGCACTGGCCTCAGCATCTATACAGATGAGTTTTCCGCATCAGAGTTCTTATCAAAACTTCCGTTGAAGCCACCCTGAGCTGATTCACATCGTCTATGGGAGATGATTTCATGGTAATCTCAGCTACTCCATGACTCGAGGATAAAAAATTATACCCAGTTATGGATCCCAACTCTACAGATTCTTCACAGGGCTATGAAACATGGGTGGTTCACCAGGGATAATTCAAATGGGATCATCAGCTAGGTGGATATGCTTATTCTTGTAGCAGCCATGGGTGGTCCACCCGTTAACATGGTTTCATATTTCGCTCATTACTACAAGGCCCATGCATAGAGAACTTGCAGTACTTTGATTAGAGTATCTTTATTACTCACTTGGAAACACACCTTAGTGTTTTCGATACTATACTACCTCTTACCTCCAGGGGACCCATTGAGATTATTGATTTTGTCATGCTACACAAGATGAAGATTTTAGTGAAGAAGGATGATCTCTACAATTGGGAACTGGGAATGCATGAGGCAGCACCACATGCAGTCGCAAACCCACCAGCTAAGCCACACAACACCTCCCCACCTGCACCACCCACTCATCCCCCTACCTCTGTTACCCCCTCATCCACCATCCCTCTATCCACCCATCCCACCCTGATAGAACTTTGGGCTACATAGGTGTTCATCCTGGCGAACCTGTGCCAGATTTCCACTCATCTTCATCTTCCTTTCATTGAGTCTTCAGAGTTCACCACTCCACCACCACCTTCCCCTATCGGCCCCTACTCTTCTACCATTCCCACATCACCCATATCCCACCCCAATATGCCCCCATATATCACTGACCCTATTGCCCAGTAGGATTTCTTAGTTGAGCAAGCCTGGTGTGGCAAGGGGTTGGCCACCACCACATCCACATAGGTACCTTTTTTCGATCCAGCTGCCAGACCCACAGCCTCCCTTTGGATCGATACCTCTCGACCACCCACCCTAGCCCATATATCCAGCTCTATGACTCCATCCTCTATCTCCAACCGACCTGCTCCTACTACTGTTGTAGCCACTGATTCAGCAAGATAGGTTTCATCACCACCAGTGGGAAGGCTGACATTAGAGGAGATTTTTGGCCTTGATGGATGATCTTAGTCAACCATTTTTCTCATTTTTGAATGTATATTTTTTTTATATAGGGATTATTCTTTTCATTTTGACATCTACATATGACACTTTTTGTACTCATCATTTATATGTGTATGGGAATTAATTTTGTATCACTTCTAATTATCTTGCATTTCATATCTTTCAAATTTATAATAGCCATGTCGAGCTGCTCTGTGTCCTTCATGGTTATCAATGGACCCATTCCACCATTTTTTCTAGTCCAAAGGGTGACCTAATGCATTGTAGAAATAGAACATCAACTCTAGGAACTTTCCATATATATTCATACACAATAGTAGCCACCTCAAGACATGATACCATTCCTTCCACATCTGATTCATTCTCATGCTGCTACCCCAAAAGTTATCAATCCAGTCAAGTGATCCCACAAGTTGAAAGACACTATAACCATTAGATGTAAACACAAGAGGAGAAACTGAGTCGATGGACCCCACTACAGGATATTTTTTGTCCATCTATCTGGCTAACGATGTCTTATTGGTGCTTTATGGGAGGCAAACCATAGTTTATCACTTGTATCGATTGAATTCTCATGCTGAGTCTTTTTATTTTTAACTTTGAGTCTCTAAACATTATTGTAAAAATATACAGAATTTAAATAAAATTGGTTATTCTTGTTCATCTTACTGTGAATATGCCTATTATAATTCTTTTTAAATGCTTAACACCTATAGACTAATGTTTCATCTAGTGCGGTAATTGTTTGCTAACACATTTTGTAGGTGACCGAGGTTTAGCCAAAGACAGCCAAAGTTCCCTCATGGCATGCCACTTATTACAAGGAGCTATTGATTCCCTCTGTTTTAAATTTTTCAACTGTCATTTCAAATTTTCCGGAGCTTTAATTGTTATCACACTCCCACAATAATTCCGTGGATAGTGCGGACACTATCACCTTCTAAGTGTGGGGGGGTTTCTTGATATTTTCACTTTTGATACACTTGGATTTATTCCTATTCCCAGTTGTCTAGGAGTCATTTTTCAAATTTTAAGCATGATTTAAACTTGAAAAACATTATGTCCATTCAAATAAAAGAAAACATTAAGTTGGGAATTTTTAGAATCCATGTTTTTTTACTGTATAGATTTTTCAGAATGATTGATGATCTTAGAAATTTACTTCAAATTCAAAAAATTTAAAATTATTGTTAATTGACATACTACTTGGTTTTATACCCTAGTGATTTTCGGTTTCTAATTTTGTTCTCATTACCTGAGAAGATTATAAGCCTATAATTTCATATCATTTTCTGAGCATATCTCTTTAGTGATACCTAGGACATATAAACCTATCAGAACTTTCATTGAGATCTGATTGAGGCTATGAATAGACAAGTATAATTTTAAAATGATTGAGAAAATCTTTTTTAAGTAACTATTTCTTAAGACCCACCTTGCATCTTTCCTTCATTAATCCCATAGTTTCTATGAATGACCTTATAGGATGAATTTATTCCAATCCAATTTTCTCTTCCTACCCTACTCTTTGTGTAATGCATGACTTTACTTTGAAAAAATGTGAGGGAGTATTTCAAACATCACAAGATGATTTTATTATAGATATATATTGGGATACTCATCAAACTATTTGATTGTGATCCATGGATACTTGGTAGCATTTCACTTCTAATCTGTTCCTTTTCAAAATAAAAACAAAGAAAATAAAAATTGACATGGGTTATATATTAGGAAGGTCAAAAATCATCATTTTCTATAAAGGATCATATGTGGTTAGGGGATGGATGTGAGATTTTTCCTAGTCATGACTTTCAAAAAATGAAAATTAAAAATAAAAAAGAAAAGGAATAGGATACCCTTTTTCACTTACTTGACACATACGTGGATCCAATTTGAGCTGTTGGGAGTGTAGACTTGATTAGCTTGGAGGAGTCATCATATTACACTTGTAACGACATTGATGCATTATAATTCAAATATTACCCTCCTTTTGAGCTTGATTTTTACTTTTTATCTACCTGCCCACATTCTTAGAGTCATCAAAACCCAATTGTTGAAGCCCTCGTGATTAATTTTGTACTTATCTTTATAAAGTGCAGATGATAGAACCAATGAAAGCTTATGGTTAGGAGCATGTACTCAGGGTATGAGTATAACTCCAATTTCATTTTACCCTGAGTAATGAGATAAAATTCATTGTGAGGTAAATTGAAAATGGGTATAGAATTAAAGGAACAGTTAAGAGATTGTAATTAAAATATTAGAATTTATTTAAAGAACTAGGCTATGATGCGTGACCGATTTTATATACAGGGATGATTCTAGAGACTAACATTTTCGGCTTATACTTAGTTTTATTTTACTAAACATAATGAATGTTTCCTATTTTAAAATTTTCTTATCTTTGTGAGATCATTGTTGAGACCTTTTTGTTTGAGGACAAGCAATTGTTCAAGTGTAGGAGAATTTAATAAATCGAAATCATATATACTTTTTTTGTCATTTAATTAAGGTTTTTCAACGATATATATTATAATGCACTTGGTATATGCCGAATTTTGCAGGAACTAGGTTCTCCAGGTTTCAAAGAATAAACTTTAGAAAAATAAAACAAGTTTCCTATTACACGTTCTGAAACCACAGTTCACATCGCGTAATAGAGTCTCACGGGATGTCAGATGTCATGAAGCAAGTCGTGACTCAAGTCGCGAAGTCTGCATGAGAAGCAACCAATATGCATCCTGAGATGGGGAGACATGTCATGAATCATTTGAATGAGAAATCTATTCCAAATATATAGTTGGAAAGCCAGAACACGTCATGAAAGCTCGATTCACAATGTAAAAGCAGTCAAACCTCATATCTTGGATGTGATACGTGCGATATATGCGTAAGATTCAAAAACTACAAAGATATACATAGATTCATCATTAAATGATGTGAAATAAATTACATGTCATGTAATATTTTGGCTATAAATAAAGCTGTCTGACATCAATTTTGAGAGTTTTGACAGAATAACTCTTTTATGCTTTTTGTTCTCTTCGAGTTTCTCTTGTTCCCTACCCTCTAAACTCAAATTTCTTCACCTTTTTCATTATTTTATTTTAATAAAAGTGTTGTGGATCAGGTTTCAACACCGATTTCAATTCCTTTTCACATCGCCACCGTCGTTCATCATCAATCATCAACAAATTCATGTTGAATCTGTTTCCGCTCTCATTCCAAGTACGTGATTAAATTGTGATTTAAATCTCTTTAATCATTAATTGCATCCTTCTGTGAATCTGAATAATTTCATGTGTATTAAATATTTAAAATCAATCATTCTTAGTATTTCAAGCATGGTTTCAATTATTCATTTGTTTACATTCATTCTTACCATGAGTGGCTAAACCACCCAGGGTAGGGATCGAGATTAGGTGTGTTTGAACATAATAAATCTTTAATTCTAAACTTGGTACCCTTAAGGGATAATAATCAGGATATAAGTTAATTGTCTACCCAATTCATTTAAGCATCCCCGACCATGGGATGTTTAAGTGAAAGAATCTATACTAGTTGGAGTATATTAGACCATGACCAATAGTCTAAAAATATTTCGGCCTTATAACCTAAGATTATTGCGTCTAGGTTGTCACTATCACCCGACCAAGTAATAGTTATCTCCTAGGTAGAACTAGTTGATTTGATTAAAATCAACTAGTGACCTCTGCTTGCTTCACAGCCTAAAACTTAGGATCCTTCCAAGTTATAATTAAGATCATCCTTTCCATAGATACCCAAAATTGATCATAATCCCTCTTTAATTCTTGAAGTAACCATCAACCACCATAGATTTATAATTTCCCAAAATGAAGTAAACTAGAAAAGACCCATACCCCAAAGTTTCTTAAGTCATTGACTTTCAGAAGATCATTTCTCTCCCTGTGGGATTGACCCTGGACTGTTGCTATACTACGCCTAAATAGTAAATGATGTTTGGGAAATCAACAATTATAATTTGACCGCAGCCCACACGATTTCAACGATGCATGCAGGCGCATCAGTATCACTCTTATGAAATTCAATATGTTTCTTCAATCCTTATTCATTGTTTATAGTAGAACGTATGATGAAACTTTTCTTGGGAACATTCACCTTCTTATGATCAACATGTATAGGAATTTAAAACTCCTTCAAAGCTATTCTCCTGCAACACAAACTGACATCATGCTAATGACTTCATTCTCAAATATATATTTTTTTGAGAAAAGAACACTTGGGAAAAGTGAGAACCTTGAAAAACATGAGATCTATAAAGTAATAAGGAAAGCAAACCCCCACCAAGGACCTGTCACAAGCAACACTAAATGGATGGCCCAATGAAGTTGTCTGATACTTACAATCTAAATCCCTGATATCGTACTCAACATTAGACAGAATATATTCCTCAACCTTAGTAGCTATAAAATTCACTAACTCTAGATAGTTGTCCATGTCATATGGTGGGGGTCCAAACTCCATGAAAATGACATCAAGTTGTGCATTGTACCGTTGCAGTTGCTCTTCGTTGTGATCCATTGGACATCTCCCCTACCCAATTCTATCCCACTCCTCAGAAAAATTGAAACTGAGATTATTTGTTATGATTTCCTCCATTTAAGCCTTTTGGAATTTTCTACAGGCTGAAATCAAGTTACCATTGAGGAATGGGGGTGTTGGGGGGTAGGACATCCTTCGTCCATTCTTCCAGGGATTTCCTCACATTTCTAAGACTTCTAAATTTCAAGCATCCCTATGATATTTGATCTATATCTGGTTTGAGAGTGAAAATATTCCAATGGATCTTATCATCATGGGCTTGGGAAGATTGGGATTATCATTCCAACCATCTGGGATTTCTCTTATCTGAGACCGAGTATTCCATGAATTTTCTAGCTTCCATTTTTCCACCCTTCCTACCATACTGGTAAAATTATTCAACCTTCACATCCACTTCAAAATATAAACATGTCAGGGGGTCTTCACCTTCTCCTCTTACATCCACTGGTGTAGCTTCAATTAACAAACTCCCATTATGATTTTCCATATACTGACCTTACTCATCCATCCAAACCTATATATATTTCTTCCTTGAGTCCATTGAATGGAAACTGTCTTTTTCATCAGTGTTCAACATGATTGCTCCTAATACCCCAAAATAATTTTGTGCTTGAACCCCTTCCAATTCATACTGGACATTCAAAAAAATGTTTTCAAAACCCATAACAAGATTGTTAGGAGGACTCAAAAATTCTCTTTTAATACCCTCTGACCTCCAGCTTATTGGGGTAGAACCTTCACACTCAAAATCACACACAAAAATAGTGAAACAAAACAAATAGAGGAACACACAAAGCTCAAACAAAACATCTCATGCGGGATTATCATCATGGGTGGCCACCAACTGCTACAACAGGTCTCCTCCAGCAACTGGTCGTCAAAGATGGTTACCCACCACTGCAGGACGGTGGTATTTTCATCAAAATCTCAACAATGTCCACCTTTACAAGAAATATCACCATGTTAAAGCACAAACAAAACATCATGCTGCTAAAAGAAATCTTTCTTCCTACTGTTGCCTTCCCGATGCCTGTAGGCATCTCAAGTATGATACATATTGATCAAGTTCAAAGAATGTTGGAAATTGATCCTTGTAGTATCTTTCTTGTCCTTTGGAGGAGGAACAAGACCCCATATCATATTCTGATGCATTGAATTTATATCTTCTTCTATAACATACTTCCACTAGTTTAATTCCTTGTTATCCAAAATGTCTTGATAGTAATCCGGAACACCATCTTCAACTACAGAAAGAGCATAACTAACTGATTTTCCATACCTATAAGGTCTTTGTATAATCCTTTGTGTTCTACCAGTGGTGATACTCTTATCTTATGTCACTAATCCACCTGTAACAGTCTCAGCATTCAAATAATACAAAGTACCTTTTTGAATACCTTTCATCACAAGGAGTGCACCGTGGATAATTTTCATGAATCCATCTTCAATAGTTATCCAGTAACCAAGCTTATCCAAAACTCCAAGCGATATGAGGTTCTTCTTCAATTCTAATACATATCTCACATTTTTAAGGTACTGAGTTGTACTATCATGCATCTTCAACTATATTGTTCCAATACCTCTCGTATGACAAGGGTGATTATTGCCCATAAACACCACACCTTCATCTGACTCATTGGGGTTTGAAAACCAATCTCGATTCCTCCACATATGGAATGAACAACCTGAATCAAGAATCCAACCTTCTAAATTGTTGACCATCGAGCAAACGATGATAGTATCTTCAATATTCTCGGTTCTCTGTATAATATTTTCCTTCAATTTCCCAATTTTGGGACAATCCTTCTTCTAGTTCCCTTTTTTATGACAGTAGGCACACTCATATTTCGCTAGACATCTAAATCTGGATTCGCCTTTTGACATTGATCATGATTCATCTCTTCTAAATCTTCAAGATTTCTTATCATACGACCTTCCTATAATTGTCATCAATCCCTCCGTTATGGAATCTCAATGTTCATATTTGTCCTTTCACCAAGGTTAGTGGGGCGCGCTTGGTTGTAGCGGCAGGACCACTGTACTCGACAGAGGAGGAGTTCTCCAGCAGTCGTGGTTTCGACTTCATGATTAAATCCTGGTTTGAGCTGAGTCTATGATCTTTGTGTTTCCTCATTATTGAGATGGGTCACTTGATAACTTAGGCATATGTATGGGCATATACCTGGGTAGTGGTTATCCGTTGATTTCATAACTGTTGAGATCTTCCTTGCGGTTATCCTTGTTGTATTTAGTGAGACCTTGAGGGTCTCGGGGTCCCTACTGAGTATCGTTATACTCCCTCCTGGGTCGGCCCGAACCGGGTCGCCCCGACCCGGGTCCGGGTCCGGCCCAACAGGGCGCGGCCCAGCCCGGCCTGGGCGGCCGGCTGGCCTGGCGCCCGCGTGGCCAGCAGGTGCGGGGGTTACTGAAATCTAAACAATTTATTTTTCAAGTACAGGCGATTTTCAATGATTTTTGCTATATACTTGTTCTCCAAAATACTCCACAAACTTTTTTCTGAAGTTTATTGCATCACACTGTATTTTTTATCTTTAGTCGAACAAAGCCAGATCATACCGCAGGCTTGACAGTTGAGTCTCTTCCAATCACCATCGGATATGTTGGTGGGTCTTTCTTCCAAGGTGATATCTAACTCCTGTTGAGTTAAAATATCCAAAACTTCACACTGTCACATGCTGAAATTGTTCATCCCATCAAACTTCTCCGCCTAAAATTTTGCTACCAGACACCATACTTCTATGTCCAGAAGTATTTTCAGTACCGGCATGTGTAGCTGGAACAGCCTCCTAGGGTTCCTGGGGCAGTACTAAACTATTTTTGGTTTTGGGATTCTCCATCACAAAAAACATATCAAAATTTTTAAAAACATACACCGCCGATGAATCCAGAATAATCTAAAATACTGAAATCAACTATTTAATTTTCCAAATCAGATATCAAATGAATACCAAAAAATATATCAACCCAGGTTTTTTCTTCAAAAAAACATGGCATCCCTCACTGATTTCTATAAGAAGACAAAAAAATAACCTTTTAAAAAGTTCCCTTTAGGTAAGGCATGGATACTCATGTGCACCACCAAAACAATAACTTTCCCCCTTTTGGTTTAGTATTCCATGCACGCCACATCAATTGCACCCATTTTTTCACTCCTTATCTTCCGTCACGCACAGCTTTACTCCCTTATTCCTTCCTTCTCACCATGGATTCAAATGAAAAACAGAGGGGTGAGGGGAAATCAAACTAGACGGACAACAGTTTTGGGGAGGAATTGAGGACAGCAGTGTATTCTCTGGAGTGAGGACAACAACTTCTAGCAAGTTCCAATAACAGCGGGTTCAGATGTGCACAGTAGAAAATCCGAATTTAGAGACTCCACATCCGAGCAGAAAACATGGACAGTAGTGGAGAAGTGCAAACAACATGTGTGATTTCTTCCTAGGTAATTGAACCTCAACCTTTGATACCACTTTGAAGGGGTGGAAGCCTCACACTCTCAAAATTGATCACAAAAATAGTGAAAAAAAACAGAGGGACACACAAAATTAACGTGGTTCAGTCGGATGACCTATGTCCACGAGAAAGGCAGCAGATTCTTATTCTTCAAATGGGGATACACGTATTACAAAATCCCACACTCATCTCTCTTTTCCAATTCTCACACAACAGCACCACATGTACATATAGCAGGTAGAGGGAGGAAAAAATGCAAATGGTTGCTGTCATTTTTCTCCGAATGGCAACCAGCTCCTGCGGGATTGTCATTATGGGAGGCCACCAACTGCTACAACAGGTCTCCTCCGGCAGCTGGTCATCAAAGATGGTTACCCACCACAGCAGGACAGTGGTATTTTCGTCAAAATCTCAACACAGCTCTTTCATGATATCTCTCAACACACTGTTTGGGGTTGCAGATTTCCTATGACTGATCACTTTACTATGCTGAATCGGGTGCCCCTCTAAATTAGAAAGTAGACTAGAACAGATGTCAGCAACTCTAGGATCTATTTCCTACAGACCTTCCACTTTCCTCACCGCACCTGGAGGATTACCCTGGATGCCATCACCAACAAGATTGAACCCGATCCCTATTCCGGTATCCCTCGCCCCAAGAGTCTAGACCCCAGGCTCCTTACACTTCTAGGCATCTCCACAAGTAGAATCAGAGTCTCTAGGAGTCCTGCAGTCCTACATATGACCTTCCCAGAAACCAAACTGAATGCCCTCCAAACCAGTTGAAGAATTCCATACCTCCTTGGATTCACCCAAGGCTACATGAGTTCCAAACAAAGAAACTATTCGTTTGGAACTGAACCATCAGGCTGCTCTATCCTTCGGTGGACATCGTCCCTAGATGTATTCAAAACCTTCTTGCCTGTTTGGGTATCCTCCTTCCTAGTGACACCCAGATCCTCCACAAAGAAGGAAACTGTGCGACAATAGGTTGTCTCATGAGCTTGTCGAGAGCAATTGAGACAGAAGGGGGAACACGCTTCATAGATAACCTGGTGCTTGAATCAGTATTCACCCAAGAAGCAGATTCAAATAAACTCATGAAAAGTTTTGAGTAAATTTATTTCCACAAAAAGATGAGCATAAGACAGATGGAGCAATGAAGTTGAACGCATATCTGAACAGAGGATTCTACCACAGGCGTTACCCAAAATCTTTATAATCGATGGATTGAAGAACGATAATGGAAAAACTATAAGGCGCACCCAAACTTTAGCAATTTAAGGCTTGATCCCCATGTTCCATTCAAATGACCATCTGTATAACAAAAGCCTAAACTATCTAAAAAATGAGAAGGTCTCGACCACTCCTTCGTAAAATCATCCTCCTCTTGAAAAATAATAAGAAATCTATAGGATTATAAAAGACAAAACAAAATGTAAGCCTTCAAACCCCAGTCAAATTTTATGTGATGAGAAATATTATGAAAGGGCGGGCATCTTCGAACAAAGCAAGCAACTAGGGCCGAATCATTAGAAAACTTCAACGGGGATATCTCCATGACTGGAAGACCCTCCGAGATCCCAGAGAACTTCGAGTCGATCCCTCTGAAGGAATAAAAGGGAGTCGATAAGAAGGATATCGCCCCTCCCCCAACAGCGAGGGAGGGTCTTAAAATGTCTCCAGTTACTTCATCCCATTGTAAAAAAAAATTAAAACGGGGTTAGCAAATTTTTTACAAAACTCATTTTTACTCTCTAATTTTATTACTGTCAAACAATTGTAATACATCATAAAAAAATAAAACATTCAAAAAAATATCAAAAAATAAAAACACTGAATAATAAAATGATATTTAAAATGATATAAAAACGCTATAAATTACAAAAAATAAATAACATATCAAAAAAACATATAAAAAACGTCGATATAAAAAAACATAAAAAACGTTGATATAAAACATAAACATATCAAAAACATAAATTATATATAAAAAGCATTCATGTAAATTACTAATTAGAACATATCAATTTATAAAAAAATAATAAAATGAAAAATATAAATTTCCTATAAATTACTATTTTTTAAAACATATCAATTTTTTAATTCTTAAATAAGGTTTTAAACAACTATTAATCAGTTCAAGTTTAAAAAATATTTTTTATGAAATATATTAAAAATATGAACTTAGAAAAATATAACAAAACATTATTATATTTTAAAAGTTTTATAAAAATATTGTTTTGAAATAATAAAATTTTCTCAAATAAAGAGAAACTCAATATTTTATCAATGTATAAACATTTTTAAGTTGTAATTTTGTAATGGCATAAAAATAATATAATTTACAATGGAACTAAAAATAAAAAATACGAATTTGAAGAAAAAAACACATTTTTATTTAAATAAGAAAATTTCAATGAAGAATTTTCATTATAAGAAACAAATTAAATATAAAAGGGGAAATGTCAAAAAAAGAATTTCTATAAAAAAATGCACTAAAATAGATTAATAAAAAAATCTATTTGAAAAATCTACTAAATAGTGGAAAATTTCAATGGAAAATCCCTCTAGAAAATCTATTAGAAAACCCACTAAAAATATCATTGAAAAAATCAATTCAAAAATTATATACTAGAAAAAACCGTTGGAAATTCAATTGGAAAAATCCATTAAGAAATTTTTCCAGAAAATTATAATGGAAAAAACCATTGACAAATCAATTGAAAATTGTCATTGAAAATTTTCAGTGTAAAAAACAAATCAAATTCAATGAAGAATTTCTGAACTTATGTAAAAAAAATCATTAAGAGTTCTAGTGGAGGTTCTAGTGACAATTATAGTGGAAGTTCCGGTGAAAGTTTTAGTGGAAGTTCCAATGGAAGTTCTAGTGGAAGTTCCAGTGATAGTTCTGATGGATGTTCTAGTGAAAGTTCTCATGAAAGTTTTGATGAAACTTATAGTAACAGTTTCAGTGGAAGTTCTGGTGGAAGTTCAAGTGGAAGTTCAGGTGGGAGTTTAAGTGGAAGTTCCACAGTACAATAAAAGTATATATTTATAAAAAAACATAATATATTAATTAAAATTAAATTTTAATAAATGTATTTATATTAAATGCAATTATATATAATATGTATTACATTTTATATATAAATTTCAAAAAAAAAAATCTACCATTTAAAAAAAATATAATACATGAATAAAAATGTAAATAAAATGTATATATTTAGGAAAATTCATAATAAACACACTTATAAGTTATATTAAATATATCTTTTACAAAATCTTTATAAATAACAATTATAAATCTATTAAGAGTTCCACTGGAAGTTCCACTATAAGTTCGAGCATAAGTTCCAGTGGAAGTTGCACAATACAACAAAAATATATATTTATAAATCTACAAAATATATTAATAAAAATTAAATTTTTATAAATATATTTATATTAAATGAAATTATATAAAATATATATTACATTTTTTACATAAATTTTATAAAAATAATATAATTTACCATTTTAAACATATATATAATACATGAATAAAAATGTAAATAAAACATATATATTTAGGAAAATTCATAATAAATGCACTTATAAGATATATATTGAATATATTTTTTACAAAATCTGTATAAATAACAATTATAAATCCATTAAGAGTTCGAGTGGAAGATCCAGTGGAATTTCGAATTGAAGTTCCAGTGGAAATTCCCCAATACAACAAAAGTATATATTTATAGAACTACTGAGTATATTAATAAAAATTAAATTATAATAAATATATTCATATTAAATGAAATTATATAAAATATTTATTACATTTTTTAAAATAAATTTTATAAAAATAATACATTTTACCATTTAAAAATGTATATAATACATAAAAATGTAAATAAAATGTATATATTGAGGAAAATTTATAATAAATATACTTATAAGATATATTGAATATATTTTTTTTACAAAATTTGTATAAATAACAATTATAAATTAATTAAGAGTTCTAATGAATGTTCCAGTGGAAGTTGCAGTGGAAGTTTCACAATACAAAAAAAGTATATATTTATAAAAATATAGAATATATTAATAAAAATTATATTCTAATAAATATATTTATATAAAATAAAACTATAAAAATTTTGTATTACATTTTTTTTAATATCTTCTCAAAAAATAATATAATTTACCATTTAAAAATGTATATAATACATGAATACAAATGTAAAAAATGTATATATGTAAGAAAATTTAGAATAAATACAATTATAAGATATAATGAAGATATATTTTTTACAAAAACTATATAAATAAGAATTATAAATCCATTAAGAGTTCCAATGGAAGTTCTTGTGGAAGTTCCGGTCAAAGTTCCGGTCAAAGTTTCAGTGGAAGTTCCACAATACAAATAAAAGTATATATTTATAAAACTACAGAATATAATAATAAAAAATAAATTCTAATAAATATATTTATATTAAATACAATTATATAAAATATATATTAAATTTTTTAAAATAAATTTTATAAAAATAATATAATTTTCCATTTAAAAATAATATAATTTTCCATTTAAAAATATATATAATACATGAATAAAAATGTACATAAAATGTATATATTTAGAAATAAAATTAATAAATGCACTTATAATATATATTGAATATTTTTTTACAAAATCCATATAAATAAAAATTACAAATCCATTAAGAGTTCCAAAGGAAGTTCCAGTGGAAGTTTCAGTGAAAGTTCTAGTGGAAATTCTAGTGGAAGTTCTAGTGGAAGTTGCACAATAAAACAAATGTATATATTCATAAAACTATAGAATATATTAATAAAAATTAAATTCTAATAAATATATTTATATAAAATTAAATTATATAAAATATGTATTACATTTTTTTAGATATATTTTGAAAAAAATATAATTTACCATTTAAAAATGTATATGATATATGAATAAAAATGTAAATAAAATCTATATATTTAGGAAAATTTATAATAAATGCACTTATAAGATATATTGAATATATATTTTTACAAAATATGTATAAATAACAAATATAAACCCATTAAGAGTTTTAATAGACATCCTCATGGAAGTTCCAGTAGAAGTTCAAGTGGAAGTTCCAATGGAAGTTCTAGTCGAAGTTTCAATGAAAGTTCCGGTGAAAGTTTCACAATACAAAAAAGTATATATTTATAAAACTAATGAATATATTAATAAAAATTAAATTATAATAAAAATATTTATATTAAATTCAATTATATAAAATATGTAATGCATTTTTAAAAATAAATTTTATTAAAATAATATAATTTACCATTTAAAAATGTATATAATACCTGAATAAAAATGTAAATAAATTTATATATTCAAGAAAATTTATAATAAATTCACTTAGAATATATATTGAAAATATATTTTTGCAAAATCTATATAAATAAAAATTATAAATCCATTAAGAGTTCTAATGGAAGTTCGAGTAGAACTTCACAATACAACAAAAGTATATATTTATAAAACTAAAAAATATATTAATAAAAATTAAATTCTAATAAATATATTTATATAAAATATAATTATATAAAATATGTATTACATTTTTTTAAATAAATTTTATAAAAATAATATAATTTACTATTTAAAAATGTATATAATACATGAATAAAAATTTAAATAAAATGTATATATTTAGGAAAATTTATAATAAATGCACTTATAAGATATATTGAATATATTTTTCTACAAAATATGTATAAATAATAATTATGAATAAAAGAGTTTTTTAAAAAAACCATTATAATCTTTAATGAATTCAATGTTTGCACCAACATTTAATCTATATTTTCTAGGTTCATGTGACAGTTACACTCCATATAATCAGAACCATACCAATGTAAAGTTCATATGATACAATAGAGATAGTAGGCATGACCAATTCAATATATTAAATATAATAAATTAAAGTGAAAATACAACTAAAAAATTCTAATCAAACCTCAATTGATTATTTTTCAATGAGGATAATCATGGTTGATTTTTGTTGTGAGTAGTTTTACAAGAAATTGTTTAATTCCAAATAGTATAAGTGATTGTGAACTCTACAATGCATGGATATGTGAATAAGAAATAGTGGTGATTATCATAATATTCACATGCCATTAGTTATAAAAGTGGAATATTTGAATCAAACAAAATTCAATAGAATCAATTCTTTCATTAAAAAAACCTGATTCCAGATGTAGATTTTATCTACTTACTTGATTCCGAGATCAATGTGTTCCTGGATACTAAATATGAAACATCTCGTATCACTAAAGTTCCTCTGCATCAACTCATACTCCTTGTACCCTATCTAGAGAGATCTCATGATGTATATCACTAATCATCACAGACAACAAATCCACAATAGAACATGAAACTTCCATTTTCAGATCATGTGAGAAAAACAACTATTTCGATAGTTGAAATATACATGCATAAAACCATACATTTTGATAATACGGGGCTCTGATCGATCAATTGCTCCAAAAGTTTTAAATTGATAACCAATAAAACAAAAATAAGAGATGTTGAAAATGACAGTGCCTAGAGTTGGATTTGAGAATGCTAGCTTTAGTGCCCTAGTCAGATGATCACCACTTTCACCTATAGAAATATTGAGGATGATAATTTGAGCTTTGATTTCATGCATAATATTGGAAATATTCTTATTTGAATCCTATGTTAATTTATGTAAACAAAAATAGTTTGAAATAAAACTGAAAAATAGAGAAAGCTACAATTAAATGAAATAAATAGAGAGAGGGACTGAGTATCAGTTGGATTTGGAAGATGATGGTACTTAATGACGATTCTTATAGATGTTACACCACTCAGATGCCACACTAGATGTTGAAGAACCCTCACCATACTGCTTGTTTTAGGATGTTGAACCACTGCACTTCCCTAATCTGACTCATTGACCGTGCAAGTGAAGACAGAGAGATACGCCACCCTGTCGCCACAAGGAAAATGTCATTCCAGCTTATCTTACTGAGTAAGCCTGACTGTGAGTCATGACACCACCAGATTGAAGGTTTTGTTTCTTTTCATGGAAGATTCAAGCGTTATACTCCCCAAATCTGAGTTGAACCTATTGCTTGGTCACACACCGCAGATCTGAAGCTTCCTTGCCCCATGTTGAATCTATATAATAAGGATGGAGATGGACAAGATGGTGGGAGTGGGGTCATAATCAGTGAGGGAGATTAGATTCATGAGGGGTGGAGAGAACTAGTGTTACGACCGACAATGGGGAGTAAAGGAGTAGAGTCGTCGTGAGCAGGATGTGAGGGGGGTGACCCTTGGATAACCATCTGATGAAAATGCCCTCAGTTTTCCACTACATTTACATCCCACGACATGTAAAAACAAATACATGTCAATAGCCCACCACATCACTAGAATATCCCATGAAATAGGGTACAGGAGATGATAAAATCCGGTGGGGGAGGGGTCATCACATCCGCTATGATGATTAGGTCATCGTTGAGAAGGAGAGCACCCAACCCACATGTGCTCTTGTGAAGAGGTTTCCTAACTACCTTCATTCTCATTTACAAAAAAATAAAATAAACATCAATTTGGTTCAACAATAATATGTGTGATATGTGGTTAACATAAAATAAATAATTTTTTATTAAAATAAAATAATTTTTCATTAAAAGAAAAGAGGAATAATTCATTTTTGAAGATATTTATTATTTCAAAGATTTTTTTAATGAATTTATAATTTAATTTATTACTTTTAAAGAATTATTTTAGATTGATAAAATTAAATTAATTGTTAGTAAAAAAATTAAATAACATCCTATAAATAATTAATGGATTATAAGTAAAAAAATAATGATTCATGGTAAAAGAAATATTTACACTGATTCGATGGGATGAGGATGTATAATAAATAAAATCATTCAAAACACAAATGAAGGTAAGTACTCGGAGAGGCTCGAGCTTGACACATCATTAAGACCCAAAAAAGTAGTTACCATTGAGTTTCACCCTAAGACCTCATGCTAAAATAAATATTCTTTATTTAAAAACATTTTTCTATTATATATTGTATTTTTCTTTTATTAAAAGGCTAAATTTATCATCATTGGAATATGAAATACACTTAAATATATATATATATATATAAATGAATTATCATTCATGTATTAATTATTAATTATTTAGAAATAATAATAACATTATTTAATTCTTTAAAGGGTATTTTTGTAAAAAAAAATATTGTGTTATGCTTTTTTATTTTAAAAAAACTCAATATATCTAGGTTTAAGGGTGATTTTATTAAAATGTAATGTTTATGAGTATAAAAAAATAGGTTATCACTCATGTATTGATTATTAATTAATATAAAATAAGAATAAAAACATTTAATGTTTAAAAATTTATTTTTCTAGAAAAAATTGTTTTTTTGTATATATTTTATATTATCATTTAAAAGTAAAATTTCTCATATTTAGAAATTAAATTAGATTAAATGGATTTATTTTTTTTTTCAATCAAGGAACTGGAATTATGTAATAAGGAGAGTTAAATTTTTGGAAAAAAATAACTTACCGAGGTAAAAGTGAATTACCACAGTAACTGATAAAATTTGGTAAAAGTGTTAAATTAAGGGATAAAGTTATAAAATATCACAAAAATTTATCTATAATTGTGTGTATAAGGGGATTCTAGAACCATGTATATTTTTTCCACTTTGGATCCACTTTCCATATAAAATTAAATTCCTTACACATTAGTGAATGAGTATTTTTAGAAATGTATCTCAAACTTACTATTAAAAGGAATCATCCTCTAATCATTTCAAAAGATATTTTACCTCTATTTTCCACTTTAATACCTACCCAAATTCTCTCCTTGACAAGCCTATCCCATATTTGGGAACCTCTGGTTACAAGGAGTCTCAAATCCATTATTTCCAAAAGTATCTCTAAGAGAAGATTCAAGTCATCAATGTAAGTGTTATCTTCTCCTTAATCATTATTATTTATATTCCTCATTTTCCCCCCATGGTCGGATGGTGTGGTATGGGTGGGTTTGGTTTTGGGGTGTGGTCACAGGGTCAATTTCTCAGGCCAATGTTTTATTTTTAATTTCTTTGTAGCATTGTGTGTCGCACTAGCAGTTGTACCAAACCTATATATATATATTCTTCATCAACCCATTCCTCAATATAACTCATCAATTTAATAACATGTTTTTAAATCATTAAACTTCTTTAAAAGTGATATTATTACTATAAAATATCATTTTCTTACTCAATCAGTCATTATGACGTGTTCTTGTTTTAGTATGTTTTACCACCTACAAGAATGATTTTATAATGTTTACATCATGAATGATTATGAAAACTTAAATACTAGAAACGTGTTTTAATAATTTTTAATTTAAGACATGTTTATAATTTTGTAATGGTAATATTATAATGTATATTCACTAATAAATTATACTCTTTGTTAATTCAATATTTACTAAAAATGATATTTTTAAGCTTTCCTTGTAAGTGGTCACCATAACATTCATGAAACGACCATGGGACTCTAGAACTATGTTTAAAAAATCTATTAAATATTTATTAAAATTATGGAGGTGATGAACACATAATAAAAGATCAGGGAATGTAACTTCCAAATTGAATCATGCATAAAAAAACTGACCAATTAACACCCAAATATTAATTTTGACGATAAAAAATTAATATATGGGTAATAAGAAATGAAAAATAAATTTTACTCAGTAAAATAAATATTAATAAGGTTATTATATATAAATATTATTAATCATCATCAATTTATTATACAAGTAGTTATAGCGTGTCCGACTAAGTAGAAAGTTGCGGTAAGGGATCTTTTTTAATCTCACTTTGATTTTGAGATTATGTAGGACTAAATTTACATTGGGGATAATTATATGTTGTTTATCACTAAAATCCAATCTATCTTATTCTACTCTAGTTATTTTTGGGGTTTAAATGTATTATTATCACTTTCCATCCCATTGGTTTATAATTCACCCAAAATGATACTTATAAGTGAAATCGACCTTATTACTTCTTTTTGGTTAGGAATATTTTTCTTCTATGTCCATGTTTTTTCATATTTTTTTTATAGATGTTATTATCTCTAATTCTATGGTTGATTAAGTTCATTTTTATTGAATTTTGCTTTCTTTTAAAAAATCACTAAGGAATCTTTTAACTTTCTTCTTTAATGTTTTATGCACAACTACTTCTCCCACTATTTTCTTTATTTTTTTTAAAAATCTTCTTTTCCAAGTTTTCATGATTTGTTTGACATGAATTGACCCATTGATATCCCTCACGGGAAGCAAAAAAGTTGAGTATGCCAATCCAATCTCACCACTAATAGGTCAAGGGTTGGTGACTAACATAGAGTATTCATAACATTCAAATGGAAGGCCTTAGCCTATAGTACCTATTCACAAAACACACCTCCATACATGACATAAAAATGAAATGTAACAACTAAATCAACTATAAAAGGAGAAAAATACATGAAACAACCTCAAGGATCCTCAAGTGAATAGTAATACCAAAATTATAAAGTAAAGGGGAAAAACACATGCCTAATAGAAATGAAAACTCAACCAAAAAATTAATGGGAGGAAGATTTGTGCTCACACTCCAATGCTCTGAACATAGCTAGTTAATTCCACAACCAAGTACCAGTTAGCTTCACTGAAACATAGTCAACTAAGATCCCTATTGAACTATCAGTCATTTTCATAAGATACGACATGTGTCAGAAATATTCCCAAGAAAGGGAGGGTACATACATACCCAATGAGATTCTATAAAAATCAAAAGAAATATTAAAAGGGGAAGTCAAAACAAAATATTAAATCTAGAGGGAAAGATAATATAGAACCCTGATATGCTAAAAAGAAAACCCGAGACAAAAAAAGAGGTCTTGTTCTTTATGACCAAACTTAGGTGAAAATTTTCATGAAACTCCATAAATTTGAATCAACCCAAACTAGTAACCCAATATAACCTATCTAGACCAGAAGTATGGGACCATACCTCACTGATGGGTATATAACTGGTTAAGGGAGTATCGAATCGAGGTGGAGGATTGTACCCCACCTAAGCTTCAAGATGGGGGAGTGACAACTCTATAGATGGTGGATTGTGACCTGGGTGTGTGGGGGGAGTAGTGAACCTATCTGTATATAAGAAATGGGGGACTTTTTCCTCATATAAATACACCTGTTAGGGGTGTATTGACCCCAAAAATAGAGGATCATGCCCTAGGTTTTTGTGGGGGAGTAGTAGGCATATTTTGGTTTTGGAAATGGTTGACTTACTATAGAAATAAATTTACTTTTAAATGGAGTACCGACCCCAAAAAAACTCTAAAAACCATGAATAATCATGTCTTCATCTAACCCATGCTAAAGAGAACAACTCGCTCATACCACCTCGATCCATATCTCAGACATCAAAGATAATATCACTATCATGTTCTATGTGAAAAACACTTAGTATGGACTAATTACATGTACAAATATGAGTATGAAAAAGAAGATATGGATAATAAGTGGGTTTGAAATAATTATACAGTGTTTCTCATGGGATACATGATGTGTAACCACTAAGAAGTGTCCTGGTCATGTACCTAAACCTCACATAGCATGAAAAGATCCAAATACTTTGTGTGTTAGTTATGATACATTAATTATAGGACCAATCACCCACCTAGGTGTGTACCCTCCATACACTCTATATAGATAGTTAGGGATATATGACATGTGATTCAATCACACAACATGTGATTTAAATCATACCAAAATCCAAGCTATTACAACACCAAAAGTACAAGATGTGCCAGCAGATCACCACTGAGTGGAGGTCGGTGACGAAGACACTTTGAGGAGGAAACTATAAAAGTTTTAACACCAGAGTCTGAAAAATTACGAGTGATCTATTTTAGATTCAGTCATAGAATACTGGTTGGTGGAGGTTGATATAGATTTCAGTTTGATCTATGCTCAGAATGAGCACCAGGTTTTGTTGGCTATAACGATGTTGCGTGGAGCAGTGAGGTGGTGGTGGTTCTTATTACTCAAGGATCATGTGGATTTGGTAGTCTCATGGGAGAATTTATGATACCAATTATAAGCAGAGTTTCATTCTTTGATCGTGAAGGTGTCCAGTCACTAAGAGTTTCTTACCCTTCAATAGGGGAGTTTCAAAATTCAAGACTTTGAGACCCATTTCAGGAACCTTCTATGATATGCTTCAAACTTGTTTCTAGATGAGGATTCCATATAATGGAATTTCAAGGAGGCTTTTCATCCAGAGATCCAACATCAGGTCACCCCATTTATGCTGAAGATGTATCTTGAGGTACTGGTGAGAGCAGAGGTTATTGAGAGGATGTTGGACAAATATAGATCATCATGAGATTGGATTCATCAGTATTCCTCTCAAATAGGAGTTATGGTCTAGGGTAACTAGTTTCCTAGAAAAAAGTGATTTTCATTAGTTGGGGTAGGTCCCACCCTCATCATCTTATTTATCTTGGGGTGGATAATCTCAAACATATTCCAACGGATCAAATGTGTGTTTTTTCTATATCGGTTGATGTCATTAATGGTGAGAGTTCCCAAAATTTTTGATCAGTCATCATGCACCAGGTGTTATACTTCGGTTTCCTATGTTGTGAAAATTTTATCCAAAGTAGCAGTAGCAAGGTGTTCTAGTTTGGGCCAACATATAGAAGATGGGGAAGGTAGAGTGCAACCCCAAGATGGTCATTTTCATCATATATTAGAGAACATCCATAGAGTTTGTCATTAGTAGGGTTGGATAGGTCATGGAGAAGGTCACGGTCAGCTTCATTCTCTAATGTTGCAAGCTTTGGTTGATCTAGACGTCATTAGAGGTACCCTTTGCTTGTTTTCTACATGGTTTCATGATTTTTTTGATTCAAGAGTGAAACACTACTTTATATCACCTACCCTCATCCATGTTTTGGGAATTTAGATAGAGAGGCTTCATGTTCCCTTGGAATTGACTACTCTAGTTGGTGGTAGAGCTGACTTGTATTAAGTATATAAATAATGCGATCTAGTGCTAAGGAATCACCACTCTTGGGTAGATTTATTATTATTACAAATACAATAATATGACATCATCCTCTACATATATTTATTGTATTTTTCATAGGATATCATGGTTTTCTTCAGGAGTTTGGTTGTGTTCTATGATGTTGATAGAAATCCATAGGTGTTTGTTGGTGAGTGATACCCTCAGATAGATCAGAGACATTTTATGTCCTTGTTTTCCTTGATGGATGAACTAATATTGAGTTCATAAGAAGTTTAGTGGTTATTGTTTCGTAGGGTTGTAGAAGATTACCTTGATGTCTTCCCAAAAGAGGTTTTAGTGTTACCCCATCGACAATAGATCTAGTTGGGGATTGAGCTACAACCGAGTGTGTCTTCTACCTTGATGTCTCTATATGGGATGATGCCTTCTAAGTTGGGAGAGTTGTGAGTGTAGCTCTATGATCTATTACAGTGTGGTTTTGTTTATATGAGTGTGTCACCTTGGGGTGCACCTATTTTTTCATAAAGAAGGCCGATGGTGGTTTGTAGATTTATATCAATTATCATATCTTGAACTAGGTGATAGTAAAGAACAGTAATCATCTTCCATGGATTGATGGTTCATTTGATCAAATAAAGGGAGAAATTTGGTTCTTGAAGATCGATCCATAGTTAAGATATCATCAGATGTGGGTGAAGGATGAGGATATTCATAAGGCTGCTTTCCATTTTCATCATGAGAATTATGAGTTCTTTGTGATGTTGTTCGATGTGATGAATGCTCTAGATATGTTTATAGTATTGATGTGCGTAGTGTTCAGGGAGTTACTGGAGAACTTCATGGTGGTTTTCATCAATGAAATCATTGTGTACTCCACATTTGAGGAGGATCATGTAGAGAATCTTTATGCCATTTTGGGAGTTCTTTATCTTGAGAAGTTATTCGATAAGTTGTCAAATCATGATTTTTGGGCTTGTGAAGTCTGTCTCTTGGGCTATGTCATGTCCAAGCAGGTAGTATTTGTGGATCCTGATAGAGGTGGTTTTTTCTTGGGCATACCTCAAGATAATGATAGAGGTGCAAAGTTTCTTTGGTATTTTAGGTTATTACATGAGGTTCATAGCAGATTCCTCTCAGGTCGTGACTCCTCTGAAAGCCTTGACTCGAAAAGATCTGGATTTATTTTGGACTAACCAGTGTCAGGAAACTTTTGAGTACTTTAAGGAGAAGTTGGTCAATACTCCAATACTTTTTTTCAGTAGAAGTAGTTTAGTTCCATAAAGAAACAAGTAGGATCAATTCTATGAAGAAATAACTTGTATCAATATAACCATGATAGTTTCATAAAAATTTAGAGATCTTCACAAAAGGTTGTGAGTTTTATGAAAGATTAAACTTTCACAAAGAATTATAAAGTCACACTAAGGTTGATCAAGGGTTCTGTAAAATTTAATATTATCTAAACTATAATTAATTTCTCAAAAAATTTATGGTTAAGTGTCCTTCGTCATGTGGATAAATTTTGAGAATCATGGTGAAAAAAATGAGGTGTAAACAATATTTATTCAAGTGATCAATAGAATAATATTGTGAAGGAGAAGAGTGCACACTTCAGTTGAGATATAAGTAAGATTTCAAATTGTGATTGTTAGTGAACCAAGAGAGATAGTGTGTCTACTTCAAAATTGTAACAGCACTGCGCATTGGTAGATTTTGGCACATCAATACAACATTGGTGTGTGATCCATGGGCATAAATTAGTGCGATTAAAAAAGTAAAATTGTTTTATATCATACATGTTTTCATTTCTACTCATATATTTCTATGGGAAGGGGAGATAAAAAAGTGTTTTCTTTATTGATGAAACAAGATCCAAATAGGGAAGGTTTTTAATATTTCATACCCTATTTCACCCCCTATAAGGGTATTTAACCTAGTAGATTCAACAAATGGAGACTGAACCCTATGTATTTTTATGGATTTTCCATAAGAATATGAGGTTGATGTTGGGAGGATTCTCCCTAGTAGAAACTGGAATGAACCTACTAAAAACAGAAGTTAGGTCAATTAAAGGAGTTTCTTCATAGGATAGAGAATCTTTTGTGAATCATAAGTCAAATTTCGATCATTGATCTCAACCTTTTGATTCTTTTAAGGATTTTATCATTTGAAGGATAGTTAAGAATAGATCAAAAATTTATAAATAGGTGAATTCTGATGTTTTTTCAGAGATACTGTAAATGTGTAAGAACTCGATCATTACAAGATTTATTATTCTCATGGGAGAAAATCCATGGTGATGAGATGATCTAGTGTATCTAGTTTCATCTATTTGGAGGATTGCATATAGGAAATGTATTTCAATTGGGAATAGTTTTTTACTTGCCTAATTCCTTCTGTATACCTTAAGCAAAGAGTAAGGAGTTTTGGATCCTTGTATTTGAAAATTTGTTTTTTTTTCATATTCACTAGTGGGATATTGATTTCAACCTATCCAGTGTTAATAATTCATTTTTATAGGTTTTCATTGGGATAAATGGTATCAAATAGATACTTTTTCATTAAAAGACTCTTTATGACATTTCTACTGTGGTTGGTGTACCAATTCTCTTAAACATATATAATGAAATGGTAAATATTTGACATTATGGAAGAATACTGGTGGAGGTTAACATTATGGAAAATATCATTGACAATGTAATTCTTTCCACACATAATGATGATATTAATCTTCAAATGGATTATGGAAAACTTCCTCACTATTTATTGAAGTGTAATATTATTATTGGTCAAACAATGGAAATTTATTGTAGGGGAATCAAATATGAGAATTTTGTTTTGAGGGTTTATATTGATAAGGATTTTTTACTATAAAACCATGTGTAAGTGGTTATTAGACACATTTATGAGTAGTTTAAGGATAAAAAATTAGGAAGATTCGATCATGAGGAGAAGATTATGGGAACTAACTCCCATAAGGAATCACTTTGTGCCTTGTTCCCTATGAAGATCCATATTACTATGAATTTTTATAAGGATCAAATAAGAAATATATGTATGGATGGTTTGGGGGATGTAGTCCCTAGGTAACTGTATAGAAATGAAAATAGGTATTTTTGTCACTCTGTAGAGTTGGATCTAGATTAGTTTGATGACTATGCCTTATTAGTGTGAATTTTTATAAAGACCAGAGAATTAAAATTTAATTAAATGGTATAGGGGATGTAGTCCCTGGGTAGCTAGATAGAAATTAAAATAGGGATTTTTTATCACTCTATAGATATTAACACCTTAGAATGACAAGTTGGGGAAACTTTAAGTGAGTTGGGATCAAGTTTATACCGAAAAAAACATATGATTGTGAAAGATCAATAGGTGGTGAATGTAGTAATAGATACGAGGGATGAGAAGTCATCAAAGGGAGGGATAGTGGTCTTGGTTGTTAAGACTTATATACCAGTCCAGACTAATAATAACATAGAAAATTTAGAAATTGGGTAGGAACTAAGTGTTGTGTAGTTGTAGGATACCCAACTTCAAGAATATTGGTAGAAGGAATATACTAAACCTTAGGGCGAGTCCCCTATTCACTCTCAAATTTAAGAGGGATTTAATAAGCTACTGGTGGTGGATAATATTAAAGGAGGTTTGGAAGACATGGTGGATGATGCCTTAACAAAAATAATCACTTCATATAAGCTCTCTTTGGAAAAAGTTATGACAATTCTTGTTCACGAAGAGGATTTTAAAAAGGTCTCATTAAGGAAATCAAGGCGATGAAAGAATTATTCATAGATAAAAAGAACCATGGTCAAAAATATATTAGGGGCCCTCCTTTGATGGTTTTTATTCATACGATGACTATGATTATGAAAATGAGTTATTATACTTCAATTATTGATTTTGTTTTTATGAATGACTTTTCCCTTAGCATTAGGTAGTTTGTCTTATATGAGCCCTTCCTTTTTCTTCCTTTTCTTTTTTTCTTTAATAAAGTGGGGTAGGGTCTTTTCCCCGTTCTCTATCCATTCTAATAAATATATTACATATTTTATTATGTTCAAATTCATATAATATTAATAATGTATGATTATTATTGTTTTATTATTATTATATCACCTTCCATTGTTAGAGACGTGAATTAAATTTAGTGTGAAATTAAGATTCTTAAAAGTAAAAATTGAATTTAATAAGTCTAAATAAACATATTAATAATAGAAATAATAAAAATAATCATTAAGTTATTAATGATTCCCTTGGTGAATATTTAAATGGCTTGAAAAATATTTTTTATTAGTGTAATTAATTAAATATAATAGTTATATAAAATATTATTATTAAAATAATAATATTTGTACAGGTTAATATATTTATATATATTGAAATTTTCTAATAAAACTTTTACATTAAGATGTTGTGAGCTATCTTTGGGCATTGGATTAATATTTTTTAGTGGATTTAAGTGTAATTTAAAATTTTTATATTTGAAAAAATAAACTTTATAATTAGATATGAATAGAAATAAAGAATGGAAAGCCATGAAAACTGTAATGATTTTATTATGATACTTTGGTGACATTAAATATAAATATTAAATACATTTTAGTGAAATGAATCCATCATGGTGGAATTTAATACATGAAAATAATGTGGATAATGGTTTAGAATTAAAGATTTTTTGTCTAATAATTAATGGGGAAGAAAAGAGATATTATCATAATATTTATAGTATTACTAAATGATGAAAGTTTGATTCGTATTGATTTCTTAAAATAAAAAGTAATTATTAAAAAGATAATACATTTAATGATTATTGGAAATAATTTTAATTGTCATAAGATTTCATATTATGATACTAATAAATAAGGTAAGAGAGACATGACTTAATTAATTAATGTGAATTAACCTCATATTTAATGGTAATTATAAAAGAAGACATGAGATTTAAGTGATGTGATTGAAGCACAAATGTAGTGAATATTTCTTAACGATATATATAAATAATAATATACCATTGATTAAGTAAATGTATTAAAACTCAAAATGATTACTTTTTTAAAGCTAATGTTAATACTAATAATGTTAACTATTTAGGAAAGAGAATCATGAACTTAATAATGATCAAGTAATATTCTAGAAGTAAAAAAACAATACCTTGGAAAGGTTATGGATATTTAATAGTTTTCCAGTGATTCTTATGAATACAATGATGAATGATGATATGAACTTTATTAACTAAAGTTGGGTCTACTTTAGATATAAATTATGATAAATATGTGAATAATGGAGAATAATATAATGAATATTTGGATAATTAAATATTATGGATAAGATTATTATATATAAATATAAATATTATTACATTTTTGATATAGTGAACTAAATAATATAATAATTGACATTTAAATTAGGATGAGATATGGATTAGGAGCTTCATGTAGAATGATAAAAAGACACGGTGGACTATTATATGGAATGTTGTATATAATATACAGTAGGTTCATTGATTGATTAGTTTTATTTCTTAGATTCATTCAGTTAATCTAATGTGTGATGTAGTCCAGTGACTAGTGGAGGTTGATAGAGGTGGTGTACTATTGGGATTACTCACTTTCTCACCCATTGACACGGGTTTGAGATAGGAATTGACTACTAAATATTTACTCACCTCACCCATTATTCTCCTTTTAAGGATAGTGATGGCCTAAAAGTGTATTTATTTCTTCTCATCCATAGTTTTAGGTCAGATAATATTGATGTCACATGGGATTGGGATAGATAAATTTTCACTTAAGTGTTTACACACTATTTTGGTCCCATAGATCTAGGTTCTAGGTTGAAAATGATGGATCAAGTAATCACACCTCTCACCTATAACATTGGGTTTGAGTTAGACTAGATATTAAACTACAAATATAGATTGGTATTGGTAAAGATGTTTATTCCTAATACATCTTTGGTACAATATTAGTGGAGATGTTTATTCCTCTATAATATTAGGATGTCATATATAAGGTGAATTATTAGGTGGAAAACAATAAAGGGATGCGAGAATGTAATATCCTGTATTTTTATTCCTTCATCATGAAGAATAGATTGTTTCACATGAAACAATAAACTAAAACTAGTCATGATATATTTTATTAAGATAAAATATTACTATATAGGATAAAAAATAATGAATTGTGATATAGGAATAAAAATCTTCATTATAAAAATTATAAGAGGAATAACACCTCAAGTAAATAAAAATACTAAAAATATGAAATCTTCATCCTCATGGGTTGTCTTAAAGATATTACCATCGATTATAACAATGGAAAGAAGTGAAAACATTAGAAATACAATAAAAATTTTGAGAGAGAAATAAGAAAAGGGTATGAATGAAATATAGAGATTTATGCGAGGTTATATATTGGGGTTGAAAAGGTAAATATGACCATTTTATATATATACCTTTTATATATGGTTATTTTATATAAGTTCTAGGATCACTTTGGTTGTGCAACACATTGAGATGGTGCGTTAAATGAGTGTGTTTGAATTTTTAGAAATTAAAAAAATTTACCCCCCCCCCACACCTCTTCACCTGGTTAATTAATGGATCTCAATCTCTTTTTATCTAATCACATTTCAGTTGAATGAATGAAATATAAATATAAAATGAACACAACAAAAAACATAATATTTTTTAATGAGGTTCATCTCTAAGATAGAAGACTATGTCCCTGGTATGTGGTGGTTGTGATCCCATGCACACAAAACTCTGATTTTATTATCAAGAAAATTATTTGTAAAGTGTATATCCTTAGATCCATACTCCTGGAAACAACTTGGTATAATTTATGGATTGAATTTCCATTTTTAGGATCTAGAACCAACCAAAAATTTCTTTACAAAATATAGGTTTTGGTCTGATCATTTATAAATAACGATTAGTATGGAAGCATAAGTACCTTATGAATTATACAATACCTGATATTCTTACTGAATATACAACAATATTAAAGTCTGCCTCATATAGGAATCATAAGATTCTATTTAACCTTATGATATAGAGATATGTAGGTCTCATTCTTTTGGATATTAAAATATCATAGACTGGATTCTTCAATCTTCTTTTTCTGTATGAATAATAAAAAATAAAACAAAATCCAATCCTTCTCTCTTGTTTTTATTCTTAAACGTGAAAGAATAATATTCTTATATAGTGTTGTCACTCTTTGGATTCAATACAAAAGTTTTCCTCAAGTGATAGTCATGTTAGGTCTCTCTCTCTCTCACTACCACAAAACAGGGCAAGGGAAGCGTTGCCCTTTATCAGCACTAAATAGAAAGTGCTGATAAAGGGCTATGCCTTTATCAGCACTAGTTAAAAGTGTTGATAAATTTAACCTTTATCAGTGCTAAAATAAGAACTGATAAAGGTATACCCTTTATCAGCATATTTTTTAGCGCTGATAAAAGGGCACATTTATCAACGCTTATTTTAACACTGATAAAACTTTTTATTCTTAATTTATATAAAATTATAATATTTATCTGCGCTAAAATAAAAGCACTGATAAAACATACCTTTATCAGTGCTTTTAATGAGTGCTGATAAAGGTTCCAGTGGTTTCTATTTAATAACCCTAACAGGCCCTCCTCTCTCGCACACAGTAAAGCTTTCACGGAAGATGAACTAGGACCCTCTTCCACCATGACTTCTCCTCCTCATCTGCACCGCATCCTTGTCTTCCTCCTCCTCCTCGTACTACTCATCCTCTTCCACCACCGCCGTTGGGTTTTTCTCCTCTGCCCCATTGGTTTTGCTCCTCTGCCGAGACCGCCGCTATCTCTGCCGCCGCGAACGCTGCCGCGACTACCGCGACCGCCACTGTCTCCGCTGCCGCGACCATTTCTCCCTCCGCTGCCACCTCTGCCGCCGCCAGTCAGTGTATGAGTATATATAATCATTAACTATAGATAATATTTATTCAATTTGAGGATTATACTATTACAAATATAAGATTGTTTTCTATAGTTGGATTTTTATGATGAACCTCTTAGTGATGAGGATTCGGTGTAGGGAATTGGTCTTGAGGTAGTACCTCTCAATAAAATGGTGTTCTTAACAATAATTCTTTTTCTGGTATTAGCTATTCGATGGTTAATTCTGGTGATGAATAACCATAATGAGATGATACTCACTTGGATGAATATTAAGTTATTTTTTTGGGTAAAGTATTATCTAGACATGTAGTGCTCAGTCTGTATCTAAGAGATTCTACACCTTCGGAACAATATCATGACCTTCATAGAGATTTCTCTGAGGTTAAAAAATCTTTCATAGTATAAAATGGATATAGTTTGATAGCTAAGGAATGGTCATGCCTTGGATTTGTATAAGGTAAGCACTCTCTATTCTTGAGTTTTGGTGTTATGACTGGGTTGAGGGACATGATCATTTGGATTCCTAACCTTATTGATTTATAGAATGGTTTTAATGTGACCATCACTATTGAACGTAGATGGATGGGTTTAGGGTAATGAAGCATGGGTATATTCCTTTGGTTTTGGAATAATGTTGGGTAACTGGTGATTGTGTGGTGAGTTTTGGCATGGTGTGATGTTAAATTGGAAAAGAGTATCAGGGGTGTCCCATTGGAATTATGTGCATTCCCCCTAATTTTTGTCAAGATGTACGGGTAGGATCATTGAGTTTGAATAGGGATATGATCCTACTCACTAGATACCACATTTTGTGTTGAAAATATTGTACCATGAAGTTTAAAGTCATGCGATTAGGATGTATGCGTCGTGAAAGGTGTGATAACAGAGGATTGATCAGAGCTTACTCATTTGGAATATTCTATCTAGAATAAACTTGGGGATTATACCTAGTAAGGAGGACCAATTGGTCAGGGCTTACCCATTGTATGTTCATCTTTTATATTTTAAAAAGTCTGTTGAACTCGTTCTATCGAAGGTGGGTTCTATAATTTCTTATTATCTTAAGGTGTGTTTAACCATGGTGTGGGTTGATTTCGGTTTTAGTGGGTTCTTGGGGTTTGTGGGATGTGTTAAATGGTGTACTCAGTTTTAGATTATTTTATTCTCATGATTTTCCCCTATTTTATGTTTTCTTTTCAATTGGAAATCTCCTCTGTTGTGCGCCTCTCCTCTACCATGAATGCAACTCTGCCATGTGCTTAACGACACCTTCGCGGTGAGTTTTCTCCTGTTACTCATTTATTTCCTCTTGTTCTCATGTTATTACTATTTGATATTGATGGTTATAATGTGAAATGTACGGGCTAAATGCCCCACTGAAAATTGTGGTTGTTGGTGGTCCTTGTTTGCGCACTAAATGAATTGCATGTTGGTTGGTTCTTGTTGAACATTTGTATATAAAAATTGTTAATTTATGTATAATTGACTTATGAATGAATGCCCCAAGATGATAAAACTTCTGTGATAACCCCTGAATTAACAAACAAAATTAAATAAGGGATTCTTTGTAAAATCTAAAATTGTGATTGTTTGGTTTGTATCTAAAGTACACACCTTTAGCTCAAGTTTTTTATATGTCATGTATTTTCAAAGTCATAATGCAGTCTTTGTAAGACTAACTTGGAATTAATTTGATATATGTCAGATTAAATCAGGTATCATATCCATAGATGATGTTCACCCTACCAGACACACCATGTATATGGATTTCACATGAGTTTAGAAATGGTAGTATAAAACCAACCTTGACTGAGAACCCTACACATTGTGTATCCATTGAACAAATTGTGTGCTATGTTAATTTCATTATTATTATTTATTTTTCACTTAGATGATAATATTTCACGTATTAGTAGCCCATTATAAATATATTCTCATGTAGATCATAATATTATGATTCCCTCATTCATTGGAAATTGCACATGATGTGGTTTGGATATTTTAATTATCTTCACTCTGCTTGGAGTTGAAAAGTGACAAGTGATATGTTTGGAGAAAATATGGAGTATGGTACTCCCCCATGTTTCGGTGAAGAGTCCTCCATGTATAGGTTTTAGGTACTCCATGGAGATATACAAAAGACAGGGCACAATCCCCCATATATAGATAGAGTTCAAGTACTTTCACATGTTTTGGGGTAGGTTCCTCTATTTCATTGTAGAGGCATTTGTACCATGATTTTTTTTATAAAACCGAAAAAATGCTACTTGATTAATTAAAACATAATATTAGGCAAGTTTGAGATCGAACCCATAAAGACAATGAATATGAATAAAGAATGGATGAATGCCAATCGGTTGACAAAAGAGTATGAAGATGGCGTGAAAGAGTTTATCAAGTTTGCAGTAGATCATGCATGTAACCCTTCTCAAATCATTTTTCCATGTTTATGCTATTGTTATTCAAGAAAAATTAGTCCAGAGGAGTTGGAAGAACACCTGATTTGTCACGGAATAGATTGAAGTTATACATGTTTGAATAAACATGGGGAAAAATGAATGTTGGTAGTGGCTCGGATAACACGACATTTTATGGAAGATCTGATATGATTACAAGCGTGAACAGTGAAGACGATCGTATGGAGGGTGTGATTACAGATGTGAATGATTATGAAGATCGTATTGAGGAAATGACAAGGACAGTTGAAGATGAACTTTGTGATTTCCCAAAATTGTTTGAGAAGTTAAAGAGTTGTAAAAAACGCCATTGTATGCTGGTTGCACTAAATATACAGCATTGTCATCCGTATTGAAGCTGTATAATTTGAAAGCAGGCAATGAGTGGAGTGATGCCAGTTTTACGGAACTACTTGCTCTCTTGAATGACATGCTCCCAGAAGATAACGAACTCCCAAGACGAACATACGATGCCAAACGAATGCTACGATCGATGGGTATGATCTCTGAAAGAATACACGCCTACTCGAATGACTGTATATTGTTTCTCAAGGACTACAAATCACTTAAAGAATGCCCAAAGTGTGGTGATTCTTGATACAATAAAGATGATTCTAGTCCTACGAAAGTTGTTTGGTACTTTCCAATCATTCCAAGGTTTAGGTGCCTATATGGAAGTGAGGAGACTGCAGGACAATTGACATGGCATGAAGATACAAGAATTAAAGATGGGAAACTACGTCACCCGGAATACTCTCCTCAGTGGAAGATAATTGATCATGAGTATCTTGAATTTGGAAATGAGCTGAGAAACCTTCGTCTGGCATTATCTACAGATGGGGTGAATCCTTTTGGTTTTCAAAGTAGCAGTCACAGTATATGGCTGGTTATGTTGGTAAATTATAACTTACCACCGTGGTTATGCATGAAATGAAAATACATCATGTTATCTATTCTTATATCAGGACCAAAACAACCGGGTAATAATATTGATGTTTATTTGGCTCCATTGATCGAGGATTTGAAAATATTGTGGGATTCAGGTGTTACGTTGTATGATTCTTACAAAAAAGAAGATTTCACTTTGAAAGCCATGTTGTACGGGATGATAAATGACTTTCCTGCTTATGGAAATTTGTCAGGATATAGCATTAAAGGAACTCAAGGGTGTCCTGTTTGCGAACAAGGTACACAGTCAATTAGGTTGAAACATTCATCGAAAAATGTGTGTTTAGGACATCGCAGATTTATACCCCGACGACATAAGTACCGATCTTGGACGACATCATTCGATGGAAGTTTAGAAGAATGTACAACACTGTATCCACTAACATGTGATCAATTGTTTGAGAAGGTAAAAGATTTGAACACTACTTTTTTGGTAAATCATTTTTGAAAAACCTTACGAAAACTGGTTGGAAAAAGTGATCAGTTTTTTTTGAATTACTATACTGTAATTTTCTGTATGTCAGGAATTTTCTTGATGTTATGCATATTGAAAAAAAAATGTATGTGATAGTGTCATCAGCACGTTGCTAAATGCACCTGGAAAAATGAAGGATGGAATTAATGCTAGATTGGACATGGTTGAGATGAGAATACGAGAAGAGTTGGCACCAGTGAAGGGTAAAAAATGAACATTTCTTCCTCCTGTTGCTTACACTTTTTCCAGATAGGAGAGATATCAGTTTTTCAACTTCTTGAATGACATAAAGGTTCTAGAGGGGAATTCATCAGATATCAAGAACATCATGTCAATGAACGATTTAAAATTAAAGGGGTTGAAATCACATGACTGCCATGTTTTGATGTAGGATCTAATTCCAATAGCTTTACGTTGCATTTTGCCCAAGAATGTCCACCATACATTAACGAAACTATGTTTCTTCTTAAAAGCTATATGCAGCAAAGTTATAGACCCAGCGAAATTGCCAACTATGGAAAGAGAAATTGCTGTCATATTATGTGAATTGGAAATGTTCTTCCTGCTGACATTTTTTGATATGATGGTTCATTTGATGGTTCATTTGGTGAGAGATATTCGACTATGTGGTCCTATACATTATAGATGGATGTAACCCATTGAATGGTATACAAATATTTTGAAAGGGTATGTCAAAAATCGAAGTCGTCCAGAGGGTTGTATTGCGGAGCAATATATTGTTGAGGAATCCGTTGAATTTTGTACTGAATACCTGTCTGGTGTGGAAAATGTTGGCCTACCGAAATCTTGTCACACTAACCGACTTGAGGGTGAAGGAATTTCTGGAAGAGAGGTTGTCAAAATCAATATTACAGATCAGGAGCAGGCTCACCTTTACTTTTTGCATAACAGTTTCAAAGTTGACCCATATATTCAAACCCACAAAGAAATTCTTAGGTGTTTGAATCCATCTAGGGATGAAAAATGGATATTGTTGGGACCACTTTGTGTATGAAGATTGTATCTGTTGTCAAAAATTGTCAATACTCTTCAAAATGAAGAAGCATATGAAGAAGGACTAAAAAGTTAGTGGAGATTGGCTGAAGTGAGGTTGTCTGGAGAATTTTTATGGAATCATAGCATTGGATGTCATACTTGAGAAATTATCTAAGAAGATCAATTTAGACGATTGTTGAACTGTTCCTAAGTTCAAAGAACTTGTGTCAAAGGTGAAAAATTGTTTACAACAATGAAGAATGGAGAAGTATCATCAATTTGAGGATGATTGGAGCAGAATGGTGAAGTATCATCTATCTAAGGATGGTTGAAGAAGAATTGAGGATTTGAATTGAGGATGAAAGTAGTACTTTGGAATTCATATTTCAAAAATAATGGACAAACCAGATGATGCTTTTCTAATTTTTATTTCACAAATATCATAAGTTTGGAGAACTTGTGATGCAAGCCTTATGAAGGAAAGGGAGAGAGAGAGAGAAGTAGGCACGCAAGTATGCAGTAGGCGCGCAAGTATGCAGTAGGCGCGCAAGTATGTAGAGGCGCGCAAGTCATATTTCAAATAGCATTATTTCAAAAATATGGTAAAGGAAAGAAGGCGCGCAAGTGCCAAGAAGGCGCGCAAGTACCAAGAAGGCGCGCAAGTACCAAGAAGGCGCGCAAGTCCCAAGGAGGTGTGCAAGTTCCAGGGAGTCACGCAAGTGCCAAGAAGGCGCGCAAATGCCAAGGAGGCGCGCAAGTGAATGTGATGCACAGGTTGCCAAAATTACTATAAAAAGGAGACTACCCTCCTCATTTCAAAAGGCTCTAGACTTAGAGAAATATTTTGAGCTCTGACCACGCAAGTTGAAGAAGTGTAGCGTGCAAGTGGTTGAGGCGCGCAATTTGAGACTCATTTTTAGGTGGTGCGCAAGTGTTGTGCTGTCCACAAAGAGGTGCGCAAGTATAAAGGTGGTGCACAAGTATTGCTTGTCCACAAAGAGGCGCGCAAGTATAAAGGAGTTGCGCAAGTGGAAGGAGGCGCGCAAGTGATGAAGCGGCGCACAAGTGATGAAGTGGCGCGCAAGTGATGAAGTGGCGTGGAACTATTGGAGTGAAAGTATAGGTCGTGCAAGTCACAAAAATGCCTATAAATAGATGACTAGCCTCCTCATTTTTCAGGGCTCAACACTTAAGAGAAAAATTTGAGCTTTGAACGTGCAAGTATAGAAAGCGGCGCACAATCTGAAGTGGCGCGCAAGCTGAGGGTTATTTATAAGGTGCGTAAGTATTTCCGCGCAAGTATTGGTGCACAAGTATTGCCGCGCAAGTATTTCTGCGCAAGTATTACCGCGCAAGTATTGTCGCACAAGTAAGAATTGGTGTGCAAGCTGTGAGTGGTTTTAGAAGTTCTTATCAGCTTCTGATCAACGAAGTTGTGATTCTAGAAAGAAGAATAAGAGTGTGCAACTTAAAAGTTTGTTGCATAAAGATAAGAGAAGAATAAGGAAAAGAGTTCAACTACATGCCATATGCATGATCACATGCATTTATGAACAAGAGAATAACTCACTCTGATGATGCCAAGTAAGCCGATCTTCATTTACTGAATAATCACATTGGTATTTGTGATTCTTGCTAATAAAGAAGAAGAAGTGTTAGTGCATTCTGTTTTTGCACTAAAGAAAAGGAAGAAGTCCTAGTGCAGCTGGTTTTGCACTAGTGAAGAAGAAAAGAAGAAGACAAGAAGAATTGTTTGCCTACTGCTTTGCAAGTAATCAAGTGAAGAGCACTGAAGAATAGATCAAGAGCAGAACCTACCTTTTGAAGAAGGAAGAAGAATGTCTCCATAGGCAGTATAAAGAACCAGCTAGACGCTGCAAGTTGGGCTAGGTCATCACCATTCTAGGGACGAAGATTGTTTCCCACCCCCCTCTAAAGTGTAGTGACTCACACTAGCTAGAGGATTGTTTTCCTAGACACTCCATTGTAACAACATATCACATTATAGTGTAGAATCCATGCACTAGTCATCCCCATGAATGGAAAAGGACGTAGCTACTCTTATTGAGTGGTGAACCTTGTAAAAATATCATGTGCATATTTTTACTGCTTTCTATTATTGCAAGCAACAGGGAAAAGAGAATAAGATAATCAAGATCCTAACAGGTCAAGAGGTACATAGATAAAAGTTGAAATTGGTTTTAAAAGTCCCCAACACCGATTCACCCCCCCTCTCAGTGTTAGGTATATACAAAACTAGTCCTCTCAATTGGTATCAGAGCCAGGTTCACCTCTGTTGAATTCTCTACAGTGAAGTTATTCTCTTTTGAAGATTTGAGTTTCTTTCCTGAATTATCAATGAAGTTCACTTTCAGTGAAAATTCAGTTAGATCTGAATAGAAGGATATATCTATCAAGACCATGATGAATAGGAAAAAGAAGGATAAGAGAAAGTTAAAGAAGAATTCCCTTCTATCTAAAGAAGAGGATGTATCTGGTTCTCCATATCTGGAAGACATTAAAGACACACCAGACTTGGAAAGTTATGATATGGTGGCTCAAGTTTCCACTAAGAATATGCAAAACCTTCCTACCTCAACTGGTCAAGAGGTATGTGTTAGTACATTTGGAAATTATCCTCATGATGAAAATTCTTGCACAAGTGGTGATGATCAATCTACAACATATCAAGAAATATCAGTTGATATATTAAGAATGATTCTACATGGTATTCCTGAAGAAATTGCATCCCTGGTTTGTGGAGTATTTCAATGTATGCAGGAAAATATCACTCAGCTGGAAGAATAAACTGATGTTTTGGAGAAAGGCTTACAAGCAAAAATTGTTGAATGTTTAAAGCTCTCCAGACTGGTTGGAGCCTTTGAAGAAACCAAGAGGGGATTTGAAGTAAGCTCTTCAAAGTGGCTAAAAGATGTTGAAGAAAAAGAGGGAGTCAATAAGACTCTAGAAGAAAATATCCATGCACTTGAAGATGAGATGAAAAAAAGGAAATGATGTCAAGGAGTTATATTTGGAAAAATATTCCAAGAAGATCAAAGAACTTGACTCTTTGTTGCAAAACAAAGTGAAGATGCATGAAGATGAATTTGAAAGATTAAAGAAAACTTGTGAAGAGAAGATGACTATGATTGAAGATCGGGAAGTCATCCTCAATATGAGATGTCTAAAATTTGAATCTCAGCTGACTAATTTTGAGAAGACACATATTGAGACTCCACAAAAGAAGGAAACAATTGCTGCTGGTACTCAATGCTCACTGGAGGATTATATTGTGAAAATACCTCCAAAATGTGATAAGAAGATCATGGCTTCACTCATTGATCTATCATAAGTAGATGAGAATGTAAAGGTATCATCCATACCAACTTGTACTAATGTCTCTAAAATTGCCTCTACCAAAAGTGCAGGTTGGAAGAAAAATTCTAAATGAGTATGGATGAAGAAGAATAAAAAGGAACCTACCACCACGACTAGGGTGGATATGGGAAATAGTGTGGAAGATAGATCCCCACATAAATCACAACATACCAAGAATAAGACTCAGCAACCTTATCAAGAAGATGACAAGAAGTCAAGGTTTGTTGGTCAATGCTAGTGCTACAATAGGTTTGGGCATTGTGCACTGGATTATTGGTACAATCCCTTAAATGTAAAAGCACAGAGAAAGAGAATCTCAAGGGGGAGAAATCCAGAGAAGAAGAAGCAACATCCACAGATCCAGAAACATCTGTACACTGCAAATAGATTTGGAATGTTCGATAACATTTGTGATGTATGAAATAAGAGTGGTCATATGAATGGTGCATGTTCATATAATAAAAGAAGACCACAGAAGCTGGGAAAGAATGAAGAAGCATCCTTGGGAATAAATCAGGTGAAGAATGTGAAAAAAAATTCTCCCAAGAAGATTTCAGGAAGGGAAGATAAGAAGTCTTTGGATTCTAAATCCAAAAAGGTGAAGGTTGGTGCATCTAAAAGAACTACTGAGAAATAAGCCACTCAAAAGAATCCATGTAGAATATCCTATCATAATGACTCAATCCCTAATGATATATTGGTGGTTTGGCCAGAAGATTTGGACAGAATGAGGAAAATGGAAGATTCACAAGCTAAGGCTAGTGCTAAATACAAAAAGAAGATTCTACATGAAGACAATGAAGTTCTGTGTGTGAGGTGCAACAAGGATGGTCATACTGTGAGAAAGTGCTTTGAATTTATTCCAACACAACAAGAATTCCTCAAAAAGATGAAAGTTGCACCAGGATATTCTAGTGCTTTGAAATCCCTTGAAGAAAGAATATTCACACATAAAGAGATGGAAGAAATAGTGAGGTCCACACAATCACAGTCAGCATTGAAGATCAAATGTGAAAGTGTGAGGACTGGAGCAAATGGAGCATCTTGGTTGAGAAAATCAACTCAGCCTTCCTGCTCACATTGGAGAAGCATGGAGGATCCACCTTATTCCCTTAAATCTTTGTGTATTGTATTTGTTCTGATAATACAAGGAATTGAAGGTGAAGCAAGATCTCAGGGGGTAACCTGAGATTCAATGATGAGAAGTGTTCCCTTGAGGCGGAGACATGTGAATAAGTTTCCAGAGTCATTATCTCAATAAGTATCAACTTCAGTTAGTACTAAATTCTAATACTCTGAAGATTTTCTGAAGATCACGTCATTGGAAATGGTATGTTATTTCTAAATCTATCATCCTTGGCTACTCAAAATAAATATCATTCTACAAAGGGGGGGTAATAAAGATAATCAATTACATAAGAAGAGTGAAAGTGCCCCAAGGCCACTTATCCTGGCAATTTCACTTGAATGTTTTTGATCTGTTTGTTGAAGTGAGTGCTGGAATTTCAGATTGATTATTTCTTATCACATTCAATATCTTTGGCTTGGAATGAAAGTGTAAAACCCTTGAAGAAAAGTGTATGAGTTTTCATCTCATGTGTTGTCATATTTAGTGGGTAATGGAAAACTTTGTTGTCTAAATCAAATCCTCTTGTTTTCTACACTGAGCATTGCTCAAGTAGACTTAGAGTGAAATGATTGATGGCACATTGCTTAAGTATGGAATGATACCCTCTCTACCATGAACTTTGTATTTCTTGTCAATAAGGGGGAGAGAAATGAAATGAATGTCTAGGGGAGAGAAATAAGGGGAGAGATAAGATTCTCATTTTGACTCATTTTGACATTGACACATTCATCTGAGGAGACTTTAAGGTATTGACAACAAAATACAAAGGGGGAGATTTTTGGGACCACATTGTGTATAAAGATTGTATTTGTTGTCAACAGTTGTCAATACTCATCAAAATGAAGAAGTAGATGAAGAAGGACTAAAAAGTTAGTGGAGATTGGCTAAAGTGAGGTTGCCTGGAGAATTGTTATGGAATCATAGCATTGGATGTCATACTTGAGCAATTCTATAAGAAGATCAATTCAGACGATTGTTGAACTATTCCTAAGTTCAAAGAACTTGTTTCAATGGTGACACATTGTTTACAAAAATGAAGAATGGAGAATTATCATTCATTTGAGGATGATTGGAGAATAATGGTGAAGTATCATCTATCTAAGGATGGTTGAAGAAGAATTGAGGATTTGAAGTGAGGATGAAAGAAGTACTTTGGAATTCATATTTCAAAAAGAATGGATAAACTAGACGATGCTTTGCTGATTTGTATTTTACAAATATCATAAGTTTGGAGAACTTGTGATGCAAGCCTTATTAAGGAAAGGGGGAGAGAGAGAAGTAGGCGCACAAGTATGCAGTAGGCGTGAAAGTATGTAGAGGCGCACAAGTCATATTTCAAATAGAATTATTTAAAAAATATGGAAAAGGAAAGATGGCGCGCAAGTGCCAAGAAGACGCGCAAGTACCAAGAAGGTGAGAAAGTACCAAGAAGGCACGAAAGTCCCAAGGAGGCGCGCAAGTGCCAGGGAGTCGCACAAGTACCAAGAAGGCATGCAAGTACCAAGGAGGCGTGCAAGTGAATGTGACGCGTAGGTTGCCAAAATGCCTATAAAAAGGTGACTACCCTCCTCATTTCAAAAGGCTCAAGACTTAGAGAAATATTTTGAGCTCTGACCGCACAAGTCGAAGAAGTGTGGCGCGCAAGTGGTTGAGGTGCGCAAGTTGATCCTCATTTTTAGGTGGCACACAAGTGTTGTGTTGTCCACAAAGAGGCACACAAGTATAAAGGTGGCACGCAAGTATTTCCTGTCCACAAAGAGGCATGCAAGTATAAAGGAGGTGTGCAAGTGGAAGGAGGCACGCAAGTGATGAAGCTGCGCACAAGTGATGAAGCGGCGTGCAAGTATTGGCGCGCAAGTCTAGGCTGAGAAAGTCACAAAAATGACTATAAATAGACGAATAGACTCCTCATTTTTTAGGGATCAACACTTAAGAGAAAAATTTTAGCACTGAACGTGCAATTATAGAAAGCAGCATGCAAGATGAAGTGGCACTCAAGCTGAGGGTTATTTATAAGGCGCACAAGTATTTCCGCGCAAGTATTTCCGCGAAAGTATTGCCGCACAAGTATTGCCACACAAGTATTGTCGTGCAAGTATTGCCGCGCAAGTATTGGCACGCAAGTATTGGCGCGCAAGTATTGGCGTGCAAGTATTGGCGCGCAAGTATTGGCGCGCAAGTATTTCTGCCCAAGTATTGTCGCGCAAGTATAGTTGCGCAAGTAATAATTGGTGCGCAAGCTGTGAGTGGTTCTAGAAGTTCTTATCTGCTTCTGATCAATGGAGTTGTGATTATAGAAAGAAGAAGAAGAGTGTGCAGATTACAAGTTTGTTTCATAAATAGAAGATAAGAATAAGGAAAAGAGTTCAACTACATGCCATATGCATGATCACATGCATTTATGAACAAGAGAAGAACTCACTCTGATGATGACAAATAAGCCGATCTTCATTTAATAAATAATCACATTGGTATATGCGATTCTTGCTAAGAAAGAAGAAGAAGTGTTAGTGCATTCTATTTTTGCACTAAAGAAAAGGAAGAAGTCATAGTGTAGCTGGTTTTGCACTAGTAAAGAAGAAAAGAATAAGACAAGAAGAATTGCTTGCCTACTGCTTTGCAAGTAATCAAGTGAAGAGCACTGAAGAATAGATCAAGAGCAGAACCTACCTTTTAAAGAAGGAAGAAGATTGTCTCCATAGGCAGTACAAATAACCAGCTAGACGCTGCAAGTTGGTCTAGGTCATCACCAGTCCAGGGAAGAGGATTGTTTCCCACCCCCTCTAAAGTGTAGGGACTCACACTGGCTAGATGATTGTTTTCCTATCCCCTCCATTGTAACAACATATCACATTATAGTGGAGAATCCATGAACTGGTCATCCCCATGCATGGCAAGGACGTAGCCTCTATTTTTGAGTGGTGAACCTTGTAAAAATATCGTGTGCATATTTTACTGCTTTCTATTATTGCTTGCGACAGGGAAAATAGAATAAGAGAATCAAGATCCTAACAGGTCAAGAGGTACAAGGATAAAAGTTGAAATTGGTTTTAAAATTCCCCAACACTGATTCACCCCCCATATCAGTGTTAGGTATATCCCAAACTGGTCCTCTCAGATATCAGATACACATAATCGATAGTTTATAGGATGGTTTCAGGACCATATTTTGAAGAAGTTAGATGAAAATCCAGAATCAATTTTAGAACGACTTTGATGGCTAGCCGGAGGAGCAAGTGTGTATGTATTATCTTACAATGCTTATGCAGTTAATGGCTATACATTCTATACTAATGAACATGATGAAGACAGTACCATGCATAATATTGGGGTTACACTTGTGGCTGAGGCGATGCATGTTTCTGGTTCTAAGGACAAAAATCCAATTTATGCGAATATCTCATACTTTGGCATCATCAAACGAATATGGGAGTTGAATTATACAAAATTCAAAGTGTCGATTTTTCAATGCAAGTGGGTTGATAACAGGAGTGCTGTTAAAATATATGAATTAGGATTCGTGAAAGTTGATTTCAATAAAGAAGGGTAGAAAGACAAAACATTTATAATGGCATCATAGGCAGTACAAGTATTTTATGTTCCAGACCCCGCAAACTGAAATTGGTCAATTGTTCTGTTATCAACCAAATCAACTGAAGGGTCAGATGAAAGTTCAATGGAGGATGACCCTTTTATGGGGACTTCACAATCATTTCATAGCGGTCCAAATGTAGACGACATTTTGTATGTCAGAGGAGACCATAATGAAGGGATTTACATAGTCGATAGAGGAGTCAAATCTCTTCAGCCTTTAAAGAAAAAAATGAGAGTACAATAATCAGGTTATTTGTTTATTGTAATATACATTGTGTTATGTTATGTTATTATCTGTCCGCTAATCTAAATTAAATGTTAAACCAATTCTGTGGATAATGACTTCTGCACCTGCTGATGCACCTAATATTGAGGCACAAAAGGTCTCTCAACCACCTGTCGGTGGTCCCAGTGCAGAGAAACAACAGGTTTCTCAACCAGCTGCTGCTGGTCCCAGTGCAGAGCAGCAACATGTTTCTCAACCTGTTGCTGCTGGTCCCAGTGCTAATTCTAGTGTTCCAGAGAAAGATATTGATGATACTTCTGAGGAAATGGTAAGAACTGAATCCCTGAAAGTGCAAAAAAAAACAAGAGCGTAGTAGTTTGACAATGTTAGCCAAAATCCTTAAGGCAAAAGAAAAAGGCATCATATTTGAGGTGGGATGGAATAAGCGAGGCCAACATGTTGACCCCAACAAAGCCATCTTTAGTAGCTACATTGGAATCGTCACTAGGAAACGCGTGTCGATTGATGTACAGTCATGGCACCATGTTGTCACCGGTCTTAAGACACTAATGTGGGAAGAGATTACGGTAACATTATGACCTCATTTTTTAATTTATTAAAATAAAATACCAAAACATTGACTTACTCTTCATCATCCATTTTAGAGTTCATTTAAAGTAGATGCCTCGCACAAGGATTATGTATTAATAGTTTCAGGAAGGATTCATAGAGTTTTCCGCACAATTTTAACAAAATATCATCTTAAAGATGTTGAAGGGAAAATCAATGCACACCCACCTCCTCTTTATGAACACTTGATATCCCAAGGAGTGTGGGACGCGTTTATCAACCGTCGTGGGGAGTATAATTTTCAGGTACATTGTGTGGGGTAATGCATTGTTTGACGTTTCTTGTATTCATCACTTTGATTGATAGTTTTTTATTTATAAAACAGCAACTGAGTGCTGAAAATAAAAAATGCACAGCAGAACCAGCATACCCTTACCGTAAAGCAAGGTTGGGGTATGCTTCACTTGAGAAAAAATTGGTATGTATTTTAAATCTACCGTACTACTTATATGTGACATAAAACAACACCATAACCATGTTTCTCTATTTATATACAGATTGATGAATCGAAATCCAAATCCAAATCCATCCCACGCCATGTGCTATGGAAGGAGGCTCGTGTAAATAAATAGGGGATAATGATAGATGAAAACACACAAAAAGTGTGGGAAACATGTGTAAGTATGACATAATATAAATTTGATTTGTTTTAAATCACTATTACATTACAATGAATACTTATTTTTCTATATTTTCTATCTGACATAGTCACAGGAATCAATAACACCCACACCAGATGCAGATATACTTTCAGCAGCCTTGAAGCGGTCAGACCAGTATGGCCGCATCAGAGGTGCGGGTTTTGGGGTGACACCCCGAACATATTTTCAAAAACAAAAACAAGCGGATGATGAAAATGAAAAAAATGGAAAAGCTACAAGAAAAATTAGCTATTTTTCAATAAGAATTACAATAACAGAGAGAGATGATAGCAACATTGATGGGGGGAGGAAAAGAGAAGAAACAACTCAACAACAACCCGTGTGTGATGATCCCGCCCCACCCCCACCAGCTTTGAGGCAATCCATTCCCCTAAAAAACCTGATTTAGCTGAGGTAATAAATGTTTTAATAATTGTTTCTGTGAAATGTGATTCACATAGACACTGATACCTTTCCTGTACTAATATTATATAGGGTGAAAATGACTGATATTTATATCTAGCAACTCCCACATATCGCCTTGTAGCAAGGGCTATGGTGTTCAATACGCAGAACGACATGCTACACAATAGACAGATTCCAAAAAATATTTTCAGAGTGTCAATTAACGTTGATAATGAGATGAGTGTTGAGGTACCTATTCCAAATGACGATGACGACATTCATACGGTTGAACAAGCTGTTGGAGCATTCATCGCATGACCATCAGTTCTTGTAAAAAAACATGTCGACAAGGAGGTATCCATTTCCAAGTTATTTTTCAAGATGGACCTTTAACATTTAATGAAAAAAGGTCTGAACTGATGAATGTTATTATAGAATGACAAAGAGAAGGGGGTGACACGAAATATCAGCTCAAAACTATCTCAAGGATCAACCAACCGATTGAAACGGTCTACTGAGATCACCTTCACCCCACCCATTCTATATCCATATTTAATATCATTGTAGGCTCATGTGGATACAAAGTTGATAGACAACAATGATCACACAGTTGTTTTTGAAAAACATATGTACGGAGAGGAAACATCAGATTTCATTAGTGATGAAAATGTAAATTAAATCCTCAAGTATGAATGGCTAGGCACCTTAGTTGTAAATTTATACATGAGGTATGTTTTCATGATTTTATTTTACAAAAGCTGATATACTCTGATAATAATGACTAAATACATTTCATATTTTTCACAGGCATATATATAAAAAACAATTGAAGGTATTTCCCCATGAACAAAAATTTGGACACGTTATTCCTCACACCACCTCTTCAAAAGAAGAAATAGATTATGATAAAGAGGCTGCAATAATGTCATCCCCGCTCAAATTGTTTGAAAACAAAATTACAGATGACAAACTATTTTTAATAACAACGATGCAGGGGTAAAACTCTACAATTTAATCATATCAACTATATTTTCATTTATTTATTTACTTATTCCTTTTTTTATTTTTAGGGAGCATTGGATGTTGATTTTAGTCAATTTGGATACTCCAAAGATTTATTTTCTGGATTCAACGCATGGATATCCAACAAACTGACCACACATGATGGAATTTATTAATTTTTAATACACTATATCCATCATTTTAAAACTAAAAATCTAGTTATATAATTTATGTTGTCTTTTAATGATGATTCTGTTATGATAGGGCGGTGCATCAATATCATCTAATGCATGGAATGAATCTAGGGAATAAGGATGAGCATGCCTACAAGATCTAAAACTGGAAAAGTATCTGGGTATATATGATAACATTTCACTATCCAAACACATATCAAAACAAATTACTTATTATTGTCAATGTTTCTATAGTGTCTAAAACAAACAAAGGGAAATGATTGTGGTTATTATGTTTGTAAATTTATGAAAGAGATCATATTTCATCAACAAACTAGCATCCCTGACGAGGTATTTTTGAAAATAATTACGAGTTCATTTAAAATATTTATTAATCCTTTGTATATTTATATTTGTTCAGTACTACCATGACGGTTGCAAAAACTCATATTTAGAAGATGATATAGATGTGTTTAGAAATGAATGGGCAACATACCTGATGGAAGATTGTACACAAATAGGATGAAGGTGAATTCCTACAAATGTTATCTATATATGATCCTTGATATCTCCCTTTTTTACACTTACTGAGCATATATGATCACCCTTTATTATGTTTTATATCCTTAGGTTATGAAAAATGGTTTTAGATATGATTTTTCTTTCTAGTAAAGCATAACTCATTGGTTAAAAGTGTCTGATAATAGTTTCCAATTGACATTAACTTTAGAAAACAACACTACTAACATACGGAAAACTGAGCAAACACGTTCAGATTGTTTTGATACTTTAGGACAACGATCCATGAGTCATTTTTGAGGTGTACGAATCGACCGCACCTCAATCCGACACATGGTGTGACCAGCATGGCTAAAAGTCTCTGATACCAGTTTCAAATTGACATTAACTTTAGAAAACAACACTACTAACATATGTAAAACTAATAAAACACGTTCAGATTGTTTTGATACTTTAGGAAAATGATCCATGAGTCATTTGTGAGTTGTACAAATCGACCGCACCTCAATCTGACGCACAGTGTGACTGGCATGGCTAAAAGTGTCTGATACCAGCTTCAAATTGACATTAACTTTAGAAAACAACACTACTGACATACGAAAAACCAAGAAAAAACGTTCAAATTGTTTTGATACTTTAGTAAAAAGATCCATGAGTCATTTGTGAGGTGTAAGAATTGACCGCACCTCAATCCGATGCATGGTGTGACCGGTATGGCTAAAAGTGTCTGATAATAGTTTCAAATTGACATTAACTTTAGAAAGAAACCCTACTGACATACAGAAAACTGAGAAAACAAATTTGGATTGTTTTTATACTTTAGGAAAATTATCCATGATTCATTTGTGTGGTTTAAAAAACGATCGCACCTCAATTCGACACACGGTGTGACCAGTATGTCTAAAAGTGTCTGATAATAGTTTCAAATTGACATTAACTTTAGAAAACAACACTACTGACATACAGAAAATTGAGAAAATGCATTCTGATTGTTTTTATACTTTAGGAAAATGATCCATGAGTCATTTGTGAGGTGTATGAATTTACTTCACCTCAATCCAACGTACGGTGTGACCGACATGGATAAAAGTGTCTGTTACCAGTTTCAAATTGACATTAACTTTAGAAAGAAACACTACTGACATATGGAAAACCAAGAAAATGCATTCATATTGTTTTGATACTTTAGTAAAACTATTCATGAGTCATTTTTGAGGTGTACGAATCGACCACACATCAATCTGACACACCGTGTGACCGGCATGGCTAAAAGTGTTTGATACCAGTTTCAAATTGACATTAACTTTAGAAAACAACACTACTAACATACGGAAAAATGATCAAATGCATTCGGATTGTTTTGATACTTTAGGACAACGATCCATGAGTCATTTTTGAGGTGTATAAATTGACCGCACCTCAATCCAACGCACGGTGTGACCTGTATGGAAAACAATGTCTGATAATAGTTTCAAATTGACATTAACTTTAGAAAAAAACACTACTGACATACGGATTACTAAGAAAATTCCTTCGGATTGTTTTGATACTTTAGGAAAACGATCCATGAGTCATTTTTTAGGTGTACGAATCGACCGCACCTCAATCCGACGCACGGTGTGACCGGTATAGATAAAAGTGTCTGATAATAGTTTCAAATTGACATTAACTTTAGAAAATAACACAAATGACATACGAAAAACTGAGTAAACGCATTTTTATTGTTTTGATACTTTAGGAAAAAGATCCATGAGTCATTGTTTAGGTGTACAAATTTACTTCACCTCAATCCAATGCATGGTGTGACCAGTATGGCTAAAAGTGTCTGATAATAGTTTCAAATTGACATTAACTTTAGAAAACAACACTACTGACATACAGAAAACCAATAAAACGTGTTTGGATTGTTTTTATACTTTAGGAAAATGATCCATGAGTCATTTGTGACATGTATGAATCTACTTCACATCAATCTGATGCACGGTGTGACTGGTATGGCTAAAAGTGTCTGATAATAGTTTCAAATTGACATTAACTTTAGAAAACAACACTACTGACATACGGAAAACCGAGAAAACACGTTCGTATTGTTTTGATACTTTAGAAAAATTATCCATGAGTCATTTGTGATGTGTACTAATTGACCACACCTCAATCCAATGCACAGTGTGACTGGTATGGCTAAACGTGTCTGATAACAGTTTCAAATTGACATTAACTTTAGAAAACAACACTACTAACATACAGAAAACTAAGAAAACGCATTTGGATTGTTTTGATAATTTAGTAAAATGATCCTTGATTCATTTTTGACGTGTACGAATCGACCGCACCTCAATTCGACGCATAGTGTGACCGAAATGGCTAAAAGTGTCTGATAACAGTTTCAAATTGACATTAACTTTAGAAAACAACACTAATGACATATGGAAAACTGGGAAAATGCATTCAGATTGTTTTTATACTTTAGGAAAATGATCCATGAGTCATTTTTGAGGTGTGCGAATAGACTGCACCTCAATCCGACACACGGTGTGACTGATATGGATAAAAGTGTCCGATAACAGTTTCAAATTGACATTAACTTTAAAAAACAACACTAATGACATACATAAAACCAAGAAAACACATTCGGATTGTTTTTATACTTTAGGAAAACGATCCATGAGTCATTTTTTAGGTGTTTGAATCAACCGCACCTAAATCCGATGCATAGTGTGACCGGTATGGTTAAAAGTGTCTGATACCAGTTTCAAATTGACATTAACTTTAGAAAACAACACTACTAACATACAGAAAAATGAGAAAACGCATTCATATTATTTTGATACTTTAGGAAAATGATCCATGATTCATTTGTGACATGTAAGAATCGACTGCACATCAATCTGATGCACGGTGTGGCCGGTATGGCTAAAAGTGAATGATAACAGTTTGAAATTGACATTAATTTTAGAAAACAACACTACTGACATATGGAATACCGAGCAAAAACATTCAGATTGTTTTTATACTTTAGGAAAACGATCCATGATTCATTTGTGATATATAAGAATTGACCGCACCTCAATCTGACACACAGTGTGACCGGTATGAAAAAAAGTGTCTGATAACATATTCAAATTGACATTAATTTTAGAAAACAACACTACTGACATAAGGAATACTGAGAAAACGTGTTCAGATTGTTTTGATACTTTATTACAACGATCCATGATTTATTTTTGACGTGTACGAATCGATCGAACCTCAATACCATGCACGGTGTGACCGGTATGGCTAAAAGTGTCTGATAACAGTTTCAAATTGACATTAATTTTAGAAAACAACACTACTGACATTTTTAATACTAAGAAAACGCGTTCGGATTGTTTTAATACTTTAGAAAAATGATGCATGAGTCATTTTTTGAGGTGTACGAATTGACCGCACCTCAATCTAACGCACAGTATGACCAGTATGGATAAAAGTGTCTGATACCAGTTTCAAATTGACATTAACTTTAGAAAACAACACTACTGACATACGGAAAACTGAGAAAATGCATTCAGATTGTTTTGATACTTTAGGAAAACGATCCATGATTCATTTTTGACATGTACGAATTGACCGCACCTTAATCTGACACATGATGTGACCGGTATGGCTAAAAGTGTCTGATAATAGTTTGAAATTGACATTAATTTTAGAAAACAACACTACTAACATATGGAATATCGAGGAAATGCATTTGGATTGTTTTGATACTTTAGAAAAACTATCCATGATTCATTTTTGACGTGTATGAATCAACCACACCTCAATCCGATGCACGGTGTGACCGGCATGGCTAAAAGTGTCTGATACCAATTTCAAATTGACATTAACTTTTGAAAACATCACTAATGACATATGGAAAACCAAGAAAATGCATTTGGATTGTTTTTATACTTTAGGAAAACGATCCATGAGTCATTTTTGAGGTGTAAGAATTGACTGCACCTCAATCTGATGCACGTTGTGACTAGTATGGCTAAAAGTGTGATAACAGATTCAAATTGACATTAATTTTAGAAAACAACACTACTGACATATGGAATACCGAGAAAATGCATTTGGATTGTTTTAATACTTTAGAAAAATGATCCATGATTCATTTGTGACGTGTATGAATTGACTGAACCTCAATCTGACGCACGGTGTGACCGGTATGGCTAAAAGTTTCTGATAACAGTTTCAAATTGACATTAATTTTAGAACACAACACTACTGACATACAGAATACCAAGAAAACGCGTTCGGATTGTTTTGATACTTTAGGAAAATGATCCATGATTCATTTGTGATATGTACGAATTGACCACACCTCAATCCTATGCACGGTGTGACCAGTAAATCTTTTCATTAGATAAAGAATCAATATTTATTAAATGAGATAAATCATCCAAAAACATATTGATTTTACATTATTCCCTTTCATTGTTATCAGAATGAAAACATTTGAGTTTATCATTTCCATATTTTTGTTTCACATTTCCATATTAATGTATTCTTTAATAATAATGTTTTAATTTATTTCATTATTGTATTACTAACATAATATTTGTTTTCTTATATAGGTGAATTCTTTTTCTTGAGTTCGGATTCTTTGTTTGGCAACAAATACTGTAGACGAAATTTTTTGAAAGGATCACAGATATCAAAGGATGAAACATTAATGTTTATAACTGTTATTGGATAATTTTAATTGTAACCATGTAAAAAATTGTTTGAAATGTATATAGCAGTGTGTTTTTTTGTATTCATGATGTTAAGTAAATATATATTGGATTTTTTGTCAAAATATTGTGTGCGGGTGCTGGTTTGTACAGGTGTGGGTGCTGGTTTGTACAGGTGCGGGTGCTGGTTTGTGCAGGTGCTGGTGCTGTAGGTGTAGCTGAAGGAGCCTTTATCAGTGCTATCCTGAGTGCTGATAATATGGCCATTTATCAGTGCTATCCTGAGGGCTGATAATATGTCCCTTTATCAGCGCTATCCTGAGCGCTGATAATATGGCCCTTTATCAGTGCTAGAAAAGTGATGTAAATGCCGGTGAAGATAAAGGGGGGGGGGGGTCCCCTTTATCAGCACTCCGAAAAGCACTGATAAAGTCGGCCTTTATTAGTGCTTTTGGGAGTACTAATAAAGGGGACCCCCCTTTATCTTCATCGGCATTTACAGTGCTTTTCTAGTGCTGTTAATATCGGTTTTTAGCGCTGATAAAGGGCCAATTTGTAGTAGTGTCTCTATCTCTTTATCTCTCTATAGGAACCCCAACCCCAGTATCCCAGATGTGGTTATTACTCTATTATATTTTAATATATAAAATGGGTTAAATTGTGAAGGATAGATTAGTTTAGAAGTTTTTGATAACCAAATACATACATGATACCCATTTTATAATGAGAATAAAAAATAAAAAATAACAAAAATAAATGCCCAACATCCTTGAAACTCATTCAAAGGATTAATCTTCATAACATAGGGAAATTAAACAAAATAAGGGTGAGCTCAAATGATTATTAAGGTTTACGTATAAAGTAATCTATCATAATTTGATAAGGCTTAATCAATATGGAAAAGTAAATAACTAAAAACACATGTCATTTAATAAATAAACTAAGATTAAAATGCATCTACAGATAATATCAATGTGAAAATCTCATGTAAAATAATAATAACTAAATTATCAATGAAGGAAATTCTTAATTATTGAAATTCATGATCTCAGGAATCATGATACCTCTACTATCAAGACCTTTTGCAAGACAATTCAAAACTACAGGTAAAAACCCATCTGATTTGGAAAACTGTTTTATCTAATGAGATTCGTTGATGCATCAAAGGGATATCTATAATCAATACTCACCCATAACTACATGTGAAATTAATTCCTTATATATAAAATGATTTATTTAATTCATGAAAAATATTCCTTATCAAAAAAATTATGTATCGAGTAAGGAATATGGATTAACAATAATATCCCCAGTCAATCATATAACTTTAAAAGTAAAATACCGTATATATAAATGATATATGGTTTAATTAATAATAATATCCATGATAAATAATATATAAATTTAGTGAAAATGTAATTTAGAATGAAAAATGATCACAATTAAGTAATTTTTTCATGATAAAGTTAACAATCTCAAAAGAAAGTAAGATTGTACAATAATTTTTACCTCTTTGGTAACTTTTAAATTATAAAACCTTGAATAATAAATGTGAAATGAAACATTAATAATCATGAATAAATATTTTTTCATGTTAAATACATCAAATTGTTAGTATAAACACCACATAAAAGTGAATAGGTGCATATTAACAAATATGTCTCAATGAAATAGAAATTGAGACGTAATCCCTTACCTCACTCTTCCCTTTGGTTGAACATGATTTAAACTATTATATAATGGTCTTAAGATTATTATTAATTTATAATAGAACCATATTAATATTTATAATATCATATATGATCCTATTATAATATTTTACTACCCATTTATTAATAATATTCCACTATTTTCATTGTTTCAAGTGTTAATTGCCTTGTTTTCTAATCCATATTTTGTTATAAAATTTCCAGTTCTTATACATATGATATAGATCCATCATATCTATAATTATATTAATGTTATAAATATCATCTTTACTCGTTATATTAATTTTTAGAATCATTCTTGAAGTATGGATATGGAAAATTAATCACATCGCTTCCTGGAGATAATAGGTTATACGTACGTTTGAGTGATGATATAATTCCCTTAACAGGTGAAAGGGTAAAGAACTGGGAGATATATTATTTTTAAAGAATAAATATCATGTCATATGTTTCACATATTTTTTTTAAAAATTTATCCTTATTTCCTTCCATGTAAAGTGTAAGTGAAAAAAGAATCACATCGCTTCATGAGGCGGTAGTCCACCGTACACACGATCAATGTTATCGTATTTTGAACGGAATGGAAAGTAAGAAGTTTTATGTGATATTATAATTTAAAAATTATAATTATATCATAAATATTTTACATATACATTAAATCCATAATTATATCCAACCATGAGAAATATTGATGAAAAATGAGTTACATCGGTTCATGAGGTGGTAGTCCGCCGTACACACAATCGAAGATTTTGTTTCCTATTTGATGAAAGAGGAGAAGGATAAATATTATGAAATAAACATAATAAAATCTCAGTATATGGGAGATTTTTTTTATTATATTGGTAGTATTAATACACACTACCACAAAACTGGGCAAGGCCAACGCCACCCCTTTATCAGCGCTAACAAAAAAGCACTGATAAAAGTACCCCTTTATCAGCGCTTTTTTAGCACTGATAAAGGTACCCCATTTATCAGAACTTTTTTTAGCGCTGATAAAGGGACCCCCTTTATCATCACTTTTTTTAGTAGCACTGATAAGGGGGGGATTTATCATCACTTTTTTTAAAAGCGCTGATAAAGGGATCGACTTCAAAAAAAATTAATTAACAATAATATTTTAATATATAAATATATAAATATAGTTATATTGATATAAATATAATATATAATTTTTAAATATATTTTAGATAAGTATAAATATACATTTACACTTAATATACTTAAAATATAAGATATTTAGTGAAAATGGCTTATAAAAAAATTAAAAAAATATTTTTAATTAATAATTTTCTAATTATTATGGAGTAATGGTCATTTAATAACAAATTGAAGACTAAAAAAACTAAAAAAATTAAAAAAAGAGATCCAAAATATGTTAAAAATGCAACTCAAACTTCAAACGACCATAACTTTTGATCCGGGTGTCCGTTTGAGCTCTACCACATATCAAATAGAAGCATGCGACGAGCTCTACATCATTATGACCGGAGGAACCCCGGTCAAGGTTTTTTTGTGGCCAAAAAAGACCCAAAAGTCCTCCAAAACTGAGTTTTTAGTTGGGGTATCCCAATTTTTTAACATTTTGTGGATTTTCAGCCTCGTTTAAGGGGGTATTATTGGCTTTTTTTTGTGGGGGATGAATTTATTCCATGGTATTAAATTTATATTGATATTATTTCTTTGAAATTTTATCATTTTTTATAATGAACTTATATTTATAATCAAATATATAACTATATGTACATATTTTTTATATATTCACACCTAAAACATTAATTTTTTAAATAAATAATTAAACATATTTACATATAAAATATATTAGCTTTATCTAAATAATAACTAATATCCATTTTATTTAAAATACCAATATATGAATATTTATATAACTATATATTAATATAACTATATATATTAATATAACTATATATATATATTAATATAACTATATATATATTAATATAACTATAAATATATATATTAATATAACTATAAATATATATATTAATATAACTATATATATATATATTAATATAACTATATATATTAATATAAATATATATTACTATACGAATAAAAATATCTAAATATATATATAAATAAATAGATATATCATAAATAAAAGTACAAATCAATATAGGGGAGTGACAAAGGCTTTAGGTGCATAGGGGGGAGGTCTCGAGATCAAATCCAGGTGGAGGCAAGGGCGCACGTGCAGGGGTGATTTAGAGGGGCTAGTGCTGATAAAGGGTGTAGGTGGTGCGTGCGGCGCTAGAGGAGTATCAAAGCACTGATAAAGGGGGGGCTCAAGCGCTGTAAAAAACCCCCCCCCCCACCCCCGAGATTGGCAGCATTTTTTTATTTTTTTTTAATTTTTTTAGTTTTATAAGCGCTAAAAAAAGCACTGATAAAATGTGTCTTTTATCAGCGCTAAAAAAAAGCGCTGATAAAAGACCCTTTTGTCAGTGCTTCGTTTTTGCGCTGATAAAAGACCCCTTTTATCAGCGCGTTTTTTTAGCGCTGATAAAAGGGGTATTTAACAGCGCTTTCTTGAGCGCTGATAAAGGGGACCCCCCCTTATCTCTGCCGACATTAACAGTGATTTTCTAGAATTGTTAAAGGCCATTTTTAGCACTGATAAAAGCTGTATTTGTAGTAGTGACATAATTGAATATGGAAAAATAAGAAAGATAAAGAAATAGATTCGTTAAGATGATTGTCTTCTTTTAGAGAAACCCCTTTGGATCTCTTCTTAAGGACACTAGGGTTGGTTTGTTGGGAATACCAGAACCTTTACAATATGTATAATGATTTTGGAGATAGGTTTTGGAAGGGTTTTGTCGAGCCAAAGGGTTTGATATGTGTGAATAAGTGAGAGGATTGAGTTCCCTTTTATAATTGAGGAGTGACATTTTTGTAAATACCTAAAACTATTCAATAATGGGAAGTCACTCTCACCCCAAGTGCCTCCAAAATTGATAAATAATTGATTGAATGGAAATTATGGTTGGTAAACACCTCCACTACATAAAAATAAACATGTTTTTAACATTTTATTCCTTTATCCTCTAAGTTTACTTACTTTTATCATTTTAGTTTTCACCACGATAACTATATTTTAACCTAGGTAATTAATCCTTAAATTCTAAAATAAAATTATCCTTACTAGATAATTTGGACCCATTTATTATGAATATTAAAATAAAATTTATCAAATAAAAATTCTATATGTGTGTAAAATTAATTTTAACATAAGCATATGTAACGTTCAAAACCTCATTTTAACCTTAACCGATGTGATTAATTTTTAATATATTTTTATAATAATTATGGACAAAAAATAAGTTGAAATTATTAACTAATATTAATTATGATGATTAAAAATATGGAATACATTTTACTAAATTCAAATCATAGAAGTAGAAAATTTTAGTTTAAAATAAACCTGCAATTCTTGTCGAAAAACAGTTTTTCAAGAAGGGTATTTTTCAAGCATAATATGATGTTATATCAGCTATATGGATATTGATCATATTTAGATGTATTTAAATTCATATAGTTAGGTATATGATATATAAATTTAATATAAATCATTCATAATTAAATATTATTTTAATTAAAATGGATAGACATTATGCCTTTTTAAATAAAAACATTTTCCTGGAAAATAAAAAGTTTTCTGAAAAACATTCTTTTTACCTCAAAATGTTCTTATCTTTATTTATATTATATTTATATTTAATAAATTTTTGATTAAAGATATTATAATATATTATTATAAATAAAAATATGAATATTTATATAATACATTTTTATTATTCATGAAATATTATTTTTAAGGGAAAATTTTTAAAAAATAATTCTAGGATTATTTTGAACAAGTAAGTTTAAAATTGATATTCATCCTATCAAATTTTTTTTGTTCCATTAAATATTAAAATTAGTATTTTATTATAGTTTCATTAAAATATAATGTTTACTTACTATAATTGAGGCTCAAATTTTCATTTATCGCAAGCTATTGAAGTTTTTGAATCTATTTAAAAGAAAATATATTGTTAAGTCTTGGGGTGTTACATTCTTCTCTCTTACAAAAAAATCATCCTTGAAATTTTGTGGATATTAACTTCTAAACAAATAAGTGTAGTTATTCTTCATAATATCCTTTGGTTCCCACATTACTTCCTCCATTTTATGATTTCTCCAAAGTACCCTTACCTGTCGAGTCATCTAATTAATCAATACTTGTTCTATGGTATCAAGAATCTAGATGAGATCTTCAGAGTAAGATAGATTAAGTTCCAATTATATTTCATCATATATGAGTAAATTTACTGGTTCTGACATGTACGTTCATAACAATGATATATAGATCACATCATGTACTTTAGTGAGGCTTGGTGGAATTTACAACCGGTAATCCATGGCTCCAATCCTTTCCAAAGTTTCAAAGGGTTTGATGTACATGGGGCTAGACTTTACCTTATTACCAAACCTTATGAAACACTTCCATGGAGATAATTTCTATAAAATATTATCTCCCACTTAAAATTATAAATCCTAACTTCAATTATTGGCATAACTCTTTTACCTACTTTGAACTACTTTAATATGAGCATGGATAGTCTTTAAATTTTTTGTTGTCTCTTCAACAAGTTCTAGACCTATAAATTTCCTTTTACTAACTTTATCCCAACAAGTTAGAGTATGAAATATATTGCCATATAATACTTCATATGGCAGAATTTGAATACTTGAATGGAAACTATTGTTATAGGAAAACTCTAACAAAGGTAATTAGTGGTCTTACATACCTTGAAAGTCATGTGAGAATGACCTCAAAATTTCTTCATTTGTTTGAATAGTCTGGATTGTCCATTGGTTTGAGGATGGTAGGTGATGCTCAAATGAAGTTCAATATCAAGAGCCTTCTGAATAATCTACCATAATTTTTATATAAATCAAGGATTAAAATCATACATAATGAAAATAGGTGCATCATTAAGTCTTACAACTTCATTAATATAGAACCTTGTGAGGTGATCAAGTGGTATATATTATCTTAGAGTAAGGAAATTTGCATATTTTTTTAAACAATTAAGAATAATCCATATTTATGTAGGACCCTGGGACACCCTGAGAGAGGAGGGGTGAATCAGGGTGACAACATTTTCTTTTAAAGTGATGGATCTTGTTCCCACGTTGGTAGGAACTTGTTAAACCTGTAATATGGATATGATCAGATAGAAAACATTAACATATAGAGAGATGACACATCACTTTTTACTTGGTTCACCACTAAGGGCTACATCCAAGGAGCATACGCCGACTGGTTTTCGGTCGTACCAAATTCCACTAAACTTCACTAGATGTGGATTACAAAGGTTTGGGCATAGTCACTCTATCCCAAGCTCACTACCTTTACAAAAGTTTAGGGATAGCTCACTGCGTCCCTCAGGTCACTCCCGTTGACTCCCCCTAGCTCACTTCCTTTGGTGAAGTCCCACTTAGTTTATAGATGTGAAGGTCTCTTCATCATCGCTAATGAATACATCTGCTATTGTATGTAGATACTCTGTTGAAGTCCAACTTCCAATCGTAGACTAATCTCACTTTGCACCAATGGTATCGGGAAAACTTTCATCTTTCTCACAGCCCCAGAAAGACTAGAGTACTTCAACCACACCTGGAGAGATTCTCCAAGCCTGATGTTCAAGTTTCAAGATGGTGCGCAAGTTCACCTCTCCCACTTGCGCGACACTCACTTCTTCAAGTTCAAACTTGCGCGACTCAAGTCCTTTTACTCCCAAACCGATTTTGGAACGCAACTATGAATTGTCACGCTTCTTCGAATCCTGGTGTTCAAGTGTCACCAAACCACCTACGCGAAACCTCCTTCAACAACTCTGAACTTGGGCGACTCAACCCCTTTCTCTCCCAAAACACCTTGGACACACAACAAATAAATGTCGCACAACTTCAACTTGTGCGACCCACTACCACTTGCGCGACCACAACACTTGCGCGATGGGAGCTCTGATTTTCTCTAAGTCTGAAATTCATGCTGAATGAGGAGGGGTCAAACTCTATTTATAGGCATTTGGATACCCTACATGACAGCGTGCAAGTCTTCCCTCGGCGCGCAAGTTTCGGTGCGCAAGTCTCTCCCACGTAAGTCACTTGCGTGACCAAACATAAAACTTGGGTGACCTTATCCCTTTGCTATATTTTCATGTTCTGATCTTGAAAAACATATGCCACGCAAGTTTCTTCTCCCTCAAGACAACGGTACGCAAGTCTCTTTTCCAAAACCACTTTTCTCCATTTGTCGATTTTCAGGCCAAAAAATTTGGCAAACACTGGAAAATGGTGCCACCTTCAATACTGTTATATAATTGTTCTATATGATCACTTTTCTGGCACACATTATGAACTTCCACTGAGGTTTGACAACACACACAAACCATACTCTAATTCATGCAAAGAACGACCATGGTTCCAACAATTTAATCATTCTCTCTAGGATTCTTTTGTAGTCCTATGACAAATTACATGGAAATTTTATCCTATTTACATATAATAATTGGAATAGGTTCTATTACTTCTCTAGTATGTTGTCTCTTGACCTTGATTGTTTGAGAAACCAAGCATCTTGATACATAATCATAAATTTCCCTCTTCATGTTATCCCACAAAAATATTCCCTCAAATCCCTATACTCCATGGTGCTATCGGGGTGTATAGAGAAATTAGAGTTATGAGTGTCATCCAAAAAGTCTTTTTTAGCTTAGGTATAGATGGAATGTATAATCTCTTTCTCATCCTCAGATTGAAAACTTTTTTTCTTTTATAATAAATATGGTTTTACAAACATCTGAAAAAGGAGTGATCTATATCCTTCCTTAATAATTTCCATATCCATATTTACTAGATCTATGAAAATAAGATGCATCTCAATCCTCATTTGGGTCAGAACTCCATTATCCTTCCTACTTAAAGGATAAACTATATTATTTTCCTTCCCTGGGTGGTAGTGTATTGAACAATCATAATCTTTGAGTATCTCAATCCATTGCCTTTGTCTCATATTTGTCTCTTTCTATGAAAATATGTATTTTAGGATTTTATGATCTATGTATATTTCCCATATTTTACCATAGAGATAATATCTTAATATCTTCAAAGAAAATATTACAAAAACCAAATCAATACCATGGGTTGGATAGTCATATTCAAGAGACTTTAACTACCTTGATGAATATGAAATAAATTTACCATTTTTTATAAGGATTCAACCTGGTCCTTTATTCAATACATTTTTATATATCACAAACCCATTATTTCCTGATGGTAGAGTCCAAATCAAAGCATCAAAAAATATTCTCTTCAATCCATAAAAACATTATTCACATTTTTTCCAAAAAAAAATTGAACCCTTTATGTGTAATCTTGGTTAACAGGTTATCCAATCAGGAAAAATTATAATTGAATCATTGATAGTAACCTTCTGAACCAAGGAAACTATATACCACAGTTATGTTCATTGGTTTAGGCCATTCTCTGACAACCTTTTTCTTTGCAGGATCAACTAATATTTCCTCCTTGGAGACAATATGTCCAAGAAAATAATTTTATTAAATCCAAAAATTACACTTACTAAATTTATCATATAACTCTTTTCTTATAAGAGTCTCAAGAATTATCCACAAGTGATTATCATGGTCCTCATATATTTTAGAATACACCAAGATATCATCAATTAATACCACAACAAAACCGTCAAGATATTTCTTAAATACTCTATTCATTAGGTCCATAAAAATAAAGGGTCCATTAGTCAATTCAAATGGAATTACTGTAAAATCTTAATTTCCATACCTTATTCAAAATTTTATCTTTATAATGTATTATATCTTTACTCAAAATTGATGATACCCAGAACAAAGGTCAATATTTGAAAAATATTGAGCTTCGTGAAGTTGATTGAATAAGTCATCAATTCAAGGCAGAGGATACCTTTTCATTATTGTAATATTATTGAATTCTCTATAATTGATTCATAGCATCATGGATCTAACTTTATTTTTAAAGAATAGAACATGGTCTCCCTATGGTTAAAAATTAGGGTGAATAAATCCCTTATCACACAACTCCTCCAGTTGTTTCTTCAACTCAACTAATTCCACAGTGACTATTTTATAGGGAGTCATTGATATTGGTCTTGCATCAAAAATTACATCAAAGGAAAACTCAACTTAATGCTTTGGTGAATGTATAGGTAATTTCTCATAAAATATGTCAATGTATTCTTGTACAATATACACATTCTAAATTTGAAGGCTTTATTACCCATCCACATATTTTGTTTTCTATTCTTTCCAAAGAATCTCATTTAGAAGAGCTACTAGGATGGATCTTTACATTACTCAGATGATGAATTCTCTACTCTAAAGATAAGAAATTTTATATCTTCATCATGAATCATAATTTCATTCTCCTTGTAATAATTTTTTACATCATATTTTTAAAGTCAGTCCATACAAAGGATTATATCAAAGTAAACCATAAGTATGAAAATAAAGTCCTCAAATAAATCATTCTTATGTGTTATATTGGGGATTGACTAACACATCCTTGTTGTAGTGAGACTTACACTATGATTTTTGACTGACAACTCCCTTCTTAAGGTGTTAGGGAAAATTCTAATTTGCTTATCAAACATAGAAGGTATAAAAGAGTAAAAATATAAATCATTGGATAAATTTTAGTATATGATTATAATACCTACCACCACATCATTGGGTACTTCCACCTTAGCTGTAGTGATCGAATAAAATTGGCCTTCTCCTCATGGCCTCTTATGTGGTATATTCCCTTAATGCTTGGGGAATTCCTTTGAATAGTGCCTCATCTTCTTATAGTTGAAAAACTAAATAATAGTATTTCATTTCTTCCCTTAGCATTATTTAGCTCGATGAACCTTATTTACAAACTTATAAAAAACTCTCATTCCCTTCAAACATTTACTAGGATGATTCTTTTTATAGTTTTCACAAGATGGAAATTGCATTGTTCTCATATCCTTCTTTGATGCATTCCCTTTTATTAGTGCTCAATCGACCTATTATTTTCTTTATTTACCTTAAACAAATAAGATCTAGAAATCCCTTCTTCATTCTGGCGGCACATAAAACTATTTCATCATATGAAGAAAAAGTTTGAGAAACCATCACCCTCCAAAGACTTTGCTTAAGACCTTTAAATAAATTTTCAATATTGAATTCTTTGTTTCATATGTAATTCATAGAATACATAGATATCCTTGTAAAGGTAGACTCATATTTTGCAACACTTTATTGTTCCTTTTGATTTAATTTCTGGAATTTTCTCTTCATTTTAGTTATTTACTCATGAGGTAAATATTTATAAAAGAATGTATCCTTAAAAGATTTCAATTCCACCTGTTCTATTTCATCTTCCTCCCAAGTATTTTGCATAAATGAACACCATTGACCAGAAACTCCTTCAACACAATACACTATAAGTGTTACCTTTTCTTTTTCATCATATCATAAGGCCAGAAATATATTCTCAAGATACTTGATCCATTACTCAGCTACCATTGGATTAGTATTCCCACTAAATGATGGGGACTTTTGTCGCATTAAGTGATACAATATAGGAGAATAATGATGTGGAAAAATAGGTTTATCCATTCAGGCAAGGTCATTTTCCATAACTTTATTATGCTTCCCTAATATAGCTATGATTTTATGAATTCCAATACCACCTATATTGGCTTGCTCAATAGGGTAATCTCCACATTGGTCATGAGTATTAGTACCCCTCTTTCTTCTAAGATCCATTTATAAACAATGGAATACACCATATTATCTCATAAAATTATGAATTTTAAATCATAATGTATAAGTCTAAATATGGTGTAACACTTTGCATAATTGAAAATTTATGAATTGTCAATATTAGAGTCATAAGCATGGATTATTTGAGGATGTATTTATTTTCAAATCATTCATAATGGTTTGTAAAGAAAATGTGAATAATTATGATAAAATATCCAAGGAGTTTCAGACCAGGTGTGTGGTAAGAACTATTGTCGTGTACCAGGTAACACTCAAGTCAAGACTGACACACCCTTTTCAAAGTTATTACCCCTAGGTATATTTGTTCTAGATGCACATCCACTTATAGTATCTAGACATGGATGTATTTCTAGAACAAATCACATAATATATTCCTTATAAAAACTCTATGATGTTATTCTATATTTATCCTCAAATTCTACCATATGGTCATGTTCCCTAATCTATGTTTTCTTTCATCTAGTTTCAAAGGTTTCTACTAAACTTGGTCTAATACCAAATGTAACAAACCTGACCCCAATATCCTAGAGCCAATGTTTAATTTATTATATTTTCATATATACAAGGGGTCAAATCCTGAAGGACCGATCAGTTTAGCAATTTTGGATAATTAGATACATACATGATACCAATTTTACATTTGGAATAGAAAATAAAATATAACAAAAGAAAATTCTCAACATTATTGAAACTCATTCAAAGGATTCATCTTCATAACCTATGGAAAGAAAAGAAAATAAGGGTGAGCTCAAATTCTCAGTAAGGGCCACATATAGTGAAATATATCATAATTGGATAAGGCATAATCAATATGACAAGGTACATAACTAAAAACATGTGTCATTTAATCAATAAACTAATAACGAAATGAATCTAGAGGTAATATCAAGGTCAAAATCTCATATATGATAATAATAACTAAATTATAATTGAATTAAATTCTTAATTATTGGACTTTATTATCTCAAACATCATTATGCCTCTACTATCAAGACCTTTCATAAGACAATTTAAAAGAACGTGTAAAATCTCATCTAATTTGACCAAATGATTTCTCTCAGGAGACCTGTCAATGCATCAAGGGGATATCTATAACCAAACCCCACCCATAATTTCATTTCCAACACATTCCTAATATATCAAATTATTGATTTAATTCATAAAAAATATTCTTTATCAAAAAAACATATTGAGTAAGAAATATGGATTAACAATAATATCCCCAATCAATCATATAACTTTCAAAGTAAAATACCATATATAGAAATGATATATGATTTAAGTAATAATAATATACATGATAAATAATATGTATATTTAGGGAAAATGTAATTTTTAATGAAAAATGATTATAATAAAGTGATTGTTTCAAGAGAATGTTAACAATCATAAAAAAAGTGAGATTGTACAATAATTTTTACCTCTTTGGTAAAATTTAAACTATAATACCTTAAATAATAAACTTAAAATGAAACTTTATTCATCATTAATAAATAGGTATTCATGTTAAATGAATCAATGGGGTAGTCTATAAACTGCATAAAAGTGAATAGATGCATATCAACAAATATGTCTCAATGAAATGGAAATTGAGACAAAATCTATTACCTCACGGTTCCCTTTGGTTGAATGCAACTTATCCTCTTATATAATGGTTTTAATAATGTTATTAATTTATAATATAATTGTAATCATATTTATAATATCATATATGATCCTTTTATAACATTTTACCACCTGTTTATTTATAATATTCCATTATTTTCATTGTTTTGAGTGTTAATTACATTGTTTTCTTATGTATGTATTATTATGAAAGTTCCCATTCTTGTAAATATGATATATATATACATAATATATATAATTATATTAATGTTATAAATATCATATTTACTCATTAGATATATTTTTAGAATCATTATTAAAGGTTGAACATGGAAAATGAATTGTAGCGGCGGCAGAGTACTGTAGCGGCGGCGGGGACTGTAGCAGTGCAGGTACTGTAGCAGTACTATTCATAGAATGGGCTTCGGGCCATAAAAATGGGCCTATGGGCCATGTAATGGGCTAAATACCCACTGGGCCTTCGGGCTATGTAATGGGTCTCCCTCTACCCAGTTAAAAGAGGTCTTTGCTTTGCTTTAATAATAAATGAGGCTTCAGCCCCAACCTTTAAAAAAACATATATATAAAATTTATTTATTAAATTTATCCTTATTAACTTCCATGTAAATCATAAGTGAAAAACAAATCGCATCACTTCATGAGGTGGTAGTCCACCGTACACACAAGCGACATTATCATATTTTAAACGAAATGGAAAGTAAGAAGGTGTGAGTGATATTATATTTACAGAAGTATAATTATATAATAAATATTATATATATACATTAAATCTATCATTATATCCAATAGTGATAAATTTTTATGGAAAACAAGTTACATCAGTTCACGAGGTGATAGTATGCCATACACACGATCGACGGTTTCGTTTCCCATTTGATGGAAGAGAATATAGATAAATATTATTCCATAAAAATAATAAAAATATCAGTATATGGGAGATATGGATGTTATTATATTTGAATTGATAATACATAATTGAAGGTGGAAAAGGAAGAAAGAAAAATAAAGAACTTTTTTTAAGATGATTACCTTCTCTTAAATAAACCTCATTTTAATCTCTTCTTAAAGACATTAGGGATGGTATTTTGGGAAGACCGATATCTAAGGATGTTAGGGATATATTTTTTTAGGTTTTGGTTGATAAAAAATGATTAATAGGTGTGAATAATTCATAGGAGTGAGTTCCCTTTTATAATTGAGAAGGATTAACATTTTTGTAAATACCCAAAAATATTAAATAACGGGGATTCACTCTCGCCCCAAGTACCTCAAAAATTGATAAATAATAGAGTGGAGGGAAGTTATAGTAAATACACACCCACACCACATAAAAATAAACATATTTTAAACATGTTATTCCCTTATTCTCTATGTTTACTTTTACCATTTTAGTTTTCACCACGGTAACTAGTTTTTTTATAAAAGGTTGAGGGTCAAGCCCCATTTATTAAACATAAAAAAAGAAACCACTTTTAAAATTGGGAAAAGAGGGAACCCATTATAATGAAAGTAAAAATTACTTAAAGAAACATGACACAATGTTCATAATGGTCTCTCAAGTCCAAATGGTACCAACCATCAAGACAACCACCAGAAAAAGCCTTGTCGCCCCCCTCACTGGACAGTGAAACAGTGAGATCACTCAGAATGATGTGTCACCCCCCATGCTAAGAATTTTCACTATGATGGACCAGAACAATGTGGCATATCACCTCTCCAACCAAAAAAAACATATGGAGGAGATCCAGATGATAGGTTCCAACACACCCTTCCATCTTTTGAGCTTCCCACCTGACAAAGCATGTAAAAAAATCATAGCAATGTCAACCTAATGCAGTACAAAATATGACTGAAAAAATTGAGCATGATTCCAATCAAGGTTCTCATCCATCCATAAAAAATGATAAAGGATGTCTGAATGACGGGTGTCATCACATCCATCCCTCTTTCTAGGTATATCACCTGACAGTAACCATAAGAATCTGCACCACCAATCAAATACAATGTGACAAATTCCAGTGCACACCAATCAAAAAATGGGTTTTCAAGAAATGAATTTTTCAATCATAAGATGACCTTATATAAAATATATGAATAGTAATAATGATTAGATGGATTTAAATTAATATAGTTATAAATATAATATATAAATTTAATATAAATCATTCATCATTAAATATTATTTTAATTATTTAAAATGGATAGACATTATGCCTTTTAAAACAAAAACAGTTTCCTAGAAAATAAACAGTTTTATGAAAAATATTTCTTTTTACCTCCAAATGATATTATATTTATTTATATTAAATTAATAGTTAATAAATTTTTATTTATTCATATTATAATATATTATTATAAATAAAAGGGGGAATAGTTAAATACTATATTTTCAATTATTCATGAAATATTATTTCTAAGGGAAATTTTCAAAAATTCATTCTTGGGTTATTTTGACCAAGTAAGTTTAAATTTGATATCTAGCCTATCAAATTAGAATTTTTATAAAATTAAATATTAAAATGTAAATTTTATTATAGTTTTATTAAAATATAATGTTCACTTAATACAGTAGAGGCTTGGAGTTGTGTGTATCACAAACTATCGAAGAGTTAGAATTTATTTAAAAGGAAATATATCATAATGTCTCAGGGTGTTACACTCATTGAATTTTTAAAATACAAAAGATAATAAGAACATCAAAGTAAAAACTTTTATTTATTCATTTTTTTCTTGATATATATTTATCTCCATAATATTCTATACTTAAATTATCCTACCTTACTAGTCTCCAAAAATAATTAAAAATTGATCAAATCTAATATATTTTTAACCTTTTAAAGACCCTCTCATTTATCTACTTGTAATAACATAATGATCATGGACTTCCTTCTCTATAATTTCATAGCATTAAGTTATTCCTCAAGACATGTATTCTATTAACCTTTGTATGGTTGTGTCGTGACATATCTCATTATTACATGAAGCTCTCTCACAATACTCTATTTAGCACAAGCCTAATTCTATCAAAGTGTGACTGCATTCTTAATAGAGAAAGATACTCTTCATATCTATTTATAGATCTTATTTATTAATGCATTACAGTATGACCCCTTCTCATGGTGTGAAAACATCTCAAATAGAAAAACTATCATGGATAGTCTTTCATCCCCAAACTCCTTTATGACATGGAAACTCTCATGGTCTGACCCAATGGGGCCCGAGCCATAACTCTCCAAGCCCACCTCCAATAGGCCATGGGTTTGCGACTAGCACTGAGTAGGCATATCACAAAGATGGGAGGCCTTTTCCTAAGGTACCTATAGGCACACACCCATAAACACCTCGATGAAACAGTATAGAGATATAAAAATTTGGAAACTTAAATGCATGCATACATCTATCCCAAACTATAGTACAAAAAAAAGTAATAGAAGAATAAAAAGGAAAAAACACACGCCCACCAAAAGAAATCTATAAAAGCATATAACATGATCAGAAGGAGGGGATAACTATAAAATTCAAATGTCAAAAAGCTATGTGGCCCAGCTCCGTTAAACACCTCGGTTGGACTCACTAAGCTATGTCTGCCTCAAGTCCTCCGGGGATTTTGTTGAAAGGTCTATGGTTTGAAAAAGACAAAAAATGTGTGGGAAAATTCCAATCAAGGGGTAAGTATAAGAATACTCAATAGGTTCCCTAAAAACCCATAAGAAAATGGAGAGACTAAAAGACAACAGTCCACTCGACCTAGCTAGATGGAACCTAATCGAGAGACAAACTTTATCTCAAACCTTCCTTGGATAAACATGACTAGTCAGCTCAATCCACAAGGGGTGTCAACCCAAACACATGACAACAATGCATGGACTCCCAAAAACACCTAGATATAATCATCTCATACTTCAAGTTTCATGAGGTTCTAACCTCATAGCCAGAAACATGATTCTACTCGAGGTTATAATAGTAACACAAAACCATGAGAACACACTCCATGAGCTCAGCCATCCCAGATAGAACCTGTTTGAGAGATTCAATCCATCGGGAAAAACTTATTAGGTCTAACTCTAGTGCTTAGAATCAGAGGTTCTGCCATCACTAGAATACACCCTATGCAAGGATGTACGAACCCAAGTGGAGAGACCTTCCCCTCACTACTGCTCACAGTTGAGTGAGCACTTCTCTAGACTATGCACCACATCCATCCTCTCCATCGAGAGATAATGGAGGGACCCACACCTCACCACTACCTTACAGTCGATGGAGTACTATATCCCAACCAAACCATGAAACCTCAATCTCTCTTGAATGGAGTGGCTCACACATCAGTCCGTCAAGGGAGCACTAACTCCTAACCAACCCACGAAACCTCTGTCACTCCTGAATGGAGTGTCCCACACCTCAATCCATTAAGGGTAAACTAAATCCTAAATAGGTATCAAATGTAACTAGTAGAGGGTCCTAGTCCTCATAACTATACTCAATAGTTGAGGGAGCACTAACTCCAATGGAGGACCTGCACCTCACTACTACTTGGAGATGGGGGACTACTACTCCATAGGTAAGGACCCGCACCCTAGTACGATAGGGGAGTGCCACTCTATGGCTAGAGGACCCACACCTTGGCATGATAGAGGAGTACCACTCTACCTACTCAATTACTATAGGGGAATTATACCCTGACATGATAGGGGAGTACTAAATATGGCTAGATAACCTCTCCCTTGTATGATAGGGGAGTACCAACTATGTCGAAACACAACATGTATGGAGGACCCACACCCTGGTATGAAAGGGGAGTCCCGAATCCAAGGATGGAGGGCCCGCACCTTAACACGCTAGGGGTACCCACTCTATCTATACATCATGTATAGAGTACCCACACCCTAACACAATAGGGGAGTACCAATTCCACGAATAGAGGACCCACACCCTGGTCTAGTGGGCGAGTAACTACTCTATATGGCTAACAAGTATAGAGGTACCACACCTTAGAATGATAGGGGAGCGCTATATCTAACTACACAAATGATAAGTAGAATATACTTCCTTTCCAATAGGGGAGTACTAGCCCCAAAATAACTACCCAAAGGTATAGAACCCATGTCCATGATATGGGGAGTCCTGTCTCAACCAAAGCAGATAGGTAAGAGAAACTTACGCCCTAATTTCATAGGGGAGTACTAGTCCCATCGTCTCTCTTCACGAACCACACTAATCCACAACATCGGTCAAGTGCCACTGAAAGAAGCATCATGATTATCAAACTTCACATCAAAACACTGCCATAGGTAGGGGACATGTTCCTTAATACAATAGGGGAGCACCACTCTACCATCCTAAAGAGTCCAGGGGACCCACATCCTTTAGCGTAAGGGAAGGGTATCGACCCTGACATCAACCCATTGATCCACCCTGATCACTACCTAAGGTTAAGAACCACTACATAAGAACCCTTCTTGAAACACTCCACATCATATCTCTTAGGCTGAAACAGAGGCCACCATTGCATTCTATATGAAAAACTACTCAGGATAGGATACTCTCAAGCCTGGATTTGAGTTCCAGTGAAGGAGATACGCAAGGTGGAAGATCACAAGAAGATTCTAAAAAAGTACATGGTGTGCACTAGATCCCACATGATGTGTGGAATCGCTCATGCACCCAGTCATTTCTCTCTTTCATATGGCCCGGATTTTCCATGTACGGGTACACAGTGTGTGAAACCCATACACGGCATGTTCTGTCTCGCCTGACCCCCGGTCATGTTCTTCCTCCACACGACCTAGCCAGTCGTGTCCCTCAAACGTCGTTCATCCCATAATACATAGTGTGTTTAGGCTAAAAGGACACCTGACTGTGTGTTTTTTCCATGCCCATGTCCAACACCCCATGTCTATGTACTTTGGTCGTGTGGTTATACATAGCCATGTACACAGCTTCCTAGGCCATATACTTTGGTCACATGACATGGAGTAGTTACTCGCCTACTGGACCAGGGGGAGAGGAGGTTATCCTCTTGTGTGTTATGCACCCAACATGGGGGGGGGGGGGTTAGGTTATATTTTATTAATTATAATCTCATTTAATTGATAATTCCACCACATAACTCCCCTCCAACTCGCCTCTGACTAAAACTCCCGACATGGACAACTTTATGTCACGCCTAGGGTAAACACAATGTTCTAAACTCAATCGTGGTCTCAAAATTCCCATATGACACTCCTCTCAGTATTTATTCATGTTTTAATAGAAACTACGTGTGTATGACAAAATATATTTAACAATTTTTAAAAAACACCACATCGAGGCTCCCTGGGCCCCAGAATCCCATGCCGACTTAGTGCCTAGCTTCACAAATATTCTTAGAAATATTTCAATGTCTTATAGGTCCAAATATGAGTCACTAAATTCTCCCCATATTTTATGATTTTCATCCCCAAAAATTGAAATATTATGCATGATGGAAGAAACTAATCTCTCCACTAGAACTCCCACACCAGTGAGCTCACCAGGGGTTCTTGTGCTACTTATAAGCACGCACTTAGGGGAACCACCATGGACAAACCAAACTTACATCCAGATCCAACCAGGCCAACATCATGCAACAGGCGGTCACATGTCTTCTTAGCTATGATAGGTTTAGAAACACCAAGTTCCACAATCCATCTGCAGCCATAGGGTCTAGCGATACACCACCTCGCAAACCAGACACAGATACCGATGTTACCCTGCAGTTCACATCCACCCCTGGATGAACTACACTACAACTTACTCAATAATATTGTGTTCAAGGTTTATTTTGAGCACATGAGGGTACCAACGAAACAAGACAAGGCTTCCCAAGTGTAAATATTGGGTCTTAATCATTTCTTCGTCTACAAACCTCCAACTGTAACATAGATCACCAAAATAGAAACACAGCCACACCCACGAGTGGGATCCCAATAGAGTATGAATGATAGGCAACCAACCCACACTGCAGAAACATTGTAGGGTGTAACTCTTCCACTACATAATTTTTCTAATCAAGGATCTCCCTCCACCAAGGTTTCTAAGAAAAAAGGGGTCGAGCAGATTAACTTCATTGGAAAGGCCAAGACCTGCTCCGACACTCCAGTGCTCAACATCACCCTAAACAGATAAGTCTAAGGAACTCATCCACCACACCTCAATATTGTTCACTTTGGTGGCACAAATTTTCCTACACAACTTTGATTGTATCATAAAAACACATCTCGATGGTGAAATCGTCCATTTTCTTCATGAGTCCAAAACTACGCCAAATTGCGCCACATTCTCCTCAAGCGTTTCTCCTGCAAAGATAATGAAAAGTGAACAAGTGTACTAATGAACAACAAATGGATGACTAAATGCACACATTGGGTCTTAAAAGGACCTTTGTCTACATACCACCAACACATCACCAAGCCCTGAATACACAATTTAGAGAGACTCATCCACACACCTCGATACTATCCAATTTGGGTGGCACTGACTTTCCTGCGTGGTTTTTTACTCGCATCACAAAAAAGAATCTTGGTGGGGGAAAGACCCCTCTTCCTCATTAATTTAAAGCTACATAAAAAAATACCAATACAAGGTTCTACCGACACCTCATTTCATCTTGGTTAAACCTCAAGCAAGAAGCGTAAAGAAAAGAGTGCCTCATAAAAGTGTCTAATAATTACTACTATAGAAATTAGAAAAGATATAGAGTGTACCACTATCCATACTTGTAGATTTTGGATAAAAAGGACTCTATGGCCTACATCTATCCTCACTTGTATCCTCCAGCTCCCTGAGCCTGGCGTGGACCACCTGGGGGTAGTGGTGGAAACAACTCAAACTGTCTGCCACCTCATGTTACTCTACCCGCTCCTCTGCCATGTCTGCCATCTTGCAGAACTCCCTGTTCCAAACGCTACCTCTGCCAAGGATACCTGTAAACTGGCTCCCTATCAGCAGCACAGCAGGTCAGACAATCTCAGGCAAGATGTCCTTGTCCACTACAGGCGTAACACCACCTCTCCTGTAGCTGACATGATCCTCAGTGCTAATCATGCACTAAAGGCCCACATGCATGTGTCTAGGCATCGGTATACCTCCTATGCCATGATCCTATCATATGTCGTCTATCATATATTGCAGACGCCTCAACCTTGTGACCATCACTATGGGCCACATCCTTTTGTCCCTCCGCCATCAATATCACTACCGCCAGAGCTTTCTCCAGTACCCCCACATAAGAGGTAAGGCACAAGGAGGCCATGCAAGTTAGAACGCCTCTACGGAGTCCCTTCTCAAAGGTATGAGCACTGAAGAATGGGTCTTTAACCATATCCATAGAGTAATGTGATAGGTCTTTAAACCTCACTGAGTACTCCACCACAGTCATGATACCCTTCCGAAGCTGTAGAAGTTCCTGGATACACACTGATCTCAACGTGGTTGGGTAAAACTCTTCTCTTAAGAGTCGCTCGAACTCCACCCAGGTGAGTGTTTCCTCATCATGGTACTACGTAACTAAACTTCACCATCTCCTGGACAAACCCTGCCGAAGGATCACTTCTAGGACCACCATCTGATCGAGAGGTGTCCTCACTAGGTGGAAAACAAGTGTGACTACCTCAAGCCAGTCACCAGCTTCCTAGGGTTATGGATCACCCTAATACCTTAGAGGTCTCTACCTCTAGAACTCACGCATCACACTCATACTACGCATATCCTAAGACTGAACTGTTGGCACAACCAGCTGCTCAACAAGTGGTGGATCAACTGGAATACCACCCAGAGGTACCACCTCAGAACTAGTGTCCTACACTGAAGCCTCTCTATGGGGTAGATATTCACCACAATTATTTCATGGAACCCTACCTAGTTGTCACCATGGTGGTATCCTAAAATATAATTCAAGATGCACCATGGTAGAAGATTATATCTGTGGATATGACTAAAAAAGGACAAGGAAAAAACAAAAAAAAATCATATATGATGCATGTACCATTATTTACCTATGACTAGTTTCCTAATGTACTGAGTCGAAAGGAAAGTTATCATAGTCTTGGGGAATGGATGTGTTGTCCACCACACCAACACTAGAGTCCCTGACCTAAAAACCAATCTTGAAATACCCTAACACTATAGCTATGAAACCCAAACTAAGCTCGCGACACTGCGATCCCAAAGTGGAAACCAGCTCTAAAACCACTCTATCACGACCTGACCCAATAACGCCTAGGATTCAACTCCCCAATCCCATCTCCAATAGGTCAAGGGATGGAAACTAGCACCGAGTATACATATCACATAGATGGGAGGCCTTTTCCTAAGGTACTTGTACGCATGCACCCACAAACACCTCAATAAAATAGTGTAAAGATATAAAAAGTTGGAAACTACAATGCATACATACATCTATACTAAACCAGAGTACATAAAAAGTACTGAAAACGTAAAAAGGGAAAAACACACACCCACAAAAATAAAATTGTAAAAGAATTAAACCTTCTCAGAAGGATGGGATCACCGTTAAATGCAATTACTGGAAAGCTCCTCATCCCAACTCCAGTAAACACCTCAGTTGGTCTAGCTCACTAAGCTCCATCTGCCTTGGGTCCTCTGGGGACTCTATAAAAAGACACGTGGTCTGCACAGGACACAACACATGCAGGAAAAGCCTGTTTCTTGGTGAGTATAATAATACTCAGTAGGCACCCTAAAAACCCAAAAGAAATGGGAAAAACTAAAATGCAATGGTCCGTTCAACCTAGCCAGAGGGAACCCAATCGAGAGAGAAACTCCATCTCAAACCATCCTCAGCTAAACATGACTAGTCATCTCAATCCACAATGGGTGTCAATCCAAACATGTGACAACACCGCAAGGACTCCCAGAAACACCTAGATATACTCATCTCAGAACACACTCCCCAAGCTCAGTCATCCCAGATGGCGCTCGTCTGAGAGATACACTCCATTAGGAAAAACTCACCAGGTCCATATCTAGTGCCTAGAACCAAAGGTCTTTCCATTACTAACTTGTTCCTTGTAGAAAGATATATAAACCCAAGTGGAGAGGCCCACCCCTCACTACTGCTCATAGTTGAGGGATCACTGCTCCAGACAATACACCGTGTGCATCCTATCTATCGAGAGATAACGAAGGGTCTCACACCTTGCCACTATCCTATACTTGAGAGAGCACTATCTCCTAACCAAACCGCAAAACCTTTGTTTCTCCTGAATGGATTGTATGACAACCCTGCTTTTTATTACAACTTAAACATGATTTATTACATAAAAATTCACTTGATACAACAAAGAATATCGAGAGGTTTAGTGTCTTTGGGGATTAGGATCATTAAATAAAAACTTAAAACATGAAATACAACATATTTATTGAAAACTTCCTTTACATGACCACTACATTCTCTCGTACATAGCATTGCATGGGATAACCTGAGGACATGCATAAGAAAAGGGTGAGCTATAAATCCCAGTAAGGGAGTACACATGGAATATCATGAGGAGTACAATACATGTTAGTAAATAGGCATATCAATAGAGAATAAGAGAAATATGAACATAAAGTCACAATAAAGAATGATAATCATAACATGGAAATGTGGCAACAACACTTAACATGGAATTAGCATGAGCCAATGCTCATTGCACATGGAGCATGAGAAAATCCTCATTGCACATAAAGCACGAGTAAACCCTCATTGCACTTTAGTTAGCATGAGTCAACACTCATTGAACATGACGTATCATGATACTATACTTTACCCAATGCATTGGAGTGCTATAAGGGCGCACCCTTCTTAAAAATTTCATTTCATGAATAAGTGTGCCACATGGATCATAAAACATGGATTCATAAAACATAATCATTTATTCCACGATAAAGGAAGGTGGAATTCATACATGAAACTTTATAATCAATAAGTAAATGTGCATAAAGGTGAATACCCTTGATGGAGAAATGGGCATGGTATTCACTACACAATGGCATTGGCTTAGAAAATTGGTGCGATTTCGGCAGCGTAACAGTGTGACATAAGAATTCATAAAAACAGTTGATGAGAGAGAAAGGGGTTACTCATCATATTTAAATGTAATTTACAGTAAGGAGGTCATATAGATACATGTCCCAACAATTTTAATGGAATTTAGATTCATGATACAAAATTATTGCTTGAATGTAAATGAGGAGAGAGAAGTTCCTTTCAGAATTTTGGCATAGTAACGGGTGTACATGGGAGGAATTTAATGAGAGAGAAAGGGTCTACCATCATTCAAAAATAAATAGGGAAGTATGAGGGAGGTGTGAAAACATACCCCAACATTCATAATTGAAATTAAAAGTGCAAAACAACTTAAAGAAAATTGGACAAAAATGAGAAAGGAAGAAAACCCTTACTTGGAAGTGTGCTTCCAAAGGCTAGAGAGAGGCTTGTGAGAGGCTTATTGAGAGCTTGGGGAACCTTGGGAGGATTCTATAGAGAGTAGGGAAGAGTTTGTATAAACTCCAAAGGCTTTTAGTGATAATTAAGTGGGAGATTGGGTGGGTTTATATAGGAAAGGTGAGGTAATTCTTTATTATTTAGGTTTGGGTCCCCTTACATTAAATTAATCCAAACCACAAACTATCAGATGGTTTTTGCCCATGGTTTTTGGAAAAGGGAAGAGGAAAAAAATATTTTATAAGGCCAAAGTCTGAACTTCTTAAAATAATAGGGTTACTTATGTGGAGGTGAGTCATACTCCCATGGAAATTAATTTAAAAAGACAAGGTGTTTAATAATTCTTGAGGGGTTCATTAATGCTTTGAAAAGTAAGCCAAAGAAACCCAAAATCACATTATTTTAATGGTAAAACATATATTGGCCGAACATAAAGATTATAGTATTTTATTACATCACTATTAGGTCATTATGATGTCATAAAACACATTAAATATTTAAACGGTATTTAATTTTTACTCAAAATTTGACTGTCTCAGAAAATTATGAAAAATTCACCGTTGGATAATTTCGACGTCCTAATTCAAAAAATAACATTTATTTTATCTAAATAATTTTATAAATATGTTAATTTTCACTTTTAAAATAAAAACCGACATTTATCGAAAATTCACGGGTTTTGACAAAAATGGATTTCAAACCTTAATAAAAATTACAATTTCATTCGTAAAATTATAAGATCATTTATATTTAATAAAAAATTAATTTAATAATAATATTTTATTAAAATATTATTTAATTCAAAAATACCTTAATTTAATAAAATAGAATTCTTAATTAAATAATAAATAAAAACATTATTTGTACTTTAAAAACTATTTACAATATATCAATAATGACAAGAAAGTATATTCATTATTATATAAAAATAATAATGTACATGAACATAGTACTATTTATTTGTTACATAACCCCTTAAAACAGCCGCATAAGACCTAAGGGTAACTTGTGCGATGGTGACAGACTCTTGGGGTGGCTCGGATAACATTGCTTGAGTGGTAATCTCTATCAACTTCCACTTTTCCCGTAGACGGTCCCGTTCGAGCTTGACATGATGAAGCTCAGCTTGGGTTTGGTCAAGAGTGAAGCCCAAGGACGACACCTCTTTTCCAAGCTCTGACAAATGGGCTTCGTATGGAGAAATTCTACTGGATGAGTCCATCACTTCTTTTGTCTTAGTAAATTTGGATTTTTTAAAGCCCTATATTTATACTAGTCATGTGATCACTGTTCAACGACTATATTAGAAACATTCAAAATTCTTAACATAAAACCAATGAAGTTGAAATTTTATATAAACATAAAGAGACATTTAATTAGATCAAGAGGGATTTCTATTAATGAAACTTTGGTTCGTTACAATATTCCCCCTTAAGAAATTTTGCCCTCAAAATTTTCCTTTTCCCACACTAAAACAGATGTGGGTAACTCAGCTTCATCATTTCCTCCGATTCTCAAGTCACTTCTTCAAACTTGTGGTTTCTCCACAACACCTTGATGAGGGGCATTGTCTTATTTCGTAGAAATATTTCTCTACGATATAATATCTTCATCAGTTGCTCCTCATAAGAAAGATCATCTTCCAATTGTACCACCTCAGAAGAGAGTACATGTGAACGGTCCGGTATGTACTTCCTTAAAAGGGATAGATGAAAGAAATCATGTACTTTGGCCATAGTAGGTGGAAGTTCTAGTCGATAGGCCACATCCCCCACACGATCAAGAATCTCGAAGGGGCCGATGTACCTTGGACTTAACTTCCCTTTCTTTCCAAACCTCATGACCTTCTTCCATGAAGATATGCATAGAAAAACCATGTCTCCAACTTTAAACTCATGGTCTCTTCGACAATTATCTGCATAACTCTTTTGTCGACTCTGGGATGCCTTGATATGCTGTTGAATGGTTTTCACCTTCTCCACCATTTCCTCGACCATTTCTGGTCCAAGCAGCTTACGTTCACCGACCTCATCCCAACATACCGGTGTTCTACACCTTTTCCCATACAGGGCTTCATATGGTGCCATTTGGATAATCGATTAGAAACTATTTTTATAAGAGAACTCAACCAGAGGAATATGTTGATCTCATCCTCCTTTAAAGTCCATTGAGCACGATCTCAACATATCCTCAAGTGTTTGGATAGTCCGCTTGGATTTTCCATCAGTTTGAGGATGATAGGTCGTACTGAAGTTCAGTTCAGTATTCAGAGCATGTTGAAGACTCTTCCAAAACATAGATGTGAATATTGGATCTCGGTCAGACATAATAGATAGTGGTACTCCGTGCAACCTTACCACTTCCCTGATATATATCTGTGCCAGTTGATCCAATGAGAAATCCTCCCGAATAGTAATGAAGTGTGCAGTCTTTGTAAGATGATATGCAACAACCCAGATTGCATTGTTGCCTTTGGATGTCCTCGGAAGTCTGGTGAAGAAGTCCATGGCGATGTTCTCCCATTTCTATTTTGGTATGGGAAATGGTTGCATCATCCCCTTAGACTTCTGCCTCTCTACCTTTACTTGCTGGCACACCAGGCACTTTGATGTATATTCAGCAATCTCATTTTTCATATTATCCCACCAAAAGTTTTCTCAGAGATATCGATACATATTTTTGCTCTCTGGGTGAATAGAGAAATTTGAACTATGTGCATCATCAAAAAGTTCCTTATTCAACTCCGGACTTGATGTAACACATAGTCTTTTCCCAAACCGCACAATTCCTTCTTCATTAACATTAAACTCCAAGGATTTCCCTTTTTCGATAGCTTCCACTTTTTCTTGAATTCTCACATCATCCTTTTGAGCATCCTTTAACCTTTCCAAAAGAGACAGTTGAGAAATCATTTGTGAAAGGATTGATTATGTTCCCTTCTCTATGATTTCCATGTTCATCTTCATTAAGTCTAAGAAGATTGGATCCTTCTCAATTCTCATCATTGATAGAATCACTGGATCCTTTCTACTTAGGGCATCTGCCACCTTGTTCGCTTTCCCATGGTGGTAATGGATTGAACACTCATAATCCTTGATGAGCTCTATCCATCTTCTATAGCGCATATTAAGCTCTTTCTGTGTGAATATATATTTAAGACTCTTGTGGTTAGTATATATCTCACATTTCTCTCCATAGAGATAATGACTCCAGATTTTCAAGGCAAAGATCACCGCCGCCAACTCCAGATCATGCGTTGGATAGTTTCGCTCATGGATTTTAAATTACCTTGAGGCATAGGATATCACTTTATCATTCTACATCATCAAATAGCCTAATCCCTTCTTCGAAGCATCACTGAATACCACAAAAATTTCCCCACTTGTGGGTAAAGTGAGCACGGGCGCATTGATAAGCCTCCTTTTCAAATCCTTGAAGCTTTCTTCACATTCATCACTCCAAGAAAACTTTACTCCCTTTCTAGTTAGCTTGGTAAGAGGGTTGTACAATCGTGAGAAATTTCTCACAAATCGTCGATAATATCCAGCTAACCTCAAGAAGCTACGGATATCCGTTACCGATGTTGGCCTCAGCCATCCCTCAATTGCATCCGTTTTGGATGGATCCATAGACATCCCATTGCTTGTGATGATATGTCCCAAGAATAAGACTTCCTTCAACTAGAACTCACACTTGTTGTACTTTGTATAGAGCTTATCCTTGCGCAAAGTCTCCAGTACAGTTCTTAAATGATCCTCATGATCCTCCTTGGTTTTGGAGTATATTAGAATATCATCTATAAAGACTACCACAAATTTGTCTAGGTAATCTCTAAAGACCCTATTAATTAAGTAGATGAAGATTTCTGGAGCATTAGTGAGTCCGAAAGGCATTACTATGAATTCGTAGTGCCCGTATCTTGTGTGAAAAGCAGTCTTGGGGATATCTTCCTTCTTCACCCTTACTTGATAATATCCTGACCGCAAGTCTACCTTGGAGAAGTATTGTGCTCCACATAGATGATCGAACAAGTCATCAATTCTTGGGAGAGGATACTTGTTCTTTATCATGATTTTGTTAAGTTCATGATAATCAATGCAAAGCCACATTGACCCATCCTTCTTCTTAACGAAGAGGACTGGTGCACCCCATGGTGAAGCACTTGGGCGTATAAACCGTTTATCCAGATTCTCCTGTAGTTATTTCTTCAGCTCTTCAAGATCTACAACAACCATTCTATATGGAGTCTTGGATATTGGTAAAGCCCCGAGTATAAGTTCAATTGAGAATTCAACATCTCTTCTAGGAGGAAGACCAGACAGTTCCTCGGGAAACACTTCAGCGAATTACCTCACAATAGGAATTTCTTCAATGATGGTTTCTTCCTTGGACTCAATCATCTGATCCAGATACGCATGCTCATAAGGTAGTAATATCTATGCTTGAGATGATGGAGCTAAAGGAGATTCACCTTCCTCCTTACACTTGTAAAGAATCGGGGGTCGATTCTCCATATGGAGTGTGATTTCCCTCTCCCGACAATTTATGTTGGCTCTATATAAGGAAATCCAATCCATGCCAAGAATTGCATCAAATTCCACCAAAGGGAGTATGATGAGGTTCTCTGGGAAATTCAATCCACATATTATAACAGGGGAGGACTAATATTCATGGGATGCAATGATTTCCCCATTTTCCGTACTCACCGACATCTTCACTTCCATGATTTTTGGTGGTGTTGGGATTGTTCTACTAAACTTTAGGGATATAAAAGAATGCTTAGAACCTGAATAAAAAAGTAAATTCTCTATTCTTGAATGAATAACTAGCATACCTGTCACCACTTCGTTTTCAGGGTTCACTTCAGCGGAAGTGATGGTAAAATCTCTTCCTTGCTGCCTTGGAGGTTGTTTTTTGCCTCTGAAAACCCTTGGATTAGGGCACTGATTTGCAAAATGACCATGTTATTTGCATTTGTAGCATTGAACAACACATTGAGGTTCAAACGGAGAGTTCCTCTCCTCTGTCACAACCACGAGTCTTTCTGGACAATAGTTAACAGCTAGGTGCCCTTCTCTTCCACACTTGAAGCATTTCCTCGTCCCCTTAAGGCAATTTCCAGGGTGCTTCTTTCCGCACTTTTGGAAAGTAGGGTGCTGGATCTTCTTAGCACCATTGGATTTATCCATCGAACCACTAGCATTTAATTCCACCTTACGCTTCTTATCCCCATGATACCCCTGTGATTCTCTAATCTCCATTTCGACCATGAGGGCACATTGGACAATTTCCTCATAGCTGTCAAAGTCACAGATTTCTAATGCTTTCTGTAGGCTAGGCTTCAACCCACCAAAGAAGCAGTCAACTTTGTATTCTGGGGTAACGAAAAAGCCGAAAGCGTATCGCACAAGCCTTGTGAAGTTTGCCTCGTACGCTCCAAAATATTCTTTGTCTTTTTTCTTGATGGAAAGGAAGTCCCTTTCCATCTTAAGACGGAGGGTGCGCGGAAAATATTTATCGAAAAACATCTTCTAAAAATCCTTCCATTCCAATGCCTCGATCTCCTCCTTAGGCTTCGTATTTTTGATCAATGTCCACCATTGATCAGCTTCACCCTCCATATGATAAGCTGCCAGAAGAACCTTCTCTTGTTCAGAACATTGAAGGATGGAGAAGATCTTTTCAATGGAGTTGATCCATTGTTCAGCGATCGTGGGATCGGATGATCCACTAAAAGTAGGAGGCCTTTGTCTCATGAATCTCTCGATAGTGACTTGTTCTTTCTTAGGGGGGGTTGAACGTTCCTCTTGACCCGTGTTTCTATTAAAAACTTGAGTTAGGTGAGAGAGAAGTGTGAAAAAGTTCACGATTCCCACTCCCATTGGATTGGGCATCTCATTAGTACAGTCATCACACTGATCTTCACAATGGTTGTTATCCTGAGTCCTCCTATTACCAGCCATTGGTTGGAATAAAAGGAAAGTTAGGGGTAACACATAAAGGATAATCCAAAGACAAAAGTTGATGACTTATAAACAAACTTTTATTTCCTTAACTCATGAGTCTATAGGCTTCAATCTAGGATTTTCATGATCTACTTTCTAACATATATTCTTAGGGGAATTTTTTTTAATTCCCTTTATAAGGGTTCATACTAAGATTTTGAATTTATCAAAACATATCCCCCGAGAGTGTCGTAACCAAAAGTGCAGCAATGCCCGTTGTCGTGCACCAGTTCCCGTTTGAGTCTAGCTCAAATTGGTGTTTTCGGGTTTTACACCTAGGATACATTTGTGTCAGAGCCGCCTCTACCTGCTCGTATCCAGACAGGGATGTATTTGTTTGATAAACCACTTACTCAGTACTTACAAAAACATTGTAATGTTTTTATTATACTTAGTCTTGTCTCTAAGGCTTTACTAGGGTTTTCTAATCCTAATCCCAAAAATAACTAAACCTATCCTCTGATACCAACTATGACAACCCTGCTTTTTATTACAACTTAAATGTGATTTATTAAATAAAACTTCACTTGATACAAAAAAGAAGATTGAGAGGTTTATTGTCTTTGGGGATTAGGATCATTACATAAAAAATTAAAACATGAAATACAACATCTTTATTGAAAACTTCTTTTACATGACCACTACATTCCCTCGTACTTAGCATTGCATGGGATAACCTGAGGACATGCATAAGAAAAAGGTGAGCTATAAAGCCCAGTAAGGGAGTACACATGGAATATCATGAGGAGTACAATACATGTTAGGTAATAGGCATATCAATAAAGCATAAGAGAAACATGAACATAAAGGCACGATAAAGCATGATAATCATAACATGGAAATGTGGTAACAACACTTAACATGGAATTAGCATGAACCAAGTCTCATTGCACATGGAGCATGAGTAAATCCTCATTGCGCATAAAACACGAGTAAACCCTCGTTGCAATTTAATTAGCAAGAGTCAACACTCATTTCACATGACGTATCATGATACTATACTTTACCCAATGCATTGGAGCGCTATAAGGGCGCACCCTTCTTAAACATTTCATTTCATGCATAAGTGTGCCACATGGATCATAAAACATGGATTCATAAAACATAATAATTTATTCCATGATAAAGGAAGGTGGAATTAAAACATGAAACTTTATAATCAATAAGTAAATGTGCATAAAGGTGAATACCCTTGATGGAGAAATGGGCATGGTATTCACTACACAATGGCATTGGCTTAGAAAATCGGTGCGATTTCGGCAGCGTAACGGCATGACATAAGAATTCATAAAAATGGTTGATGAGAGAGAAAGGGGTTCCTCATCATATTTAAATTTAATGTATAGTAATGAGGTCATATAGATACATTTCCCAACAATTGTAATGGAATTTAGATTCATGATGCAAAAGTATTGCTTGAATTTAAATGAGGAGAGAGAAGTTCCTTTCGGAATTTTGGCATAGTAACATGTGTACATGGGAGGAATTTAATGAGAGAGAAAGGGTATCCCATCATTTAAACATAAATAGGGTAGTATGAGGTAGGTGAGAAACCATACCCCAACATTCATAATTGAAATTAAAAGGGCAAAACAACTTAAAGAAAATTGGACAAAAATGAGAAAGGAAGAAAACCCTTACTTGGAAGTGTGCTTCCAAAGGCTAGAGAGAGGCTTGTGAGAGGCTTATTAGGATCTTGGGGCACCTTGGGAGGATTCTAGAGAGATTAGGTAAGAGGTGGGATGAACCCCAAAGGCTTTGAGTGAGGAGGAAGTTGGAGCTTGGGTGGATTTATATTGGAAAGGTGAGGGAATTATTTATTATTTAGGTTTGGGTCCCCTTACATTAAATTTATCCAAACCACAAACCATCCCATGGTTTTTGCCCATGGTTTTTGGAAAATGGAAGAGGAAAACAATATTTTATAAGTCCAAAGACCGAACTTCTTAAAATAATAGGGTTGCTTATGTGGAGGTGAGTCATACTCCCATGGAAATTAATTTAAAAAGATAAGGTGTTTAATAAGTCTTGAGGGGTTCATTAATGCTTTGAAAAGTAATCCAAACAAACCCAAAATCACATTATTTTAATGTTAAAACATATATTGGCCGAAAATAAATATTATTTTATTTTATTACATCACTATTGGGTCATTAGGATTTCATAAAACACATTATATATTTAAACGGTATTTAATTTTTACTCAAAAATTTGACTGTCTCAGAAAATTATGAAAAATTCACCGTTGGATAATTTCAACGTCCCGATTCCAAAAATAACATTTATTTTATCTAAATAATTTTCTAAATATTTTAATTTTCACTTTTAAAATAAAAACCGACATTTATAAAAAATTCACGGGTTTTCACAAAAATGTCTTTCAAACCTTAATAAAAATTACAATTGCAGTCATAAAATTATAAGATCATTTATATTTAATAAAAAATTAATTTAATAATAATATTTTATTAAAATATTATTTAATTCAAAAATCCGTTAATTTAATAAAATATAATTCTTAATTAAATAATAACTAAAAACATTATTTGTACTTTAAAAACTATTTACAATGTATCAATAATGACAAGAAAGTATATTCATTATTATATAAAAAAATAATGTACATGAACATAGTACTATTTATTTGTTACATAACCCCTTAAAATAGTCGCATAAGACCTTAGGGTAAGGTGTGTGATGGTGACAGACTCTTGGGGTGGCTCGGATAACATTGCTCAAGTGGTAATCTCTATCAACTTCCACTTTTCCCATAGACGGTCCCATTCGAGCTTGACATGATGAAGCTCGGCTTGGGCTTGGTCAAGAGAGAAGCCTAAGGATTCCACCTCTTTTCCGAGATCTGACAAATGGGCTTCGTATGGAGCAATTCTATTGGATGAGGCCATCGCTTCTTTTTTCTGAGTAAATTTGGATTTGTTAAAGCCCTATATTTATACTAATCATGTGATCACTGTTCAACGACTATATTAGCAACGATCAAAATTATTAACATAAAACCAATGAAGTTGACATTTTATATAAACATAAAGAGACATTTATTTAGATCAAGAGGGATTTCCATTAATGAAACTTTGGGTCGTTACAGATTGACCCGCACCTCAGTCTGTTGAGGGAGAACCGACTCCTAACCAACCCGTGAAACACCTTTCGCTCCTAAATGGAGTGGCCCGAACCTCAATCCATAGAGGGAGCACTAAATACAAAATAGGTATCACACATAACTAGTAGAGGGTCCCACTCCTCATAACTGTACTCAACAGTCGAGAGAGCACTGGATCCACACCTCATTACTACTCGAAGACAGGGGAGTATTACTCTGTAGGTGAGGACCCACACACTGGTACAACAAGGGAATACCACTATGAAGATAGAGGACCCACACCTTGTATGATAGGGGAGTACCACTATACTAGCTCAATTACTATGGGGGACCCTCACCCTGACACAACATGGGAGTACCGACCCCATCCTAGAGGACATGCTCCTTGGTATGATAAGGGAGTACCAACTCTGTCAAAACACAACACGTATGGAGGATCCACACCTTGGTATGAAGGGGGGGGGTATGACTCCAAGGATAGAGGGATCTCACCCTAACATGATAGGGGATTACTAACTCTATCTATACGTCACTTCTGGAGGACCCGCGCCCTAACATGGCAGGGGAGTAACAACTCCACAGATAGAGGACATGCACCTTGCTCCAATGGGGGAGTAACTACTCTATCTGGCCAACAAGTATAAAGGGAAAGTACCCTAGAACGGTAGGGGAGCACTATCTTCAACTATAAGAATGATGTAGAGAACCTATGCCCTATCCAACATGGGAGTACCATCTCTAAAAGAACTACCCAATAGTATAAACTTACACCTACAATGTGGGGAGTCCTGTATCAAACAAAGAAGAGAGGTAAGGGAAACTAGTGCCCTGATGCCACAAGGGAGTATCAGTCTGAGCATCTCTCTTCATGAACCGCACTGATCCACAACATTTGTCATGTGAGGACCCATCCCCATAACACCTGGAGCCAGTGCCTTCAGAACATGATGTGTACATTTTAACAAAAACATGCCCTGATAAATTAAACATCATGTCCCATCCATAGAGGATCAAATTCAGTTCAGGTTATGAGAAACCAACCACTTTTATCATACTCTTTTAACTCAAACTAAAAACCTGAAAAAAATTAAATAAAAAATGTAGGGTGAGCATACGAATGCCCAGTAAGGGGTTTAAAACTAAAACAATATATCTTTTGAAAACATTATTTAAAACATTACATAAAACATTTTTATTAAAGAAGAGATATAACACATGTAACATATTATAAAAATGCTCAATTAACATAACATTCTAATATTATTACAAGGATACAAGATTCAAGTAGGCATTCTCATTTGGAGTAACAAATAAAAGACATTCAAAACCTGTATGACATATGAATGTGTAAGAACAAATTAAAAATAATAATCAGAGTTGCACATAAAGGAAATAACTTCATTTTCATACACTGAAAACTAATTCACTGAGTGCTAAACATATGTCATGCCATAAGCTTTTACTATCCTGATACTCATAAGTACTGTCTCTTAACCATGGATATTCTACTAATAGAATAACCATTTGGTTAATTATTTATCATACACACAAATATGGAAATGTATA